>CM067325.1:4800000-6000000 GCA_034376525.1 Nicotiana benthamiana
ATAATGCAAATAATAGGTAAGGAAAGAAAGCTTAATGTTGATTGCTAATCTCTCCCAGAATTGCGGTTTGAACTTGAATAAAGTAAAAGATTGATTGCATATATTATTGAAAAAATATTCAGATGCCTTTACAAATGAGGAAACACATTCAATAGGCAGTGATATACATTATTATACAAGTGTGGACATAAAATAAATCGAAATACCTCGATGTTGTGAATGTATTGCGTTCTTGACGATTTAAAGATGAAGGAGTTAAATCACTAGTCCGGAATGCTCTACTACGATGCGGGACCTGCGTTCCTGACTTTTTGTGTGACGTGAAGGGCCCACAAATTTTGTTTTTTAAAGATCGAGCAGTTGGGAGTGGGGGGGGGGGGGGGGGGCCCAGAATAAAAATGAAGGGTTTTTTGAAATTTGGGGAAGGGGTCTGTCGAGGAAGAAGAGGGAGTGTATAAATAAAAAGGGGGTATATCGTATGATTTGAAAACGCTATATATAGCATATACTTTGAACACGCTATGTAAGAAGTCAAATCATCTGACACATATAGCGTGTAATAACAACACGTTATACCTTAACGACAGACATTACTGTTACTGTTAATGTTTGTATATTTTGAGTCCAAATAAACAATATATAGGTTCTGGACTCTGTACATGTTCAAGAAAAGTGGGTGAAAGTAAGCATCATGATTTTAGTTTTAACAAACTAACATCGAATCATGGCTCTTGTTTAGGTAATTACACGTAAATGTTCTGATATCTAGGGTATGAATTAAGAGTAATTTCAACCTATTATAACTTAAAATGTTTTTGAAATGTTAATGTATAATAACTTAAATCTTATGTTTAACTGTTAAGACTACTGTCAGTTGTCATAAAAATAGAGTTTAATTACTGGATAATCGGATTCAATAGCACTAATCTTTCTGCGGCTTTTCGGAAATTTATAATACTAATTACCAATAGTAATCTCGCATCACATCCTCTTAGGGATGGGCATATGTCGGGTAAAACCGATAACCCGAACCGTTAATTCTTTATTGGGATATCGGTATTGGGTTATTAGGTTAACGGTTTGGTAACGGGGTAAAAAAAATTTTTATTGAGTTATCGGTTCGGTCTCGGTTTGCATTTTGTTATTGGATAAAAACCGATAACCAAGAATGAAGTAATTTACTAATCTACCCTTAAGTATATACTAGTGTTTTATTTTACTGATTCTCTTCCCTCTTCAGTTCACGCTAGTGCCTGAGCCTCAACTATCAAGCTCACCATCAGTTCTCCACCAGACGCCACGACAGTGCCCGAGCCTCACCAGTTCTCCTCCAGTCACGACGATTCACTCCCTCACTCGCCAATCGCATCGTGTAAGTTTTGTCGAAAGTTTTCTCTGTTTGCGCCTTGTTAATTGTTTTGTTTGCTCAAGATCTTTGCCTCTGTTTGCTTCTGTTTGCATCTGTTTGCTTCTGATTTTTGCTCTGTTTGCCTCTGTTTTCTTTTAAAGCAATCTCACAGTGACACAAAAACATTGCTGAAAATATGATGATTGATAAGGTGATTGGTGAAAGTGGAGCTTCTAATTCAAATGCGACATCAAGGGTGATGGAGTTGTACTTCCTTTAAGCTTTGTTGAAAAGGAAGGTTTTGTGAATTTTATGAAAGTTTCTCAACCTTTTTTTCGAATTCCTTCATGTAGAACTGTGACTTGGGACTGTTTTAATCTTTTCAATGAGGAAAAACGTAAGTTAGTGAAGCTTTTAAAAGATTAGAGAGTTTGCCTTACCACTGATACTTGGACTTCCTTGCAACGAATAAATTACATGTGTATTACTATTCATTGGATTGATAGTGAATGGAAAATGCATAAAATAATTATCAACTTTCGTCCAATTTCTAATCATAGGGGTGAAGATATGGCAAATAGTATTGGTAATTGTTTGAAAGAGTGCGGGTTACAAAAGATTTTCACTATCACTGTTGATAATGCTAGTTCAAATGATGTGACGGTGAAGGAGCTTTCTAAGAAGTTAAGTAAATGGGCGACCAATTCCATGAATGGTAAGCACCTTCACGCGAGGTGTATGGCTCATATTATGAATCTTGTTGTTCAAGATGGTATAAAAGAATCAAGTGTGTCTATTGAACGTATTAGGCAAGCAGTGAGATATATCAGGCAGTCTCCTGCTAGGTGGAAAAAGTTTCAGGAATGTTGTGATGAAGGAAATCTAGTTAGGAATTCTTTATGTTTGGATGTTCCTACAAGGTGGAATTCTACATACTTGATGTTGAATATATCTATTGAATATGAGACTGCAATTTTAGAATATGTTGATCATGATGGCTTGTCACATCATCTTGAGTTTGTTGATATTGTGGATGGAAGTCCTGCAAGTACACTTTTGACTAGTGATTTGGAAGATATAAATAAATTGACAAAATTTCTTGAAATCTTTTATAAGATTACTGCAAGGGTATCTGGCTCACTTTATGTTACATCAAATCATCATTTTCTCGAAATTTGTGAAGCTGTTGTTTATTTGAAACAATTGATATTAAATAAAGAGGTTCTTTTGGGTTTTTGATAAGTATTAGGGTGATCCCGAAAAATGAACAAAATGATTTTCATTTCATGTGTTTTGGATCCTCGGTACTAGTTTGATTTTTTTAGTTTTGCACTTGTGAAGATGTTCAAAGAGAAAGGGCCAATTATCGCGAAGGGAGTGCATACATACATGACTTCGTTGTTTGAAGAGTATGTAAAGTCTCATTCAAAAGCTAACGATTGTTGTCCTTCTTCATGTTTATCTATCTCTTCATTGGACGCAATGGAAGCTTCAATTGGATCTTTTGGTTCATTCTTTGAAGAATTAAAAAAACATAAAGATGGGATTGGAAGTTCAGATTCTAAATAAGAATTCACAAAATATCTTACAGAAGAAGCTGAAAATAAAATACCAGACGGTAATATATTACTTTGGTGGAAAGTAAACTCACCTAGATTCCCCATTCTCGCTGAGATGGCTCGGGATGTGTTATTTATTCATGTTTCAAGTGTTTCATCTAAATGTGCATTTAGCATTGGAGGGCGTATTCTTGATTCATTTAGGAGTTCATTGACTCTTAAATTGGTGGAAGTTCTAGTGTGCCTTCAAGATTGGTTTCGAAGTGAGCCATTACCTGTAAGTGTTGAGGAAGATTTAGATGTTCTCGAGCAACTAGAACAAGGTAGCAATATTTTAATTTGTTTGATTTTATATTATTTAATATTTTTATTGTTTACTTCTTAATATATATTCTCATAGATTTTGCCAATCTTGAAAACGAAACCCTACGATGATGATGTGTAGAATCTTAGATAGTTTTAAGTTAAAATTTGATAAGTTAATTATTCAACTTATATAACACATTGTATGATTACAAATATTACTTGACTTAATATATTTTATTTTTATGTCTAATAGGTGTAACCATGCCACGACTTTTTTGTCTCAAAACTATTTCTCATTTTTGGAGTCACTATGCAAGGATTGAAGAAGGTGAACTCAAACTTCCTCTACCTAGTGAAACCCAATTCAATTCTTCATACTCTTTTTTCAACTAATTTTTTCTTTCAGCAGCTTTTGTTATGGAGTTAATGGATGGCATAGGATCAATTTCCATGTCAAGTTGATGGGATAAGCCTTTTGTGGATGCAGATGCATACAGTGGCAAACAAGGATTAGACTCCTGAATTTGCCACTGAATCTTTTCTTGGTTATCTAGGAACTTATTAAAATTTCTGCTGTAACTTAGCTGTAGTTGTACTCAGCTGTGTCATATATAGCAACTTTAAAATTGTTATGGGTGTTATAGTTATTATAGCTGTTGTGTCGTTATAGCAGTGCCTATGTCATTATAACAGGCTAGCAGCTAGATTTGGTCCGAACTCTGAAGTTTCTCTCTTCAGTTGAAAGCAGTACTGCAGTAGTTTTCTGTTTTCAGTTGAAAGCACTCTGAAGTTTCTCTCTTCTGTTTCTCTCTTCGTTAAAGCAGTGCCTATAGTACCTCACTTGTTTTCTATATTCTAACCGAGTTTGTATTAAAAATAGCTAGGTAACAAAATAGCTACTGATAAGTGATAGGCACTGCTATACAAACTCGGTTAGCAGTACTTCAGTCGCTTTGGTACTATCAACTATGGTTGTTAGTGCATATTATTTCCATTGTTTTTGCATTACAGAACTTAAGGAACTTTCTATTTCTACAATGTAGTATCTCAGTATTTGTGCTTTCTACAGCAGCATTTCCAGTCTACAATATTGGGAAGCCTAATGGCTTCTCTAGAATAATATGGTGAATTCCAATTATTGCTACCAAGAACATTTTAACACTTATGTTGCTCCTTCATACATCAGTTTACCAGTTCTCCGCCAGTCAAGACTCACTCCCTCATCGTGTAAGTTTTGGATGTTAATTGTTCTGTTTGCTCAAGATGTTTGCTTCTGTTTGCTGAATAGCTTATGTTTGCTCAATATTTTTTCTACGTCTTGTTTGCTCAAGTGTTGTTTATTGTTCTATTTGCTCAAGATTTTTTCTGCATATGCTATCTCACATGTTTGAAGTCGCTATGAAAGGATTGAAGAAAGTGATGACGGGTGGTGGAAAGTAAGATGTAGTCATTGTAATCTTCTTTTATGTTACAATGCACAACAAACTGGTACTAAGTCCTTAATGAGGTATGTTGAGCGTTGTTTAGAGCGCAATTTGGTGAAGCCTATAAGGATTGAGTAGTTGTTGTGTTGTTTCTGCTATTTAAATGAAACTAGTCGTGCTTTTGCACGTGTACCCTATCTCAATTAGTAAAAATTTATTTTTGAGTTATCAAATAAAAGTATAAGTTTTTAAAAATGATGAATAGTGATTGTGTATAATTAACTCTATAATGAAATAATTGTCCAACATAAATACTTAATTAGCAGTCATTATTCTTTCATATAAATCTGAACGTACAAAATTTATAAAAAGACTTTAACACCTATGTTACTATTCAAAACCTCATACTTCCTCTTTCTTTAATCTTTTTCATTATTCTCTTTATTTATTTTGTTTATCATTTATATATTGTTAAATGCAAGATTTTGATAAGGTAAACTTTTAGTAATTTTGACACTTTTGACAAGCTGAATCATTTGATTCTGGAGAAGAACAGTACGAAGGAGGTACATACCTCTCCCCCCACCCCCCACCCCCCGATGCAAGCCCTAGGCACCAAGGAAGCTGCTGAATAAGCTTCCGAGATAGTGACAGTATAGCAAGAGACTCTAATAGATATGGTAGACACGACTATGGAAACGCCCAAGACAACAGAGGTCGAAGGGACTACAACCCTTCAGAGGATTGAGGCAAGGGGACCCTATTTCCCCCTTCCTATTTGCCCTGGCGATGGAGTACTTAAGAAGATCATGGACCTCACTAAAAGATGATCCAGCAGACCAGTTCCACCCCAGATGTAAAAAACTGGGCATTACACACATGTGCTTTGGTGATGATTTGCTACTGTTTGCCAAAGGAGACATTACTTCTGTCATGACCCTATCCAAATATTTTTCCCAATTCTCTGAAGCTTCTGGACTGCAGGCTAATCTGAACAAGAGCTCAGTCTATTTTGAAGGGGTGGCACTATTTATACAGAAACAGATCCTCGACCACCTTGGCTATGAGCAAGGTCAATTGCCATTCAAGTATCTAGGAGTTCCCCTGTCCACCAAGAAAATCACACTGCTGCAACGGCAACCTCTAGTGGATAGGATCAATGCCAAGATCATTTCTTGGACTGCCAAAACACCGTCTTACTCTGGGAGAATACAACTGGTTCAATATGTCATCTTTGGGGTCCAAGCTTAGTGGGCACAACTGTTTATATTGCTTGTGAAAGTACTGATAGAAGGCATTTGTAGGAGTTTCATTTGGTCTAGGATGAACACTGTAACTAAGAAGCATATATCTCTTGGGACAAAATGTGTACCCCAAAATCAGTTGGAGGGATGAATCTCACTAACCTCAAGCTCTGGAACAAAGCTGCCATTGCAAGGACCTGCTGGGATCTAGCTCATAAAAAGGACAAGATGTGGATTAGGTGGATCACTGTATACTACATCAAAGACAGACCTATAGAATCCATTCCAATTCCTGCTCAGGCAAGTTGGATGGTTAGAAAGATCATCCAATCAAGAGACATACTAAAGAGGATCCAACACTGGAAGGAAAAGAAATGCTCGACTAGACAGTTGTACCAGTCACAGATGCAAGAGTTGCTGAGAGTCCCATGGAAGAATTTAATCATACAAAACTATGCAAGGCCAAAGGCAATCTTCAACTTATGGCTATTCTTACAGGACAGACTCCCAACAAAGGATAGATTGTACAGCTGGGGAATAAGTATTGATCAACAATGCACCTTATGTCAAATCCACCCGGAAACAAGAGACCACTGGTTAATGACCTGCCCTGTCACTGTGGACTTATGGGAAAAAACAATGAACTGGCTGCAGGAGAGCTATCCTCCCACCAATGATTGGAACCTGAAAATGCAGTGGTTGATAAGCAAAGCCAAGGGTCGAACATGTCGAGCAGCCATCTTCAAAATGGTAACTGCTGAATTTGCATATGCTATCTGGTTGGAAAGGAATGCAAGAGTCTTCAACAAGATATTTCGATGTAACACTGCCTTACTGAGAGACATAGTGTATAATTGTAATGTTAGAGGTATCCCACGAATTAGACAACAATTACAACACCTTCGAATATAGTAGTGTTAGTTAGTTAGGATAGTAGAAATATTTTATATGTTATGTCACAGATAGTCAGCTGAGTTGAAGCTAGACTATTGTTTTGTAATGTTACTTCATTGGTGATTAATGAAAAGCCTTAATTAAAAAAAAAACTTTTAGTAATTTTAGTTTTAAATATAAGGACTTTCAATATAGTTTAAATAAGAAAAGATTTAATATGTAAAATTTAATTGATTTTAATTAAAATAATAGTTCAATTACTATTTTTCTAAGTGCAAACTATATTTTTAAAAGTTAAAAAGGCTAAAAACATTTCGCTATGGCACTTTATGCTTTTAATATAGTATATATTATTTGATAATAACTATTTGAAAATAATATCCAAAGTTGTATTTGTATTTTAAATTTAAAATTAACAGACAATTATATGCTCCTAAAAATGATAAATACTAATCATAGATAGGGATTTATACCTATTTTAGAAGATACAGATAGGATCAACTAACTGGCAAAAGACTTCTTTTATTTTTCTCGCAGAAAAATACAAATTGTTCAATTTCTTTTATTAATAAAAATAATATAAAAATTATTTTCAATGGATTAGAAAATAACAAATCACTATTTCTTCGAGAAAACTTTCTTTTCTCTACCTTATTATATATTAATTGTTATAAAATCTCCTATTTTAGGTGAATGTCCATAATTAGAGAGATTCTAGGGTTTACTTCTACCTATAAATAAAGGGGTCTTCTACCATTGTAAACCATTTCTAACAATCCCTAAGTATCAATAAGAATACTCTTCTCTCTACTTTTCTCTCTATTGTTCTTGTTCTTGTATTGTTGTTCTTGTTCTTATATTATTTCATAACACGTTATCAACACGAATCTCTAACCAATTGAAATTTTCGATTGTCTTAATTTTTGTTTGTGTAGGGTTTTGCTTCAAAGAAAGAATGAAGGAAAAAGAAAAGAAAGAAGAAAAAAAAAGGGAAACGGAAAAGAAGAACAGAAAGAAAAAGAAGAGAACAAGCCCTTTAATCTTGTGTTCAAGTTCATATGCAGAGCCATACTTACGTTACTTTCTGGAGCAATTACAGTTGGTTTGATAACGGACAACTTATGCTATATATAGTCTATATGGGAATCACGTACAATGACTTTGCTGCCAATGCTATTATGCTGCGAATATTTCATGCCACACAATATTACAAATCCTTAAAGGTAAGTAATTTACTCTATTTATTGGTATACCTTAAAGGTAAATAATTTACTTTTCCCTTTCAAATTCTTGAAATTCTACGATTTGATCTTATATACAAACAAAGACAACAAAGTTTGATTATTACTCTAATGGAGCTTGTAAGAAATTACACTCACATGAAGTGGTAAAATCTCTATGTCCTGCCATGATTAAATTCATGTATGATTGTGGGCAAAGAATTGAAAATCCGTCCCATTGAATTTGCTCCATTCCCTTTAGAGAATGTGGAAGCAGTATATGATGAGTCTGAAAGAAGACAAAATTATTACCGTAAAGGTATCAATGGATGTTGACGTGGCAATAGACGAAATTATAATCGTCATTATTGTGATAATGAGAATAATAAAGATTCTCAAAATTATCTTTCACTTTATGAAAGTAATATTTGACATGAGATTGTGTAAAGCACATGATTATGATCCATTCCCTGAAGTGAATGTGATAATTGTAATAGAGCCCGTAAGTATGAACACGCTCTTGATGTAATTTTGTTCTATGTCTGAAAAGAAAGTTCGTTGCCCTTGAAATTTCGGGCAAGAACTATATGACATGGGTGTTGGATCCTGAAATCCATTTGGATGCAATGGGTCCTTGAGACGCCATTAAAGACAGAAATAATGCATCTACCCTAAACTATGCTAAGGCCTTGATTTTCTTGCGCCATCACCTTGATGAAGGTTTGAAACTATGCTAAGGCCTTGATTTTCTTGCGCCATCACCTTGATGAAGGTTTGAAACTATGCTAAGGCCTTGATTTTCTTGCGCCATCACCTTGATGAAGGTTTGAAAATTGAATATATCACAGTCAAAGATCCACTCATCCTGTGGAATGGCTTAAAGAAGAGATATGACAACCTGAAGTTGGTCACTCTGCCACAAGCACGATACGATGAGAATCCAAAAGCAAATAGTTCATAAACTATATATTATCATTGCGATGGAAAAGGGCACTGGGCGAAAATTTGCCTTGTACCAAGACATTTGGTTGAGCTTTATCAAGCATAAAGAGTAAAGGCCCTGAAACAAATTTTGTCTCTGACGACAACTTTGACATCATCCACTTGGATGTGGCAGACTTCTTTGAGCAACCCGATGGGAAGATAGACCACCTAATCGGTGATGGATCCGTGATGAAAGAAGATGGAGCTATTTGATTTTATTTTACTTATTTGTATTAGTTAATGAATAAACTAATAGTCATTAGTACTAGCTCGTATTAGTTAGTTTATGATATAATGTTAGAATTAGTTCTTTAGAATGTTTCAATATGCTCAAACATCAATAATATTTTTATTTTCCAGTAGAGGTAATCGACTAACCTAAAAACTAGTCGATTATTTAATATTTCGCATTAAAACTGCAAAACAATCGATTGTCAATGTTCAACAATCGATTGTGTGTGTTTAACAATCGATTGTCTTTAAGACAGTGCTGGAATTTTTCAAAATAGTCAACAATCGATTGTCTATGTTTGACAATCGATTGTCTTTAAGACAGAAGTTTTTCAAAAAAGCAAATAATCGATTGTGTGTGTTTAACAATCGATTGTCAATGTTCAACAATCGATTGTGTGTGTTTAACAATCGATTGTTTTAAGAAAATGCTTAAACTGAAACTTTCAAGCTGCATAGTAATTGATTATGGAAAATATATAATCGACTATCTGATTTAGTTAGTCAACTGACCTCAGCAGATTTTGAAAATATTATTTAAATGTGACACAAACGGATTGAAGTTGTTTATTCTCATGTTCGTATATTTTCTTTTGTATGTCAAACCATGGGAAGTAAATTGATTGAAGGCTCCGGAAGAGCAACTGTAACTCTGCCCAAAGGCACGACGTTTATCTTAGAGAATGCAATATTCTCCTCCAAGTCTAAGAAGAACTTGTTGAGTTTTAATTATATCAATCAAAATGTTCTCCTCCAAGTCTAAAAGGAACTTGTTGAGCTTTAAAGATATCATTCAAAATGGATATAAGATTGAGACAATACATGAGTATAATCTTGAATACCTCATTTACTCATGAAAACGAGGCTGCCCACATCGATTTGGGGTCACGCCATTTTGCATGCAACAATGCTAGTTCGTCGGCTGCCCACTTCAGCTTAGGGTCACGCCATTTTGCATACAGCAATGCTAGTTCGTCTCTGACTGACGAACTGACACAAATATTCCCCGTTGTAATTGGCTTTGGGTCATGAACCTAATATATCCCATTTAAGAATCTTTGGATGCGCAGTATATGTGCCTATAGCACCGCCATCCCGCACCAAAATGGGTCCGCAAAGAAGGTTAGGAATATATGTTGAGTTTGAATCGCCCTCCATTATTCGCTACCTCGAAACATTGACAGGAGATTTGCACGATTTGCAGACTGTCAACTCGATGAGACACTTTTCCCAAAATTAGGGGGAGAAGTTGGTGAAACCAAACGGGAAATTTTGTGGAAAAATGCATCATTATCTCATCTTGATCCACATATCTCTATTTGTGAAAGAGGCACAAAAGATTATCCATTTGCAAAGAATAGCAAATCAAATGCCTGACGCATTTACGGACTTGAAAAGGATAACGAAATCCCACATCCCCGCGGAAAATGTTCCAATCCGTATTGATGTCCCTGTTGGACAATCATCTAGTGTCATATCCAATGAGTCAAATGCACGCCTGAAGCGTGGCAGACCATTAGGTTCTAAAGATCGAAATCCTAGAAAGAGGAAAGCAAATGATCAAAATGACACTACGAAAGAATCTCATGAGGAAATTCATGATTTAACAAATTCTGAGATTCATGAAGAATCCATTGAGCCCGAGGCTCTGGAAAATACGGAACTATCCATAAATCCAATCAATATTGAGGCAAATATTAATCGAGTGGATATAGTGGTGGATAATGTCTTTGCTTATAATGTCGCATCTAGAATAATGCAAGGATGTGAGGATCTCGAACCTCAATATGTTGAAGAATGTCGAAAAAGACATGATTGGCCAAAGTGGCAAGAAGCAATTCAATCAGAATTGAATTCGCTGGCAAAACGTGAAGTTTTTGGCCTTATAGTTGAAACACCTAATGGTGTTAAGCCTGTTGGCTATATATATGGCATGAATGATCGTTGGGCACGTACCTATTGTACGCCAAAGTATTTTGGAAATATGACTATTAAAGGACAACGATAATGCAAGAAACATATCTTGCATATAAGTTTGACATGACCATAATGGTATAACTTTCTCTTTAAGAAAGATATTCACCACATGGATGTTGATGAATCTGTGGTAGTACAAAATTAATTGAGAGCTCTAGAAGAGCCAATTATTACTATGTTGGAGAAACACAATTGAGTACTGTGCTGTAGTAAGTCTCAAAGAAACTTATTCAGTTTCCAAAGTACACGCGAAAGCGATTGATTATATTGAGATTATAAATAAAAGAAGGATTTGATATCTCCTATTACTACAACTTGTAGCGGGGTAATTTGTATATGAAAAGCTACCCGCTTTGTTCTCCAGTTTGTACTACACAAACGAAAGAATGCCACAATAAAGTGGATATCTATTGGTATAAAAACCCATGTCATAATAAACCTGAAGTTTATTGATAAGTGCACATGTCATGGTGTAAATTTGAAGTTTACCAATATTGATAATTTATTCAGTTGGCATTCGTGTTAGCCATCTCATTTTAAGTATGATGTGCAAATTCACATAGGTGAATATTAAAGAACTAGAAAGTTCTTTACGAATTCTCTTGTATCACTTGTTTTCATTAATGAACTGACCAACTAAAGAGTTCGGTTTGAAGCCCATAAATTCTGGAAATATCAAAGGTGAATATGGGCCCATTCACCTACCATGTATACAACATATGATGCATCTATGAAATGGTTACATGCGCAATTGTTATTGACCCGCAGCCTGGCCGGTGTTTGCGAGGTAAATTGCTCAGTAATCTAACTTCGAGCGTAATTTCCAGATTCTTTACTCAAGATAGTTCATCTTGATAAGTTGGTTTATATCAAAGTTGGTTTAGCAAGATAATTATTGAGTGCTTCCACTTAATAGCTAAACTGTTTCTTATGAGAACAAAGTTATATATATCAGTTTGATATACGTTGTATACGAGAGTATATTCTCCCCCCAAAAGTGGTTCAGGGTCAGGAACCAAATAATTTCATCTTATATTAATGTGCTGTGTATATTGACATGATAATGCACAAAGATGATTTCCCAAAGTTGAGGAAACAAGTTAGCTTTACTAACATGAGGGGGAGACATGATAAACACTTGAGAAAATGTTACATGGGATGAATTATCATTTGTATATATAGATCCCCGAATATCATGATATGAACCTGAAGTTCATAAAAGGGATAATTCAATTGCAACATATTGCAAAGCATGCTATACGCATTGGCTGACCCAAAGAAAGTAACTATATTCTCACTACAAATGATCATATTAAGTCCCAGAAGGACAAAGTCTTTGATACGCTTAAAGCGTGTAGACAAATACTTGATTCCATGTGAAAGACATGTAGATTTGGGCATGTAGTTCAAATACTTGAAAGTATAAAGTCAAAGCATGATGGCATCGAGGATACATCTATGGAGAGTCATTCCACGACATTATATGAAGATGTTCATATCTATCAAGAATGATAATTTCAAGGTGCGGAATATTTATTCAAGTCAATATGGTTGTTTTATTTATCAAATATCTACCAAAGATCGTTTTGAAGATGGTGCACAAGATTGGAATGCAAATACTCAAGGATATAAATTGATGTTCTTATTAGGGGGAGTTAATGCCCGTTGCACTCTTTTTCCCTTACAAGGTTTTGTCCCAACTGGGTTTTCCTTGCAAGGTTTTTAACAAGGCAACCAATAGGCGCATATTCAAACATGTGTACTCTTTTTCCTTTCTATAACTTTTTTCCCATTGGGTTTTGTTTTAGTTAAGGTTTTAACGAGGCACATCATTGAATAGACATTCAAGGGGGAGTGTTATAAAATCTCCTATTTTAGATGAATGTCCATAATTAGAGAGATTCTAGGGTTTACTTCTACATATAAATAAAGGGGTCTTCTACCATTATAAACCATCCCTAACTATCCCTAAGTATCAATAAGGATACTCTTCTCTTTACTTTTCTCTCTATTATTCTTGTTCTTGTATTGTTGTTCTTGTTCTTATATTATTTCATAACATTAATGTATTTATTTGGATGCATCCAAATGTTGTCTTTTCATGGAGCTTAATCAATAATTAAAATTGAATTACTTTGCAGTTGACGGATTCTGAAAGGACTATGTTAATAATATCATAGAAGGATTAAAAATATGAAATTTATATTAAAATCAAAATTACAATTTGTTCTTTCTACCAAATCTCATGAATATAGTTTTTAGTTTTGTTCTGCCTGTATAATAAGTTCTTACTTAATTTGGATTAAAAGTAAGTATTATTTAATTAAAATAATATTTTAATTTTTATATTATTTAAAAGATTTATGAAAAATATGGGTTTGGTTCCGGGTCCGTTTACCCAAAATATTGACCGAAGCCAAATTTATTCATTTTAACTTTAAAGTTTAGCAAAATTTTCAAAGAATTTCATATTTAAGCTTTCGACTATGCACTAGAACTGCGCACGCAAATCGAGGCGACTATAAATGAGGTTTTCAAGGCCTTGGAAGCTCGGAATGGATAAGAAAACAGGCGATGACTCCTTTGGTTCGTCACACTTAAATACATCTTAGAACCACATAAAAGGTATCTATTGTAATTAATATTGTAAATGGTATCTATAGATGGCTGATTACTATTAAAAGATAGTGCTTTATAAAAATTTCTTTTTAATCCGTCAATATGGGCCAATCCAGCCCAGCCCATGATTTAGTAGGGTTGGCTAGAATTTTTAAAGCTCGTTCAACAACGAGGCTTTTAAACAATGTCCGAGTAGGCGCGCGGCCTGTGAGGTTTGACTAAGGCTGGGCCGGCCTGTAGGTCTAATAAAAATATTTGTTTATAATATATAAAATATAAAAAGTATATGCCATTGTAGCATCATAATCAACATTTAGCATTTTTTTGTTGTGTTCTTACCAATTACGAAAGTTGCATTCATCATGAAAATGTCCAAACACTCATTAGTACTCGAAATTGGTTGCACGATTTTTCCTAAACTCAAATTGATAATATTTTCCATGAATTTGATTAATTTTTAAAATTTAATTATTCTTAATATTTAACTAATTAATATTGCATATGAATTGTAGAGGTAGATGGAAGTGAAGATGTTAAGACTATCTTATCACAAGCGGATTCAAATATGATTATCACATAAGCATCATGGATGTTCTCTTGAATAGTTTGTTTTGAGTTTTGATTTTTAGTGAATGAAATATAGTCTTATCTTTACTTTTTAGTATGTATTTTGATATGTTGGAACAGTATAAAAAGTTATCAAATTTTGCGAAATTTTTCTAATAGGATTTTTTAAGTTTTAAGTATTTATCTTTTTTAGGTTAGTATTAAAGAAAAAAATAAAATTATATTTTTCAAAAAAGGATGGGCCAGTCCCTGGGGACCGCGACCCACATAAAGCTGAGGTGGGCTGATCATTATAATGCTCATCAAAATGGTGAGCTAGCTAGCTCAATCAGTCAATAGTTAAAGCCCACATGAATAAGGTTAGGCTAATTCGGCACACCCATATTGACAACTTTAATTAAATAAATTATAAATTAAGCACGAGTACTATCCTCAGCGAAGTTGAATTTTTTTTTGATATATTATTGCTCTTACGGTAAATGGAAGTATAAAATGGATTTTCACATTTTTATCAATATTTTCCTGCTATTTTGTATTATTAAACCATGTTCGGACTATATTTGTGTTAAATAACTATTTTAAAGGGCGAATTGGGTTAAACTGGCTGGCCTTGTCTTCACAAGAGGCGCCATCACGCTAGGTTTGGGATTTGGGTCGAGTTGGTATCAAAGTCTAGGTTACATAGGTCTCACAAGCCATGAGCAGGTTTAGTAGAGTCTCGCGGATTGGTACAAAGATGTCTGTTTTTATCCTCGAGAGGCTGCAGAACCTTTAGAAAAACTTTATATTCACAAGAGGCACCATCACGCATTAAATTGGAAGTTTTAAAAAGTTTTTAAAGATTTATAAGTGAAAATTTCATGCTATATCCGTCAAACAACTTCATGCAAGTATGATTAAATGGTCATAGGTGAAAATATCTATAAGCGTTATATGATTTATTTGTGAGAAAATAAAGTTATATGACTTTGGTGAAAAAAATCAATAGTTATATGATTTTTGTGTGAGAAAACAAAATTATATAATTTTGGTAAGTAAAAATTATATTATATAGCCATTTGTGAAATATACCCCATTTATAGCAAGACAAAATTTCTTTGACAAGACTAATTAACTTATTCCTACAAAATTTTGACTATAAGCTGTAATTTTAAAGAAGAATTTTAAGGTATTCCGTCATAATCGCTAGTCATAACTTTTCCATATGTTGACAGCCTAAAAAAAGGAAGAAAAAAACCTTTTCCATATGTAAAAGGTGACTAGGAAACGATTTCCTTCCCTTTTCCGGACATGATTAAGAAAAAATTATAAAGTAATTAAATGATGTTATGAAATAATATAAGAACAAAAATAATACTACAAGAACAAGAACAATAGAGAGAAAAGTAGAGAGAGGAATTTCACGCATTAAATTGGAAGTTTTGAAAAGTTTTTAAAGATTTATAAGTAAAAATTTCATGCTATATCCGTCAAACAACTTATGCAAGTGTGATTAAATGGTCATAGGTGAAAATATCTATAGGCGTTATATGATTTTTTGTGTGAGAAAATAAAGTTATATGACTTTGGTGAAAAAAATTATGACTTCTGTGCGAGAAAACAAAATTATAAAACTTTGATTATATGGCTATTTGTAAAATATACCCTATTTATAGCAATACAAAATTACTTTGACAAGACTAATTAACTTATTCCTACAAAATTTTGACTATAAATTATAATCCTTTACGAGTTGGAACTAGTCATAACTTTTCCATATGTTCTCAGCCTAAAAATAGGAAGGAAAATCCTTTTCCATATGTAAAAGCTGACTAGGAAACGATTTCCTTCCCTTTTTCGGACACGATTTAGAAAATACCTTCTACCGTAAAGTTTAGTTATATATAGGAATTACCTTCAATCCATGAACATAAAAGGGTCAAATTAAGGTTCTAACTCGTGCTCAAAATTATGGAGCAAAGAGAGGACAGAATATCAGAGTTGCCTGTACACATTATTTATGACATCTTGCGTCGGATTGGGCTAAAAGAAGAAGCTCGAACTTGCGTGTTGTCTAAAACATGGAGTTCACTTTGGAGATCACGACCGGATGTTACAATTAATCAATCCAGCCACAAGAGTTTCATGGAATCCACGGAGAAATTTATCAAATTTGCTGACGATTCCTTGCGCCCCCATGTCGAGCAAAACTTAACAGTCGAAACACTCCGCCTCCTAAACCTTGGTGATCAGGAGGAATTGGCTTCTCATATTGATCGATGGTTGAAGTTGGTGATTAAACTTAATGTCAGATCTCTAGAAATTTGGGCTTTGAAATATAGCGTGCCTGATGCTATTTATGCAGCTAAGACGCTGACTGAGTTATGGCTACGCGGGTGCAACTTTGAAATAGATAATAGCACCAACAAATTGCAAAGATTAATGAGTACATGCCCGTTAATCAGGAATCTAAAAATAAGTCGTTGTTTGGGGCTCCAGAATTTGCTTGTTTTCGGTCTCGTAAATCTGGAGAAATTGGAACTACGTTCGTGTGAAGGACTCGAAAAGGTGGAAATCCAGGCTCCAAGTCTTCGAAAATTTGTATATGTTGGTTACAAGACACGTGAACCAAAATTGCTGCCTTGCACAATTCATATTTTAGATGGTTACAAGACTTTAGAATATCTCAAATTGGAAGCTACGACCATGACAGATAAACAATTTGAATATCAGTTATCTAAGTTTTCAGCACTTGAAGTTTTAGATCTCAGGGAATGCTATATAATGAAAAATATAAAAGTTGTGAGTGAAAAACTTAAGAAATTCACCTTGTGGAATTGGAGGAATTTGGAGCAAGTCAACGTGCTGGCTCCAAATCTGGTGGACTTCGATTTTCAAAGTGGCAAAACATGTATGCCCTTCTCAACTATGGATCCTTCTAACCTCCAACGAGCCAAAATCAATTTTTATAAGCATCCGTCATCTGATGATTCTTACAATTTTGGAGACGTGGACACAAGTTGGTACGATAATCTTCAAGACTTTGTTCAAAAGTTCAACTATTCTGACGGCTTGATATTAGTAACTCGTTGCAGGAAGGTAATTTCTTTTTCCTTTCACCGGTGTAATAATAGGATTCATATTTCTGTGCAATTGCTCTTCCCTTCAATTTTGCTTGAATTGGACTTCAATTGGTTTGGACTTTTTACAACATATGCAGGATCAGAGTATTCTTATTTATGAAGATCCAAGAGAAATTATTCTTCCACCAACTCGAGAACTGAAACTATGCATTGAAAATCCTTCCATGTATCCTGAAAGATTCACACATAATTTGATGCTCGGGCAACCTAACATAATATCCATTGTGCCATGCAGAGAGAGTAAACTAGTCCAGGTATAATTAAATATACATCATGTCGCGTATTTCTTTTTACACAACTCGATATTCTCATATTTGTTGTCCCTAATGCACACATATAAACATGTAGTAACCAAAATCGTTACTATTTGCATATCTGTCATCTCATAATCATGTTTGAACCTAGCGATTATAAGAGCTTCCCTTATATCAAGGGGATTCGATAAGTATATAAATTTATGTTTTTATTTCCTTTGCTCATTATAATTTTCTTCATTCAAAGCCCTTCATTACATTTTATATGCTCCCTTCAGATAATTTCTACTATATATATGAAAGTTTCATGCGTTTGGAATAACAGGTGTTGCAGAAATTAATAACACGATATAAAGAGGAGAAAAAACATAGAAGCCTAGATGAAGTCATCAATCACAAAGGCGCAACTGAAAATGGGGAAACATCTTGTTTGTCCTCTTGGCTGAAATCCACGCCCCTAATAGAGCGGATTACCACTTTTACGTTTAAGTGGAAGGAATATATTATTGTATGAGACATTCTTTTAGGATAAAAGTAAATAAAGGCACAACGATAGAAGAGGGAAAATATTGATTGTCTCAAAGCTATTTCACATTTTTGGAGTCACTGTGCAAGGATTGAAGAAGGTGAACTCAAACTTCCTCTACCTAGTGAAACCCAATTCAATTCTTCATACTTTTTTTTCAACTAATTTTTTCTTTCAGTAGTTTTTGTTATGGAGTTAATGCATGGCATAGGATCAATTTCCATGTCAATTTGATGGGATAAGCCTTTTGTGGATGCAGATGCATACAGTGGCAAACAAGGATTAGATTACTGAATGTGACACTGAATCTTTTCTTGGTTATCTAAGAACTTATTGCAAATTTTGCTGTAACTTAGCTGTAGTTGTACTCAACTGTGTCATATATAGCAGCTTTAAAATTGTTATGGGTGTTATAGTTATTATAGCTGTTGTGTCGTTATAGCAGTGCCTATGTCGTTATAACAGGCTAGCAGCTAGATTTGGTCTGAACTCTGAAAGTTTCTCTCTTCAGTTGAAAGCAGTACTGCAGTAGTTTTCTGTTTTCTGTTGAAAGCACTCTGAAGTTTCTCTCTTCTGTTTCTCTCTTCGTTATAGCAGTACCTGTAATACCTCATTTTTTTTCTATTTGCTAACCAAGTTTGTATTGAAAATAGCTAGGCAACAAAATAGGTGATAGGCACTGCTATACAAACTCGGTTAGCAATACTTGAGTTGCTTTGGTACTATCAACTATGGTTGTTAGTTCCTATTATTTACATTGGTTTTGCATTACAGAACTTAAGGAACTTTCTATTTTTACAATATATTATCTAAGTATTTGTGCTTTCTACAGCATCATTTGCAGTTTACAATATTGGGAAGCCTAATGACTTCTCTAGAATAATATGGTGAATTCCATTTATTACTACCAAGAACATTTTAACACTTCTGTTGCTCCTCGATACATCAATTTACCAGTTCTCCGCCAGTCACGACTCAATATCTGATCGTGTAAGTTTTGGATGTTAATTATTCTGTTTGCTCAAGATGTTTGCTTCTATTTGCTCAATAGCTTCTGTTTGCTCAATATTTTTTCTGCGTCTTGTTTGCTCAAGTGTTGTTTATTGTTCTGTTTGCTCAAGATTTTTTCTGCATCTTCTATCTCACATGTTTGAAGTCACTATGAAAGGATTGAAGAAAGTGATGACGGATGGTGGAAAGTAAGATGTAGTCATTGTAATCTTGTTTTATGTTACAATGCACAACAAACTGGTACTAATTCCTTAATGAGGTATGTTGAGCGTTGTTTGGAGCACAATTTGGTGAAGCCTATAAGGATTGAGTAGTTGTTGTGTTGTTTACTTGAATTTGAAATAATAGTATTATGTTTGGACTTTGGACTGTATCGTTATAGCTAGAAGTTGTATTTGTGTTTTCTGTAGCTATTATCAGTTGATTGAAGTTTCAGCACAACTGAAAAATATCACTGCTTAAAGGGCATAGAATTTTGGGTACAGCTACTTATAGCCATTTCAAAGTTAGGACTGACATTTGTATAGTAAAACATTTGTATAGTAAATTTTTGGCCTAAACTGGGCGCGCCTGATTTGTTAAACACCAGGAAGCTTTGGTATGTATAGTATCGAAATGAAATTCGTCCGTCGTGCAATTGCCTTCATGAATATTCACAAATTTAAAGTTGTTTTTATTTGTTAATAAGATTGCCGACTTGGAGAATGACTCAGAAAGTGTGAAATTTGATCATGTATAACCCAAATTTCTAATCGCCTAACGAAGCTACAGAAACTCTGAGAATTCCATTCCGACCCCCAGATAAAAATCTCACATATTAACTAGAATTCGCCAAAGTACTAACTTTGCCAATTCAAGCCTAATTCTACATCGGGCCTTCAAAATCACTCCCGATCACACTCCTAAAATACAAATCATCCCACGAAGCTAACTGAATCTTCTGAATTCATATCCGACCCCACTAACACATAAGTCAATGTCCGGTTGACTTTTTCAAAATAAACCTTCCTTAAAGAGACTAAGTGTCGCATTTCCTACTAAAACTAATCCCAATCAACTCGTTCACACAAGACTCTTATAATGAAGCATAAGGAAGCAAAAAATAGGGGAAACAAAGCGGTAACTCATGAGATGACGGGTCGAGTCATCACATCTTGCGGTATTCCATTCATCCTGGTGCCGCGAAGATGTATCAGGATCTTAGACAACAATATTGGTGGCAGAGAATGAAGAGATATATTGTGGAGTATGTAGCCCGATATCTTAATTGTCAGCATGTGAAATATGAGCATCAGAGACCGGGTGGCTTGCATCAACAGATGGTTATTCCCGAGTTGAAGTGGGAGAGGATCACTATAAATTTTGTTATTTGACTCCGTCGGACTTTGAATAAATTTGATGCCATTTGGGTGATTGTTGGCAGGCTGACCATGTCCGCACACTTCATTTTGGTTTGTACTACTTATTCTTCAAAGCAGCTGGCAAAGATTTACATTCGGGAGATTTTTCAGTTGCATGGTATCCTAGTTTTCATCATATCTGATTCGGGTACTCATTTTTGGCAGACGGTCCAGTGAGAGTTGGGTACTCAGGTGCAGTTGAGAATAGCCTTTCACACTCAGACGAACAGGCAGTTCGAGTGCACCATCTGGATATTGGAGGATATGCTACGTGTATGTGTTATTGATTTTGGAGGGTCATGGGATCGATTTCTACCGCTTGTAGAGTTTTCCTACAATAAAATCTATCAGTCCAACATTCAGATGGCACTATATGAGGCCTTGTATGGGAGACGATGTAGATCTCCAGTTGGTTGGTTCAAGCCTGGTGATACGGAACGAGCCTTGTCTACGAAGCATAGCGACCTCATCTTGCTTGCTTCTGGCGAAGCTTCTAGCTCTAAATAATTGGAATTCTGGCTAGATTGGTGGGGACATATTTGGTTCAGGATACATTGGAGAAGGTGAAAGTGATTCAGGAGAGACTCCATACAGCACAGTCGAGGCAGAAGAGTTATGCGGACATGAAGGTTCGAGATGTATCCTATATGATTGGTGAGAAGGTCTTGCTGAAGGTTTCACCCACAAAGGGTGTTATGAGATTTGGAAAGAAAGGCAAATTGAGTCTGTAGTTCACTAGACCTTTTTAGGTACTTCGGAGGAATGGGGAGGTGGCCTATAAGCTTGCCTTTCCACCCAGCTTGTCGGGCGTACATCCGTTTTTAACGTTTCTATGCTCCGGAATTATATTGGAGACTCGTCCCATGTTCTAGGTTTTAGTATAGTTCAGTTGGATGGTGACTTGACTTATGAGGTAGAGCCAACAACCATTTTGGATAGTTATATTCGGAAGTTGAGGTCAAATGATGTTGTTTTGCTGAAAGTGCAGTGTAGAGGTCGGCCTGTGGAGGAAGCTACCTAGGAGACCAGCGGGAGATACGGAGCAGGTACCCTCACCTATTTGAGGCTTCATGTATGTTTCTTGACTCGCTCGAGGACGAGTGTTTGTTTAAGTTGGGGAGGATGTGATGACCTGACCCGTTGTCACGTGAGTTACCGCCTTGTTTTCCCCATTTTTTGCTTCATTATAAAAAACTTGGGTGAATAGGTTAATTTGGATTGGTTTTAGAAGGAAATGAAACACTTAGTCTCTTTAAGCAATGTTTGCTTTAGAAAATTCAATCGGATGTTGACTTATGAGTTAGAGGGCCCGGATATGGATTTTGATAATTCGATTAGCTTCGCGGGATGATTTGTGACCTAGGAGTGTGATCAGAAGTTATTTTGGAGGTTCGGAGTAGAATTAGGATTGAATTGACGAAGTTAGTATTTTGGCGAATTCCGATTGATAGGTGAGATTTTAATCCTAGGGTCGGAATAGAATTCCAAGAGTTGATGTAGCTTCGTTAGGTGATTTGGGATGTGTGAGTAAACTTTCAGATCATTCGGAGATGTATCTGTTGGGTTTTTTATCGAATGCGTGTTTCAGAAGTTTTTGAAGAACTTAGGCTTGAATTCGACGTGAAATAATGGTTTTAGTGTTGTTTGAGGTGTTTAAATTATTGGAACAAGTCCGAATAATGTCGGATGGTTAACGGGAAGTTTTGGCTTTGGAAATCTAAGAAATTGCAGTTGCTTTTGGTATTTTCACTTATGCGGAATTGGGACCACAGAAGCGGTACCGCAGAAGCGAGGGAAATGCCGTAGAAGCAAGTTTTGGCCTTGGCGCCTGTTTTCGCAGAAGCAGTATATTTTCTGCAAAAGTGGGAGTCACGGAAGCAATATTTTGGCCGCAGAAGCGGTCCTTGGCATTAAGCGAAGCTCCGCAGAAGTGGAAGTTTTCCACAAAAGCGGGAGTCGCAGAAGTGACATTATGACTGCAGATGCGGTAATGCCTGGGCAGAGCTATGTAATTCCATCTTCACAAATTTTTGAAAGGTTTCATATTTTTTAACTCGGACTTGGAGGATTGTGGGCGATTTTGAAGAGAGATTTCAAGGGGTTTCGATAAGGTATGGATTCTTAGACTTAAAACACAATTTTATGGTGTAAATACATGGATTAGAGCTGAAAACTCAAGTAATAAATGGAAAAAAATGGTGGTTTAGGGCTTGGAACTTAAGAGAACAAAAATTGAGATTTGTGGGGTCATTTAGATTCAAATTTTGGTAATCTTTATATGTATAGACTCATGGCGAGATAAGGAACCCGTTGATGTAAAATTTTCTAATTTTCGAGAAGTGGGCTCGAGGCTCGAGTTTTGCTAATATCGAGATTTTAGCTATTTTTTGATTGTTTTCGATTGGGTATTGTTCCATTGACATATTCTGACGTATTCGTTGTGGTTTTGGTCAGATTCGACGTGCCAAGAGGTCGATTTGAGAGGCAAGGGCATAGCGAGCTAGGATTTTGGCCGGCTTAAGGTGAGTAATAGATGTAAATGATGTCCTGAGGGTTTGAAACCCCGAATTTGCACGTCGTAGTGTTATATTGAGGTGACTTGCATGCCAGATAGCGAGCGTGAGGTATACCACCATTGGGAATTGTGACTTGGTCCGTCCCGATAGATGAATATACTGCGTATTTAACTAAAATTCACTTATTATCATATAATTTGAGCTGATTGCTATATTTGGGCTTCGTGCCAATTGATGGAATCCTTTAGGAATTACTATTACTGGTTTCTTCCTATTTTATTTTCATATTATTAAACTCAGTCCTAGTATTTAATAATGTTTTGCAATCTCAACCACCTTTTCTCAAACTTGAAAACTTAATTAATATTTTTACTGAATTTTTGGTTGAATACTTCTATATTATTGTTCCTGAGGGGCTTAAGTGATTCAGGACTGAGTATGGGATTGGGTTGTGCGCCGCAGCGGTATTGTATTGATATTGATATGAGGCCTAGGTCCTAGTTGATGCCACGAGATAGCGTATTATTGCGCTTGGGCCGTAAGGGGCCCCTCCCGGAGTCTGCACACTCCCCAGTGAGCGTAGCCGACGATAAATAAATGGAGCGGGCTACACGCCGCAGCGGGTACTAGAGAGTACCGGACTATGTGTTGCATTTTATATTTGACTGTCATTTACTTAATTATCTGTTGCAGTATTTCCTTAATTGTTTTCATTGGCTTGCGGACTTTATACTGCTTGGTTTACATTGCTGCATTTCATTTTGTGCCTATTCAGGATTTTCTTATTCTCAGCCTTTATTTATGGGGTCGGAGTACTCACATTACTCACTGAACATTGAGAGCAGATCCAGGGGCATCTGAGGCTGAGTGAGGACTTCTCTACCGAGCAACTTATCCGGGAGCATCAAGGTAGATGCATGACGTTCGCAGTCCTGATTTTTCCTTTTATCTTATTGTTTCATTTCCGCATTTCTTTAGAACAATATGTAATAGGTTAATACCCATGTATTAGAGGCTCAGACTTGTGACGCCGGATTCTTCGGACTGTGTAGTAGTATTGATACTTGGGATTTTCGCATGTTTTAACTCTATTTCGGAATTTTAATGTTATGACTTAGTAACTTATTTGTGTTAATAGTTATATGATTTTTGTGTGAGAAAACAAAGTTATATAACTTTGATAAAAAAAATTATATGATCATTTATGAAATATACCCTATCTGTAGCAATACAAAATTACTTTGACCAGACTAATTAACTTATTGCTACAAAATTTTTGACTATAAGCTGTAATTTTAAAGAATAAGTTTTAGTTTATTCCGTCATAATCCTTTACGAGTTGGAGCTAGTCATAGCTTTTCTTCTCAGCCTAAAAAAAGGAAGAAAAAAACCTTTTCCAATTATTCCTTCCCTTTTCCGGACATGAAAATTTCCAAATTTCACAAAGTAGGCCAGCCAGCCTGCATTACTTTCTCCAAAGACAAGTCCCCATGAATTGTAGGTCAATATTTTAGGAAAACTTCGTTTACTCTTTAAGCATTTCAAAATATGTGGATTCAACGTCTTAAATTTGGATGGGAAATAATTATGTAATTTGTGAGAGTTTGATGCATATCGAATTGAAGTGATATTTCTGCTATTTAAATCAAACTAGACGCGCTTTTGCACGTGTACCCTATCTCAATGAGTAAAAATTTATTTAAAATTTACTTTTGAGTTATCAAATAAAAGTATAGGTTTTTAAAAATGATGAATAGGGATTATGTATAATTAACTCTATAATGAAATAATTTATTTTTTTAAATAATTTTATTTCATCAATAGATCAAATATCACAGAGTTTTCCAGTAGACGCTGACTAACTACTGCTACAAACAGTCTAGAATGAAACACTCCCCTATGCTCTATATACATTAAATCATGAAAAGCATAAAAAGCTTCTCTTCGTTTTTCTACAGGTAGTGATTCGGTCTTCGCAAAACATCCTTCTAGTGTTTAAGAGAGGTTCCCTGAATGTGCACATGAATCGTTATCTCTTTGCATGTATCCTTTACAACCGAGATTCCTCCATGGAATCTAATCTTGTTTCTTTTCTGCCACAGACAGTATACTAACATTCCAAACACACCGGTTGTTATTTCAGCATGCCCGTTTTTTCTTTTTGCAATGTTGCTAATCCAGTCGACTTCGCTGTTCCAATCACCAATGGTTCTCTTGTAACCTAGCTCACGAGCATTCTATTCCATAGTCCCCAAGATATCGGGCAAGCAAAAAAAAGATGGTCAAAAGATTCATCTACTTGCTTGCAGAATATACATTGTTGAGGAATCTGTATCCCAATGAGCATTAGCCTCTCCACTATTGCCAGTCTTCAGCGCAGCGGTAGCCAAACGATAAATTTGAATCTTGGGTGTAGTTTTGGTTGCAATACTATGCTTTTCCATTGTGCTTTAGGGGCTTGGGAGAACTGGAGTCTGTAGAGTTTGTTTATGTTGAACCGTTCTCCCCTCTGTAGTTGGATCAATCGACTTTTCATGTCCCCCTGTATACCATGGGTATTTGCTATCATTAATCTGGTCTCAAAGATCTTTCTCACAGCCCAGGCTGCTGTTTTAGGAGTAGGTACATCCTCTACGGCATTGTTCTTAATGTAAGTACGTGTGCATCCATTTGATCCACAGGCTGTCCTTTTTCATTCTTACTGCCACAAATGCTTTGCCACAGCTGCCTTATTCCAGATTGGTAGGTTGAAAACATTTAGGCCCCCAGCACTATATGGTAGTCATATAGTTTCCCATGCGACTAATGCCTTTTTGGACACGTTTGCAGCCCCGTCCACAAAAAGGATATGCATATTGCTTCAATCACCTTCATTACCTTTTTAGGAAGTAGGAAAATTTGGGACCAGTACAATTGCATTCCGAATAATACTGTCCTGATCAACTGTAGCCTACCAGCATAAGACAGGAGTCTTGATGTCCAGCAATTGATTTTCTGTGTTATCTTCTCCACTATTAGCCAGCATTGTATTACTGATAATTTTTTGGAGTCCATTGGAACGCCGAGATACTTGAAAGGGAGGAACCTTCAGGGAAGTTCAGTTCTATAATAAAATAATTGTCCAACATAAATACTTAATTATCAGTCATTAATGCAACTTAAAAATTATTTCAATGGCTGAAATTAGAATTCTTTATTTGGTTTTGCGGTATCAGTATTCAAGTGAGCTGAGTAATTTACTAGTGTTAGCAAATGCCAAATTTAAATATTTAACTGTAGTTATATTCTTATTCAATAGGATTTCCTTTTCAAATAATAAAAAATTCATTAGGTAAAAAAGTTATCCATGAATGACATGTTCCCAGAAAGAAAAAACAAATAAAAATACTTTGTATATCTCAATCATTATATACAATAAATAAATTCTAAATTAAATGCAAAGTCATAATTGTAGTCAAGAAACCTACTTACATTCATCTAAATTTAATGTTAAAAATGTTAAAATATCTCATAATTTATCTTTTTGGAATAACTGATAATTGTTTCATATAAATTTGAACGTACAAAATTTATAAAAAGACTTTAACACCTATGTTACTATTCAAAACCTCATACTTCCTCTTTCTTTAATCTTTTTCATTATTCTCTTTATTTGTTTTGTTTATCATTTATATATAGTTAAATGCAAGATTTTGATACGGTAAACTTTTAGTAATTTTAAAATTTTAAATATAAGGACATTCAATATAGATTAAATAAGAAAAGATTTAATATTTAAAATTTAATTAATTTTAATTAAAATAATAATTAAATTACTATTTTTCTAAGTGCAAACTATGTTTTTAAAAGTTAAAAGGCTAAAAACATCTCGCTATGGCACTTTATCTTTTTAATATAGTATACATTTTTTGATAATAACGATTTAAAAATAATATCCAAAGTTGTATTTGTATTTTAAATTAAAAATTAACAGACAACTATATGCTCCTAAAATGATAAATACTAATCATAGATAGGGGTTTATACCTATTTTAAAATATACAAAGTGGATCAACTAACTGGCAAAAGACTTCTTCTTTTATTTTTCTCGCAGAAAAATACAAATTGTTCAATTTCTTTTATTAATAAAAATAATATAAAAATTATTTTCAATGGATTAGAAAATAACAAATCACTATTTCTTCGAGAAAGCTTTCTTTTCTCTACCTAATTATATATTAATGTATTTATTTGGATGCATCCAAATGTTGTCTTTTCATGGAGCTTAATCAATAATTAAAATTGAACTACTTTGCAGTTGACGGATTTTGAAAGGACTATGTTAATAATATCATAGAAGGAGTAAAAATATGAAATTTATATTAAAATCAAAATTACAATTTATTCTTTCAACCAAATCTCATGAATATAGTTTTAGTTTTGTTATGTCTGTATAATAAGTTCTTATTTAAATTATGATTAAAAGTAAGTATTATTTAAAATAAATTATGAAAAATAATTTACAAAAAAGCTTTACATGTTTGTTTTCTATAAATATTTTATATGAACTTTTTATTTTGCTTTATTAATATGTATTAGTATGTCTAACCAATTTCCTGTCAGGATATGCAAATGATCCAAATAACTTGTATAAAATTTGTAAAAATGTCAGTTTAAACTAATAATTATAAATGAGATATTGTTAAAAGAATCATAACTGGCATCCCTGTAATTTTAAATTGTCCATAAAAAATTTACTTTATAAACTTGCTTATACTTTATATAAACATAAAAAAGTATTTCTAACATTACCTGCATATCAATAGTATATATTTTTTGTAATAAAACTATAATATAAACATAAAACATCAAGTAAATTAATATGTTCGTAGTCACCAAAAGTACATTAAAACTCTATATTTTTAAGAGGTGGCATATAAGATAAAAATTTTATATCAAAACGGTAACAAACAAATAAGTGAAAAAGTAATCTCTTTCTCCTACTAAAAAAGAAAGAAGACGAGTATTTATAGATTGTAATTTAAAGTTTACAAATATGACGTCTTCATGTTTATGCTATATGGCAGAAATCTTTTCATTCTAAAATAAGAGGGGGGAGCGGAGTTGTGAGGACTCTTAAATCTTACAAAAAAGAATGCGTAAATAGGTTAAACTATGAGAAAAAAAGGACTTCAAAACCTAAAAATGATGGAAAGAAATCCTAGATATTAGGGAAGTAATTGATTATCTATTCCTAAATATAGGAAAAATAATTCAATTTTTATTCTCAGATATTAGGAAATATTAAATAATTATTTCGTCTAATATGAAATTAAATTTCAAAAAGTAAAAAAGACAAATGACATTTCGCCAAGGGCCTTCATGCTTTTAAAGTATCAAGCAACTTGAGTTGGCATAGCAATATGTATTATTAATTATACAACAAATGAAAAATAATACTAATATTTAAGTAATAAGACTAAGATCGAATGTCTAACCGATTTTCTGTGAAGAATTGCAATTGTTGAATAACTTGTATTAAAATTATAAGTTAAGTGAGATTTGAAATTAACCAAGTCCAAAACATGAAACAAAATATTATATAATAAAAATTTTTGGATGCAACACTAAAGATAATTTCTTGATGCAACACTAAAGACTGGTGCATACAAATGTGCTTGTAAAATATAAAGTAGCAAAAGATGTTGGAATATATAGGACGAAGTTTAACGATTAAACTGTAGTATTATAGCTTTTCTTCTACCAAAATATAAGTCGTAACGTGAAGGAATTTTAACCAAGTTCAAACTTTCCTTGTGTAACCAACGTGAAGAAACTTTTACCAAATAATAAGGCACATTTAATACTCCAACTTGTGTACCAAAGTCCCAAATGTAAAGGGAATCTAACTAAGTTCCAAGTCAGAACTTTCCTTGAAGAAAACTTTTACCAAATAATGAAGACAAACATAATAACTCATTTAATATTCTAAAAAGTAAAAGGAATCTAACTGTTATGAAATCTCCTATTTAAGGTGAATGTCTATAATTAGAGAGATTCTAGAGTTCTATTTTAGATAGCTAAATCATCTCCCTCCCTATAAATAAAGGGGTCTTATACCATTGTAAACAATCCTTAACAATCTCTAAGTATCAATGAGAATACTTCTCTCTCTCTATTCTCTCTATTGCTTTTGTTCTTGTATTATTGTTCTTGTCTTTATATTATTTAATAACACGTTATCAGCACGAGTCTCTAACCAATTGAAATTTTCGATTGTCTTAACTTTTGTTTGTGTAGGGTTTTGCTTCAAAGAAAGAATGAAGAAAGAAGGAAAAGAAAAAAGAAAAAAAAAAGGGGGAGGAACGAAAAAAAGACAGCAAACAAAAGAAGGAAAGCAAAAGAGAAACGAAAAACAAAGAAGAAAAAAAAAAGGAAACAGAAACGGAAGAGAGAAAAGGAAGAAAACATTGAAAATATAATTGGTATACCTTAAAGGTAAGTAACTTACTTTTCCCTTTCAAATTCTTGGAATTCTATAATTTGATTTTATATACAAACATAGACAACAAAGTTTGATTATAACTCTAATGGAGTTTGTAATAAATTGTAACCACATAAAGTGGTAAAATCTCTATGTCCTGCCATGATTAAATTCATGTATGATTGTGGGCAAAGAATTGAAAATCCGTCCCATCGAATTTGCTCCATTCCCTTTAGAGAATGTGGAAGCAGTATGTGATAAGTCTGAAAGAAGACAAAATTATTACCGTAAAGGTATCAATGGATGTGGACGTGGCAATAGACGAAATTATAATCGTCATTATTTTGATAATGAGAATAATAAAGATTCTCAAAATAATCTTTCACTTTATGAAAGTAATATTTGACATGAGATTGTATAAAGCACATGATTATGATCCATTCCCTGAAGTGAATGTGATAATTGTAATAGAGCCCGTAAGTATGAACACGCTCTTGATGTAAATTTGTTTTATGTCTGACATTATGAAAAGAAAGTTCGTTGCCCTTGAAATTTCGGGCAAGAACTATATGACATGGGTGTTGGATGCTGAAATCCACTTAGATGCTATGGGTCTTGGAGACGCCATTAAAGACAGAAATAATGCATCCACCCAAAACTATGCTAAGGCCTTGATTTTCTTGCGCCATCACCTTGATGAAGGTTTGAAAATTGAATATATCACAGTCAAAGATCCACCCATCTTGTGGAATGGCTTAAAGAAGAGATATGACAACCAGAAGTTGGTCACTCTGCCACAAGCACGATACGATAAGAATCCAAAAGCAAATAGTTTATAAACTATATATTATCGTTGTGGTGGAAACGGGCACTGGTCAAAGACTTACCGTATACCATGACATTTGGTTGACCTTTATCAAGCATCTCGAAAGAGTAAACGCCCTGAAACGAATTTTGTCTCTGACGACAACTTTGACATCACCCACTTGGATGTGGCAGACTTCTTTGAGCACCCTGAGAGGAAGATAGACCACCTAATCGGTGATGGATCCGTGATGAAAGAATATGGAGTTGTTTGATTGTATTTCACTTATTTGTAATAGTTAGTGAATAAACTAATAGTCATTAGTATTAGCTCGTATTAGCTAGTTCATGACATGATGTTAGTATTAGTTCTTTAGAATGTCTCAATATGCTCAAATATCAATAATATTTTTATTTTCCAGTAGGGGTAATCGACTAACCTAAAAACTAGTCGATTATCTAATATTTCGCAATAAAACGAAATTTTTCCGGCAGGCCAGATATTCGAATATCTGAATCTGATATTCGAATATCTGGAAAAAATATTCAAATATGTACTTAAATATTCGAATATTTAATATTTTCGCATTAAAGTATTATTTTTCCGCAAAGCATGATATTCGAATATCTTAATCCAATATTCGAATATCCCAAATAAATGCTTCCCAAAACGTTGTTTAAATGTGAAACAAAAGAATTGAAGTTGTTTATTCTCATGTTCGTATATTTTCTTTTGTATGTCAAACCATGGGAAGTAAATTGATTGAAGGCTCCAGAAGAGCAACTGTAACTCTGCCCAAAGGCACGACGTTTATCTTAGAGAATGCAATGTTCTCCTCCAAGTCTAAGAAGAACTTGTTGAGTTTTAATGATATCAATCAAAGTGTTCTCCTCCAAGTTTAAAAGGAACTTGTTGAGTTTTAAAGATATCATTCAAAATGGATATCAGATTGAGACAATACATGACTATAATCTTGAATAGCTCATTTACTCATGAAAAAGAGGCTGCCCACTTCGGATTGGGGTCACGCCATTTTGCATGAAGCAATGCTAGTTCGTCGGCTGTCCACTTCGGTTTGGGGACACGCCATTTTGCATACAGCAATGCTAGTTCGTCTCTGACTGACGAATTGACACAAATATTCCCCATTGCAATTGGTTTTGGGTCATGAACCCAATATATCCCATTTAAGAATCTTTGGATGCACAGTATATGTGCCTATAGCACCGCCATCCCGCACCAAAATGGGTCCGCAAAGAAGGTTAGGAATATATGTTAAGTTTGAATAGCCCTCCATTATTCGCTACCTCGAAACATTGACGGGAGATTTGCACGATTTGCAGACTGTCAACTCGATGAGACACTTTTCCCAAAATTAGGGGGAGAAGTTGGTGAAACCAAACGGGAAATTTTGTGGAAAAATGCATCATTATCTCATCTTGATCCACATACCTCTATTTGTGAAAGAGGCACAAAAAATTATCCATTTGCAAAGAATAGCAAATCAAATGCCTGACGCATTTACGGACTTGAAAAGGATAACAAAATCCCGCATCCTCGCGGAAAATGTTCCAATCCGTATTGATGTCCCTGTTGGACAATCATCTAGTGTCATATCCAATGAGTCAAATGCACGCCTGAAGCGTGGCAGACCATTAGGTTCCAAAGATCGAAATCCTAGAAAGAGGAAAGCAAATGATCAAAATGACACTACGAAAGAATCTCATGAGGAAATTCATGATTTAACAAATTCTGAGATTCATGAAGAACCCATTGAGCCCGAGGCTCTAGAAAATACGGAACTATCCATAAATCCAATCAATATTGAGGCAAATATTAATCGAGTGGATATAGTGGTGGATAATGTCTTTGCTTATAATGTCGCATCTAGCATTATGCAAGAATGTGAGGATCTCGAACCTCAATATGTTGAAGAATGTCGAAAAAGACATGATTGGCCAAAGTGGCAAGAAGCAATTCAATCAGAATTGAATTCGCTGGCAAAACGTGAAGTTTTTGGCCTTATAGTTGAAACACCTAATGGTGTTAAGCCTGTTGGCTATATATATGGCATGAATGATCATTGGTCACGTACCTATTGTACGCCAAAGTATTTTGGAAATATGACTATTAAAGGACAACGATAATGCAACAAACATATCTTGCATATAAGTTTGACATGACCATAATGGTATAACTTTCTCTTTAAGAAAGATATTCACCACATGGATGTTGATGAATCTGTGGTAGTACAAAATTAATTGAGAGCTCTAGAAGAGCCAATTATTACTATGTTGGAGAAACACAACTGAGTACTGTGCTGTAGTAAGTCTCAAAGAAACTTATTCAGTTTCCAAAGTACACGCGAAAGCGATTGATTATATTGAGACTATAAATAAAGGAAGGCTTTGATATCTCCTATTACTACAACTTGTAGCGGGGTAATTTGTATATGAAAAGCTACCTGCTTTGTTCTCCAGTTTGTACTACACAAACAAAAGAATGCCACAATAAAGTGGATATCTATTGGTATAAAACCCATGTCATAATAAACCTGAAGTTTATTGATAAGTGCACATGTCATGGTGTAAATTTGAAGTTTACCAATATTGATAATTTATTCAGTTGGCATTCGTGTTAGCCATCTCATTTTAAGTATGATGTGCAAATTCACATAGGTGAATATTAAAGAACTGGAAAGTTCTTTACGAATTCTCTTGTATCACTTGTTCTCATTAATGAACTGACCAACTAAAGAGTTCGGGTTGAAGCCCATAAATTCTGGAAATACCAAAGGTGAATATGGGCCCATTCACCTGCCATGTATACCACATATGATGCATCTATGATATGGTTACATGCGCAATTGTTATTAACCCGCAGCCTGGCCGGTGCTTGCGAGGTAAATTGCTCAGTAATCTAACTTCGAGCGTAATTTCCAGATTTCCTACTCAAGATAGTTCATCTTGATAAGTTGGTTTATATCAAAGTTGGTTTAGCAAGATAATTATTGAGTGCTTCCACTTAATAGCTAAACTGTTTCTTATGAGAATAAAGTTATATATATCAGTTTGATATAAGTTGTATACGAGAGTATATTCTCCCCTCACAAGTGGTTCAGGGTCAGGAACCAAATAAGTTCATCTTATTATGAATGTGCTGTGTATATTGACATGATAATGCACAAAGATGATTTCCCAAAGTTGAGGAAACAAGTTAGCTTTACTAACATGAGGGGGAGACATGATAAGCACTTGAGAAAAGGTTACATGGGATGAATTATCATTTGTATATGTATATCCCCGAATATCATGATATGAACCTGAAGTTCATAAAAGGGATAATTCAATTGCAACATATTGTAGAGCATGCTATACGCATTTGCTGACCCAAAGAAAGCAACTAAATGGAAGAGATACAATTCAAGAAGAATTGATTCCATATGAAAGACATGTAGTTTTGAACCTATAGTTCAAATGCTTGAAAGTATAAAGTCAAAGGTATGTATAATCAGTTTTCGATATCTTATTTGTCTAGCATGACATGGAAAACTTGATATGCATCTAAAGTCTACTATATGGCTTATATGACTTAACTTGAAAGATTTAAGTTGCTTGAAGCATATGCAAAATTCTTGGTCCTGAAGTACCACATCCTTAGTACAATTTGTGTACATATGTATCTTGCTATAACTATAAGCATGATGGCATTGAGAATGCATCTATAGAGATATTAAGAGTCATTCCACTATATTATATGAAGATGTTCATATCTATCAAGAATGATGATTTCAAGGTGCGGAATATTTATTCAAGTCAATATGGTTGATTTGTCAAACGTCTACCAAAGATCGTTTTGAAGATGGTGCACAAGATTGGAATGCAAATGCTCAAGGATATAAATTGATGTTCTTATTAGGGGGACTCAATGCGCGTTGCACTCTTTTTCCCTTACAAGGTTTTGTCCCACCGGGTTTTCCTTGCAAGGTAACGAGGCAATCAATAGGCGCATATTCAAACATGTGTACTCTTTTCCTTACTTTAATTTTTCCCATTGGGTTTTGGTTTTAAGGTTTTAACGAGGCACATTGTTGAATAGACATTCAAGGGGGAGTGTTATGAAATCTCCTATTTAAGGTGAATGTCTATAATTAGAGAGATTCTAGAGTTCTATTCTTGGTAGCTAAATCATCCCCCTCCCTATAAATAAAGGGGTCTTATACCATTGTAAACAATCCTTAACAATCTCTAAGTATCAATGAGAATACTCATCTCTCTCTATTTTCTCTATTGCTTTTGTTCTTGTATTATTGTTCTTGTCTTTATATTATTTCATAACACTAACCAATTTAATGAGTTAGTGTCATTTAGTGAGAGTGAAAATTAGGAATTTCTTTATCAAATTTCCTTGTGTAAAAAACGTGAAGAAAATTTAACCAAATAACTACGGCAAAGTTTAATTGCAAATAATTCAAGATTATTTAAATGTCCAACTTTAATTTGCTTAACTAAACAAGTGTGCTCAACATGATTAGGAAAAAACTACTAAATATTATTAAAATAATTAAATGACAATTTTTTAATACTTTCTAAAGGGTAAAGCTTAATTATATTTACGAATTATCTTCAATCCATGAACATAAAAGTGTCATATTGGTTCTGCTCTAGAAATTAACTTCATGCCCTGAAAAGGGAAGTTGTCAACTTTCATGGAAAGTCGTGATCAAAGGTAAGTATTTACCATAATATATTAGTTTGCTTGCGGTTCTTAATTATAAGCCGGCCGCTAATACCAAGAACAGAAATTAAGGTTCAACTTATGCTCAAAATTACGGCGCAAACAGTTGATTGAGAGGACGGAATATCAGAGTTGTCTATACACATAGTTTATAATATTTTGTGTTGGATTCGTATAAACAGGCTAAAAGAAGAGGTTCGAACTTATGTCTTGTCTAAGATATGGAGTTCAATTTGGAGATCGCGACCAGACGTGATAATTAATCAATCCAGCCACAACAATTTCCAACTTGGACTTATGTCTTGTCTAAGATATGGAGTTCAATTTGGAGATCGCGACCAGACGTGATAATTAATCAATCCAGCCACAACAATTTCAGTTGGAGTTTAATTCACCGGGTCGGAGTACTCATATTATTCCCTGCACCGTATGTACAAAGCAGATTCCCACTCCTGAGAGATGATCCTTCCAATCCAGACAGTATTTTCGGAGACTACGAGGTAGTTGTTGGCGTTCGCTGGCCCCGCGCCTCCCTCATCTTATCATTTATGTGTTATTCGACTATTGTATCAGATTTTTTGTATTTCGTAAACTCGTACGAGGACTCTTCAAATGCTCATTACTTGTAACACCCCGGTTAGGGCTGTGTCAGGTTGGATTTTCACATTTTTATCAATATTTTCCGCTGTTTTGTATTATTAAACTATGTTTGGACTATATTTGTGTTAAATAACTATTTTAAAGGGCGAATTGGGTTAGACTGGCTGGCCTTGTCTTCACAAGAGGCGCCATCACGCCAGGTTCGAGATTTGGGTCGTGACAAGTTGGTATCAAAGCCTAGGTTACATAGGTCTCGCAAGTCATGAGCAGGTTTAGTAGAGTCTCGCGAATTGCTACAGAGATATCTGTATTTATCCTCGAGAGGCTGCAGAACCTTTAGGAAAACTTTATATTCTTGAAATTCTAATCGTGCGACTTTGTTGATCGGAGAACTAAACTTTTGTATTCTATTCTCCCGCAGATGGCGAGGACTCGTGCTACCAGATGAGGTGGACGACCACCAGTGCCACCAGCTACGACTATCGGAGGTCGAGGTCGAGAACGCGATCGTGGTCGTGGTAGAGGCAAGGCAGCGAGAGCAGCACCTATTGATCCACCAGCTACCCCAGCCCATGATCAAGCCAGTTGTGCCCATTATGATTTTTGGTGTTCTGACAGATTGGAAATACAGAGTACTCATTCTCACTGAGGCGTAAACCTCCCCCTGGCGTTCGCCACAACATGCTGATTATCACCATATTTTAGACAAGACGCAAGTTCGAGCTTCTTCTTTTAGCCCGAATTTACAAAATCCGACGCAAGATTTCATAAATTATGTGTACAGGCAACTCTGATATTCTGTCCTCTGTTTGCTCCATAATTTTGAGCACGAGTTGAACCTCAATTTGACCCTTTTATGTTCATGGATTGAAGGTAATTCCTATATATAACTAAACTTTACCGTGGATTTTATTAAAAATTTGTCATTTAATTACTTTATAATTTTTTCTTAATCATGTCCGAAAAAGGGAAGGAAATCGTTTCCTAGTCACCTTTTACATATGGAAAAGGTTTTTTTCTTCCTTTTTTTAGGCTGTCAACATATGGAAAAGTTATGACTAGCGATTATGACGGAATAACTTAAAATTCTTCTTTAAAAATTACAGCTTATAGTCAAAATTTTGTAGGAATAAGTTAATTAGTCTTGTCAAAGAATTTTTGTCTTGCTATAAATGGGGTATATTTTACAAATGGCAATATAATATAATTTTTACTTACCAAAATTATATAATTTGTTTTCTCACACAAAATCTTATAACTATTGTTTTTTTTCACCAAAGTCATATGACTTTATTTTCTCACACAAAAATCATATAATGCCTATAGATATTTTCACCTATAACCATTTAATCACACTTGCATGAAGTTGTTTGACGGATATAGCATGAAATTTTCACTTATAAATCTTTAAAAACTTTTCAAAACTTCCAATTTAATGCGTGAAAGATATAGAATAAAATTATTTCACGTTGAAGTCTGAAGTTTTAATAGGAAATGATTGAGTCTCTTCTAGGTTGTAATGTCCATGTGTATAACTTAAATTAAACCAAATGTTTGAATAATCTGTGTACCACGAAAGGAAAGGAAAACAACATATTGGTTAATCGTTCTATATATTACAGGCTCAATTTTTGCCTTGTTGTAAATGTTCCCACTCAAATTATAAGTACAACTAGTGAATTTACTCATGCTTCGCTCAATTAATAAAAGACTTAAATAATTTTTTTCGTATTTGAATGTTGATATTATATTAGTCATCAGATGCAAAGATGGCAATTAAGGCTATCCGCAAACCTCTTGATCCTCTCACGATCTGTCGGAACCATCCACCCGGCATGACGCTCAGAACACCTCAACTCATATTGTAACACAGTCATATCTTCCTGCTTCAGCCACTCGATATGTCTATGCAGCTCCTCCCTGCGGGACTGCGGTATATATTTTTTCAAGAAGAGAGTGGAGAACTCCTGCCAAGTAAGGGGTTTTGCACCAACCGGTCTACGCCTCCCACCAAGTGAAGGCGGCCCTAGTAAACTGAAAAGTAGTAAATGCCATACCGCTAGTCTCAAGAATCCCTGTTGTACGGAGCATCCGCTGACACTTGTCAAGAAAACCCTAGGCATCCTCGCTCTCAGCACCACTGATGGACGGAGGCCGGAGTCTACCAAACCTCTCAAGTCAACGCTGCTTATTATCTGGCATAACTGGTACTATATACCCCTGAGCTGGTGCAACTCCCTGTGCTGGAGGTGCCTCTTGAGTCTGAAGTCCCTGCACTTCCTACTCAAGTGTGCGATTAACAGGAGTCTGGGTGCCTTCCCTCGCGTGTGAGGTAGCAGCGGCTGTAGTGGCTGAAACCGCCTGAGCCAGGCCAGTGCAAACTGATAAGATCTGTGTCAAGGCCTCATGAAGACCAGAAATCATAATGGGCACAACTGGTGCTTGATCATGGGCTGGGGTAGCTGGTGGATCAATAGGTGCTGCTCTCGCTGCCCTGCCTCTACCACGACCACGACCGTGTTCTCGACCTCGACCTCCGATGGTCGTAGCTGGTGGCACTGGTGGTCTTCCACCTCATCTGGTAGCACGAGTCCTTGCCATCTGCGGGAGAATAGAATACAGAAGTTTATTTCTCCGACCAACAAAGTCGCACGATTAGAATTTCAAGAATATAAAGTTTTCCTAAAGGTTCTGCAGCCTCTCGAGGATAAATACAGACATCTCTGTACCGATCCACGAGATTTAGTACTGCTCATGACTTGCGAGACCTATGTAACCTGAGCTCTAATACCAACTTCTCACGATCCAAATCCTGAACCTAGCGTAATGACGTCTCTCGTGAAGACAAGGCCAGCCAGTCTAACCCAATTCGCCCTTTAAAATAGTTATTTAACACAAATATAGTCCAAACATGGTTTAATAATACAAAATAGCGGAAAATATTGATAAAAATGTGAAAATCCAACCCGGCACAGCCGTAACGGGGTGTTACAAGTAATAAGCATTTTAAGGATGCATCAATCCCTGTTGTATAGAACTTTGTATCTTGGTAGCCAGCCCTATGCAGTTTTCCTTCTTGAATGTCTTTTCACGTCTGATAATGGAGACAAGGACATAAACTTAATTTTTCCTTACTTGACGAACGACTGTTGCAACTGAGAATAGAGTGGACCAATTGGACATGTCTGCTTACCCACTTCAATGTCATCTTGTAGTTTGTTTAATTGCAGCTACACATACTTATGGTTATAGGAACCTAACATGAATAAATCTTGTAGTTCTTATTTAGCTAATTTTTTGTTTTTTCCATATATTCCAGAACCAGTAGGTCATGAAATAGGCACTCTATTTGATGTTTCCTTTTTATCTTGACTAAAACTTTTTCTTCTTGTTATTGGTTTAGGTTTAGTGGGTGCTAATAACATGTAATCCTTTGCATGGTATAAAGTCAAGCCCATTGGTTTCAAAAGTTCTATTTAGGTATTATGATTCTATCGATGGGTTTCTATGAAACACAGAGCATGAAGATCAAAAAAGTTTGTTCATCTTCATGACTTCGGTGACGTTCTTCGCTGCTCCGTTTTTCTCTTTCAAGATAACACATAGTTAAAAAAGTTAGTTTGCTGATCATTTGTGCTGGATCTTTTACTACGGCTCTATTCTTTGAAGGTTTATAAGTTTGACTTCACTGAGCTTCAATAAACTGATAATCAGACTGTAATCTTTAATGTGTAGCCTATAAATTATAAACCTTTGATTTTTTTCATTCTTTGTCCCAAAGTAAATATTTAGATAATCTGAGTTGTTTAATTAGCCCTTGTGGTTGGGTATATACAAAAGTGTCAATGAATTGCTCAAATTAAAATAAACACTCTGGACCAAGCTACTGTTAAATGTATGAAATGTTGAGTACTTTAATATATGTCAGTTAGTAGCCATGTCGTTGAAACAGTAGAACATTGCTTATATTTAACTTATGTCTCCTTCTTGCTCATTGATATATTTCATATGTCTCTGTTATTCGAAGAGATAACATTTTCTATTTTACACAATCAGCACCTTTGAAAACAACTACTAATAATGTTCATTTAATCTATCAGGACCTGTTATTCATCTATTGGTCGAGCAAGATTCTCAAAGCTTGCAGCAATTACTTCCTGAAATTCCTGGTTGGGTTTACTGTCCGGATAATGGCCGTGTATGTATTCAGTTACGTATTTAACCTACATCTTTAAAGTTACTTAGTTATGTATACATAATTATTTGTTTTCTTTATATGTTGTTGAAGTTGGACTGACTCAATAAATTTCTTGAGCACATGTGGCCTTATCTGGACAACATACTCTCCAACAACAACAACAACAACTACCCAGTACATTCCCACCAGGTGGGGTCTGGGAAGGGTAATATATAAACGAGTCTTATCCCTATCCGGAGGCTGTTTCCAATCGACCCTCGGCTCATATGGTTAGGTGAAAAACTGCAGTAAAACAGAACAGAGACAAAAACAAATCAGAAACAGTATAGCATTAATGCATTAGAAATTCCAGTATAAATAGCGTTAATAATAAACCGAACAAAGGAAACAAAATACCAACATGCAATAGCAAGTAATAGTAACGTACAATAGACACAACTCATTTATGAGTAACCCTGCTGATCCACCCCCATCCCCGGGATGGGCGAACGGAAAACTCTAGGGGCCCCTATCCTACAACCCTGATTCTAGACCTCCATACTTTCCTATCAAGGGTCATGTCCTCGGAAACCTGCATCCTAGCCATGTCCTGCCTAATCACCTCTCCCCGATACTTCTTGAGCCTCCCTCTGCCGCGCCGACCACCAACGATCTCCAGCCGCTCGCAGCTCCTCACCGGAGCATCGGGACAACATACTCTCCATTTCTTAAAAATGTTCTGGATTTCCTTCTCATAAATCTTACGTAACTATCTTAGTTTAATTAGTAAAGCTTATTCCTTTACACAAAGATACAAACTCACCAACTAAAAGGTCTTGTACAAATAAGAAGGAATGGTGAAAGATGAAACAAAGAAGTTAAAAGTATGATCTTCCAGTAAACTAAGAGACCTAAGTAAGAGTCCTCTGATTGTAACTTTATTTAGGGAAACAAAGTCTTTGAATATGTTGACTGGTGTACTTATGTATGATCTTCTTATCTTGAAAGAGTTTTCCTGTTAGTATGTATACTCTGTACTACGACTTCTTTGCGAGGTACAATCACATGCTTTTTCTGAGAAGAAATGGCTGTAGCAGTACTCTTATTAACTCATTCTTCAAATAAAAATGATCATTAACATTTTCATAGATACTCCTTTTAACTCTGTGCAGCTCAACCAGGCTTGCACTTTCTGGACACAGGGTTTTTCCTTTCTGATGATTTAGTTCGTAACACGCTCATCTCAATCTACTTTTTGACGAACTTATATGATGTTGAAAATTGAAATTTGTTGGTCAAAAGATAAAGAACTTTCTGCGTTTTGCTTTTGGGTCATTGCGGATATTGTCATTGTACCTTTATTTACAATAGTAGTATTTTTTTTATTTCCCTTTAGCACTTACCAAAAATACTGGGTAGTAGTTGTTGTTGTTAGTACTTACCAAAAATCATGACAAAGAATTTGAAAAATTAGCGAGACCTCTCACAAGAGAAAGTCGAAATGTTACTGTGAGAATCAAAGGTAACACAATGTATAATGAAATAATACAGGTTGTACAAGTTGGGCCAGCGAAACCCGGGCTATCCCTACTAGTATCCTATACGCGCGGTTATAGACCACATAAAGACAAAAGTTATTAAATTACATTTGTCATTTTAATATCACTAAATTTACGATTGATTACTACGAAAAAACTGCCCAGAAAACCATATGATATGACATATATAGGATTAGTAGGTAATTGATCATGAAAATAGTTATATGTTTCTACCAGAATTTGTTTCAGAGAACAAATCTTGGATTGAATCATCGTATCTGTATATTATTACAAGGAAAGGAAAAAGTCATCTTCTTAAGTTAAGTGGCACTCTAGAAAAAAGTCACATGACATTAGTAGTTCAATTAGTTTTTGGTTATTATTTTTGAATTTAAATATCTATAAAATAATAGAATAAAATATATTATTTAAAAAAGCAAAGATTTAAAAATAATATCCATTCAAATTGGAGAGTAGTTTCAAGTTGAAAACTTTAAATTATTTTAAAATAAAAACCTAAAATTACATAAAATAAAAAATCTCTTTAATAAATTTTTAATATGCCAACAAAATTAAACAAATTAATATGCTAATAACTTTTTTATAGAGATTTTATTCATTAAAATTCAGATAATATTATTGACAATAATAGAATAAAAGTTAAATTAAAAAATATTCAAGATTAGAAAAATATATATCTTCTCTTATATTACAAAAAAACACGAGTAGATAAAAATATTAGACAAAGTAATATGCTTTAAAAATTTTATTAACGATTAAAAAATACAAAACATTGATAATAGAATAAATAAAAATATAGAACTAAAAATTTATTGAGCAACTATATAAGTACCATTAATTTAATAGGGATTTTATTGTTGGTATATCGTATTGACTATTTAACCAAAAATAGGGATTTCGATCAAAACTTATTTTAAGAAAAACTTGAGTTACTGATAATCAAATAAAAATAGGAACAACTGATGTAAAAAATAGCTGAGTAGAAAGCAAAGTAAATCAGTATCTTTTAATGCTATTAAGTGTCCTTACAAATGATTAGCCTTCTCCTTTTATAGCTATCTCTAGGTAATACGTTTTTTTTCATAATAGAGCCAATATTGATACTTAATGGATTTAATACAACGTTATAATTGGTAATCATATTTTGATTCTATACTGATTCCCTAATATTTTTCGTAATTAACAGTCCATAAATTTATGAGACAAAAAGGAGTCTCATACAATTAGTGTCAGTTGTATGAGATACAAAATCAAACTTTTCTGTTAATTACTTGTCAGTAGAACATAAATTTTGACATTCTGGAAATATAACTGATATTTCTTCCCCTTGTGGAATGGCCAAATCACTTTTGGTGTGATATGGAAAGTCAAACACAATATCGTAACGATAATATGATTCTTCTATGACTCTTCTTAATAGTTAAGCATCTAATAAAGGTGGTTAAAAGGACAGACAGAGGAAACAAGAAAAGGGAATGCTTCAAAGTAAAGGACGGCGACGAGAGGCGTGTTTCAATGTTTAGCTATTTGAAAGCCTTAATATCATGCTGATTACTTTCACACAATCGTACAGCAAGGTAAACTTGGTTAGTACCAAAAGTTCGAAGTTTACTTCATATGTGAATTCTGTATGTGTCAAAATCTGACCACACGTGGATTAGCGCTATCAGGAATAGTAAGAGGTCGATTAAGTTGTGATCGTACCCACAAGGTGTAATAACAACGAATACCTCGGTCGCTGTCGAAATCGAGCTGTCAAAAAGCCTGTATCGCGAAGTAAATATCGTGGTACTTGTGATATTTCCAAAAAGGTGGACAAATGTCCATCCATGTGGCAAGATGCATGCAAGTAAAGTGGACAAATATTCATTCATGTGGCAAGATGTATTCGAAGTCTTGACAATCATACTTGACAAATGGCAAGAAAAATCTTAAGCTTTTTTTCTATAAAAGGGTCTTCCCTTAAGCAAATTTCACACAGCAAAAAACATCATTTCTCTCATTTCCTTTCACGCCTTTCTTCTTCCTTTGTTGCTCAATATTAAATATTAGTTGTTTCCTTTCTTATTTACTTTTCCTATTAGCTAGCTGAGTTTGTAATTTAATATTTTGTTGATTTCTGTATCCTTTAAATAAATTAGAGATGGCCTTGTTTATTCCTGGGAAAATATTTGACATTGCTGAAATAGTTTCTTAGGACAGTGCCGACACGACTTAAGTCAATCCGTGTATACGGTTACAAATAATATTGAAGTTGTGTTATTATTGAAATTCTTGCTCTCAATTACTACAGTACTTGAGGGAGGTGACATGTACAGTGAAGGGATGAACACATTCTGCTTAAGGACCGATGGATAAAGGGGAACACTGACAATATATATATATATATATATATATATATATATATATATATATATATATATATATATATATATATATAAAAGAAGGGAAGAAAACCAAGAATAGATTTAGATGGTAAATACAAATCTCTATAATCGTGATTATTGAATCAAAAAGATAGATCTCGTCATTGTAAACGGCATTCCATCTTTTCTGTCTTATCACTATATCATGGATAATAGGTCAAGAATGTAGCCAATCATTTAGATTTGATTTCATATAAAGTTTATAAGCTTGATTATATCTTATTCTCTTATTCGATGTGTTTAGATCTAGAGTTAATTATTCTTTGCTAAAATTTATCCTTTATTTTTATTATTAATTAATTTAACAGAACGCTTAACACTTTTTGGTCAAACAGACATAAGGTCAGAGCAAAGTGAAAAAGGAAAAATAAATATTTACAAACACGTCCAACCTCCCATCTCTCTCAGAACAATAGAAATCACCTCTAACATTATTCAATGCAAGCTTGCTGCAAATATTCGCGGAGAAGTTAGAAAATAGTTTAAGATTATTGACATTTGTACTATATCTTCAATCCATCTTTTACCTGCAGTCTTCCCTCAAATACCTGATCATATATATTTAGATAAATTTTTTGACTGAAAATATGCTCGAATAATTCAAGCTAAAACATCAATTTTGGGTATGCAAATAGTCCCAAAAAAGAACTTCAGTCAAATATAAATATATCCAGAACACATATTAGCAAGTAGGGGTGTACATAGTCCGGGTTGGTTCGGATTTTACAATTACCAAACCAAATCAATTGTGTCGGGTTATTAAATCTAAATACCAAACCAAACCAATAAACTCGGGTTTTTCGCTCTCGGATTTTTTCGGGTTTTCTCGGGTTTTCGGGTTATTCGGTTTTTTTCTAAACTTTTTTCAATAAAATCTTCATAGAACAAAACATATAAATTATGCTCAAAATATTTCTTTAATCCTAGTAAAATACAACTATATAAAGTATTTTCCAAGAAATAATAGAAAATATGAGATGTGTCATGACATTATCCTAAAATATTCAATAACGAAGACAATAAAATTATGTAATATCAATATTGCTAATTAAAAAGCCATAATAAAATAAATATAATCTAAAAATACTAAGTCATGCTAAAATAAGTAGACTAATAAGGAAATATTAATTACATGACTAAACGCTAAAGAAAAAATAAAAATAGATTGTGTATTTGTCTAAATTATTGCAAAAAAATAGATATTCAATATATTCACGTTCACAGTATTGAATTGAATGTCTTTTGTTAGCATTAATATTGATTTGATTTTGGTTTTAATTTGGCTTTTGTTCGTATTAGTTAATTTACTAATGTTAATGGCTATAAAACTTATTGGAACATTCAAAAAGCTCTAAGTCAAACCTTGAAATAATACCTTAAAAGATAAAATTATGAATTTCTTTAAGAAATATTTATAAATTATATCACAATACGTATATTTATATATTAAATATATCTAAAAGTTCTATATATATAATGTCGGGTTGGTTTGGTTTCGGTTTGACTTTTTTTAGTTAAAACCAAACCAAACCAATTATGGTCGGGTTTTTTTTCCCAATACCAAATCAAATCAAACCAAACCATGGTCGGTTTTTTTTCTCGGCTTGACTCGGATTATCGGGTTGGTGCGGTTTGTCGGTTTACTTTGTACACCCCTATTAGCAAGCACAACAACAACTCATTATTTTTTAACAATTTGTAAAGCCTAATTTATTGCCTTAGAGACCTTTGCAGCAATATGCAAGAAACCACTCCAAGAAAATGAAACTCATTATTCACCAGATAAAACTAACCTAAAAATATTGAAGAAAATCTCTAGCCTAATACAATTTCTTTATGAGCAATAAAAATAGTTTATAAATGGTGAAGTAAAAAAGAGTGCGAAGACATGCAATTTCATTTTTTTTTCTCCCAACCAAAACTAAGGAAATTTTCAAAGTAAATACTGATCTTGAATAGCCAATTTGACTTTTGCTCTAAAATAAATCCAACCAACTTTTTACCGTAAGAAATTTACTGAGAAAATGTAGTAAGGCCAATGAAGATACAATAACTGTATAGTCAGTTTTAGGTATACGAAGTAAGATAGGATAAACACAACGGTAAAATCGTGTATTAATTGCATTACATGACTAGCCTAGCTGGAAACAACGGCGGATCCAGGATTTTGAGTTCGTGGGTGCTTAACTTTTTTAGTTGAAGCAAAAGAAAGTTAGTGCTTGATAAATGGAGGTAAAAAGTCTAGCTAGGGGCTTGAGTGAGATTCAATCTCTCGATCATATACTCATTTAGGGCCCTTCAACAACCATCATAACCAAAGCACCCACCAAGTTTTTTGTTATCTGGGTGCTTGCTATTTTGTTATATCCCTTTTCTTAAGTTTTTTATATAATCATACGTGTTCGGGGTCGAGGTTAATGGGTGCTCGAGCACCCAAACTATATGTAGATCCGCCCCTGGCCGGAAACATCCTATTCAAAGGCTTATTGGTCAGCCAAAGTCAAGTGGGTTTATCCTAACAGAGCCTACAAGCAATCGTAGTTCCTTTCGGGCAATTTCTCAAGCACCTCTAATGCAATTCCTAGTGTAATATGTAAAATATCAAGCACAACTCATTTTTTACTGCAGTTGGTAGAGTTGAATGTTAGGATTATGATTCCTACTATAGACAACAACCTTCATATTGAATAATCGGAATTACAACTACATGAGCGGAAGCTAACCTGAATCCATATGTGTGGAAATGTTAAGCCTCCCTTTTGATGATTGTCCTTGAGTTGTTGTGAACTCCTTTGCCTTCTCTTCAAGAATGTCTTGAAGTATACTTGTACCCACAAGAATGTACCCACAATACTAACACAATGTATGAAAGGTTCACAATGGTATTGTTATGACAATAATCAAAATATTGGCTTATGGTTTTCCACCCTATTTGCAAGACAATGGACAAAATTTGGTTCTTGATCCAATGGGAAGAAGAAGAACTTGTCTTGTTAAAGAATGGGAACCATAACCCCACCTATAACTCTTGGAGTTACATAACCCAAGAGACAAGAGTTACAACAAGAGTAATGTCTTGAGTAATGTCTTGCAAGAGTTACAAACTCAAGAGTCACAAGCATTCATGTAACCATAGTTACATATGTAACCTTAGTTAGCCCATCAATAGACTAAGGTTACACTTATTGGGTATCTACACATTAGTCCCACACTTTAGTATGACAATACATTGGCCCCCTTAACATAATGTCCATAAGACCACATAATTAGGCCAAACCATAAGATAGCACATAACATATAATTATCCATATATTATTCATATGTGTATAGATATAAGTCCATATATCTAGATATAAATCCATATATCATTGAAACAGAAGAAACTTAAAATTAAACCATGAAAAGAGCGAAACGAGACAACCAAAACAGAGAGCGTAACGACATGTCGCCAATTATCTTAAAATGTTAAACGAACAAATTTAAATCTTCCATCTAAGATTCAAAAAATCGCAAGCAAAATTAAAAGAAAACAGAAAATTATACCAAACATATGCGTGTGAAATTAAAATTTTAATTTGTTATTTATATAAACTACCAAATGGAAAGATATTCTCCTAAAGTATAGTTCAAGGTTTTAAATCAAAATTCAACCTCTTAAAGATGTTAAGTTGGAGTAGAGAGTAAAGGATCAAACCAAATGGAAGCAATAAGAAGAGAACTTTCAAATTGAAGAGAAACTAAAAGAAAAAACTTACAATTCACTTTCATTAATGCATGTGAAAATATAATAAAACTCGTCGATATTAACGTACTTGAATGTGCTATATTAAGGTGTTATTGTTGCAATGGCCTATTTATTTAATTATTGTTTTAAATAATGACACTGTTTGTATAAAATTATGCGTACATCACTGCACTAAATTCTATTATTACCAGAATGAACATGAAATTTACGTCCATGCTAAGATTAGTTGATTTTGAATTTATCATCATATTCATTTATCATATTTCTATACTTATTTCAACTTAGTTAAGAATATGATATGTGTTAGGCGACCAATGCTATACTTGATATAATAACTAGATATTTGCAATAATGGAAAAGATTTTGTTAAGATGAGAAATTTGTGTGCAGCTAGTAACAATAACAACCCAGTATAAGATTTTACCCCTACTCTTGGGTAGAGAGGCTGTTTCCATAGACCCCCGACATCCTTCCTTCCAAGAACTTCTCACCTTCCTCTTGGGGAGAGTCGAACTCACAAACTCTCAATTGGAAGTGAGGGTTGCTTACCATCAAAGCAACCCCTCATGTCTAGTGTGTGCAGCTAGTAGTTAAAAGGATAAAACCATTTAATTGAGAAATTTTCTAACGAAAACCTTAAGGTTATATCTTCATTCACAAACTCGACAACCAATATAAGGAAGTCAAGAGCACAATTTTAATTACGTAATTGGCCGTTTTAGCCAACAAAGCATTCAAGGTTTCCATACAAAAGTTTTCCTAGCCTACATAAGCAATCAAGGATTTTCTTAAATGTGGGTAAATTCTATCATCAAAATTCAAAAAATAAGCTTCTTTTTCCAAATGTTTCAAAATACTAGTACCGATCATTCTACATGAAAGATTCCAATCAAGTTGTAATTTTGAATTTGCGGCTTCTGATATGCAATCAAGAAATGAAAAACTGAAGAAAGAATGACCCAAAGCTTCAGATACCAAAATGCTAGAAGGAGGACGGACGGTGACGGCTGTAAATGTTATAAGCTAAATGTTAGCCCCTAAGATTGAGACTTGACGGATGTCGGGCAGAATTTATGTCAAGGACTTGTGCATTGCCCCTTGACATGGATCCGTTGAAGTGTTGGTAAGCAATGTACAAAATTGGGCGTGTGTCTAAGTTGGTGATGGACTTAGGCAAGGCAGCTGGAGTGTTGGCAAGGCGACCTTGGTTTGTGTGCATCGGCAATGGCAAACGGAAGCATGGCACTTAACAAAGGCATGCGCGGATCAGTGGGATGACTTAATTTATAGCAGGGTGTGGCTATGAAATTAAGGACGAGGCAAGGTCCAAGGTAAAGCTGGGTTGGAGACAAAAAATGTGGGCAAAGCTGGAGGCAATTGTGCATGGCATGTGACGAAGTGGTGTCCAAGTCATGTGCTTGGAAGTTGAAGACATGTGCCAAGTACATGAGCGGTTGGCTACAAAGTTGAAGACGTGGTGGAAACTGCCCATAACTGCCCATGACACATGGTGGAAACCGCCCGTAACTGCCCCTTTGTAAACTGCAATTGGCAGCCATTTTTTATATGTTGTATTTTCGTTTTTGGGAAGGCAAGTCGCATAACACATGTGAGCCAAGTCTAAAACGTGAGCCCTTTGTATATTTTGCGAGAATTAATAAAGGTTGGGTTTTTACCCGTAAATTTTGTGTGTGTTCTTAGTTTGGCTAAAGTCTTAAGATTCTAAGTGAGGCTGTGTGTGTGCAAAAAAATTAAGGCTGGGTGGTTGTGATTTGACGCTGCCATGCAATGTTAATTTTTGCGAAAAATTGGCGCTGTAACACTAAGAACTTCACTTCTGTTATAAACTAATATAAAAGACAAGAACAATAATGCAAGAACAAGAGCAATAGAGAGAAGAGTAGAGAGAGTTCTTCTTATTGATACTTAGAGAATGTTAGGAGTGATTTGCAATGGGGTAAGACCCCTCTATTTATAGGGAGATAAATGACTTAGTTTCAAACTAAGTCTCTTAGACATTCACTCTAAATAGAGTCCTATTTTATAACACTCCCCCTTGAATGTCTATTCAACAATGTGCCTCATAAAACCTTAAAACAAAACCCAATGGGAAAAATTAAAGTAAGGAAAAAGAGTACACATGTTTGAATATGCACCTATTGGTTGCCTCGTTAAAAACCTCGCAAGGAAAACCCGGTGGGACAAAACCTTGTAAGGAAAAAAGAGTGCAACGCGCCTTAACTCCCCCTGATAAGAACATCAATTTATGTCCTTAAGTCTTCGCATCCCGATCTTCTGAACTAGCTTCTTGAAGGTTGACTTTGGTAGAGATTTTGTGAACAAATCAGCCATATTGTCACTTGAACGAATCTGTTGAACATTGATATCACCATTCTTTTGAAGATCATGTGTGAAGAATAACTTTGGTGAAATATGCTTTGTTCTATCTCCTTTTATGAATCCTCCCTTCAATTGAGCTATACATGCTGCGTTGTCTTCATACAACGTTGTGGGTAGTTTATCACACTTCAAACCACATTTGTCTTGGATATGATGTATTATCGACCTTAACCACACACACTCCCGACTTGCTTCATGAATAGCAATTATCTCGGCATGATTAGATGAAGTAGCCACAATTGATTGCTTAGTCGATCGCCAAGATATGGCGGTTTCTCCACAGGTAAACACATAACCCGTTTGAGACCGAGCCTTGTGTGGGTCGGACAAATATCCAGCATCAGCATAACCAACAAGATCCGGGCTGCAACTCTTGCCATAAAATAAGCCCATATCGGTAGTCCCCTTTAGGTACCGCAATATGTGTTTGATCCCATTCCAATGTCTCCTCGTAGGAGCCGAGCTAAATATAGATACATTAGTGCGCCAATTGCGCTAAGATATGGTACTTCAGGACCAAGTATCTCTTCAGTCCGTTCTTTAGGTCGGAATGGATCTTTGTTCACATCAAGTGATCGAACAACCATCGGTGTACTTAAAGGATGTGCTTCATCCATGTAAAACCGTTTCAGTACCTTTTCTATATAGGTAGATTGATGAACAAAAATTCCGTTTGCCAAATATTCAATTTGCAAACCAAGACATAGTTTAGTCTTTCCGAGATCTTTCATCTCGAATTCATCCTTTAGATAATCAATTGCCTTTTGGAGTTCTTTTAGGTGTTCCAATAAGGTTTATGTCATCAATATACGGCAAGTACAACAAATTCCGATGTTGTTTTCTTTATAAACACACATGGGCAAATGGCATCATTTATATAGCCTTCTTTTCTCTGTACTGTTGTTGCAGTACCATATTGGAGGCATGAAACGTTGTAAACGTTTTCTCAAGCATATCGTAATCGGAGATGTTATCTCCACATAGCTTCAGTTTAGAAGTAATTCTGAACATTGCAGAATTATATTCAGAAACGGACTTAAAGTCCTGGAGCCTCAGATGAACCCAATCATATCGTGCTTGTGGCAGAGTGACCAACTTCAGGTTGTCATATCTCTCCTTTAAGCCGTTCCACAAGATGAGTGGATCCTTGACGGTGAGATATTCAATCTTCAAACCTTCGTCAAGATGGTGGCGCAAGAAAATCAAGGCCTTCGCACAATCTTGGGTGGATGCTTTTTCTTTATCTTTGATGGCGTCTCCGAGACCCATAGCATCTAGGTGGATTTCAGCATCCAACACCCATGTCATATAGTTCTTGCCCGAAATTTCAAGGGCAACGAACTTTCTTTTCATAATGTCAGACATACTCGAAAATTAAATTAGGAAGAGGGAAATACCTTGGATTTTCGAGAATGGTACTTGAGACGGTAGAGTCTCGTGCTGATAACGTGTTATAAACTAATATAAAAGACAAGAACAATAATGCAAGAACAAGAGCAATAGAGAGAAGAGTAGAGAGAGTTCTTCTTATTGATACTTAGAGAATGTTAGGAGTGATTTACAATGGGGTAAGACCTCTCTATTTATAGGGAGATAAATGACTTAATTTCAAACTAAGTCTCTTAGACATTCACTCTAAATAGAGTCCTATTTTATAACAACTTCTTTTTTATTTTATCCTTTATTAAAAATATGCCTATAAACCTTAGTATGTCTTGTGTGGTTAATTTAACCAATTCGGGCCCAGCGGGTAAGTTTTTTCCTAATTAAGAGTATTACTTTTAAAAAAGAAAAAGAGCATTTATACTTTTAGAATAAATTCCTTTTTAAAAAGAAGTCATTGCCATTCTTATATAAGTTCCAATATACCAGAGTGTCAGAACAACGGCACAGCACGCAGACGGCTCCGCCCGAGAGAAACAGAAAGAGTACGGCAAAAGTATCAAGCAAAAGGCGCATACCCTGAGCGGAGACGCCGCATTGTACCGTTGTGCAGGTTTTTATAACCTCTTCACTGCTTCTTTTTTGGCTATATCCATCGAATAAAACCATTAACAACAGCAGTATTTGAGAACAGGAATATCCACTCATAGACAAAAAGGTTTTTGATGTTAAAATTGATTGTTGTTCTGGTGCTAATTTCAAATTTCCAATCTTATGGCTTTAGCACCTACTCCTCGCCAAACTTACATTCCTCTACCGTCCTCCAATTCAGGTTGTCTTTTATGCCCAACATTTAGTTTTACTACTATGTTGATATTGTTAACTTACACTGTTTGGATCATTATTTCCTATCGTTTTATAATGTATTATATTGTACTTAATTGTATCGTTTTGATGGATACAACGTTTGAATAGACTGTATCATTTGTTGTTGTTTAATAACATCTTTATTGTTTGGTTTGACTATACTGTACTGCAAAGTTTACTAAAATACCCTCAATTATTTAAATACGATGCTTATTAAGAATTATTCATAAAATAACTTGATAAATTATATCACCAGAACATAGAGTTTGCAAATATTATAGATGAACTAACCAAAAAACTACACAAGAAAACAGATGGAAAAGTAATGTATTGTTTGAGAAAAAGTGTTATTAATAAGTTATGGAGAAGACAACGTACGGATCTTGATTAAGCAAAAAAATTGAATAGATATTTAGAAAAACTAATTTCCAACCAAATGTCACTATACATTATTTTATATTTTTAGAAAAGAGATGGAAAACTAACCTGTGAAAACTCTTGTTGAAAAGAAACGAAGTAACCAGGGAAGTGCGTAGTTGAGTAGTTGCACGGTAGAAAGAAGATGAAGATAAAGTAGTTATTAGTTTGGTGAATATAATATAAATAATAGGGCAAAGGGTAAAATTGAAATATAGAATAATAAGTGTGGGTGTAATTGGAAAGAAAAATACGGAACAATTCCACCATACTGATTTGGTTGTTTCATAAAATGAAAATTTTCATTATTCCGGAACAATGAATTTAACAATACGATACAATCAGTTTTATATTAACAATCAAAACAAACATTGTATCTGGGGTAACAATACAATACAATAGAACGGGAAACAACCATCCAAACAATACGTTAGGGTAAAATTATGTGTAGCTGCTATTTTCCAACACTTCTACTGTCCTAACTGATTGTGGGATGTGATTAGTGCTCCAATCATGGCATTTAGTTCGTTGCCCTTGTTATATGTATACTGTAATAATTTAGTTACAGGTTAATTTCTTATCACTTAATCATGCATTTGAGCAGGTAGGCGGCATGCCGATCATGATGTAGTTCTAAAACCAGTACCCATTTACATCGTCACCCATGAATCTCAACTTCCAGCAACATTTCTCAACCCTTCCCCAAAAAATGATTTGGTTGTTGGACTTGATTGCGAAGGTGTTGACCTCTGTCAATATGGAACTCTCTGCATTGTGCAGGTATTTGTCAATTCCTACATGTTCTGAGTATATTCCAACTTTGTGCCTCACTTTATTTCCCAATATTCTGATGTTATTCAATAGTAGTTTTGTGCAAGTCTATTAGGAGTAACTTTAATTGAATATCTGTTTTCCAAAGCAAAAAGGAAAAAGGAAAAAAAATAGCTATAAGTTGCAGGATTACTTGAATTATCTCCTAACTTCCCTTGCTTGACAATGACATAGCTATAATCATCCTTTAGACTTTATGCATTCAAAAAAATCATTGCCTGCTTTTTTTCCAAATTAATGGATTCAATGCTCGGGTTTCACATGTCAAGGCTTGTACCAAGCCCCCTGTCAACCCAAGGTTGACCATATGGAGCATTGGTTAAAGCTTGTCTTTTCTGTGTCCTATGTCCAATATTTTAGTGTACAAATTGCAAGATGTGTAAATTGACTGTTTTGGCGTTGGATGGTGATTCCATGCTAAGTTTCACTAGTTTATCGTTTTATTGTAGAATTTTGAGTGGGGCTTGACCATATTATTCACCTTCTAGTTGACCTTTCCTCATTTAAATTGACAGCTTGCTTTTCTGGATGCTATTTTCCTAGTTGATGCAATTCGTGGTGGAAAAAAGTTGATTAATGCCTTTAAGCTTGCTCTTGAGTCTATGTATGTCACAAAAGTTATTCACGACTGCAAACGGGATAGTGAGGTGTTATAGAACTTCTTTTAGCCTCCTAATCGTGTTTCTCTTTTCCCTCTTGTATCATTTTTGTCACATATAATTCCTCTTTCTTTTTCAGGCATTATACCATCAGTTTGATATCAAGTTGCACAATGTTATGGATACCCAGGTTAGCTTCTGGTACTTTCTTTTAAGCTATTGTCGACTAGTTTCTCCTGTTATCCTGTTAGATACCTTTTAACGAACGTTATAAGTAATTCAGACTGTTAGAATAGTTATGTAACCCCAATCCCATATGTACTAGGAGTAGGATATGTTATGTATATATATATATATGGAGCTCATTGTATCATGTTTAATATGTGTGAATAATATCAATTATATTTTCTCCCATGTATTTTCACATAGTATCAGAGCTTTAGTGAGAAACCTATCGCGGTGCATAATTCCAGCGACTTCCGAGAAGAAAGACCTCGTCGCCGTGTAACTTTCTGGCGACTTGAAGGCTGCCCGTAATCACATCAATTTATGTTGGTGTATGCAAAAAACCAACACCGCCACAAGACTCCTCAGGCTCCGGCGACCAAACCTCAGTAAACCCTACCGGAAAACTCCCTTTCACGTGCCAGAACTTCCCGGCAAGATCCGACATACGCGCCCCACATGTCGGCGCGTGAACACTGTTTCGGCCATTTTTTGAAAATCTTCCGGTTGGACAGTCGAATTGCCTAGTAATTCCGAGTCTATCCATACTTTTTTCTTTTGATTCCGGCCACTTCCAGTTTTTCCGGTGACTACACTGACTTTTTTCGGCAGCTACAGTAATTTTTCAGCAAAAATAGTGTTTCCTTCATCTGTTTTAGCGAGTTGTCAATTAATTATTTATGTTATTTGGTGATAATCCAAAGATGTCTTTGAGAGTCGATGCTTTCGGGTCTAAAAATCCGGGTTCTGGCAGTTCCGATGATATTATTACCTCAGAACCTTTAATGGGAGGTTCAAACTACTTAACTTGGGCTTCGTCTGTCGAGTTGTGTGTAAAGGTCAAGGAGTTCAAGATCATTTAACAAAAAAAGCTAGCAAAGGTGATGAAAAGGCTAAAACACTTTGGGAGAAGGTCGATACTCAGTTATGTAGTATCCTGTGGCGATCTATTGATTCCAAATTGATGTCCTTGTTCCGTCCATTCCAGACATGTTATTTAGTTTGGGAAAAGGCTCGTAATTTATACACTAATGAAATATCTCATTTCTATGATGTAATATCGCGAATGACAAGCTTGAAGAACATGAATTGGATATGTCTACTTACTTGGGACAAGTACCCACAGTCATGGTAGAATTTGAGACGTCGATGCCAGTTTTTGCTAGTATTGAAAAGCAACAAAAGCAACGACAGAAGATGTTTCCAGTCTTACACTCGCTGGACTCCCTAATGAATTGATTCAGTACGTGACCAGATTTTGACTAGTCCGACTGTCCTCACAGTTGATGAATTATTCTCTCGATTACTTCGCCTTGCTGCAGCACCAAGTCACCTAGTGAGCTCATCATAGACACTTGACTCATCTGTCCTCGTATCCCAGTCACTTGACAATCGAGCATCTCAAACTATGGTGAAAAGACGAGGAGGAGGTCATTTTGGAAGATCTCGACCCAAGTGCTCTTATTGTCATGAACTTGGACACACTCGTGACGTGTGCTATTCTTTACATGGTCGCCCACCCAAAAATGCTTATATTGCTCAGACCAAGACTACAGGTAAACATGGATTTTCTTTATTTGAAGGGGAGTATAATGAGTTCCTTCAATATCGAGTAAGTAGACATCTCCACAAGTAGCCTCTGTTGCTCAGACTGATACTTTTGTTGCTGGTAATTCTTTTGCTTGTGTTTTTCAGTCTAATACTCTTGGACAATGGGTTGTGGACTCGGCCGCTTCTGATCATATCTCTACTAATAAATCACTTTTGTGAAATATTGCGTATTCACAGTCTCTTCCCACTGTTACTTTAGCCAATAAGTCTCAAACTAAAGCAAAAGGTATTGGACAAACGAATCCCCTACCCTCTATCACTCTAGATTTCGTTCTTTATGTCCCTGACTGTCCTTTTAATCTTGCATCTGTTAGTCGTTTGACTCGTGGCCTTCATTGTGCTATATATTTTATTGATGATTCTTTTATTATGCAGGACCACAGTACGGGACAGACGATTGGAAGAAGACTTGAATCAGAAGGCCTTTACTACCTTAACTCACTTAATTTCTCCAACGTATGTCTAGTTACAGATCCTCCGAACCTAATTCACATACGTTTGGGGGCCCCCTAGAGTTTTTCGTACTGCTCTCCGGGGGTTGGGTGAGGCTTGGCAGGGGTATCCATAGATGATTTGTGTTTTGGATTGTGTCTCCCTTATGGTAGTTATTTATGGTAGTTACTGTATGTTATTATTGCATGCTATTTTATTTATGGTTCTTATGTGTAGATAATTATTTACGTTATTTCTGCTGTACTTACTAATGCACTTTTGTTTTTGTTTTTGTTTTTGTTTTTCCTTTCCTTCACTGAGCCGAGGGTTGATTGGAAACAGTCGTTCTGCCCTTTCGGGTAGGGGTAAGGCTCGTCTATATTTTACCCTCCCCAGACCCCACGTTGTGGGACTATACTGGGTAGTTGTTGTTGTTGTTGTTGTTGTTGTTAGGACATCCAAGTTTATCCAAGCTTCAGAAGATGATGCCTAGTTTGTCTAGTTTATCTACATTAAAATGTGAGTTATGTCAGCTCGGGAAACATACGCGAGCCTCCTTTCCTCGTAGTATTGAGAGTCATGCAGAGTGTTTTTTCTTTAGTTTATTCTGATATATGGGGTCCTAGTAGAGTCAATTCAACCTTGGGATTTCGTTATTTTGTTAGTTTCATTTGGTGATCATTCAAGATGTACTTGGATTTTCTTAATGAAAGATTGTTCGGAGTTATTTTCTATATTCCAGAATTTTTGTGCTGAAATTAAAAATCAATTTGGTGTTTCCATTCACACTTTTCGCAGTGATAATTCATTAGAATATTTATCCTCTCAATTGCAACAGTTTATGACTTCTCAAGGAATTATTCATTAGGCCTCTTGTCCTTATACCCCTTAGCAAAATGGGGTTGCAGAGAGAAAGAATAGACACATCATTGAGACTGCTCACATTACTTCTCATTGAATCTCATGTCCTGTTGCGTTTTTGAGGTGATGCAGTTCTCACAGCTTGTTATTTGGTTAATCGGATACATTCATCTCCCATCCAGAATCAGATTCCGTATGCAGTATTATTTTCCCCGTCACCCTTATACTCTGTTCCCCCTCGTGCTTTTGGAGCACTTGTTTCGTTCATAACTTAACCCTTGGGAAAGATAAGTTAGCTCCCCGTGCTCTCAATTGTGTCTTCCTTGGTTATTCTCGTGTTCATAAGGGATATTGTTGTTACTCACCTGATGTTCGTAGGTACTTTATGTCCTCTGACGTAACATTTTTTGAGTCTAAACCTTTTTTTACCTCTTCTGACCGTTCTGACTACCTTGATATATCTGAGGTCTTACCTATACCGACTTTTAAGGAGTCTACTATAGCTCATCTTTCACCTTCCGCTACAAAAGTCTTACCCATTCCTACCATTGAAGAGTCTAGTATGGCTCCTCATAGGCTCCCTGCCACAGGAACACCACTTTTGACATATCGTTCTCGTGGCCTTGTATGTCGCTTGCTGGTCACTTTATGGTCCAAAGCAGTCTCATCGAGCCCGGTTTGGTAAGTTCAACACAGTTATCCAGGAATTTAGCATGATTCGGAGTGAAGCGGATCACTCTATGTTCTATCAGCATTCTGTTTCGAGTCTCTGTGCTTATCTGGTGGTCTATGTTGACGACGTTGTTATTACCGGCAATGACCAGGATGATATTACTAAATTGAAGTAACATCTCTTTCAACAGTTTCAGACTAAGGATCTGGCAAACTAATGTATTTTCTGGGTATTGAGGTCACTCAGTCTAGCTCAGGTATTGTGATTTCACAACTAAAGTATGCCTTAGATATTCTTGAGAAGACATGAATGACATGTTGTAGACCTGTTGACACTCCGTTGGATCCGAATTCTAAACTTCTTCCAGGACAGGGGAGCCTTTTAGCGATTTTGTAAGATATAGGCGGTTGTTTGGTAAATTAAATTACCTTACGGTGACAAGACCTGACATTTCCTTTCCTGTGAGTGTTGTGAGTCAGTTTATGGATTCTGCGTGTGATAGTCATCGGATGCAGTTGTTCCCATTATTCGGTATATAAAATCAGCTCCAGGCAAAGGTTTTTTGTTTGAGGATCGAGGCCATGAGCAGATCATTGGATACTCATATGCTGATTGGGCAGGATCACCTTCTGATAGACGTTCTATTTCTGGATATTGTATCTCAATAGGAGAAATTTTGGTATCTTGGAAGAGCAAGAAATAAAATGTGGTTGCTCGGTCTAGTGCAGAAGTAGAATATCGAGCAATGACTATGACGCCATGTGAGCTAATTTGGATCAAACAGTTGCTCAAGGAGTTGAAATTTGGTGAGATTAGTCAGATGAGACTTGTGTGTGATGATCAAGCTGTAATCCAGTGTTTCATGAGAAAACTAAATATATTGAGATTGACTGTCACTTTGTCGAAGAAAAAATACTCTCGGGAGATATTGCTACAAAGTTTGTGAAGTCAAATGATCAGCTTGCAGATATTTTCACCAAATCTCTCACTGGTCCTCGTATTAACTACATATGTAACAAGCTCGGTACATATGATTTATATGCACCAGCTTGAGGGGAGTGTTAGGAGTATGATATGTTATGTGTATATATATAGGGTTCATTATATCATGTTTAATATGTGTGAATAATATCAATCATATTTTCTCCTGTGTATTCTCACACAAACACTACGCTGTTGCTGCTGAACCGGGCCCTTTGCATACTCATTGCATGTTTTCCTTTCTATCACCTCATGTGTAAGATGTCTTTCTTATTAATGTTCACCTGGATTGTGCTGATTTTCCAGCCATGATAGTTTTGATTTCTACACTGCCTTGCTAGATAATATTCTCGCTATATTTTGTTTAATTTACTGCACCACTTTTTGTGACCTCTAACTGGTTGGAGTTGGTATCTTACATAGAAGCTCAACAGATGAAATCTTATTTTTTGGATGTTTATTTGATGATTTGACATCGATGATATCGTTTTCGTTAGTGATTTGGAAAGTAGGACTGAACATGAGCCATTAATGAGAGGCTTTTCTTTTAGTTGCTGCCGATGATGTTAACTTCTTGCATAGTGCAGTAAAAATCTATCTTGTGTGATAAAATGAATAATTTCTACTGATCCGTTATTCCAGATATGGTTTATTTAATGTAAAGCACTCCTGAGCATTAACTTACTTCCAACAGCAAAACAAAGTTGTTTTTCTACTCGGTGACTGTTTTACTTTTCTATGTTGTACAGATATCATATTATCTGATAGAGGAACAGCTGGGGAAGAAGAGGACACCAACTGACCATATCTCTTTTGTGCGCCTTCTTGCAGATCCACGCTATTGTGGTACTATGTCCCTGTTCAGCTTCTATTTATCTTTTCCCATGTGATGACTGCACCGAGTATATGAATGTTGAGTGGTTAAATGCAAATACTCCTGCAGGATGATCGCTAAGTTTGGTTTTGTTTTGATTCTGAAAATGTTTTGATTTGGTTTTGAGAAGCAAGATCTATAAAATATCCAAATGTCACTGGTTATGGTTTTTGGTCAAAAATATCAATTCTTGTGATTTTTGAAAATGACAGCTGAACAAGGGCAGCCATTATCTCGGATCTGGCATTAATTATGCTTGCTCTTATGATTTTTAATCATAAAAGAGAAAGGAAAAGAATTACATAGTGTCCTCTTTGAACTACATCTCATTCTTTGTGGATTGTCTTTTCACCATTGCGTTTTTATCCATACATTTAGAGAGATGGCATTGGAAATTGATACTATTCTGTAAGTTTTGACTAGGGAACAAATTAATTTGCATATTTTGGGTTGTCATGGTATACATGAATGTAATTAGTTGGGAGGACTGAGGTGGGGAAGGAAGGAAGAAGAATATCTAAAGAAAATTAAAAAATTTCTGGCTAGTTCATAACTTCAAAATGTAAAGAGCGAAAATAACAATAACAACAATAACGACAACCCAGTATAATCCCACTTAGTGGGGTCTGGGGAGGGTAGTATGTACGCAGACCTTACCCCTACCCTGGGGTAGAGAGGCTATTTCCAAATAGACCCCGGCATCCTTCCCTCCAAGAACTTCCCACCTTGCTCTTGGGGAGACTCGAACTCACAACCTCTCGGTTGGAAGTGGGGGTTGCTTACCATAAGAGCAACCTCTCTTGTCTAAAGAGCGAAAATAAATGAAGCAAAAATTCTACAGTGCACAGCAAGGATTCCTTAATCCTGACAATATAACCTCAACTATATTTGCACTTCCAGTGGAGCTTGTAACTCTAACCACCTCTTCTCTCTGCCTTTAGTTTTTTCTTATAAAAACTTAGGGCGTGCAATGAACTTTAATGATGCTCATGACTAGAAAAAGCTTGCCATGGAAAACTTCTAGGTTGTAAAAAAGAAGTTCATGGAGAGATAAAGTTGCTAATTGGCTTTCCTTTTCCTTTCTCTCTCTTTTATGTGATTGCAGGTATATCATACGTTGAGAAAAAAGAAGTCCGTTCCCTTCTGAGGGAGGTTGGATTCTATTTTACCAATTTCTTTCTTCAGTTGACATGCCTTGTGGAACATGCATCCTTGGTTATCATTCCCAGACCACAGTTAAATAGCTTTATTGGAGAAAAGATCATTTTGAGAAAGTTCTTTGAACCTTTTGCCAAGGGGTTCTCAAAGACTTTGGTAGTCGAAAAACAAGATATGTGAAAAGAATTACCAAGTAGGCACCTGGCAACTAGTAGTCTTCAGGAACTAACACAGTGAGAAAATAAACCAAGTCTTACTATGCCTCTTCCCCACCCCCAAACAAAAGAATAATTAGGTGAAAAAAAGAAAGCCATCCCCCAAATCCCTGCTATGGGTAAATAATCACCTAGTATTTAGAGTTGGCAAGGGATGAGTTCTTTGACAAGATTTCATTGTTTATCGCTCCAATTAACTATGTATGTGCTCTTCAAAATAGTTGCCGATCCCAACTAAATGGTCTTGTATTTTGATAACATGCTTGCCCCAAAGCTTCAGGTTTTGCGTAGTTATACATGACGGCAACTTTTCACTTCTCAAATTAATATTTGTATTAGATCAACTATATGGATCTTCTTTCCATGCTTAGATATCCCTTTTATGCGCAGTGTCTTTGCTTATGTACCTTGTAGAATCACATTGCTTAGTTCCTTTTCTACAGGATCCTCAGTTTTGGACTTACAGACCATTATCTGAGCTGATGGTCCGGGCGGCTGCTGATGATGTTCGCTTTTTTCCATACATATTCCAGAAGATGATGGAGAAATTGAGTGAACAATCATTGTGGAGACTTGCAGTTCGTGGTTCACTTTGTTGTCGGTGCTTCTGCATAAGTGACAATGGATATGCGGATTGGCCAGCAATCCCTTCCATTCCAGGTGATCTCGAGCTGTCCACTAAGGCCATGAATACTTAGTGATAGCAGAATTCACATGTTATTTTGTTTGGATATTCTCTTATGTAATTGGAGAAGTTTCTTATCCTTCATAACCATATTAAGGCCTTGCGACCTCGTCCTGATTTTTGCCTAGTTTGATCACTTCTAAGTTAGTGGAAAACTAAGCTGGCCCATCAAAAGTAAAACACAAGAAGTATCAGATGTGATGCATTTAGGTGGAAGGCTGACTGACATAGCCTATTTTTGGAGATATAAATTTGTAATAGGACATAATTTTGAAATTTTAATTGGTGAAAGTTTGCATATTATCAAATTGCGAGATAATCTTAACCAATAAAATGTTATTGCATTTCTGTTAAACTATGATTCATCCTGTCAGAGTTCCTCAATGTGGAAAGAGATACTTTGGAAGAGGAGATTCTGTCAGTACTTGATGTGCCAGCCAGGAAAATGGGATGCATTATTGGTAGAAAAGGGTCCTCGATTTTGTCAATCAAACAATCATGCAAGTAATACTCTCTCCCTTTCATCATTCTTGTTTGCTGGTTTAGTGGCTCCTAATATGAAACATTTTGCAGGGCAGAAATCCTAATCGGTGGATCGCCAGACAAGGTTGGTAAATTTAAACATGTAACTCTTTACTTTTGAATTATTACCTGAAGTAGATTGTCATACATATCTGGAAGGGATACATTGTACTTTTCCCTCTCTTATGATCTCAATGATGTAGGCTAATTCATTTACAAGTTTGCAGTTCAAAATTAGCACTTAAAGTTCTGGTGTACCTATTCCCATTCACATACATTGTTAAGGGGAGGAAGTTGACCGGGATCCCACCGACCCTTCCACTAAATTCATCAACTATCTTTAACTTTTAGCAATATCATCTATTTCAAAGAAAAAATACTATTAGCAATATCATTACTTTTGTTACATTTGCAAGATAATTTACATTGGTGCTGGTGTCTAGCCAAAGAGTCACATTGGTCTATGTAATTAGTGCGGGGGCGTTACCTAGTATAGGTGAAACTTATATGAAGCAACGATGCCATCCCAAACAACCCAAATATTAAAAGGAGGAATATCAGCTTACAAAGAAATATCATTTATGACTTTGAAATCTTGAAATACATTTTAAAGTTCTATTCACAGACTACTCTTTTCATTGTTGAATTTGGTTTGAGATGCAACTGTTAGACAAATCAAAAAATGACTTTTAGCTATGGGTGTTAAATGGGTGGGCCGGGCCGGGATCCAGAGCTACTAGAAAGAGATTCTTTAACCAGAAAGAATTCGGTTCAGATGGAGGATACCTATCCAGAAGTTTTCGCAACTCAATCATAGATGATGGAATCATCAAAGATGAAGGTTCAAGCAAGGGATGTGGATTGAGTCCAAGTTCTGGAGAAAGAGGGGGCCTTTGTTTTTTCATCTTTCCTAAATCGATCGATCAAATTCTTCATATCCGAAGCGCAGGAAGGATCTGACTAGAAAGTCGTCTTGCGAGTCGGTTCCGGGTTGGTTTTTAACACGTTTAACAAGTTCGGGTTCGTCCGGGTAAAAAATTGAACCATACGGGTTACAGATTGAGGGGGCCGGGCCGGGCTGGGTTTAGTGTATTTTTAATTTTTTTTTAGAATTTTGTATAACTATTGTAAGTTATATTAATATACAGTATTAACATAAAGAATACAAGGAAGATGGAAAAAAATTGCACTTATTGCAAGTGCTACATTTATTTCATAATTCAAAGTTTCAAACTTACAAATTAAAATGTTTACATTTTTTTTAACGAGTATATTCAAAGGTTTTGCATTGCCCTTACAAGTTCTTCATAATCAATATGAACTAATTGACCTTCTTCTGGAGTGTTAAATTCGGATAGGTTACCATGTGTTAATATATCTCCAAGTTTCTCGTCTTCTAGGCTATCAACATCTTTACGTTCTTGATTTCTCCGTTCCAATCTAATCCAATCTGTGAAACATACTAAAACTTTCAAAGCATTGATTCCCAACGAGTGACGGGTGTCTCCAAGTTATTGTCTTGCTTGGCTAAATGCACTCTTCGATGCAACAGTAGAAATTGGCACATTCAACACGTCCCGAGCCATAGCAAAAAGAACAAGAAATTGCTTTTCATTCTCATGCCACCATCCCAACGGTGGAAATTCCTTTGTGCGAGGCTCTTTTTGCTTCTGCAAGTAGAATTGAAATTCATCAATGCTCCTGCTACTGGTATGAGTGTTAGAAAATGTAGAAAAAATATCAAAACTATCAAGGCCTTCTTCATCATCCACAGTAGCAGAAGTGGTACAATGCATAGTGGGATTAACATTGCCTACAGCAAGAGTAGCATCATCAATTGCATTTGCATAATAATTATATAATTGTTGTGAATAATTATTTAGCTTGTTCTTAGAAACATATAAATCTGGGGTTTCAGTTGGTCCAATCTCCATATAAGTATATAAAACATTCATTAATTGGTGACAATTAGACATCTTAATAGAAGGATTTAAAATAGCACCAATTAAGTAAATCTGAGGAATTGGAAAGAAATATTTTTTGAATTTTGCTTGCATTTTTTCACCAACATCTTATATTTTTTTCCTTCTTAAATTCAAAGAGTAGAAAAGAAATTTTAGATATATGTACTAACGCCATAGTAATAATAGGGTAATATGCTCCAGAAAACTCAACAGTAGCTGTATAAAATTTATGTAAAAATTTAACATCATTAATGACCTCCCAAGTACTAATTGCTAACATACAGTTTGGATCAGTACAATGCGCATTAGCAACTTCAGTTATTGGGAATCTATATTTTTAGCAACATAAAATGCATATGTATAATTCCATGACATGCACACCTAACATGAAAAATGTCATCAAAAGGTGGTTGCAAATGCAATTTTAATATTAAAATTGCGACATTATTGTTAGAAGCATTATCAAAAGACATACACAATACTTTTTGCGTTAGATTATAAAATTCAACAACTTCACCAATAGTACTACTTATAAACGCAGCAGTATATCTGATCTTTATCATATCTAAAAGCGATAATACGTTTTTGCATACAAGTAGTATCATCTATCCAATGACATGTAATTGTCAAATAATCATTTCCATTAACAGCATGTCCAATATCAGAAGTTAGAGAAAATCTACAAGAAAGGTGGCTAAACAAATAATGTATGTATGTTTGATATTGTCCATGAAGTCTAAAGATACTAACTCTACAAGTACTTCTAGGGATACCTTTAAATAAAAGATTGTAAATCCTTTGACTATACATAATAAGATATGATGAAGACGCAAAAGAAAAAGGTAGACAACCAAAAGCAATCATTTTTGCTAACTCCTCACGATCCTTCATTTTATCATATTTCACTAGACCTCCAGTAGTAGGGTTAAGAGTTGTTTGATTTCCTTCACCATCAGGGCCCCATTCTATGGGATGCTCAATTCTCATATGTCTACTAAGCGTCCTAGTCCCCCCTAAATTTCCACTAGTCAAATGTTTAAAATTACTGTTACAAATTTTGCATTTAACTCTATCAGTACCCTCTATTATTTCAAAAAAATTCCAAACTTTACTTCTTTTTCCATGATTGGTAATCGGAGCCACATGTGGTCTATTCCTAGTGCCACAATCACCACCCCTTGTAGCAACTCCAACACTACCAGCTCCAGCACTAGTAAGTGTAGCTGGTATCTCATTTTCCGTTCTTATTTCATTATCTTCTATTCCAAAATCTTCTTGTAATTGTTCATAACCTATATCTATATTATTATTAGGCGATGTTTCAGAAACATGTGTAAATGATAATGAGTTGTTACTAGTACTACCAAATGCTGAATGACTACCTCTTTTTTATTTCCCCTACCAGTAACTCTTTTACACGCTCTTTTAGCAGCACTAAACATATTGTAAAAATTAAAGTATAAACTAAAATAAAATATGCAATTAAAATAGTAAATAAGAGAAGGAGTTGGAGGGAGCGCACCGAATTTGACAATAAATTGAGCACTTGATTACGCAATTTCGATACTACCACGAACAAACGTCAAGCAAGAATTTCAAATTTGAACTTCAATTGTAACTTCAAATTTCGAATGATAAAACACGATAAATTAAATTCAAGAAAATAGAACCAAATAAAATTAGAAGATGAAATAATGAATTGAAGCTTATAGTCTTGCAAATTGGAGAATGAGAGAATGAGAGAAATTGAAATTGAGAAATAAGTATTTAGTGAAGAAATGAAAGAAGAAGAAGAAGGGGAGGGGTGTATTATAGTTTTAGAGAAGGTAAGTTTTGTAAATTGAAAAAGGGTTAAAAATTAAAAACAATAGGCTATTTGTGCAATATTTCCGTTGGCCAACGGACCAAAACATGGTATGACCGTTGCCAACGGTCTGTGGGGTCCACCAGTACAAAAATTTAAAAAACAGAAAATGTTACCGTTTGAACCGGACCGGTAAACCCGGTAAGAGGTACTATTCACTCAACCGGTTTCGATTACCGGTTTGGGTCAACTAAACCGAGCCAACCCCCTACACAGCTCAGCCCCCTATTACCGGTCTGGGCTGGTTCCTGGTTCTACTGGTCTGGGACGGTCCGGAACCGGTTCAAACCGGCCCGTTTAACACCCCTACTTTTAGCTTTATATAAATAATTTATAATTGCATAATACAACTCGATCATTGTGTGCTTTATCTTTATCGAAATAATTTAAAATTGCATAATAACTCGATCTCTGTGTGCTTCCAACAAGTTAACAAATCAAAAAACAACTCACAATACTATAGTTCATCACTAAAAGAACAAACTTTGACTAGAATTACTTGCATCTTGTTATCGGTTACCATCCCAAAAAAAAAAAAGGAATTACTTGCATCTTTTTAATCGCTAAGACATGACTATTAAACAAAAAAGGTCTCAGGGTTTTCCGCCGCGCTCTGATAAAATGAATGCCTGCCTGAGACTTGCATTTTAGCATGTAATATTAGCATGGGAAACGAAGTAAAGTGCAAACTAACTAGAATGATGGTTTGCTTTCTTTTTGTTTGATATGTATAACACCAATCTTCCCCGTTTTATCAGGTTTTCATCATCGGACCCCTGAAGCAGGTAAGGAAAGCAGAAGCAATGTTGAGGGGCAGGATGTTGTGAGTTAATTTTGACCCTTTTGCTGCACCTAGAAGCCAAAGTTTTGCATTCATATTACTCGATTGTCACACTAAACAAACTTGACTGAGACATATCTCACTTCTTTTGCTAATAGATGAATTCATCTCAGATTGGACGGGGTGCTAAATGAATGCATATGTTTGAACTTAAATTCGTATTTCTTTATAAGGCGCGAATTAAACTGAGTTTGATTCCGATACTTTCACTTTGCAGCTTGCACTAAATAGAATCTCTTGCATGCACGTATTATAAAGAAAAAGACCATTGCTGGTCTTATTCTTTGATAGCAGAGTAAAGAGTTTGAGACTTGGTTTATGCACGCATTTGAATGTATTTTAGCGTCCTAATACCTCTCTGTCTGGAGTCGTCGTAAGAATGTTTTGACGAGGATGGTTAGAATTTTAGCGTGGACAAGGTAGGTACTGTTTTATTAGTCAAGTGTGAACTTGATTGGTGGAGAGTGGTCTCTTTGCATAGGGGGTCATTGTCATGCCTAAGGAGTGGCCAGCTTGAGAATTTTACAAATACTACCAGTTGTAACTGTTGTAGTGGAGCCATGGGGTTAAGTTCTAGAAAATGTTGGAGAAAGTGACAGAACGTTGTGAAAGGGATAAACCTAGTCCCCCCCTTCTCCACATGACCACTTGATTAGTTTGAGGGATTCGGACAAAAGAGGTCGTTGGTGGCTAAGGTCATTGAATTTGACACTGGGACAATGCATATTCACATTAATACTTCTAAATGCAAAAGAAATTGAATACAAAGAATTGAATTGTTCGATGGCCCTCCCCTATATACTTTTTATGTACTATCTTGCCGACTTGTGGTTCTTCATTTCTAGTAAATGGTTGCACGAACCCTTAAGGAAAAAACAGCTCCACAAAGTTGGCGATGATGGGCCAATTCCCATTTAAGCCATTCACTCTGATCAATTTGCTCTAATATGACTCAAATTCGCTAATGTTGGACCGAGTCCTAACAAGCGAGCCATGCTTCCTTGAAATTTGCCAGAACTGTCATCACCTATCCTAATATGGCGAGAAATTGACAGGAAATTTTTTACATTTAACTCATCTAATGTGCGACGAATTATTCAAAGACAACAAACAAACAAACAAACAACCATTACGCCTCAGTTACTACTAAGCTGGGCTTAACTTTATATATTTGTTGATCATGTTATTTGATTAATATTCGTCCTAGATCAATATATTATTTGAATTCACCTAAAAAAGTTCTTCTGATTTTTTATCAAATTATTACTACATTAGTTCCATTCTTAATATGACTTACTATTTTTAGAGAATTAATTTCATCTTTTTCGATTATGGTTAGTGGCGGAGCTATGAACTAATATAAGGGGTCTTCATAAACTTTTGCCACCACATTAGATTCTTTCTTATTGTGGTTTGGGGGTGGTTTAACAGTTCATATATAATATAAATAAAAGTATTTTCCCCTATTTTGCAGTGTATTTCTATTGAATCATGTCGTCTCCACTTAGCTCCACCCCTAATTTTGGTGCTTTCCGTATAATTTCTAATACCTAAATCTTATTAAGAAAAAAAGAAAGAATGAAAGGATCGTTGTTTTAATTTCACACCAATCATTTTTTAAACAAAAAGACTAATATTATGGAACTTTCTATTGCATGTTCTTTGCATCCCTAATCAATGATTAAATCAGTGTCTTAGACACTTGTAATTCCTTTTTAAGTCAGCGTTAAGACTAATCAAATACTACTAGATTACAGTGGATTTAGGAATGTCAACTCATCTTTTACAAACCAAAATGATTCGGAATAGAAGGAAATCTAACAAGATAAATTAAACAAGTAATTTGACTGTTGTCATGAGAATCAATATTAAACTAATTTTAGTACCAATAATGCGTATCATCTGCTGATATCAAACAATACTTAATAAATTAAACAAAGCAATAATTTTTATACTAGTAATTTAGAGAGAGAGAATCAATAGGATTCTCATGATCAGATCTGATGGTCCTAATCAGCAGCTCTGCTTGATTTCCCATGTGGGAGATGCCTATCTGGTACCGTAGACAACCACTAAATTCCTTCCACGTGTCCTTGAAGCATTGAGTTCACGTGAGGACCTCAAGGATAAGAATTTTATACTACTTCTACTATAGTAGAAAGGATTCGTGGCATTTGTGGGTCCCAGTGGGCAAAGCCCAGCAGATAGATCGACCGGCCTGAAAGTGACGTCATCTAAGCCGACACGTTGACAACTCATATTAGAGAGGCATTTAATTTGGATGCTGACATTTACGTGTGGATGGTTGGACCACTTTCTTATGTGGGCCGAACTACTCATCTTAAATAGGCCCACATCTGAACTCGGCCCAAATTAGATGTAATTCCTTCATTTCAAACTTACATCTTATAAAATGGAGAAAACTTCCAAATTTATCTCTTAAATTCAGAATATCATATCAAAATTTGGTCCCTACAATATATAGTAGAGTAATAATAGTCCTGTCAAGTTTTAAAAGTGTCACTACTTAATATGATCCATTTATAGCTAACCGAACAAATCAACTACTTATGATTATTCATATATACTTAATCATATAGTATAAGTTATAATATAAATAATTACCTTTGTGCTTCTTTTTCTGAAAATTTTCTATTAATCAATTTTCATGGTAAAAATGCTTTCACCCATTAAGCTTTAATCTTTTCCTCGTTAAATGTTATGCCCTTGAATTTTGTATTTTGTTGTCAAAGATCCACTTTACCTTTCACTTCTTCTCTTAATAGTTTACTCAAATAAAAACTACTCATTTCCTTTCAGTTTAGACGAGTTAGTTTGACTCGATACGAAGTTTAAAAAAAAGACTTTTGAAACTTGTGATCTTAAAAGCTCAAATGGTAAAAACTTTGTGGGCCATGATATTTGTAAGATTATAAAAACTTTTGATTAGGGTAGAATGTGTAAAATGAAGAGTTTAAAGTTGAATTATTTCCATATTTAAAAATGTGTCAGTTATTTTGGAACAATAAAAAGGAAAATACTCCATCTAATTTGAAACCGAAGGAGTATTAAAATGCAAAATATGAACAAGGTGCAAAACTAATTTTCTGATGATTACATGTAAAAGAAATTATATCGAAAAGCTTTTATCTAAACATTATGACCACAATATTTGAGCTAACTGAATTAAACAAGATATGTGAACGCTTAATTAATTAAGATGCAGATATTAAGTGAATTGAATTTCATTAGATTTCGTGAAAAACTGTTCGACTTCCAGAACAAACATTGATGTTATTGTAATATATTCCCTGATCGTTTATTTTTATTTGGTACTTTTGACTTTTCACGTCTCTTAAGAAATAATAAATATAATGCATAATTTATGATGATACACATTAATTGATGCATATTTTATTGTATTTAAGAAAATGATTTGAAATACGTAATAAATATTGTAGATATAATAAAAAAAATTATTTTTTATAAAACGACAAGTAAAAATAAAAATTTATTTTTAGTTATATAACAAGTAAAATGAAGGGAGGGAATACTAAGATATATACTATATTTAAAACTTTGACAAGAAAAGAAAGAGAAAAAGAATTGGTACGTTAAATTTTGCAAACCGTTATTGTTGATGCATGCATAGTCATATTAAAACAATTTGTCCACTTATACATTGTTTTTTTTTGTTACAACAACAAGAACAACCCAGTATAATTTTATTTAGTGGGGTTTGGGGAGGTTAGTGTGTATGCCGACCTTATCCCTACCCTTGGATAGAGAGGCTATTTCCAAATAGATCCCCGGCATCCTGCCTTGGTTGATGATGAATTACCTTACTCCCTTTCTCCGAGTTGAGGACATTCATTGGCTGCATCCTTCCCTCCAAGAACTTCTCACCTTGCTCTTTGGGAGACTCGAACTTACAACCTCTCGGTTAGAAGTGTAAGTTGCTTACCATCAGAAAACCCTCTTATTATTGTTCTGGTTTAATTTATTGGAGCTGTCTTTTACTCCAACTAAAATCCAAATATCATTTGGATTCTATCTCAGGGAAACTTCTGATAGCCCCACGGACAAATGACACAAGCTTTGGAGGTTTGAAGCAACTTAAATTCATGACCTGCATGTACGTGCATTAAAGTATGAGTTGTTAAAATAAAGCTAAGTTGGATGCATTGTTGTTTATAAATTAATTTTATATATATTGTTCATGTAATTAAAAATATTACTATAATATAGTAATAGTTATTATGTTATAAAATTATCAATGAATGTTAATCATAAAAGATTTAAATATAGTTACCTTATAATTAGTGATATGATTATGTAAATATACTTTATATTGTCAATATTTAGAACTTAAACTAAAAATGAGTAATTAAACACATGTAGGAAACTTGTTCAACTAACATCTATAATTCCTTGTTACGTGCAGATCACATTTCTGGTTTATTGTTGCATCCAAACCGAATTCTCGCTCTTTCGCTCTGTCTTTCGTTTGCAAGATACAATGTCTAGTTGGGTAGCTTTATCTTAACTACAACTTTCCATTATTTGCAGTAAACAATTATTACTAGGAATATGTATATGAATTGGGTTGGTTCGGTTTTTATCAAAATCAAATCAAGCTAATTATTTCGGTTTGGATTGGTTCAATTTTGCCAGGTTTTTTATATTTTTTGGGTTTCAATCTTACTTTGGTAGTTGTTTTTATGATTAAATATATGTTTACTAAAAATTTACAAAATTGACAAACATATGATCTATTAACATATTCTTACGGGAGAATTATCTTAGTAAAATATGATATTTAATTTTTTAGTCGTCTGATAATACATTTTTCGTTGATGTACACTTTCAAGGTTAACTAAATTTAATAATTAAACATAAAAACTAATATGATACATATGTAATGATCTGTTCTATTTCATTTTAATTTATCCAAATATCACTTCAAATTTAAAAGAGATAAAAAAAAATTTAGATCTTGACTCATGAATATGGAAGAACAAAGAAATTGACACATTTTAATATAATATTTTATAAGATAATAATCATACAACCCGTTATTTAGAGCTAATAAAATAAAATATTTCATATTTAACTATATATTACATCTCATAAGAGAACCATAAATATTTTTGCACATTTTTAAAGGAATTCTACAAAAATTCTTAAAAGTATATATAAAAATTATATATTTATATGCGGGGGCAAAAAGTAATATTTCTAGGCACCATTTTTTTCATAAAATAAAAGGGGGGCTGTGTGTGTGTGTGGGGGGGGGGGGGGGGGGTCTTCTACTACTATGTTAAAGTTATACCTAGGTTTATACGTAAGTATCAAATGAGGCATAGCTCACATTATTACGAGCTTATTGGTGTCAAATGATAATTATTTGGTTTCAACAACTTATGATAAAACTACAAGGTGAAGAAAAACATGAGCGTTGACAATAACAAGTAGGAAAAATAAATCAGTTTAATGATATATAGAGAAGGGGGTTGAAATTGATACAGAAAGAAGCAAATTGCTATGGCAACCCATTCACTGAGCTGTAATGATGGGGCGCATGTGGGTAGGATGCAGAGATTTAGATGCTCAAAACCTTGGATATTTTCTTCTCTTTATAAGATAAAACAAGAAATATTAAATAAATAAATAAATAAATAAATAGGAAGAATAATGGGAGTGAGAGATAAGACGTGAAAAGACAAAGTCATAGGAACAAGTTGATGAGCTTCTGTTATCTTCACTTAGCTTCTGAGTTCTGACTCCTAACCATTTTGTTTGCCTGCCAATATCTTTCTTTTCTGCCTCCTGAACTATCCCACTACTGCTATTTCTTTGCTTCTTTATCACACGTACAAAAATATTGCAAATTTCCCAAGATTTATTATTCTTTAGTAAATGTTATGTCCATTGGTTTAGCCTATTTTATTTCGCAAACTAGTTGTGACCAATAACAAATGAAGGAACAACTTTTGGTGAAATTATGTTTATCTCTAATTGTTTGCGAGTCTAAAATTTCTATTAGTATTTAAATTCTACATGCTGAAACTGTAAACAATATTTAATATTTATGCAATCAAGTTACTACTAATATTATTATCCTTGATAAACATGATTTTATAATATGGTAAAATGGCAAGTAACATACCATCACGAGCTAAATTCAAAGATAGTATAATGTAATAATCTTCATATCTTATATGTCCGAATTTGATCGATCACGGTCTATAGCGAGTATGACCAGTGACCTAAAACCTACGAGTTGACATAGGGGTATGACCCAGAGGAGGAATGAGTGACACCATCGTATTAGCATTGGATTTGGCATGGTAGATAATCCTTAAATTTTTTACCCCCACAATTAACAGAAATCTCTCAATATAAGAGGGATTCGAGCCTCGTAAAGGGGACAATTTTTGGAATATAGAGAATTATTCTCTCTCTACTATTACCACTTTATTATTCTTCTCTCTCTCTTTACCATTTATCATCCTAGAGTTTATTATCTTCAACTAAGATTTGCCCCTTCATCTTTGATTGATTTGCTTAAACAATTAAAATCTCTTGAGTCAGATAATTTCACGCCGTCTGTGGGGATTTCCATATCCGGAATCATAGTTCTCATCTAGGTTCTTGAAAGTGACGACTAATATTCTTCGAACCCCATAGAAAACTAACAATGGCGGAGAAAGAAGCAAGGCTAAAGATGATAGCAGATGTCCAAACAACCTCTTAAACTCCCTCAATGAAGCCGGTAGAGAGGACACCGAGAATACAACACCAAGAGATACACCGGAGGGGGAGATCTCACCCTCTCCACACGAGGATCTGACGGTCTTGCGCGAAAGGGGAGATTCCACATCCACAATGAGGGAAACACCACCAACAATCAAAAAGCTGCTGGAGGAGTGGTTGCAACTGCTTTGAACAACATAATCGAAAAACCACCTCAAGGAAATTTCGAAAACTTACCAACATCAGAAGTCGCATCTACCGCTGGCGAGCCAGGCACTACGAGAACGATTAACATCCGCATTGTCATCAACGCAAGAGAAGATGCACTCATGACCATCCTAAAGAAATTGGAAGATATGGAAAGAGAGAACAAAGCACTCCATGAACAAATGAAAGAGCGCCAATAAAGGTTGACAAAATACCTGGCACCTCTAAGCTACTACAAAATGCGACGTGGGCCGATTTGTCGAACAGCCATACACCGAGGGAGCTGCTCCTTACCCCATCCCGAAAACCTTCAAAATGCCGCCATACTTGAGAATATATGATGGGACCACATATCCAGATAATTTTCTAATCCGTTACGTCACTGCGGTAAAGGGAAATGACATGTTAAAAGAACAAGTGCCATCTGTGCTGCTAAAAAAGTTCGGCAAGACTTTGACAGGATGAGCGTTAACATGGTCCTCCCAGCTACGAGCACGATCGATATCAATATTTTAAGAGATGGTAGATAAATTCTCCACCACTCATGCAGGGGCGAAGAAAGCTGAAGCTAGAGTCAATGATATCTTCGCTATCAGACAAACGACGAGCGAGGGACTTCGAGACTTCCTGGCCCGATTCAACATAGTAAGGATGGGCCTACCAAATCTGTCGGAAGGAATGGAGTTAGCGACCTTCCAAAATGGGTTAAACTGCAATGGATCAAAAGCAACCAAAAAATTGCTCAACGGACTCATGAAGTACCATCCCCACCACATGGGAAGAAATAAATAATGCCTATTGTACCGAGGTGAGGGCAATTGAAGATGATCTAAACGGTTCGACCCAGCGATTAACGTCTGTTCAGATCGAGGCAAGGATAGATCGATATAACGATGGTGAAGGAATCAACCCCCATTTCCATCGAGAAAGGCATCAGCCATATGTCAGAACATCTAAGCCACCTCCCCCAAGGCATACAGATGCCGTGCTACGAGACACCGCACCCATTTGAAATGAAAGAGGTATGCCTCCACTGATATCTGCTCATAACTTTTGTATTTCCCCTTCAGAAATAGTGTACGCACTGGAGAACTTGGGCACGAAGGTGCAATGGACACAAAAAATAAAATCAGACCCAAGCGCGAGAAGGTCAATTGCCCTCTGCGAATTCCATCAGGAAAGGGGACATAAAACTGAAGATTGCATAGGCCTATGGCAAGAAGTGGTCAGGAAGTTTAACCAGGGGTACCTGAAAGAATTTCTCAGCTATAAAAGAAGGGCCAACTCCGCCAGAGGGCATGACTGATCGCTTTCAACTCCGCACTACTAAAGAGTAGTGAGAGAGGGTTGCAATATCTTTTACCCTATTTTTGGTCGGGATTGAATCTATAGAGAGCTAGGATTGAAGTTAAGTATCTATCTAGATTAGAATTGCACGTGTGTTCTTAATTGATCTTTTAATCATTTTTTGGTTTTCTTTATGATTCTATTTTTATCAAACTGCCAATTAAAAACTCAACAAGTTTAAGCTAAGAGTTAAATCTTACATGTTGTATCTAATAGTTTAAAAGGCACTAGGGTAGTGACATCCACCTAGGTGGACAATTAACAGGTATTTAAAACTAAGGCATAATTGACATGATTGGGGAATATGATATGACTGTTACACCACTTTACCCACTCTACACCTCTCGGTGGTTCAAGTGATTTTGCCCAACTGACTTTCTCAAGACCAATTGGGTATGCGAATTTGCACAACCAACTAGGGTTCAAGTCGGGTGTTACACTCTATAGGTTTAACCCTTTAATTGGGACTATCAATCTCTTGAGTACATACCAAGTCCTTTTTGGATAAATTTCGAAGACTTAGGCTCTCTTTCTCAAGAAGAACCCAGGTCAACTAAATACAAACTAGTGTTTGCAACCACTAATTCAGTAATTAACCATGAAATTGACCCAAATACCAAACACCCACAGTCAATGTAACCTTAAAATACAAGATACATCAATTATATATACTAGGGTTGAGCCACAACCCTAGCTAATGGGTCTAGCTACTCATATTCAAAGAAGAAAAACATGAAATAGATGAAGATGAACATATATTAATTAATTACTAGACTAAATATAAAGATTCAATAATGAAAAATAAGTAAAAAAAAATGCCCAGAATAGCTAAGAAAAGTCGCCTCATGAGCGCAACCTACATATTACAATATCGGATACACTAAAAATGGAAAAAAGATATATTTATACTAAGCTAAAAAATCTGGAAAAAAAAATGACCCTGTGGGGTTAGCGCGGACCACACAAAATGGACAACGATCGCACTGGGCTTTAGCCTATAAAATTGACCTCTCTAAACTTGGGCTCTGCGGATCAAACAAAATGGACCGCAACCGTGATGGCTTCTAGCACGGTTCGCATAAAGTTGACCGCGGACCGCTGCAGCTCAAAACTTAAAAATTCAACCTCACTGAATCTTGGCACTGTGGACCGCAAAGAATGCACTATGGTCGCATTGCCTTCAGTGCGGACCGCTCAAAATGGTGTGCGGACGCACTACCTTGAAGCCTAAAATTTCCTTCTATAATCTCCCAGTGCGGACCGCACAAAGTGGTATGCGGCCGCATTGGGCCTGTTTTTCCTGATCTTGCCTTATTTTTGGCACTTGTGCAAGTTTCACTCCTTTTGAGCTGATCTTTGACATTTTGTCACTTTGTTGATCGAACCTGCTATCAAGCACAACTTGTAAGCCTTTTGGGGCTATTTTGTATGAATTTTTTATCAAAGCATAAGCAAGAAGGAGTATAAAATGCATCAAAATCCCTAGTTATCAACTCCCTAAAACTTAAGCTTTTGCTTGTCCTCAAGTAAACAAAATAAGACCCGCCTCTTAAGGGAAAATCCAAGAAATTTTCAGTTGCCCTAAAGCAACCTGAACTAGTATCAACTAGGACTAACAATTGCCCTCAATACAAATGAATCATTAACAACATTTACTTTTTTCAAAACCATGTATCAAGTGCGACACAAAAGCATCAAGAGTTGACTCAACACATCAAAGAACTCTTTCAATTACTTTGTTCATTGTGGATCCCAAACTCATACATCTTCAACTCTGCATAAGCAAAATCTCACCTTTAGAATAGTGGCACAAAAAACGAGGTTAATAGGAATTCCCTTATCTCTCTCAAGAAAAATTCATAAGTTCGACTCTAGGTACCATATGCTTGCCCCTTATGTGAGTATCTACTAATGTAAGCTTCATTCGAATCAAGATCATATAGGGCTTTTGTGGAGTTATTGTGAAGGCTTTTGGTTCAGGGTAGGAAATATTTTGGTCTAAGTGGGTTCCATCTTCCCTTAAGCATTTCTTTTAATTCATTTGGCACCCAGTCACTTGACTCTTTGAGTCATTTTTCACTTTTTTCTAAGGGGTTAGAGAGACATAATGTCACTCTTTCTTATGCATTTCAAACCTTGTCTCCTTTTCAACTTTCCACACCTTTCATTCTTTACTTTTCTTGAATCCCTTTTTATTCTTTTTTATTACATTGAAACTTCTTTTTGTCTTTTTGTTTTTCTTTCTTTTTCACTGCCTTTCCTTTTCTTTATTTTTTCATCCTTTTTACCACTTTGTTGCAATCCTCATCTCTCCCCTCAAACTTATACTTTTTCCATATGCTAAAGAAAAGATTGGGTACCAAGAGAGGATATCTTTTGGATAGGTATATGCTTGTATCGTGGTTCTTGAAAAAAAGGTCTAAGGCTCAAAAGGGTTAACTAAGGATCCTATCATTGGTAGGTTATGGAATTGTTCAAACTATCATTTGGATCAAGATAGCCTATAGTCATGTCTTAAGTCAAAATTCACTTAGGATTTCGCCTAATCAAATATTCACGGCAAGTTCTAGACCAATGTCTTGGGACTTGAACTTGCAATTCAATTATTCGCCATACAAGCAAAAGGATTGCTAAAGACATAGACTAGGAGGCCTACGATGACCTTAGATATGATTTGAGCACACAATGGTCCCAAAAAACCACTTGATAATTACCGGCCAACGCAAGAGTCTCAAGGTCACAACTTTTACCATCCTAAACATAACAATTTTCTTTTGACCATGAGATCAAAGGAAAATGTGCTAGGCCCAAGTGAAGCTTTGCTTAAGGCGCCCTTAAATACTATTATTAAAAACAAAAAAAAGGATTCAAACCCTAAGAAGGTTGTCAAGTCATCCATCATTGTTAAGAGCCACCCCGTTCACACGACACTCCAGCTTTAGAAAGAACCGTAGCATTGAGAAAAGGCTTATTGCAAACTTCGAAAACAAAAAGCCATAAATCACAAATAAGAAGCTAAAAAAGAAAATGTTTTGCGAAAAATAGAATGAATATAAACAAGAGGGGAATTGAATATACACTGGATGGAATAAATATCTACAATGTGATGAAACTTTATATACAGACCCAAAATGAAATAAAAATGCGATAAATGTAACGAAATATAAGAATTATATACAGACCAGAGATAAAAAATAAATAAAAGCATGAAAAATGTACCAAGTATATATACAATCATCCAAAATGATTAGTAGGGCCTACCCTCTCAAATGAAAACTGACATTGTCCCAAATACCAACTAGTCTAGATAAGCACCAAAAATAAGAGAAAAAGGATATAGAAGACTCCCTAAGACTTGTCTGTCTGCATAGGCTCACGTGTGGTCCCTAGGTCCTCTCCGTGCTCGGGGACCTCAGACTGGTCCCCTGTGGCCTGCTGCTCTGCTACTGGGACTTGGGGCTGGACCTGGACAGGCTCTGAAACTGGTACATCCTGTGGCTGACCTGAGGAGGTCTTCGGTGGGTCCCCCAGCTGGATGATGGAATCACCGGCTCTATGAATCATCCTCCTCCTCTTGGAGGTCTTGTGACTGCTCCGGCTGTGGATGAGCTGCTGGTACTGGGTCCTCAAGCAATAACTCTAAAGGCAGGTGATCTGCCTTCAGCCTGTCAACATCTACACGCATCTCCTTCACAAACTCCTTGGAAGCCTGTGCTTTCTCATCTTCTTATGCTCCTTAGTAAGCTCCTTGAGAGCCTTGCTATATGAATCAACTGCCTTTAAGAGCGTAGCCTGAGTGTCGAGGATCTTTTTTCGGTTCTCAAGTATCTCTTTAAGTGCATCCTCGATCGACTTGGGTAACTGTAGGGTTAGAGGAGCCGACTAAGCCTCTACAGTGGAGGTCAAGGTGGACAACTTGGATGAGGTAGTCTGCATCTAGTTTTTTATGCTAATAAAGGCCCGGCTCAGCTAGTGAGCAGTAATAAGATGGTCCCGGGAAGATGGGATCTCCGGGCCTGCTGATGTGGATGGACCCAGAGGTATATCGTAGTGGTAGATGTACCGGGAGGGATATCTTTGGAAGTGGTGGTAGGCTCAACAGGGGCTACTAACACAACTGGCTCTTTAGACTGGCCAGTTGTGGCTTTGAAGTTCTTGCTTTAGGGATTGACATCCCCCTACATGTTATACCGGGAAAATGGAGATTTCGCCTTGACCGTGATGTCATATGTCCTCTTTTCCACCTTTAAGTCCCGGAAGTACATTTTAAGGGTGTTGGGGAAGGATAGTTTCGGTCATGCTCGACACCCCGTTGAGAAATGATTCGGGACATCACATTCCCCACGTTGATGGGGTAACCTGCCATAATAGAAGCCACCAGCACAGCCCGGGAAAGGGAAAGGGTTTGGTCATATGTTGTGGGGTCCAACCTGCTGCACACAAAGGTCTCCCATCCCCGTGCCTCAAAGTTTAAGGTCCGTCTGAAGATTATTTCTCTAGCGGTCAACCAGTCGGGGGTGGTACCTGGGATTTCCAGGTACTTTGCTAGCTAGGGATGAACCCCCTCACCCATTTACAACTTTTCCAAGTAAAACGTCTCATCTTCCTTATTGAGGCCAATATATTCATTGATATACTTCCCTTCAAATAGCACTTTCAAATTTCGAACCTTTGTCACTTTGGAGCCCTTTTTTATGTAGGCTACATTGCAATAAAACTCCTTGACCATGTGTTTGTTGGCATCCACACGCTCCTCCAGAAAATGTTCCCAGCCCTCTCTAGTTCTAAAATGTCTTTGCACGTTGGGGTTGTGGGGTGAAAGATCTCTATCAATGAAGCTCCTCTCTGGTATCAATTTTCTCACAAGCCACCACTCCCTAAATTTGTAGTACGCCAACTCCTTACGAACCTATCATGCCAAACCTTCAGCTTCTTTGTTCTATCAACTCCCCCGATCCTTGGTTCTCCTCCTTCAGATACCTCCTCATCCCCTTCTACTTCCTCCTCATCTCCCCTTCCACCCTTCCCAGATAATGAAGTTGTGGGGGAGGTAGAGTATTTTTCACTGACGGCTGCTGAGCCCTCACCCGATTTCGAATCCACATTTGTTGGAGCTTGGGAAGTGGGTATGGAATAGGAGTGGTATCTGTCAGTTACACCTCTCCGTCCAGTCAGGTACATACTCTAGCATGGAGTCTAAGGAGATCTCCCGGGAGGGCTTGTAGTCACTCCCCAATTAATAAAATTCTCTATAAGCTACTTTTTATTAACTTCCTTGTTCTTTTGATATTTTCCCAGACTTGGGGAGTGAGTTTAATTATCTTCCGCTTCCCTCCCCGGGAGGATTCCATCTACCCGGTTTTTTTGAGCCTTTTCCTCGTTTCCTCACCATTTTCTGCAAACACAATTCAAATAACTTGTTAGTATCAGTGGTCTCAGATAAAACAATGTTGCAGACTTGAATGAAATTGTTGCAGAAGTTGCCCAGTGCAGACCGCATAGAATGGTACTGCGGTCGCACAGGGTCCATCGCGAACCGTGGAGAATCGACCGCGGTCCGCACATGTGTGGATTTCAAAAAAAAATCTTCTGTATCTCACCAGTGCGTACTACACAAAATCAACCGCGGTCGCACTGCGGTCATTGGGACCGCACAAAATCAATCGCGGTCTGCACAGAGGTGAGTTCAGACTACCTGCTCTCTGTATCTAGGAAGTGCAGACCACACGATGTGTACCGCGGAAGCATTGCCCAAGATTCAACTTATCATTATTCATCAGTGCGGTCCGCACAAAATGATACTGCGGCCCGTATTGGGGCACCGCGGCCCGCACAGAATTGACCGTGGTCCGCAAGAGTGCCCAATTTTAGCACTAACTTAGGTTTCATGAAATTTTGATTTTATTTCCAATTTTGCACCTAGTTGGAGTCCCTAAATGATTATCTAATCCAATTAACCAATTACGTCCACATGATTCACGACTTTAAGTACCCTAGTCTAAATGATGAAGAAAATACGGGAAGAGGACAAAAATAAACCTAAGAAAAGCAAAATTAAAATAAAGTAACAAAATTAAACAATGAAAAATGAGTGAAATGTTACCAGTTATGAGATGAATTGAATAATGACGATCCTAAGAAGTTACTAGTAGAGATAGGAATGAACAGTGTTTATAAGCTCAGAGAATTAAAAGTTTGAAAAGGTTAAAAGGAGTCCCTCAGGGGATACTTATAAAAAAGTCCTTGGGGCCCATTCTCACCTACCAGTGCGGACCGCACAAAATGGATCGCGGTCCGCATTGGGCTATTTTTTTCAAGCTCAATTTAACAACCCACCACGGTCCACACAAAATGGACCGTGACGTGGTGGTCCACCGCGGACCACACCAAATCAACCGCGGTTGTGGTGAAAAACTTCAGAGAGTACTCTCATAACCCTTTATTAGTGCGGTCAGCACAAAATGGTAGTGCGACCGCATTGGAAACTTTAGAGACCTGCATTTTTCACTATTATGTCCTGCACTGCATCAGCTCAATCCTATAACATTTATCAACCAGTTAGCCCAAAAATCAATCCTACACTACAATGAAAATCAAATAAAAACAAGAACGAAAAACACATGGGTTGCCTCCCAAGAAGCGCCTATTTAACATCGCGAGTTACCATCACAATCATTTGAAATGAACACATGGCTGTCATCAATCTTCCCAAGATAATGCTTGATCTGATGCCCATTTAATTTAAAAACTTTACCATTTTTGTTCTTTAAATCAATAGCGACAAATGGGGTCACATACAAAACTTCAAATGGCCCGCTCCATTTTGACTTGAGTTTTTCCGGGAACAACCTTAGTCAAGAGTTGAATAAGATCACCAAAACCCCCACCTTGAACTCTTTGCCCTGAGTATACTTGTCATGAAGGTATTTCATTTTATCCTTATACAGGGACAAACTAGAGTAGGCATGGAATCTAAATTCGTCAAGCTCATAGAGTTGCTCCACCCAAAGATTAGTAGCTACATCTACTCAAGGTTCAACTTCTTCAAGGCCCACATGGCCATGTGCTCTAACTCAACCGGTAGAAGGCAAGCTTTCCCAAATACCAACTGATATGGAGACATACTAGTCAGAGTCTTGTAAGCAGTATAAGCCCATAGAGCGTCATCCAAATTCTTTGACCAATCGGTCCTATTTGCATTGACCGTCTTTGACAATATACTTTTGATTTCCCTGTTGGAGACTTCAAGTTGCCCACTTTTTTGAGGATGATAGGGGGTAGAAACTTTGTGGTTGACACCATACTTTGAAAGGAAATTATAAAAAGCTCTATTACAAAAATAAGACCCTCCATCACTTATGATTTCTCTTGGCATACCAAACCTTGTAAAAATACTTTTCTTAAGAAATGCCACAAATCTCCCGGCCTCATTGTTGGGTAAAGCCACGGCTTCAACCCACTTTGAAACATAATCCACCACCAGAAAAATGTAAGTGTTCCCACAAGAGCTAAAAAATGGGCCCATGAAATTAATGCCCCATACATAAATAATATCAACATCAAGAATAGTATGAGAGGCATCTCATCTTTCTTTGAAATTCCTCCGGTTCTTTGGCACTCGTTGCATCTCTTCACAAAATCACATGTATCTTTGAACAAGGCTGGCCAATAAAACCCGCAACTAAGAACTTTAGAAGATGTCCTCACCCCACCATGATGGCCACTATTGGGAGAGGAATGACAAGCCTCTAAAATACTCAATTGCTCTTTTTCCAAGAAACACCTTCGGATCACACCATCCATGCAAATATCAAACAAGTTTGGCTCATACCAATAGAAGTCCAAACTATCCCACTTGAGCTTCATCCTTTGGTTGGAAGAGAGCTCACACAGGATTATTCTGGTCACAAGGTAATTAGCAACTTGGGCAAACCATGGCATATCATTCATTGACATCGTAAGGAGTTGTTCATCGGGAAATGAATCATTGATCTCTAGGCCATCACAAAGCCTCCCCTCCTCCTCCAAATGGGATAAGTGGCCCGCCACTTGATTCTCACTACCTTTCATGTCCACAATTTCTAGAACAAACTCTTGAAGTAGTAACACCCATCGCATCAACCTTGCTTTGGAGTCTTTCTTTGTCATCAAGTACCTAAGGACGTCATGATTGGTGTGCACGATGACCTTGGCCCCCATAAGATACGGCCGAAACTTTTACATTGCAAAAACTATAGCTAATAACTCCTTCTCGGTAACTGTGTAGTTCCTTCAGCCTCATTCATGGTATTTCTTGAGTAGTACACCAGATGAAACATTTTGTTAACACGTTGACCCAACACCACTCCAACCGCAACATCGCTAGCATCACACATGAGCTCAAAGGGCAAGCTCCAATTAGGCGCGGTAATGATAGAAGTGGTGGTCAGCTTATGCTTGAGAAGTTCAAAGGCCTCCATGCATTTCTCATCAAACAAAAAGATAGAATCTTTCTCTAGCAACTTGCAAAAGGGGTTAACTACCTTCGAAAAATCTTAAATGAACCTCCGGTAGAACCCCGCGTGCCCAAGAAACGTCTAACTCCTTTTACCGTGATAGGGGAAGGGAGCCTTGAAATCATATCGATATTTGCTTTATCAACCTCAATACCATGTTTTGAAACTTTATAACCAAGTACAACTCTTTCTTCCACCATAAACTGGCATTTCTCCCAATTGGAACGAGATTGGTTTCTTCACACCGAGCCAAAACTCTATCAAGGTTCTTCAAGCATGCATCAAAGGAACTTCACAACACTAAAATTGTCCATGAACACCTCTAAAATGTCCTCCACCATATCGGTGAAAATGGCTATCATACACCGCTGAAATATGTCCGGTGTATTGCACAACCCAAAAGGCATGCGAGAGAAGGCAAAGGTGCCATACTGACACGTGAAGGTGGTTTTTCTTGGTCTTCTGGGGCAATAAAGATTTGGTTATAGCCAAAATAACCATCCAAGAAGCAATAAAAAGCACGCCCTGCCAGTCAGTCTAGCATCCGATCAAGGAATGGCAAGGGAAAATGATCCTTAAGAGTCACTTTATTCAATTTGCGGTAGTCTATGCAAACCGACCAACTTGTGACTGTTCTGGTAGGAATCAACTCATTCTGAGAACTTTTCACCACGTTCATGCCACCCTTCTTTGGTACACATTGCACCTTAGAGGTCCAAGAGCTGTCAAATATGGGGTGCATAACCCCGACATCCAACCACTTGATCACCTCGTTTTTCACCACTTTTTGCATTTCTTAGTTCAACCTTCTTTGATGCCCCAAGGAAGGATTTTCATCATCCTATAAGATAATTTTGTGCATGCAGAATGGGGGGCTTATTCCCCGAACGTCAGCCAAAGTCCATCCAATTACCCTTTTCCGCTTTTGAAGGACCATCATTGTTAGTAAGGCAAAAAGAAAGAACAACTGCTAAAGTATAATTTGAGCCCAAGAACTCATACCTAAGGTGTAGAGGAAGTGGTTTCAAATCCAACACCGGTTGCTCCTCAATTGATGGTTTGTTTGGTGGAGTCTTCCAGTTTTCAAGATCTAAAGAAAATTTCCTAGGCTCATAGGAATAAGAGACCATCCCATGTAATGCATTTATGCACTCCACTCTACTTGCATCATCCGTGACATTACGATTTAATTGCACGGCCTCAAGGGGATCTTCCACATTAATTATAGAACTAGTGTTATCCTTGATCACATCTGTGACAAGGTCAACAAATGAGCACCCCTTGGTGCTATTGGGTTGCTTCATAGACTTGCACACAAAAAAGATAACTGTTTCGTCATGCACCCGGAAGGTGAGTTCCCCTGCTTCCACATCTACCAATGCCTTCCCTGCAGCTAGGAAAGGTTTACCCAAGATAATAGGAACTTTGTAGTCCACTTCACAATCCAAAATCACAAAGTCTGCTGGCATAATAAATTTGTCCACCCGGACGAGCATATCATCAATAAAACCCAAATGTGTCTTCATCGATCTATCTGCCATTTGTAACCTCATGGAAGTTGGTCTAGGTTGACCAATACCTAATGTCTTGAAAATAGAGTAAGGCATCAAGTTGATACTAGCTCCTAAGTCATATAAATACTTGGAAAAATCCGCACTCCCAATGGTGCAAGGAATGGTGAAAGCACTGGGATCCTCTAGCTTCGGGACCATTGAATTCACTATAGTATTAACTTGGCGAGTGATCTTCATAGTTTCACAATCCATATAATGCTTTTTTGTGACAAAGTCTTTCATGAATTTTGCATAGCCGGCATTTGTTCAAGAGCCTCCACCAAAGGAACATTAATGGACAAGCTCTTCACCATATCAATGAAGCTTTTGAACTAATTATGATTTCTCTGCTTTGCGAGCCTTTGAGGATAAGGTGGAGGTAGCGTAAGCAAATGAGCCTTGACTTTTGGCACGACTGGATCCAGCATATCAATCACGTATTCCCTAGATGGGTTCACGACATATTGAGTTTCCACTTCAGCCTAATTAATGTCCATCCTCACTTCATCATTCACATTGTCATCAACCACATCTTCAACTACCAAGGATACTTCATTTTCTTGCAGCTCAACATTATCATCAACAACTTGATTTTATTTCGAGGCATTCACTTCTCTGCCTCTCCCACTTCTTGTGGTAACCGCCATAACATGAATGTTCCCACCCTTTGGGTTCACTACTATATCACTTGGCATAGCATCCTTCAAGCGAGTATTCAATGCTTAAGAGATTTGGCCTAATTGCACCTCCAAGTTTCTGATAGAGGTATTGTGGGAAGCCAACTGTGCATCCGAATTTGCATTCTTCTTCATCATATGTTTGGAAATAATTTCAATTCTACCTATATCATTTCTAGAAGAACTCGGACCATGAGAAGGGAATGTGGGTGGATTGTTCGGTTGTTAGTACACTGGGGGCCTTTGAAAGCCTTGCCTTGGTTTCCTTGGTTCCCATTATTCCATCCACCTTGATTATTGTTGCCTCCCCATTGTTGTTATTACCATACCAATTCCCTTGGTTGCCTCGATTGTTGTTATGATTGCCCCAGTTGTTATTTTGGTTGTTGTTACCCCAATTGCCACTGTTTTTTTGTTGATTACCCAAATTGCCACTGTTTTGTTGTTGATTAGCCCAATTGCCTTGTGGTCTCCATTGTTGCTGGTTTGAAGAGTTGCCCCTTTGTCCTTGAAAGTTGTTTACATATTGTACCTCTTCATTTTTCTTATCATAGCCATCATTTTGAAACCCATCACAATAATCATCAAATTGCTCAGAATTCACTTGATTTTGTTGCCTCCTTTTCCTTCTCTTGTTGACAAGCATATTAACACCCTTCATGGCCTTCACCTGGCGAGGATTTTGGACTTGTTGCAATTGTGCCTTAGCTAATTGGTTCATAGTAATTGTGTCAACTCCGCTATAGCTTGCTCATGGTCATGTAACTCCTTATGCAAATAGATAACCGTAGGTTCACCTTGAGAAACATTGGCTCTACGTTGCTATGAGGAGGATATATCCGCTATCTCATCAAGAACGTTACAAGCTTCATCATAGGTCAATTTCATAAAATTAACCCCGGCCAATAATGGTTCACTATGCATTGATTTGTAGTAGTGATGTCCCGATAGAAAGTTTGTTGCAACATATTCTCCGTCATGTCATTATTGGGCATTCCTTCACCATCGTTCTATATATCTCCCAAATCTCATGCAAAGGTTACGTGCGCCCTTGCTTGAAGGCCAATATCTCATCTCGAAGTGCCGCCATATGTCCGGGTGAGAAAAATTTAGCAATAAACTTATCCGCCAACTCATCCCAAGTGTTGATGGAATGGTTGGGAAGTCTCTCGAGCCATCCATTGCTTTCTCCCGGAGTGAGAATGGAAGAGTCTCAACCTAAGAGTATCCTCGGACACATTCATCTACTTGCTCCCCCAACATGTATCCATGAACCCCTTGAGATATTTATAGACATTTTGATCTGCAGTGCCCGTAAAATATCCACGCTGCTAAAGTAAGGTTAATATCATATTGGTTATCTAAAAATTTCCCGCCCGGATTCTGGGTGGGACCATTGCACTGGCATACCCTTAGTTAAGGAGCACCTCAGGAACCGCTCTTGGACGTGGCGGAGGAGGTTCTGGAACAAAATCATTATCATTGTCCTGGCGGCCTCGTCGTGTTCCAGGAGGTACAAAAGGCACCTCCTCGTCTCCAATATCATCAAACTCCTCTCCCGCAAGCACGTTTACAAGAGGGTCACTAGTATTTAAAGCTATTTGGTACCTCAAGTATTCACACACACAAATTAGTAACAAAGAAGGAAAGAAGAAAAACACACAAAACTATCTAAATGAATAGCTAAAACAGTTAGCTCCCTGGCAACAGCGCCAAAAAGTGATCGCTTCCAACTCCGCACTACTAAAGAGTAGTAGGAGAGAGTCATAATAGCTTTTACCTGATTTTGGGTCGGGATCGAATCCACAGAGAGCTAGGATTGGAGTTAAGTATCTATCTAGCTTAGAATTGCGTGTGTGTAATTAATTGATCTTTTTATCAACTTTGGGCTTTCTTTATGATTCTATTTTTATCAAACTACTAATTGAAAATGCAACTAGATTAAGCTAAGAGTTAAATATTGCAAGTTGTATCTAATGGTATAAAAGGCACTAGGGTAGTGACATCCACCAAGACGAGCAATTGACGGGTATTTGAAACTATGGCATAATTGACATGATTGGGGAATATGATATAATCGTTGCACTATTTTACCCACTCTACACCTCTTGGTGGTTCAGGTGATTTTGCTCAATTGACTTTCTCAAGACCAATTGGGCATGCAAATTTGCACAAACAACTAGGGTTCAAATCGGGTTTTACTCTCTCGAGGTTTAACCCTTTAATTGGTACTATCAATCTCTTGAGTACATCCCAATTCCTTGTTGGATTAATTTCGGAGACCTAGGCTCTCTTTCTCAAGAAGAATCCACGTCAACAAAACACAAACTAGTGTTTGCAACCACTAATTCAACAATTAACCATGAAATTAACCCAAATACCAATCATTCATAGTCAATTTAACCTTAAAATACAAGAGCCATAAATTACCTACACTAGGAATGAGCCACAACCCTAGCTAATGGGTATAGACACTCATATTCAAAGAAGGAAAATAAGAAATAGATGAAGATGAACACATATTAATTAATTGCTAAACTAAATACAAAGACTCGGTGATGAAAAGTAAGTAAAAATACCCAAAATGCCTAAGAAATGTCGCCTCACGAGTGCAGCATGCGTATTACAATATCTGATACCTTAAAAATAGAAAAAGATCTATTTATACTAAGCTGAAAAATCTGGACAAAAATACCCCTGCGGGGTGAGTGCGGACCGCACAAAAAGGATAGATGTCTGTACTGGTCTTTGGCCTTCAAAATTGACCTCTCTGAACTTGGGCTCCATGGACTGCACATAATGGACCGCGAAAACGGTGGCTTCTAATGCGGTCCGCACAAAGTTGACCGCGGAACGCGGAGGCTCAAAACTCCAAAATTTAACCTCTCCGAATCTTGGCACTGCAGACCGTAGAGAATGGACTGCGACCTCATTACCTTCAGTGCGGACCACACAAGGACCGTACAAAGTGGTGTGCGGCCGCACTGAGTCTGAGCTTGCCTTGTTTTTGGCATTTGTGCAAGTTTCACTCCTTTTGACATGATCTTTGATATCTTGTCACTTCGTTGATCAAACCTGCAATCAAGTACAACTTGTGAACCTTCTGGGACTATTTTGTATGATTATTTGATCAAAGCATAAGCAAAAAGGAGTATAAAATGCATCAAAATCCCTAGTTATCAGTGACCCATCTCAAGGACCTCCAAAGCCACCATCACCGGCATGTACCATACATATGATCATTGGTGGTGGCGATGACTCGATAATCAACCATATGAAGTTAACCACCATGCACAACTCAAACAGATGGTTGCCCACGAACGGTTTGACGACTTCGAAGAAAGTATCATCTTCGAAATATCAGATGCCGGCGGTTTGTCTTCCCCTCATTATGATGCTTTGGTTATAACATTATGAATCACTGGTATAGATGTAAAAAGAATCATGGTAGACGACGGAAACGACGCGTGTATTATTCACCCGAGAGATCTCACGCAAATGAGGCTCGAGGATAAAAGAATATTGTGTTGCATAACACTAACGGATTTTAATAATGCAGTAGAGCGGATATCCGGAGAAACATTATTGCCAGTCTTAGCAGGGTGAGTCACACCGGAAACCACATTCCACGTCATGATCCAGGAAACAACCTATAATGCCATCATAGGACGCCCATGGATACATGCCATGCAAGTTGTACCCTCAAGCTTCTACTAAGTAATTAAAATTCCCACCCTGTAGGGAATATTCAGTATCCGAGGCGAACAGCGTACCGCCCAGGAATGCTATCGGATCGCCCAAGATTTCACACACACTAAATAACTGAAAGGTGCAAGTGTCGAGGCATAGCAATAAGCCATGTCGGGAACTAAACCCGACCCACCAACAGAGGCCATCAGAGACCCAAACATCATAGAGGCCTGTAAGGCAACTATAGAGGACCTCAACCCAGTCCAGTTGGATGACGCCGACAACGTAAAAAAGGCTTACATTGGGTAGAACCTCTCAGATCCAAGTAAGTATCGTAAATTTTTAACTAACAACGCCAATTTCTTTGTATTTTACCATCAGATATGTTAGGGATCCCAAAGGACATCGCCGTTCATAGGTTGAATGTCGACCCACTCTACCCACCGATACGACAGGTAAGGAGAAAATTCAATGCCACAATCAATGAAGCAGTAGCGAAGAGGTGGACAAATTTCTCAACAACGATTCCATCTGAGAGTCGAAATACCCCCAATGGGTCGCCATTCTGTTCCTGGTCAAACGAAGAACGGGAAATGGCAAATATGTGTGGACTTAACCGATCTAAACAAAGCATGCCCAAAAGAATCCTTCCCGCTACCTCATATTGACCAACTAATTGATACGACAACAGGGCACGGACTACTGAGTTTTTTGGATGCATACTCCGGTTACAACCAAATTCTAATGGTTGAAGAAGATAAAGAAAAAACGATTTCATCACTCACTAGGGAACTTAGTGCTAAAAAGTGATGCCGTTTGGACTCAAGAATGCAGGGGCCACTTATCAGAGTTTAGTCACCAAAATGTTCAAGGAACAGACCGTCAAGACAATGGAGGTCCAAATCGATGATATGATAGTAAAGTCAGCAAAAAAGGAGGACCACATTAGCCATTTGAAAGAAGCCTTCGAGATTAGGCAGCACAGAATGAAGTTGAATCTAGAGAAATGCGCCTTCGGCGTGGCCTCAGGAAAATTCTTAGGTTTTCTCGTATAACAAGGAGGGATCGAAGTCAACCCAGATCAAATCAAAGCTATCAACACAATACCCGAGGTGATGACCAACAAAAAATAGGTACAAAAGCTAATAGGGCAATAGCTACCTTGTCTAGGTTCATTTCACGATCCTTGGGTAGATGTCACAAAATTTTCAACGTACGAAGAAAAGACCACGGACTTCAATGGAACAAGGAACGCATCGACACCCTAAGGAAGCTGAAGCATACCTATCCTCATCGCCACTACTCATTAAAGCGGACCCTGGTAAGTGTCTTCTTGTATATTTGGTAGTAATCGAGGTCGCTGTCAGTGCAATCTTGGTCCGCGAAAATAAAGGTACACAACATCCTATTTACTATATCACAAAACCTTAATCGATATCGAGACAAGTTACACTCACCTTGAAAAACTAGCTATGGCACTAGTTGTAGCTTCACGCAAGCTTAGATCATATTTTCAATGTCACCCCATAAAAGTAATAACAACCTTCCCCCCCACCACCCCGGAGAGGTTTCCTGCATAAAACCCAGCTCTCGGTAGACTCACCAAATGGACAATGTAACTAAGCAAGCATGATATAACTTACCAATCGCGAACCGCTATTAAGTCACAGGTGCTCGCCGATTTCATCACCGACTTTAGCATAGAAATATTGACTGAGGCAGAACAAGAAGCGCTTCGCGCTTCTGCATATAATGACCTCCATACCCTCTACACCGACAATTCTTCGAACGCCTTGGATAGGGACTGGGACTCGTCCTTAAAGTCCCACGGGCGAAGTAATTTGCTAGTCCATACGATGCCCAGAGATGACTAGCAACGAGGTTGAGTATGAGTCTATGATTGCAGGTCTGAAGTTAGCCCTCAAATACGGCGCCCGACGACTCATCCTCCACTATGACTCTCAACTCGTTGTAAATCAAGTCACCGAGACTTTCCAAATTAAAAAGAAAAGACTACAGAGGTATCAATCGGAAATCCATAAACTACTACCGGAGTTCGACGAATGCCGCCTCGAGTAGATCCCTAGGGCAAAAAACATTAAAGCATATGGCCTCGCCAAATTTGCCTCATCCACCAAGAATATTAACAAAGAAAACGTGGTCACCCTCCTTCACTCAGCCATAGACCGCATCGAGGTACTTTCTTTTAACCTAACTTGGGACTGGAACAACCGCATTGTATCCTATTTACAGGATGGAACACTCCCGCAAGACAAAAAAAGAAGCTAAGAAACTCCAGATGCAAGCAACTCGATATAGCATGGTAAATCATGATCTCTATAAGAGAACATTTGGCGGTCCCCTAGCCAAATGTCTTGGACTGCACCAAACAAGGCAGGTATTAGAAGAAGTACACAAGGGTCACTACGGTGCTCATACATGGAATCACGCCCTCGTTCGATGTCTTATTAACGCCGACTATTATTGGCCTACTATGAAAAAAGAAGCTGCAAACTATGTCCAAAGATGCGAGAAATGCCAAAAGTATGCCCTATGATACATCAAGCAGGAGAATTCTTGCATTCCGTCACCTTGCCATGTCCTTTAATAAAGTGGGGGACAGACATAGTCGTCCCTCTGCCAACAAGACGAGAAAATGTACGTTTTGATTTGGTTTTAACTTATTATTTCTCTAGATGGGTAGAAACAGGTGTATAGGCTCAGGTACGCGAACAGGAGTTCATCGCCTTTATATGGAAAAATATTATATGCCATTTCAGCATCCCTAAAGAAATAAGTTGCGACAACGGACCCCAGTTCATCAGAAAGAAAACAACTAAGTTCTTCAAAAAATGGCACATCAAGCAGATACTCTCACGCCACATCATCCCGCTGCCAACGGCCAAGCCGAGTCCTCCAACAAAGTGATACTAAACATACTAAAAAAGAAGATCGAGGAAGCTACAGGGCTATGGCCCAAACTACTACTTGAAGTATTATGGGCATGTCGAACTACGCCAAAGTTCAGCACGGGAGAAACGCCATACTCACTGGTCTACAGGACTGGCACAGTCATACCCATCGAAGTCAAGGAACCTAGCCTGAGATACTCCTATATAAGCGGGGCGAATAACGATGGAAGTAGGTAACAAGACCTAGATGAAGTTGAAAAATGGAGAAATATGGCTCACATGAGAATTATAGACCAGAAGCAGCAAGTAGAAAGATACTACAACAAAAAGGCCGAGGTAAGATCACTCAATGTTGGCGACTATGTCCTCAAGGCCAAAACACTAGCATCAAAAGACCCAAATGAGGGAAAGTTAGGAAAAACTAGGATTGATCGTATAAAATCATAGCAGCAACAAACAAAGGAGCATTCCAACTCGAAAGAATAGAGGGAAAACTACACCAAAGCAACTTAAACGTCGCCCATCTCAAGTACTTCCACTTTTGAAAGGCATCACCTAAGTTGTACTTTTTTCCCTCACTCGAGTTTTGTCCCAATCGAGTTTTCTTGGGGAGGTTTTTAACGAGGCGGAAAAGGGGATAACCTGTGAATCGGAACATTGTTCATCACTTTGGCCCGTTGATATGATCTCTAGGTCAAAGTAATGAAGGGACTACACAGTCTAATCTCCATTGTATGAAAGAAATCCGATATCCATTGTATGTACGAAATTCAATCTCCAGTGTATGAACGAAATTCAATCTCCATTGTATGAACAGAAATCACTCTGCATTGTACGCATAGAATCTAAATCTCCATCTATACGAAATGCAAATATCCTAATGGCCAAGGACATCGACATTAGTACAACCTAGTTCCAACTACAATGGGGTACTACTTCGACGAAAGTCGAAGCAACATCCTAATGGCCAAGGCCATTGACATTAGTTCGACCTCGTTCGAACCATGACGGGATACATATTCGACGACAGTCGAAGTAACATCCCAATAGCCAAGGCCATCGGCATTAGTTTGACCTCGTTTGAACCACGATGAAATACTACTTCGATGACAGTCGAAGCAACATCCTAATGGCCAAGACCATCGACACTAGTTCGACCTAGATTCGAACCACGATAGGATAGTTCGACGACATTCTAAGAAAAAACCTAATGGCCAAGGCCATCAACATTAGTTCGACTTTGTTCGTACCACGATGGGATACTACTTCTACGATAGTCGAAACAACATCCTAATGGCCAAAGCCATCTACATTAGTTCGACCTCGTTCGAACCACGATGGGATACAACTTCAGCGACACTCGAATCAACATCCTAATGGCCAAGGCCATCAACACTAGTTGACCTCATTCGAACCACAGGGGAATACTACTTTAACGAGAGTCGAAGTAACATCTTAATGGCCAAGGCCATCGACATTAGTTCGACCTAGTTCGAACTACGACGGGATACTACCTTGACAACGGTCGAAGTAACATCCTAATGGCCAAGGCAATCGACTTTAGTTCGACCTCGTTTGAACCATGATGAGATATTATTTCAACGGTAATCGAAACAACATCCCAACAGAGACTAAGCGTCATGCCATAAACAAAAAGGGAAACAATGACAAACATACATTAACAAAAGTAAAGTTTATATTACAAATAAAAATATTGTATACATTCGTCCTTACGGACAGGCCCCGTTACGACCCACGTCCAAAACTTCCCAAGCAAAAAATGAATGTACAAATTAAAACTACACATCGTCTTCAGCATGGTATACATCTTCATACCATGAATTCGAGTCAAGGCGGGTGATGTCATCAGAAGTGACACCCTCCCCATCCGGAGTGTTAGGGTCGTATCCACATAACTCGCGAGCTACACGTGCTTCAGTATGCACTGCCTGAACCTCCACCTCCGTTAACCTGCCCTTGGCATAAAAAGCCTACATACATCGAGCTAGGTCTCCGCATAGACCTACAACTTGCACAAGCAACGAGGAGAGCCCTGACCGGCTAAAGGACAAGATGTGGAAGGCTAAGAATGACGAGTTGCTTCCTCTGCCCTCAGCAGAGCCATTTGCCCTTGCAATATGGTAAACTTTTCCTCTAACTCACCAATACACCTTTCAAACTCTGCGACTCGACGATCAGAGGCTTCCCTTTCCCCGCAAGTTCTGACCTGGACATGCGGAGGGCACCTTCCAAAGAGACCACCTCGAAAATGGCAGCGGCCAACTTGTCGGCATTGGAATTTAACTCACCCTTAAGTCCGTTTATCACTATACTCTTAGCACTCAACTCGGCTATCAAGCTGGCCACCTTCAGCTGTAGGTCGACATTCTCCGCCATTACCCATTGACTCAACTTAAGTTCATCTTCCCTCACCTTAAGAAGGGCCTCCAATTCGCTGTTACAGGCGATAGCCCTCACAAGCTCCTCGTCCTCTCCTTCAGCTCCTCTAATTGGTCCTCCCGCTGCTTAAGTCCCTCACGGAACACCTGGAACTCGGGATCCTATTGATATATGTCGGACATCACCCGATGCTAGCACGGTAGTGATGATATTTCGACGATCTTTTTGTAGAGGCCTTTCTTTCTTCAGTCCGGGCAATCTCTCTCCACCTCCAGGACAAGGGTCTAACAAAAGAAAAGCAGAGTTAGAAAAATACGCCATTACTACACCAATCACACGACACAAAGAAAGGAAAGAGGAACCTAGCTTCAAGGCCATACCAGCAATGTTCCGAGACAACTCTAAATCACTCATCGCCCCAAGCGTCTCACTTTCAGGAGCGACACATAAGGGGGCAAGGGTCGACGAAACCTACTCACTATTTAACAGAAAGTTGTAACTTCCTGAAATTACCACGTGACGATCGGACCCATCCATCCTCACTTCCACACCGGTGTGGAGACCCAAAAACTCATCCATGTCCTCCAAGGCGATATTAGAGCCCGATCCATCCTCCTCCTTATGAGGTCCTCCGACATTGGACGACTCTCCCCCTTCAACAAAGCACACTAAACTAGCTCTCGATCTAACTCTCTCCACTCAGGGAGACCTCCCCGATAGAATGGCATCAGTCATAAACACGGGCACTGGAGCCATCCGAGATGTGCCGCTTTCATCAGCCCCAATGGCCATACTCTTTCGAAGATCCAGCCTCTTCTTTTTTCTCTCTAACGAATGGTCAACGTCAGAAGAGTCGTCGATGGGATGTGGGGTCGGTGCCAACGAGGCCTCTTCTATCATGGCCATAATCCTAGATGCCTCCCCTTGTTGAAGGAGCAAAGGACAACCTCCTCCGGTCGACTCACATAAAATATAACGAACGTCCGTGATGGAAACGGGTCGCCTGAAAGCTCCCCGACCTATCATCATAGAGAATCACACGATTAAGTAGAGTCGTACGACCAACAAGGCAGTAAGGCTGAAAACTTACTTGAGGAAACCATAGGGCCATAACGTTGTACGAAGGTAGACCAAGTTTGGGTCTCCTCTGCATGGGGCAGCAAGCCAACGATCCAGTTCCTGAGACCGATAACGGGCTAGGGCGGACGAGCCATAGCTGCAACACAAGTGACAAGTTACAATAATTGCACAAGACGGGGGAAATCAATGAACTACGATACTTACGAGCTTTAATCCACCAATCTAGGAATCCAGGGTTAGAGACGACATGCTCGGTCTTGATAAAAAAGTACTCATGCTAAAATTTACAGCTCGCTCGATGATCTGTCCTGACCACTAGCCCTTTTGTACCACGAAGTTTAAGGTGCACCATGGTTTCCCTAAGGAAAATAGGTGAAAATAAATGCAGGAGATGATGAACGGAGACGTCTCACTCTGCCAATTCCGCGTACTTACCCAGCAGTAGAAGCACCTTGATGTGTACAGCGTAAAATGAGCCGGGTAAACATGATAAAACCTACAGAACTCGTCTGCTAGAGGAAAGAGAGGAAGGGTGTAGCCGATTACAAAAAAAGGTATTCATAGAAGGCCTAATACATAGGCATGTTGTCGTTCCCTTTGTCAATGTCATCTTTAGGTGGGCAGGAATGCCGTACTTTATACGGAGGGCATCAAGTTAAGTCTGATTCATCTTAGAGAGCACATGGTTCGGAGTAGGGGCGAGCCCTTGAGGAAATCACTCCGAGATATGGGATGCCTTTGCAGTAACGCCTCCACTGTAAGAGGGTTGTCACCCTATTCTACCTCCACCTCTCCGATGACAAAAAGAGGTGCTGCATTCGACGGAGCAGCCTCAAGAACCTCTTCGTTAATGCGACGAGATCTTGACATGATTTTGTTTAGAGGAAGTAAGCTATGGAGATGGAGTGAAAGAGAGGAGAACTTTCGGTCAGGAGCGGAAACGAAGAAAATATGAAAGCAGACGAAGAAGGCCGAAAAGTTATCAAGAATGGCCAAAGTTTTTCAAAGGAATTGAACCCTTCACCTATTTATAGGGTTGGGTGGCGCCAGAATCGAGGCAGTAAGTTTCAAATTAGCGCAGGAAATCAAGCGCCAAACTGACAGTCTTTTACCTAGAAAATCCGCATAATGATGACATGTGAAGACTGACGTTACCCAGGGTGACTTGTAGTCCTAGAAATCCCGCCATACATGACTACCACATCTTACTGATCACGTCGTAACATCTCGACGAGTCAAATTCCTCCTAAAAAGAGGCATCAAGTCGGCTCATCAATGGCGCATCTCACTGTGACCTTGACGAGCGGAGGGACTAACTGTATAGGTCCGAATTTGATCGACCACGGCCTATAGCGACTATGACCAGCGACCTAAAACCTACTAGTCGACACAGGGATACGACCCAGAGGTGGAAGGAGTGACGCCATCGTATTAGCATTGAATTTGGCATGGTAGATAGTCCTTAATTCATCACCTCCATGATTAAAGGAAAATCTCTTAATATATAAGGGGAATTCGAGCCCTATAAAGGGAAAAGTTTTGGAATATACAGAATTATTCTCTCTCTACTATTATCTCTCTATTATTCTTTTCTTTCTTTACCATTATCATCCTAGAGTTTATTATCTAAGGTTAAGATTTACCCCTTCATCTTTGATTGATTTGCTTAAGAAAGACTTAAAATCTTTTGAGTCAAACACACATTGATAAAATATACCATAACCTAAATTCTTTATGTTAATCTGCTGTTAGCGACCCTGATCCTATTTGATTTAGCTATTGTGTGCCTTTTCGTATAGAAGTTTTATTGGATAATTCCAAATATTTAGATGGTCATATATATATATATATATATATATATATATATATATATATATATATATATATATATGATATTCATTAGTAAGCGTTGTCTTTTTGTATGATTTTAGATAATTCTTACCTCTCTTCTTTACATAATATCAAAATTAAACCAATCATGTTACTTATAGTGTTTCTTCATGTTGTACCCCTATATTAGCTTATCCGCACTTCAATTGTCTGGCACTAGGCTTTTTGGTGGTATTGTTAACATCGAGATTAAATCGAGAAATCACGAAGATTGTAGAGAGAGAAAGTAGAGAGAAGGAGGAGCGTTTGAGAAGTCTCTAGAACTCAGAGAAATTTTATTAAATGAAGAACAGAAAAGAAAATGAAGTCCGGGGTCCAAAATATCTGAGGACCCCATATATATACATATACACGTGGGTCGGATCAGGTCGGACGACCCAAAGTCAGAAAATGAAATAGGGCTCAGATACAGTGGGCTCGGCACATACAGTTGGCCCAATAACAATTAATCATCACAGCCCATACCATTGTATACCAAATATGCAATAAACATACACTGTATATACACTGTCTAGAACTATGTAATCTCCTTCATCTCAACACCCCCCTCAAGTTGGAGGGGGAAACCACCTGCAACTTGGTGAGCAGCGGAAGAAGCATGGTTCTAGGCAGAGGCTTAGTGAGTAGGTCAGCCAACTGACGAGAGGTAGGAACATGAAGCAGCTTGAGAAAACCAGATTGCAGCAAGTCCCGAATAAAATGGCAGTCCACCTCGATATGTTTGGTACGTTCATGAAAAACAGGATTGTTAGCAATATGAACAGCAGCCTGACTATCACAATATACAAAAATAGGAGAAGAAACAGATACCCCAAGATCACCCAACAAAGGAGAAAGCCAAGTCAGCTCAGCAACAACCTTGCTAAGGGCTCGATATTCTGCCTCTACAGAGGACAGAGAAACAACAGGTTGTTCTTTGATTTCCAACTGATCAAACAGCCACCCAAAATCACACAAAAACCAGTAACAGAACGCTTACTATCAGGGCAGGCAGCCCAGTCACTATCAGAATACCCAGTAACAGAGAAATCAGCATGATCAGAATAAAACAAACCCAAGGAGGGAGTACCCTTAAGGTATCTTAGGACATGTATGGCATCAATCATATGGGGAAGTCTGGGGCATTTAAGGAATTGACTCAGATGCTGGACTGCAAAACATATGTCAGGCCTAGTGTGAGTCAGGAACAGCATCTTGCCAACAAGACTCCTGTACTGGTCAGCAGAGGGCAAGATGTCACCAAAATCAGCATGAAGTTTGACATTGATGTCCAAAGGAGACACAACAGAAGAGACATTGACACAATCAAACTGATGCAGCAAATCAGAAATATACTTATGCTGATTAATGAGCAGCCCACCAGGTACAACTGACATCTCAAGACCCAAAAAATAATGCAAAGAACCCAAATCTTTGATTTTAAACTGATCATCCAGAAACAGTTTAAGAGCAGTAAGTTCATCGCAGTCATCCCCAGTAAGTATGATGTCATCCACATAGACTGCTACCACCACAAGTGAGCCAGGTTTACCTTTGATGAATAAGGAATAGTCATTCAAAGAATGTGTATACCCTCTGGAATAAAGAGCAGAAGACAACTTGGCATACCATTGTCTGGATGCCTGTCTTAGCCCATACAGGGATTTCCTGAGTTTACATACCAGAGGAGTAGAAGTAGAAGAGGTAGTAGAAACAGAACCAGGAAGAGGAGCAGAAATTGTCAAACCTGGGGGAAGCTTCATGTAAACTTCCTCATCTAAATCACCATGGAGAAAGGCATTATTGACATCAAGCTGAAAAAGAGGCCAATGATGTTTGACAGCCACAACAATAAGACATTTCACAGAGGTCATCTTAATCACTGGAGAAAAAGTGTCTGTAAAATCAATCCCCTCAACCTGTGTGTCACCCCTAATAACCAATCTGGTTTTATACCTTTCAACAAGACCATCAGACGTGTATTTGATTTTGTAGACCCACTTGCACCCAATATGTTTCTTACCAGCAGGAAGAGGGACAATGTCCCAAGTATGATTAGCCTCCAAAGCAGTAAACTCCTGCCTCATTGCATCTTGCCATGCTGGGACATATGCAGCTTGAGAGTAGTACAGAGGTTCAGATTCCAAAATGGAGGAGGAAGAACCAGAAAAGGCAGGAAGTTGACAGACATAATCCTTAAGGTAGGAAGGAGGATTATGCTGTCGAGTAGATTTTCTAGAGGTGGGAAGAGGAATGGAAGAAGGTAAGTCAGGGGCAGGAAGATCTGGATTGAAAGAAGGAAGGGAAGAAGTAGCAGAAGGAAGGGGAGAAGTAGCAGCATCAAGAGTAGTAGGCGCAGGAGAATCAGGTGAAGGAAAAATAGGAAAGTCAGAGACAGTAGAATCATCAGCAAGGGGAACAGAAGGAACAAAGGAAGGGGAAAGATGAACAGAAGTAGGATTGTCCTTGAAAGGAAAATGGGATTCATGAAAAACAACATTCTTGAAACAAAACACTTCTTGGTAGCCAAGTCATACAGTTTATAACCCTTTTTAGCAAAGGGGTAACCCAGAAACACACAAGAATGGGCTCTAGGTTTAAGCTTGTCCCTTTGAGGGATAGGGACAACAGCATAAGCAAGGCATCCAAAAGCTCTCAAATGAGAATAGGATGGGGCTTTGCCATACAAAATTTCATGGGGAGACTAATGACGGAGGGTTCTGGTAGGTATTTTGTTAAGGAGATAGGTGGCAGTTAAGAGACAATTCCCCCAGAAAGAGACAGATAGGCCAGATTGAAAAAGCAAGGCTCTACATGTTTCAAGGAGTGTTCTGTGTTTTCTTTCAACAACACCATTCTGTTGAGGAGAATGAGGGTAAGAGGTTTGATGAATGATCCCCTGGCTACTAAAGAAGGATTTTCCTTCAATGCTGGACCCCAGTTCTAAGGCATTGTCACTTCTGACAGTTTGGACCACAGAATTAAATTGAGTTTTAATAAAGGAAATGAAAGACTTATGTAGGGAAAAGGCATTGCTTTTGGATCCCATTAGGTGTGTCCAGGTTTCCCTAGAGAAGTCATCAACTATAGTAAGGAAGTATTTGTAACCAAAAGAAGCAGAAGTGTGGCAAGGTTCCCAAGTATCCACATGTATCAATTGGAATGGTCTAGTTGTACTGATACTACTGTCATGAAAAGGAAGTCTAGTCTGCTTGGCCATATGGCAGACAGAACAGGGAAAGGGTTGTTTAAGAACAAGTGGAAAAGACAAACTTGAAATATGTCTCATATTTGTAAAAGGAGTATGTGCCAGTCTTAAATGCCAAATGTAATTCATATCATTGATAAAAACATTATTACAAATGGAATTGTTTACAATTGAAGGTAAACAAATATTTTTGCTGTCAGACATAGTATCATCATTACAAAAATTAGGCAAACCACGCACAGAAGTAAAAGGAAAAACAGAAGAGGGAGAAAGGGAAGGAGGCACCCAACACAGTTTGTATAAGCCAGCTTCCTCCTTACCAAGATCCAGAGGCCTCTTCAGAGAAGGGTCCTGTATCATGTGAAGTAAACAGGAAGTTGGTGTGAATGAAACTATACAGTGCAACTGTTTAATCAACTTGTGAACAGAAATCAAGTTGTGTTTAAAGGAAGGAAGCAGAAGCACATTATGAAGAGTGAGGGAAGAAGTTAGTGCAAAAGAACCTGTACAAGTTACTTTTACTTTGTAACCATTAGGTAAAGTTACAAGATAAGGAACAGTCAAAGGTATGATGTTAAAGAGTAGTTGTTTATTATGTGTCATATGATTGGATGCCCCTGAATCAATGATCCAGGTGACAGAATTAATATGTGTAAGCATGCATAGTTTGGAATCAGAAACAAGACTCTCAGTTAACATTGTACCAGCAAAATTAGCAGCACACATGGGAGGAGGAGCTTGACCACTGAAATCCCCTAACTTGGCCTGTTGCAACAGGGTCATCAATTGATCATAGTGATGTCTGCTCAACCCTGGTATCACAGAACTGTGACAATCTATGTGGCTGGCAGAAGGATCCCCAAGAGGAACAGACAAATTAGAATTATCATGATTAACAGACACACATTCAACTCCAGTGGAGACATGAGCAGCTGCAGATTTCCTTCCCTTGTTGTAATTTATGCTTTGAGGGAACCCATGTATCTTGTAGCACTTATCAATTAAGTGCCCAGATTTCTTGCAATATCTGCAGAATAAGGGCCCTCTACTTTGCTCAAAATTAATTCTGGGTCTGAAAATAGGAGGTCGAGACACTGTGGCCTGATGAGACCCAACTGAGTGCTTGTTTGCATGAGCATTGAAAGACATAGAATCTGGACTAATATGAGAAGTAGATTGAACGTGTCTTTGTTTCTCATCATTAAGCACTATGTTGTAAACACTGTCAAGGGAAAGAAATGGCTGCATCATAAGCAAATTGCTCCTAACCCCCATATATACTTCATTTAACCCCATAAGGAACTGAAAAACCTTGTTTTCACCATCTTCCTCAATTATGCCATTTTTGGTAGCACACACACATTTATGCCCATGATTTGTGCACATTGTGCCCAATTCATCCCACAAGCCTTTGAGCTTGTTGAAGTAAGAGGCTATATCTAAGGAGCCTTGAGATGTCTGGGAAAGTTCCCTCTTTAATTCAAAGATATTGGTCTTGTTAGGGGTACCATATCTTTTCTCAATTTGGGACCATATACTCTGTGCAGTATCGGAATACTGCACACTATCAGCAATTTGTGGAGACAGAGAGGAAGTCAACCAAGAGATGACCATGTTATTACACATATCCCACAGTCTCTGTTGAGCCACATTATTGTTAGGACGAGGACATGAACCGTCAACAAATCCGATTTTATTTTTAGCATATAAGGCAACAATCATTTTACATCTCCAGCCCCCATAACCAGTACCGGAGAAGGGAGTGGGAACAAGAGACACCCCAGGGACATCAGAAGAACATACAAAGAGGGGACTGGTAGAATCTATCGAAGCAGAGGCACCAGTATACATATTGGAAGCCATAATCGCACCAGATATTCACAGACAAAACCAAATATTCACACACAGAACCAGATATTCACAGAGAAAATCAGATACTCACCTACCGAGCCAGATAATCACACAGAATGCATACAATAGTCAAGATAAGGAAAGAGTTACCCTCCTTCTTCGCGACCGGAGAAGATCGGCCTTCAAGCAAACAGAGAAAACCCTAGGTTCAAAACCCTAGGCACAACCGTCAAAAATCTTACTGTAAGTATGGTCAGGAATGTCGGAAAGTCACCCAAAACATCCTCTGAGTGAGAATCGAGCCACCGGATAGCAGTAAAACTTTAGTTTAAACCACCAGAAACCCTAGAAGTCGATAGGTCACCAAAAAATCACCCAAAAATCATCAGATAATCTCCCAGAACGTTCGAGTGAAGAAAACACACTCCGATATCACGATGAAAAATTTCAGAAAGGTGTCCGATAGGTCGGAATCTTCATCGACCATGAGGTCTCAGAAAATACCCCCAAAATCTAGAAACAGACTTCATCCAAGACAACGAAGTACATATAAACATAGTCGGATCGTCGTCCTTGCTCTGATACCATGTTAACATCGAGATTAAACCGAGAAATCATGAAGATTGTAGAGAGAGAAAGTAGAGAGAAGGAGGAGCGTTTGAGAAGTCTCTGGAACTCAGAGAAATTTTATTAAACGAAGAACAGAAAAGAAAATGAAGTTCGGGGTCCAAAATATCTGAGGACCCCATATATATAAATATACACGTGGGTCGGATCGGGTCGGACGACCCAAAGGCAGAAAATGAAATAGGGCTCAGATACAGTGGGCTCGGCACATACAGTTGGCCCAATAACAATTAATCATCACAACCCATACCATTGTATACCAAATATGCAATAAACATACATTGTATATACACTGTCTAGAACTATGTAATCTCCTTCATCTCAACAGGTATTATGTATTCCATATTAGTTGAAAGATTGAAAGTGTCTTAGACAATTCTTACAATATAGATTTCTTTTGGGGTTAAGTCAGGTTTAAGGTAATGTTTTTTTTTATGAACAACGTAACATTATTTGAGTCACAAGTTACAGTTCTGCCAAATCAACTGCTCTAAACTCCAACGGGGAAAAAGTAACTCCTTTTTTTTCCCATTTTTTGCGGTGGATTTTGTTTGCTTTTCTGAAATTACTTTTACTCTTTTCGAACGAAGAAAAGAGAAAGTACCTTTTGCATCTCTTTTTTTCTCTCAACAAAGTACCTTTACATCTGCAGCAATTAAAAGTGTATGATTGACCCGCGGTAAAAGGGAGATTATAAAGTAAAAATTCACAGTAACTCAAAAATGTTATGATTTAAGCTGTGATTAGTGAGAGTTTTTCAAAGGAGATAAAAAAATTTCAAAGCCAAAAGTTGCTTAAAAGTGCCTGTGGTTTTTTTTACAGCACGCATGGAACAACAAACAGAGCAACTAAATAAACCAAAGAGAAGGTGGTCAGAGCTTTTCTCAATTCCTAAAACTTTTAGTACTTTAATTAATTGAGAAAAAAAAACATTCACCTGACTGAATAAAAAAAAATTTAGGCAATAGCACTAAGCTTCCACTATGGACGGGTTTGGGCAAGGGTCGGACCATTTATGCAAGCGACTGTTTTCATGGTTTGAACTCGTGACCTCCTGATTATATGGCAGCAACTTTACTAATTACGTCAAGGCTCCCCTTCAACTAACGGAATAAATAAATAAATATAAATTCAAAACACATCTAAAAAATCTCATGCTCCCCATCTGCAAAACTTATACTCTTACAGCTCCACCAAAACTGGCCAAAAAGCCTTATCTTCTCTTAAAATAAACATTACTTCTCCTGTCAACTGTTTGAACTTATGTACATATTTTATTTCTACAAGTACTACCAATATCATTTTCCCAATAATTTAATTCAAACTAATACAACTCCTTTTTCTTCCTCTAGATATATAAATAATTAGCTAATGTCTTCTACCAACATATTGAAAAAGGAGTCAAGAATTTTGGCCTTCCAATATTGCTGCCTAAGCTAAGCAAAATTAAAACTAACTCTTCTTTCGCACAACAGCTTGCAGTTTTCTGTTATATGGTAAATATGTCATCGTCTGCTTCTGTCTTTTTTTTCTTTTTCCCTTTGCTAGTTTTTCATTTCTGCAAGTTTTTGACCAGCTCCGAGATTCTAATGGCTTCTCTTTTTACACAACTTGACAAATTGTTTATATAGCTAGTAGCTAAAACTCACGTTAGCAATATCTATTTAATTTTGTATATTATCTCAGATTATATGAATCAAGAATATGGTTGTTAGAACCTGCACTTCTGAGTTTTACTAAAATTAAGCTCATGTGATTCTAAAATCTAAATACAGAAACCCTTCAAGATTTCATCATTTTTTCACACAAAGCCATCATCTTCGCCTGAAGGCTGCAGCTAACTTAATTGTAAGCTTTTTTTCTTCTTTTTTTTTTTTTTAAATTTTCCTTTTATGAAATTTCATTCGTTTGGATCATAAAGCTGTTGGAAATTTCTTACCGTTCATGCAAAGGCTAATGTAAATTTTAAATTTGGTGGGTTCAATATTTATGTTATCACCACTGAATCCATTGGGTCTGCAATTAATTATGGTTTATAAACTAAGTATTTTGATGAATTTTAGTATTTTTTTCACAAACACACACACATTTTCGCTGTTTAAATAAAATATTAGGTTCAGTTGAACAGTTCATTAATCCACGACTCACGTTTTTTAAGGTATTGAAGATCTAGCGGCCTGACTATTGCAGAAGTATTATTTATATAATGGAGAGTTTGAATTGGGATGAAAGTCCAGTTTTTCAGGAGTTTGGAGCTTCATTTGATCCAATACACGTAATTTCTAATTGGAACATGTCACAGCGTCAAGAAGCTGCTGTAAGATTAGCTGCTGATTCTATGGCTGCTAAATCAGCAGCAGATCTAAGCCGAGATTGTGTTGAGAATGGCTTTTCTTCTTCCCCTATGCTAAATATGCCTAATTACATCAGTGATAGTAATCCAATGGCATTACATGGCCCAATGCCGGATTTCAGCTCTAATGGCCAAGTCCAAGAGATTAATAAGCCAACACATAAACTACTCTCAAACACATGCTCTCTGGAATCCCTTGATTGCTTACTCTCAGCAACCACCACCACCAACAACACCGACACGTCAATCGAAGATGATGGAATGTCCATGATTTTCGCTGATAATTCAAAAAGCTTGTGGAATTTCAATTCTTCTAGCGAGTCTCCAATACACAATGCCTCATTTGAAGCTCTGAAGCATGCGCCAGGTTATCAACAGCTTTTGACCTGTCAGTCCGGAGATAAAATACTTCAAGAAGAAGAAAGAAAACGAAAAACATACAAGCCCATCAATGGTAAAGATCTCGATGAGACGGTGTCACAATCATCTCCGAATCATAAGAATAACAAGAGAAGCCATAATCAAGCTCTTGAGAATTCTCCGAGTGAGTTCAATCTATTCGAGTCAGATTCTTTAAATAGAGATTGTGGTAATTTTCAGCTCATTTCGGAAAAGCAAGCCAAATCCAAGAAGCCGAGACTAACAACAGAAAGTTACAATAAGCCACGTCCAAGTTCATCGAACATTAATTTTCAACAAGCTAGCTCATCGGTATCTTCAATAGATCAAGAGCCGGATCCGGAGGCAATTGTTCAAATGAAAGAAATGATATACCGGGCCGCTGCATTCAGGCCCGTGAACTTCGGGCCTGAAGCACCGGAGAAGCCCAAGAGGAAGAACGTGAGAATATCCACCGATCCACAGACAGTCGCGGCGAGGCAACGGAGAGAAAGGATAAGCGAAAGAATAAGGGTTTTGCAGAGGTTGGTTCCAGGAGGAAGCAAAATGGATACAGCATCAATGCTTGATGAAGCAGCAAATTATTTGAAATTTTTAAGGTCACAAGTTAAAGCTTTAGAAGCCATAGGCCAAAAACAAGATCCTTTCTCTTCAATACCATTCAACTATCCATTTCCCATGCAATTACCACATTTTCCTCTCCAAAACCCTAATCCAATACATGGTCCCAAGAGTTGACATGTTTTTTTTTTATTTTACTGACGGAAAAAATTATTCAAGAGGAAAGGAGAATAAATTACTAGTCTGTAGTGTAAAAACCTTTTTAGTTCTTGTTATTCCCTTTGTTTTTGTCGTTATTACTCTGCTGACGGAGGTTATTTTTTCTTCCTCCCTTCAGTTTTCTATCAGTTGGGACTTAGAATTAATTCTGCTTATATGTTGGACTTGATAATTTTATGTCTTTGCATGGAGCAAATAAGGGCTGTTCAATTGTTACGATAATTTCCCACATATAACTCTTAAAAATAAAAGATTCGACTACGTCTTATTGTTAGGATATATGACTAGAGAAAAAAGGCTTTAATCAGTGAATTTGTGAGGGGGAAAAATCATGTATTACGTCTACCAATTTAAAGGGATTTAAGTTAAGTTACTAAAGAAAATAACAGTGAATCTTTTCACTCTATACCAGTGAATTTAACCACGATAACAAATATACACTATTTTTACTGGGTTATGGATCAATTAATGCTGATTACAAAAATTTACCTATAATTACCTTGGAAAAATATATTTTACACCTCCCATAAAAAAGATAGAGTAATATTTTATGCCGTTGATGCATGTTAAATTTATTTTTGAAAAGAGAATTTATATACAGTGGGACTCATCATTATTTCATCATAATATAACTCTGAGTCATCTTTATTGCCTAAATTAAAGATCCTTGATCCTTATCATCATGAACTCATTATTACATACTTTAAGGCCTCTGTAATTGGTAGTAACTCCCTTAATTATGAGCATCATAATGAAATCCACCATAATAGAAAAAGTGTAGGACCAGTCCATGAATTAGAAAATAAAGGCCATAATTAAGTAATAATAAGGGCTATGATTAAGATCGAGAGCTTAAAAAATGATTACTACCACTTGATACCTGCACGTTTAATTGTATTTAATTTCTTAGAGAGATCTTAGAAAAGAGAGTACCTTAATTATTATTTAATGTAAAAGCAGTGAGAAAAAGGGACATCCTCTTAGTACTTGTGAATCCTAGTCAGTGGTCCTGTCTCCTTGATTCAATCCAAAGCGTGCCTCTTGGTTTTCACTCCTAACCCTTATTGCTAACCACGTTTTATTCTTCCTTTTTGGCAGTTGGTTTTTATTTTAATCCTGCTGAGAATGTTTTATACAAAGGAGGAGGATAAAAGATAATGCAAACCAGGGTGTGACTTTTCTAAGTTATGCGTTCAACAGTGTTGCCCAGCAGTTAATTATAATGTGAGAGAAAATTATGGGTAATCGGTAGGAGTGTTAACTTAATCCTAAACCTATTTATCCCGTCCAACTTATCCAAGGTTAATCTACTCATTGACTCACCTATTAATTATATTGAAGAGAACTAACTTAAATAGCCGCATATCTATTCTCTTAAACTAAAAATAGCCGGCATATATATATATATATATATATATATATATATATATATATATATATATATATATATATATATATATATATATATATATATATATATATATATATAAAATTTATGTATAATATGTGTATAATCCAATATATAATTTATATATACTAGCTAAAAATAATAAATATTAAATTTGACCGACTATTTGTGTAACAGTTCCATTATTGAACTCATTGAGTTCCACACAAGACAAAAGATCAATAATAGATGATTTTTTCCAATCTACTTAATCCTTGATAAAATTGGTAGAAAATAGCAGGTATTTGATGATAAAAAGTTTAAGATATAAATTTGATGAATCCAATATTATATGCATGTTCTCACTACCGAATAGATTGGCTTTTTGCAATTATGGGTTCAAAATTAGTATCATTGAAATTTTAGTGATCTTCACGTAGATATTTATGCCTTAGTGAAAAAATACAGAGGCAAATATATGATTTAATATTTATGGGTTCTTACATCAATCTCGAATAAATTTTCAATAATAACTAGGTTCACATTCAAATATTTATAGATATTTAGTGAATTTTCGGAACATATTTACACTATTTGAATAAAAGCTACTGGGTTCATGGAAACCCGTAGATCACTAGCCGGATCCGCCCCTGAAAAAATACCAATAAAATAGTGTCGAGATACGTGCAAAATATTGTGAACATCATCCTTATTAGAAAATGAAAAAAATGGGAAAAAAACTAACTGAAGCAGACATGTGTAATATTAATTCTTCTTGATGACGAGTAGGATGATGGTAAGGCAAATTGAAGTGTTGAATCTCTGAAAAATGTGAGGTTTGGGTTTTGGCAGTACGTTGTAAGAGGGGCTGGGGAATTGAAATGGTTTGATTGGATAGAAGAGGTTAGAGATTTTGTTTACTTACTAAAAATAGGAAGTTCTGTTAGGGTAAGAAGCCCAGATCTGTACTGTAATTGACTTGTAGCTATGCCCTACTTGATCTTTCTCTCAAATTGCGTACAAAATCAACATTTAAGGGTCTCATTTTTAGCTAGCTATATATGATCTCATGGGTGGGATTTAGGAATACATATTTGACTTTGATTTTAGCTAAAACGGTTATGATATGATAATCTACTTGTCGTCCTAGTTGATTCATTACACCATTTTAAAGACTTCTAGTTCTAGGTGCTGACTTTTAACTGCTTTTTTCACTACTAATAGAGAAATTTATAGTATCATTTACTCAAAAATTAAGTAGTTGTAACTTTTTATATCAAGAATGGACTGGTATCTTCCATATAACATGACTAATCTGTCTTTTTTGACTTTTTGTTCAATGTTCGATATAAACATTGGGGCCCCGGCTCATTTGAATCGCGTCGCATCGCATGAGACCCATTTATTGGGAAAGCACTACCTAACAAAAAAATTTCATGCTCAAGGCTCGAGCCCTCAAAACCTTTGATTAAGGATAGATGGATTTTATCAATCTCAACACAACTCTTGTTGGTAACTAACGTTTTACTAAAATAGATAAAATTACAATAACAGTGTGAACTTTTTTAGGCCAAGTTCTATTGGTATATATAATTTAATTCCTTATTTTATTTTCTGACAACTAGGAAAAATAGATTTAAATAGAAATAGTAGCATCTTTGGGTCACTAACGCTTCCTTAGACGTTCTCTCTTATTTATTCTACTCACAATTTTTTTCTTACCTAGGTTTCATATGTCGAGGCAGTCGTTTGACCCCCAACTAATCCTGCGGCCTAGGAGAAGTTTTGACATATTTTGAAGCTCAATGGGCTAAAAGTAGGCCCAAAATCAGTTGACTTGACCAGCTGAATTTTGCTTGCCCCCAGGCCCATGTTCAAATAAGGCTCTGGCTCAATGCTCATTGACTCCTGTGCTCATTTGACTAAGGGATTTTTACCTATACATCTAATATAGCAAACCTTATTATTATTATTGTGCCTTGTTTGGTTATTATCCTCATATTCCATGTTTTTGTTACATAATATATACCAAACGGAATATTTGCTGATTTTCCATCCTAAATTAACGCCAGACAATTAAGGCTAAAATCGATTCTTAATAAAGTGTAGCCTAAAATAACGCCTATCTTTATGACTTCTAATTAATCTTTGATTTTCTACCAAACAAATGCTAAATCAGTTAAGGTAACATATTAATCTTTGATTTTGTACCAAATAAATGCTAATTCAATTAAGGTAAAAATTCCTTCAATTAATCATACTTTCTTAATTTATATTTGGAACACAACGCTACAGCCTGTCACTATATTTATTTTCTCTTAAGCTTAAATTGGTGATTTTTCTCGTTTGTACCACGGCTTCATGTTATATAATATTATTTCTTTTTAGTAATTGGATTTTGACGTTAATATGACTTCTCTTTTTATTTAGCACTATCTGAACGAAATTAAAATAGTTTTTAAGAACGTAGTTTGAGAAAATATAATATAATATCAATTATATGAACTGAACATTTAAAATTTATCAAAGTTATACCCTAAATTATTTCGATTTGAGACGTCTAAAAATGAAATAAAGTGAAATCTTTGGGACACGTGAAGCAATATTTTCCTCAATACTTTTCAAGTCAAAACTGCCGAGTCATGGTTATATGAAGTGTTTCCGGTGAGTTTTTAAAATGTAGTCAAATGTAGGTAAATATAGTTAAGGTTATATGCACTATTTCCAGTGTATTTTTGAAATGTAGTCAAATGTAGGTAAATGTAGTTAAGGTTATATTAAGTGTTTCCAGTGAGTTTTTAAAATGTAGTCAAATGTAGGTAAATGTAGTTAAGGTTATATGCAGTGTTTCTAGTGTGTTTTTAAAATGTATTCAAATTTTTGTAGTTATATGAACTTTGTAGTTAATTGTAGTTACTTGTAGTTAATCGTAGTCAGTTGAAAAATATGTCTGAATAACATATTTTTTTTGTATCTACTGGATGGTATGAGTTGCTGAAAACTACAAATGGCATTTCTATGCAACGTCAATTCATTATTCTTCATTGTTCAAGACAAGAAGTTTTATCCGAAAACATAACCGCGCAAATGTACTGCAACAGTACATGTAGCATTGGACTTATAACAATTTGTAGTTATGCAATTGTAGTTATGAAAAATTGTTCAGTATTCATGAAAATTTGTTCAGTACAACCAAAGTTCATTACAACAGTACACTCTACATCTTCTTTCGTTCAACTTTATTTCTCTCATTCTTTGGCGGTGGACCCTTCCTCCTTGCAAGCCAGCCGGTAACCTCAGTCTAACTGATTGAACCATCATTTAGCTTATTTGTGGCGTAGTCCCACAACAGAACTCCATAGCGTCTACGGTGTTTGTCAATATCAGTAAGATCTTCCTTTGGTATAGACAAATACACAAATTTGAGTCAACAGTGACAATTCCAAATAAAAATTACATGAAACTACATTAAACTACAAAAAACTACAATTAACTACAAATTTGATTCAATAGTATAATTTGCCAATCAAATTTGAGTCAACAGTGACAGTTCCAAATAAACATTACATTAAACTACAAAAAACTACAATTAACTACAAATTTAATTCCACCACTATCCTCACAGTTCTTGCAAGAATCATCAGTATAATATGAATTATTATACTGCAAAGAAATCCCATATTGCCATTTCATTGGATCTCCTTCATCACCACCAAATCCATATATCGACGAATAAGAAGAACACTGAAGTCTAGGTAAGTTTAAACCATAACCTGAACCAATAGGAACTAGTGGATCATACACACAACATGTAGATATCGGAGCATTTGGTTCTAAGCCAATTCCTGTTACTCCTTTACAAGAATATAGTCCTTTACATACATTTGAACCCGAGCCGGTATCACACAAATCTTGTTTTGGATCAAACACAGTATATGTTGTAGAACATCCTAGTAAAACAAAGATGTTTTCTTTCATAATGCTGAAGGGAGTCGACCGATCCAACTCAAAACTGCCTGAGTTTTGCATTGATGAACATGTTGACATAAAGGGGTCTGTTAAAACAAGTGTGTTGGTTGTGTAGTCTAGTGTGGATATAGTGAAAATGCCAGTGCCAGTTGAAAACTGAAGCACACCAGAAGTGCATCTTTGGATTAGCAGCAAATAGGCTTTGATTTGGAATAGTGAAGAGGAAGATTGATTTTGAAACCGGAAGCTGGAGTTTAGGAGGCTTATTTCAAGGGATTTTTGTTCCACAAATCAAGCAAATAATAAATGAGTTGATAATTAACCTTAAATATAATTTTGGTACATAAATTGAAAGGTGGTATACTTAAATGTAATAAACACAAACCTTAAACATGGATGGTTGTAAGATTTGCTATATGGGATGTATATGTAAAAATCCCTTTGACTAATAGCATGTTTAGGCAAGCTGTAAAAATTATTTTATTTTGAGAAGTATTTTTTTAGAAATATTTTTTTCAAAAGTATTCTTGGTGAGAAGCACTTTGTGCTAGCTAATTAGTTTAAAAAATACTTCTGAGGAGCAATTAGTATTTGTCAAGCTTTAAAAAACTGCTTCTAAGTGTATTTTTCTCAAAAAAGTGCTTCTCAAAAAAGTGATGTTGGAGAGAAACTACTTTTTTTTTGTTTCTCCAAAACCTTCTGCTCTTTCTCAAGAGCACTTTTTTTCCTTTCAAAAACTTGGCCAAATACTTTAATTTTTGGCCAAAAGTACTTTTGGCCAAAAAAAGCTTGACCAAACATGCTATAAGTTGTTGGTTTTAATTTGATTAAATCTAACGGTATAGCAATTTCTTATTCCAAGTGGAAAGCATCTGAGAGTCAAGAATTATTGTTCCATAGCAGTGGTCTGAAAATCAGTCGATATAGTAGCATCAGTACCTGTATCGATAAAGTTTGAATCAGAAAAATAGTGTAGTCCGGTAGCTGCATCACTGTAGTTGGAACCTTGAGGAATTCCACAATCTATGCTTATGAAGCCAAACTCCAGAGTCTTGATCACCGAAAGATGAAGGCAATACCAGCTTAATTGCCATCTTAGTTATATGCATAATTCACGATGTGTCATTTTCATAAATTCGCGGGAAGATATTACCGTTTTCTCATTGCGAAGCCAGAAATTTTATAAAGAATATTTATGATTTAATATATATCAATAAAAATTTATTTTAACCTATGTTTATAGTAATACTAGGCGTAATTTCTGGCTACTCTATGTGGCTACGCCACCACTTGCCATTTCATGAAATAATAATAATAGTGTTATTCTCACCAAAAAGAAGAACATTATATTGACTAAACTAATTTACCAATTGATGTCGCATTGGCGAATAAGATAGGTAATATTATGCTTACCAAATAAAATACCAATAATTAATTAAACTCAGAATATTAGAAAATTTGAAATTTGTCCTTTTCATCAATTCATCTTCTTTGAATCGAGAGAACTAAAAGAGTGACTTTAGTAATAAATTGTAAATTACATTTCCTTCGGTTCAAGAATAGAATAGGATAGAGTTTCTTATAATGAAAGAGAGTGACTTTCCTAACAAAGCTAGCTAGTTTAAAAAATTCTCAATCTTAACAATCGATTGAATTTAACTAATTATTAATCAACAAGTGAAACTCGTTCTTTTCTTGCCTGCAAGTAGGGGTATACAAAAGAACCGATAAACCACACTAATTTACCGAATTAAACCTAAAAAAAGAATTCGATCATAATTTGTTTGGAACAGCTGTTGCAAAAGATTTTACCTTTCGTGATCGCGTGGAGTGAGTCGCGATCGCATAGAAGGAATTTGAAAGGCCGGGATATAGATATTCGCGTTTGCGTTTGAGGGCTCGCATTAGCGGAAGGTTACGAGTTTAGGCTTCGTGTTTGCATTAGTTTGTCCGCGTTCGCGTATGAGAAATGGGGTCCAAGAGCAGTTGTGCTTCGCGTTCGCGTATGTGGGATCGCGTTCGCGTAGGTGTATAAGGCTGAAGCATTGTGTTCGCAGGGTCTTGGTCGTGTTCGTATAGTGGATTTTTGGGGTCTTGAATAATTTCTCTTCGCGATAGCGAGACTTGTGCCGCAGAATGTTCTAAAACATTTCATCCGCGAGTTTGAGGCTCATTTACCCCATTGTTGATCTTTTTGAGAGCTTTTGAAGTGGGTTGAAGAAGGGTTCAAGGGGAATCATTTGGAGGTAATATTTTTGACTTCATAACTCGTTTTTATGTGGTTAAATACCTGACTAATGATAAGAAATTTGGGAAAAAAAGGTAATTAGGGCTTGAGTTTAAGAGGCATTTAAATAAGGATTTGAGGGGTCATTTGAACTCCGATTTTTGTGTTTTTATTATGTATAGACTCGTAAAGGTATGAGGTTTCCTAAAATGTAAGCTTAATCTGATTATGAGACGTTGGCATGAGGGGCATTTTGATCATTTTTCCTAATTTCGCATCTTGGCTTTGAATTAAATCGTAGAATCAGTTGTTTGAGATGTTATTTGCAATATGTAGTTGAATTGACTAGATTTGGACCATTTGGAGTCAGATACTCGTGGTAAAGGCGTGATTTCTAGTTGATTTTGAGTCGGTTCGAAAAAATTGGCTTGTTTAACCTTGTGTGGGGGACTTTTCTCCTTAGGATATGATATTTGGTAATTCAATTGCCTTGTGCACGAGGTAACGAGCGCGTACTTGTGCAAATTATTGGAAATTCGATTTTCTTAAATGTACTTATTAGTATTATTTTTTTCCTGTTTTATTACACCATCGAATTTAGCATGTTGCTAGTTAGAAGAGCATGTTTAGTTGTCTTAAATTGTCTATTTTCTTAAATTACCTTGACTGCATTATGTGAAGCATGTTAGGCTAGGACTATTTATTGCCTTGCTCTGAAGTTTCATTGTTCTGAATATAATCTTGTTGCTGCTGCCTATTTACATTGGGACTACGAATGTCAGATTCCGATAGCCCCCCTCCCCCCTGTCTGTTTATTTTGGGACTTCGGGTTAGATTCCTGGTAGATCCCCCTGCACATTTACTTTGGAACTACGGGTTAGATTCGCGATAGGTCCCCCTGCACAATTACGAGAACGCACTCGGTAGATTCCCCTAGTACTGGGTATTTACATTTGGGACTATGGATCGAGGTTCCGATAGATCCCTGCGCATTAATAGTTGGACTACGGGACGGTACCCCGGAGATGCGCTTGACAGTTGATGAAAGGGACTACAGGATGATATCTTGGGAGATCCTCGTGTTACTATTGTATTGAGCTGCTCTGATTTTTCGGGTTTACTCTGTTCTATTGTCTAATTGTTATTGCCTGGTATAACCTATCTTATTTCGTTGTTGTTCTCATTTATATTGTTTATTTCATGTTGTTGAAACTTAATATTATGTTTAAGCTCAATAGGGCCCTGACCTTCCTCGTCACTACCTGACAGAGGTTAGGCTTTGCACTTATTGAGTACCGCTGTGGTGTACTCTTGCCCTTTCTGCGCATGTTTTTCATGTGTAGATCCAGGTACCACTACCTAGGCGTATCACCTTGAGGCAGCAAAATCTAACAGAGACTTTGAGGTACATCTACCATGTTTGCAGACCAAATAATCTCTATCTTATTCTATCTTTAGCAGTTCTTACTATTGTAACATTCTGGAGTTAGAGCATTATACTATATTTTCTTCAGCTTGTGTTCCCGTGTGTTTCCCGATTTTGGGATAGTATTGTAGAAGTTTGAGATATTGTGTTGTACATGCTGAGTGGCGTTTTACATTTTATTTTCCATCTTGTTAAATCTTGGTTATAAGTTATAATTTCTGCAAGTTTTTGTGTCCGCATTATTAGGCTTACCTAGTCGTAAGGACTAGGTGTCTCATGACATATTCACGGATGGCGAACTGCGATCGTGACAAATTGGTATCAAAGCTCTAGGTCCATAGGAGTCACGCAACATGGGTCGGTTTGTTAGAGTCTCGTTGATAAGTAGGGAGACGTCTGTACTTATCTACGAGAGGTTATGTAATTGTTAGGAAAATTTCCACTTTATTTGATTTCCTGGCCGTGCGAGATTTTGATATCATAACTAAACTTCCATCTATTTATTTTCTCACAGATGGTGAGCACACTTGCCACTCGAGGCGATCAGGCACCCGCACCCCCTATTCCAGCCGTTAGAGGACGGGGCTGGGGTAGAGGGCAAGGGCACGCACGTGATGCAACCAGAGCACCTGCGTAAGCTGCCGCTGAGGTACCGCTTACCGATCCATCCAGAGTCCAGGCACCTGACATGCCTACTACCACTACCACTACCACTACCACTACCACTACCACTACCACTACCACTACCACTACCACTACCACTACCACCACTACCACCACTACCACTACTACCACTCTCTTGGAGACTCTGGCACAATTCATGAGCATGTGCACCACTTTGGCTCAAGCATGGTTGCTTCCCCTTGCTATAGCCACATCCCAGGCTGGGGGAGGAGTACAGACTCCCTCCACCCGCACTCTTGAGCAGCGAGTGCCATTGAGTCGGTTCCCGAGATTATTCCATTACCGCCTGCAGTACCTGTTCAGCCCGAGGACATGATAGCGGCTTCCGAGGATGAGCAGTTGAGGCTTGAGAGATTCGAAAAGTACAAGCCTCATGTATCCAGTGGTCTAGCATCAGAGGATGCTTTGTGTTTTCTTGATGATTGTTACCGCATTCTACGTACCATGGGTATTTCAGGATCCAACGGGGTTTCTTTCACCACCTTCCAGCTTCGAGGGGCCTCCTATGAGTGGTGACGCACCTATAAGTTAGATAGTCTAGATGAGGCTGCTTCATTGACTTGGACTCAGTTTTCAAATCTGTTCCTGCAAGACTATGTTCCTTAGAGCCTCAGGGACGCATGGTGCACAGAGTTTGAGCTTTTGCGCTAGGGTGCTATGATTGTTTCAGAGTATGCTATCTATTATACCACTTTGGCTAGGCATGCACCAAACTTGGTTGTTACCATTCGCGAGAGGGTTCGCCGGTTTATTGAGGGGCTTACTCCCAGCATCAGATCTATCATGGCTCGCAAGTTGGAGATGGATATTTCTTATCAGCAGGTGGTTAGCATTGCTAGGAGGATTGAGGGTATGCATTCTAGGGAAAGGAAGGAGAGAGAGGCCAAGAGGTCTCGAGAGTCAGGCCATTAGTCTGGTGCCACACCTCAGCGACAAGTCGTTATGGTAGGGGTTATATGAGTTGCCCTGTTCATTTAGCTCTTCCAATAGCCAGCAATGCTCCGGCTCCTCCTAAGCCTCAAGAGCCATATTATGCACCTCCGGTTCCTAGTGTGCCTCCTGCGCGGGATGCTTCCATAGGTCAGTCCAGCAGACCTGGCCCTAGCCAGTCGCAACCACCACGTCCTCCCAGAGCTTGTGTTGAGTGTGGTGACACATGCCATATGGTTAGGGATTGCTCCAGACTTGGGAGGGGTGCATCTTCACAGGCTTCTCAGCCTAAATGTGCCCCGCAGAGTTACAGCTCCATTCGCCGCCCTACCTGCTCAGCCAGCTAGAAGTGGAGGCTGGTGAGGTAGAGATCACCCTCGAGGGGGAGGCCAGGACAAATACTATGCCCTTCCTGCTCGTGTCGAGGTTGTTGCCTCTGATTCTGTCATCACAGTTATTATATTGGTTTGCCATAGAGATGTATCGGTTCTATTCGATCCAGGATCTACTTACTCTTATGTGTATTTTTATTTTGCTCTGCATTTGGGTGTACCTCGGGATTCTTTGAGTTCCCATGTTTATGTTTCTGCTCCTGTGCGGGATTCACTTGTTGTGGACCGCATTTATCGATCATGTTTGGTTACTTTTCATGGTTTTGAGACCAGAGCAGATTTATTGCTACTCAGCATGGTTGATTTTAATATTATTGTTGGCATGGACTGGTTGTCTCCCCATTATGTTATTCTTGATTGTCACACCAAAATCATGATGTTGGCTATACCAGGTGTACTGCTTGTTGAGTGGAGTAGTACTTTAGACCATACTCTCAGTAGAGTTATCTCTTTCCTTAAAGCTCATCGTATGGTTCAGAAGGGATGTGCCACGTATTTAGCTTATGTGAGAGATTTCAGTGTTGATACCCTTTCTATTGATTTAGTCCTAGTGGTACGGGATTATCCCGATGTGTTTCCAGCTGATCTTCTGGGCATGCCGCCTGATAGAGAAATTGATTTTGGCATTCATTTTTTGCCAGGAACTCAGCCCATTTCTATTCCTCCATATTGTATGGTTTTTCCTGAGTTGAAAGACTTGAAGGATCAATTATAGGAATTGCTTGATAAGGGTTTTATCCGTCCGAGTGTTTCACCTTGGGGTGGTCTTGTCTTCTTTGTGAAGAAAAATGATGGTTATATATGTATGCATATTGATTATCGCCAGTTGTGCAAGGTCACAATGAAGAGCTCTTATCCTTTGCCTCATATTGATGATAAGTTTGACCAGCTTCAGGGCGCAAAAGTATTTTCTAAGATTGATTTGCGCTCAAGTTACCATCAGTTGAAGATTCGGGAGCCAGATATCTCCAAGACTGCTTTCAGGACTTGGTACGATCATTATGGGTTTCTTGTTATGTCATTTGGACTGACTAACGTCCCAGAAGCCTTCATATTTCGGCCATATATCGACTCCTTTGTCATTGTGTTTATTGATGACATTCTGGTGTATTCTCGGAGTAAGGAAGATTAGGAGCAACATCTGAGGATAGTGCTTCAGACTCTGAAAGAGAAGAAGTTATATGTAAAGTTCAAAAATGTGAGTTTTGCTTGGATTTAGTGGCATTCTTAGGCCACGTGGTATCGAGTGATGGCATTCGGGTGGATCCGAAGAATGTAGAGGTTGTGCAAAGTTGGTCCAGGCCATCCTCAGCTACAGAGATTCATAGTTTCCTTAGCTTGGCGGGCTAAAATTGTTTTGTGGAGGGGTTTTCACCGATTGCAACCCCTATGACTATATTGACCCAAAAGGGTGCTCCATTTTAATGGACAGAGGAGTGTGAAGCGAGCTTTCAGAAGCTCAAGACAGCTTTAACTACAGCCCCCGTTTTGGTATTCCTTATAGGTTCAGGGTCTTATATCATCTATTGTGGTGCCTCGAGAGTTGACCTTGGAGCAGTATTGATGCAGGATGGTAGGTAATTGCCTACGCGTCTAGACAGTTAAAGATACATGAGAAGAATTATCCTGTCCTTGATCTTGATTTAGCTGTCGTTGTTCACGCCCTGAAGATTTAGCGCCATTATTTGTACGGGGTTCCCTGTGAGATTTATAATGATCATCGGAGCTTGCAGCATTTGTTCAAGCAAAAGGATCTAAATTTGCGCCAGATGAGGTGGTTAGAATTGCTGAAGGATTATGACATCACTATTTTAGATCACCCAAGCAAGGCCAAAGTAGTTGCTGATGCCTTGAGTCGGCGGGCGGAGAGTTTGGGGAGTTCGGCATATTTACCAACATTGGAGAGGCCTATGGCGATGGATGTTCAGGCCTTAAACAGCTAGTTCGTGAGATTGAATCTTTCGGACCCCGGCAGGGTTCTAGCTTCCGAGGTTTCTCGGTCTTTGTTATTTGATCGTATTAGGGAGGGGCAATATGATGACCCTCATTTGCTTGTCCTTAAGGACATGGTTCAACATGGTAATGCTAGAGATGTGACCATTGTAGAGAACAGAGTATTGGGGATTCATGGTAGGGTCTGTGTACCCAATGTTGATGGGCTTCGAGAGTTGATTCTAGAGGAGGCCCATAGTTCGCGGTACTCCATTAATCCGGGTGTTGCGAAGATGTATCAGGATTTGAGGCAGCAGTATTGGTGGAGGCGGATGAAGAAAGATATAGTTGGGTTTACAACTAGATGCCTCAACTGCAGCAGGTGAAATATGAGCACCAGAGATCGGGTGGGTTGCTTCAGCAGATAGAGATTCTGGAGTAGAAGTGGGCATGGACTTTGTAGTTGGACTCCCATAAATTTTGAGGAAGTTTGATGCTATTTGGGTGATCGTGGATCGGCTGACCAAGTTCGCTCATTTCCTTCCTCTGCGTCTTACTTATTCTTCGGAGCGGTCGGCAGAGATTTATACCCGGGAGATCATTCATCTGTATGGTATTCTAGTTTCTATTATTTCAGACAGAAGCACTCAGTTTACATAACAGTTCTGGAGGTCCATTCAGTAAGAGTTGGATACTCGGATGGAGTTGAGCACAGCATTTCACCCCCAAAGGGATGGACAGTCCGAGCGCATTATTCAAATTATTAAGGATATTCTTTGTGCGTGTTAGATTGAGTTTGGAGGGTGTTGGGATCAGTTCTTGCCATTGGCGGAGTTTTCTTACAACAACATCTATCAATCTATCATTTAGATGGCACCGCATGAGGCTTTGCATGGTAGGCGGTGTAGATTTTCGACAGGTTGGTTTAAGCCGGGTGAGGCCAGGCTATTGGGAACAAATTTGGTTCAGTTTATTTTGAGAAGGTTAAGGTAATTCAGGATATACTCCGTACAACCTAGTCCAGACAGAAGAGCTATGCAGACCGGAAGGTTCGTGATGTGCCTTTATGGTTGGAGAGCGGGTTATGCTTCGGGTTTCGCCTATGAAGGGCGTTATGAGATTTGGGAATAAAGAAAAGTTGAGTCCTAGCCTAACAGGGGTTCATCCGGTATTTTATGTTTCGATGCTCCGAATATATCACTGTGATTCGTCGCACGTGTTGGATTTCAGTTTAGTCCAGCTGGACAAGAATCTATCTTATGTCAAGGAGTCAGTTGTTGTATTGGACAGGCAAGTCAGGAAGTTGAAGTCAAAGAACATTGCGTCAGTAAAAGTTCGGTGGCGGGGTCAGCCGGCCGAGAAGGCAACCTGGGAAACCGAGTAGGATATGCACATCCATTACCCTCATCTTTTCACTACTTTAGGTATGTCTCTATGCTAGTTCGAGGATGAACGAATGTTTAAGTGTAGGAAGATGTGATGACTTGACCGGTCATCTTAAGGATTAATATCCCGATCCCCTATTAACTTACTTTCCCCAATTTTATTTCTGCTAATTTTATTTTTCATGATATTCGGTTTTGAGTTCGGAGAGTTTTGGGACACTTAGTCCCTAAATGAGAGGTTAAATGTTAGAAAGTTGTCCATTGTCAGAATAGTGTGAAGACGACCTCGAAATAGAAATTCGATGGTTCCGTTAGTTTTGTTATGTGATTTCGGGGTGAGGAGCATGTTTGGATTCTCTTTTGGAGGTCCGTAGCTAATTTAGGCTTGAAATGCCGCAGTTTGAATTTTGGAAGTTTCCGGTCCGATTGTGCGATTTTGATTCGAAGGTCGAAATGGAATTCTGAGAGTTGCAGTATCTTTGTTATGCCATTAGGGTTGTGTGTGCAAAATTTCAGGTCATTCGGACGTGGTTTGGTTGGGTTTTTGATCGAAAGCGTATTTAAGAAGCTTTTAGAATACTTAGGCTTGAACTCAATGAGCTTTGAGTAATTTGATGTTGTTTGAGGTGTTTTGATGATTGGAACAAGTTTAAATGAGGTTTTAGGATGTGTTGATGCTGTTGGTTGAGGTTTCGGGGGCCTCGGGTGAGTTTCGGGTGGTCAATCAAACCATTTTCTAAGTTGAAAAGTTGTAGATTTTGGAAAAGCTATTGCAGAAGATTTTGCCCTTCGCGATCAAGTGGGGTGAGTCGCGATTGCGTAGAAGGAATTTGGAATGCCAGGATTTAGACCTTCGCGTTCGCGTTTGAGGGATCGCATTCGTGGAAGGTTAGGATTTTGAGATTCACGTTTACATGAGTCTGTCCGCGTTCGCGTATGAGAAATAAGGTCTAAGAGCAGTTGTGCTTCGCATTTGCGTATGTGAGATCGTGTTCACGTAGGTGTATAAGGCTTAAGCATCTTGTTCGCAGGGTCTTGGTCGCTATGCGTAATGGATTTTTGAGGTCTTGAATATTTGCTCTTCGCTATTGCGGCACAAGCCTCGCAATTGCGATGAAGGAACGGTCTGTGCTGGGCAGAATATTTTAAAACATTTCATCCGCGAGTTTGGGGCTCATTTACTCCATTGTTGATCTTTGTAAGAGCTTTTTGAAGCGGGTTGAAGAAGGATTCAAGGGGAATCATTTGGAGGTAATATTTTTTACTTCCTAACTCGTTTTTATGTGGTTAAATACTTGATTAATTGTGAGAAATTTGGAAAAAGAGGTAACTAGGGCTTGAGTTTAAGCGGCTTTTAAATGAGAATTTGAGAGGTCATTTGGATTACGAATTTTGTGTTCTTATTATGTATAGCCTCATGAGAGTATGAAGTTTCTGAAAATATAAGCTTCATCCAATTCCAGGACGTTGGCCTGAGGGGCCATTTTGGTTATTATACCTAATTTGCGTCTTAACTTTGAATTAAATCGTAGAATCAGTATTTTGAGATGTTATTTACAATGTGTAATTGAATTGAATATATTTGGTCCATTTGGAGTCGGATACTCGTGGCAAAAGCATGATTTCTAGTTGATTTTGAACCGGTTCGAGGTAAGTGGCTTGTCTAACCTTGCGTGTGGGACTTTTCCCTTTAGGATATGATATTTGGTAATTGAATTCCCTTGTGCGCGAGGTGATGAGCGCGTACCTGTGCAAAATTTTGAAGATCTTGTTTTCTTAAAAGAACTTATTAGCAAGTTTCCTTTCCTGTTTTATTACACTTGCGAATTTAACATGTTGCTAGATAAAAGAGCATGTTTAGTTGTCTTAAAATGCCTATTTGCTTAAATTGCCTTGATCGAATTATGTGAAGCATGTTAGGCTAGGACTACTTGTTGCCTTCCTCTGAAATTCCATTGTTCTGAATATTATCTTGTTGTTGCTGCCCATTTACATTGGGACTACGGATGTGGGATTCCGGTAATTTCCCCTTTCCCTCCCTGTCTGTTTACTTTGGGACTACGAGTTAGATTCCTAGTAGACCCCCTGCACATTTACTTTGGGACTACGGATTAGATTCCTGGGAGGTCCCCCTGCACAATTATATGGAACTACGAGAATGCACTCGGTAGATTCCCCAGTACTGGTATTTACATTTGAGACTATGGATCGAGGTTTCAATAGATCCCTGCACATTAATAGTTGGACTACGGGACAATATATCGGGAGATCCTTCAGATATATACATATGATGGACTAGGGGACGGTATCCCGTGAGATGCGCTGGACAGTTGATGAAAGGGACTACAAGATGATATCTTGGGAGGTCCTCGTGTTACTATTGTATTGAGCTGCTCTGATTTTCCGGGTTTACTCTATTCTGTTGTGTAATAATTGTTGCCTGGTATAACCTGTCTTATTTCATTGTTTTTCTCATTTATATTGTTTATTGCATGCTGTTGAAACTTATTATTATGTTTAACCTCAGTAGGGCCTTGATCTTCCTCGTCACTATCCGACCGAGGTTAGGCTTGACACTTACTGAGTGCCGCTGTAGTGTACTCATGCCCTTTCTATGCATGTTTTTCATGTGCAGATCCATGTACCACTGCCCAGGCGCATCACCCTTAAGGCGGAAAGATCTAGCAGAGACTTCGAGGTACATTTGTCGCGTCCGGAGACCAAGGAGTATCTATCTTATTCTATCTTTTAGCAGTTAGCCTTCCTTCTTAATGTTGTTTCAGACATTCTGGTGTTAGAGCATTATATTACATCTCCTTCAGCTTGTGTTACCGTAAGTTTCCGAGTTTTGGGACAGCATTGTAGAAGTATGAGATATTGTGTTGTACGTGCTGAGTGGCATTTTACATTTCGTTTTCCATCATGTTAGATTTTGGTTTTAAGTTATAATTTCAGCAAGTTAAGTGTTTCCGTATTATTAGGCTTACCTAGTCGTAGGTATTAGGTGACGTCACGACATGTTCACGGAGGGTGAACTAGGCTCGTGATATAATTAGTTTGATTTATTTTTAGCTATGAAAAATCAAACCGAAACCAAACTAACCCGACATTACATATATATAAAGTTTAGATATATTTAATATATATTACTATACTTATATTAATGTAAATTATAAATATTTCTTAAACTTTTTCATAATTTTATCTTTTAAGAATTTATTTTAAGGTTGGACTTAGAACTTTTGAATGTTCCAATAAATTTTATAGACATTAATATTAGTAACTTAAATAATACTAATAAAACTCAAACCAAAATTAAGTCAATACTAATGCTAACAAAATATTCAATGCAATACTACGAACAACAATGTATTAAATATCTATATTTTGTTTTGCAATAATTTAGATAAAATGCATAACCTATTTTATTTTTCTTTAGCGTTTAGTCATGTAATTAATATTCCCTTATTAATGTTCTTATTTTAGCATGACTTAATACATTTAAATTATATTTATTTTTATTATGGCTTTTTTATTAGCAATATTTATATTACATAATTTTATTGTCTTTATTGTTGAATATTTTAGGATAATACCATGACACATCTCATATTTTATATTATTTTCTTGAAAAATACCTTATATAATTGGATCTTACTAGGATTAAATAAATATTTTGAGCACAAGTTATATGTTTTGTATTACGAAGATTTTACCGAAAAAAGCCCCCGAAAAAATTCGAATAATCTGAAAAAATCGAGATTGAAAAATTTGAATTTTATTGATTTGATTTGCTCTTTAAATTTAATAATTCGATATAATTGATTTAGTTTGATAATTATAAAATCCGAACCAACTCAATTTATATACATCCAAACCTCCAAGGACTCATTAGATTATAATGTAAGGGCAAACAATTAATGCTTTGAGATTATTTCATATGACTTGCTTAGAAAATTGAAAAGTAGAAGATGCTTGTAGAAGAGAAATATTAAAATTGCTTCTTGTCATGTTTCTAAGACAAAACGATTTGAGTAATCACCAATGCTGATAACTTTTTGAAGGGCAAAGAAGCAATTTCGTTATTCAATTTCAAGGTAGTTAACGTAAAATATATTCCATCTTTTAAAAATAAAGATTATCAATGTACTTTGGCCTTTCTTAGATTTGAATGACATTAGGTGTTGTCCTAATTTTCTTTTTATATTTAGTTTTTCTATTCAGTGAAGGAAAGCATAATATGTTTATCATAAGTAAATTTTTATTTTTTAGAAAAAAATTATAAATCTCCTTATATTTGGCTAGTTTTTTTTTTCGTAGGAAAATGTTTGGATTTTTATAAATTGATGATCCTTCCTTGTTATTCAGTAGCATCCACAATGTAGCGATATGAGGTTTGAAAGTCGTGTTTAGGGGGAAACTTTACGGGACAAGTGTTAGCGTATAACTTATATGCCTTTTCGTGAGGTTGTTCTTTCGATATTTTGTACTCTCTTGTATATAGTGGATTGTCCATCTTCATTGTGAACAAAAATCAATCGACTGAATACGTTAAATATTCGTGTCTATTTTGATAGATTTTTCTTTTGTTATTAAACTAATCGCCGTTCAAGATTTGCTTCGCTACATCTGACTTTTTTCTTTCTGTCCTAACAAATACATCAAGTCATCAACCTCTGCTTGGCACTAAAGTATTCCAAGGGAAAATATGGAAAGAGTGAAAATGAAAAAATGATATACTCCACAGTCTATTCATGAATTCAAGATGGTTGACATCTATAAGACATACATACATATAACGCAAGAAAAAAAATAACTACATGAATAAATTAAGTTAATCATTGGGAGTACTTTTATCATGTTGTTCGAGGGACATGAGATTTCAAGCTCCAAATAAAAGCGAAAAATTTCGAAAAAATGGTCTAGCATTTGATGTCGAATATTGGAGTCATATTGTTGAATAATATACAGAACACAACTTACAAAAGTCACAAAGACTTGGAGGGATTTAAAAGAAATCCATAAACTTACTCTAACCAATCTCCCCGAGAAATTCTTTAACTAATGCAGAGACAATCACTTTTAGAAACTCGATGATCACATTATTACTTGTTATAACAATTTAGCCAAATCTTATACTCCGAGTTTTCCATCCATACAATGTTTTCCTTCTCTTTAATATTCACGTTTGCTATTTTCCGTCATTCAATTTTCCACACATACAAGAAAAGACAAAATGGTGAGGCTTTAGAGTGGCTCAACATCGAATAATACTTGGTATTGTCGCTACAATCGCTTTCGCCTCCAACGCTACTTCCATCTTTGTCACTGTCCAACTCAAGTTCCCCTGGCTGGAAAATAAACAATCCATGGCTAGAACCAGGTGAAGTAAACAACCAAGAATGCACATCCCAAAATACTTGTACATGCTGCTTGTTCACTAGTACTGTCTGATTTCCCCTGAATTTCCATTGCAAATTCTTTATGTGAATCAAAACAATCCCATCTATACTTATCCACATTTCAGGATCTCTTGGCCCTGAAGTTGAGCTTTCAACCACAATGTCACTTTCTTTTTTGTTATTATCAAATATAGCCCTTGTTGAGAAACTTTTCTTGGCAAATACATGTTCTTTTTTGTAAAACAATAAAGCATCTACTAAAGCTGGTCTTGATTTGGTTCTTTTGTAGGCTTTTTTCTTGTAATCACCTAACAACATGACAACTTCTTCCTCTGAAACTAAGGCAACGTAGAAATCTTTATATGGTTCTGTACTCCCTGAAAATTTTGCTGATCTTAGGTCCCAATATGCTTCCAATTGGTTCCCATCAACCTCGAATCTTTTGTAACCTTTTTTGGCCCAAAAATGCCAAGGTTTGAGATCAATTTTGCAAGTTTGATGATCATTGTTTTCTACACTATCGACGGATATGGTGAGACAATGATTCATCAAATGTTTTCTCCATATAACTGTCACATTAAGCCAATATCCTTCGATATGAGACTGATAAACGCGCGTAACGCTACCCTGGGCGCTTTTAGGATCATCTATTAGTTTTTGAGCCAAAGATGGTTGGGAAGAAAATGGTTGTGGCATTCTCAGAATCTTCCTTTCTTTGCCACCTTCTCAATTCCTCAACTATTTAGCATAAACGGTATGCATGGGTGAAGGGACAAACATGATCACCCAAAACTACATAGCATAGCATTCATGGAGCTACATGAATGCATAATGTCTAATTAGCGACTCTACATTCAATTAACCTTTTATTAATATAATAATCTCTAACATAAATTGGGATTAATAACGCGCATATTACCTTGAAGGCCAAAGTCGCTCATGTTTTTCATCAGGCTAACGTCGTGCTTGTTATTGCGTTGGCAATAACAATTAATATTGAACGAGGAATTAATGGGAATTATGAAGATCAAAGAGATTAATCGGTTGGGGGATTATGAAGAAAATTTTCCAGAAATTTCTTAGTATTATTTTGTGGAAATTAGATAGAATTTCAGACATCAAAAGTTGTTTAAAATGGAGAAAATTGCTCGGTTTCAAGGACCCAACCCCTAGGCGAGACAGGCCTCTATGCTTTTGTTTATTGTATAATAACCTTAATTCTTTTGATAAATCAAAAGTACTGGGGAGGGTAGTGTGTATGCAGACCTTACCCATACCCTTGGGTAAATAGACCCTCGGTATCCTTTCCTCCAAGAACTTCCCACCTTGCTCTTGGGGAGACTCGAACTTACAATCTCTCGGTTGGAAGTGGGGGTTGCTTACCATCAGAGCAACACCTCTTATCTAAAAAAATTATATTATATTATATTATATACGTGCCCATTTAATTTCTTCGATAATTTCCATGTGTTGCCTCCAAGATCTCCCTGTTAAACAACTATGAAGGCTAAAATTTATATGAAGATCCGGGTCTCAATCTCCAAACACCGCAAAATCTGAGCCCCTCAACTTTTTATGTGTGAAATTGCATGCCTTTATTTCAGAATAAAGATTCTAATTATTTATGGATATTCTCATATCTAAATAAGTTGAATCAAACTTCTTTTGTCTCAATCTCCAAATACCATTCCTTTTTATATAAAAAAATTTATTAGTTGTTTTTTGGGTCAATTACTTAACTAATCTTATGTTAAATGTGAGGTATTATATTCTTTCCATCTTATGAAATTCGGTCCCGAATTTAACTTAAGTATGTACCTGTTGTTAGAAATATGATTCCGACTAAAATACAATAACCTTCATATTGAACAATTTGGAACAACAACTACATGAGCGGAAGCTTACTTGAATCCATATGTGGAAATCCTTGAACCTCCTTTGATGATTGTTTGAAGTGTGCCTTAGCAAGTTCCTTAGTCCTTCCTTCAAGATTGTCTTCTTGATCCTTCTTGAAGTATGGATTTCACAACAACAATAATATCACAATACCCAAAGTTGGTGTATGGCTTTCCACAAGAATATCACACAAGACCAAATATGGGAATGGTTTTCCACAAGAATTTGCAAGACAACAATGGAGTTTCTCTTGATTCAATGGGAGGAAGAAGAGATTATGTCTTGCAATAATGTGGGAACCATAACCCCCACTTTATAACAAAAGAGTTACATAACCCAAGAGTCACAAGAGTTACATAACTCAAGAGTCACAAGCATGTAACCATGGTTACATATATGTAACCTTAGTTAGCCCATCATTAACTAAGGTTACCCTTTTGGGTATCTACACATTAGTCCTACACTTTATATGACAATACATTGGTCTCCTTAACATAATGTCCATAAGACCACAAAATTAGGCCAAACCAAAAGATAGCACATAACATATAATTTATCCATATATTGTTCATATGTATGTAGATATAAGTCCATATATCTTACAATCTCCCACTTGGACGAGATACACATACATATGTACAAACCTTAGCATTATATGTTACAAATAACCTTAGGAGCTCAAAATTGCTATCACAATAAAATTGTCATGAACAATCCGGTCCATCAATCATACCAACATAGGAACTAAGTGATCTTCGTTACTCATTCGTAACTAGAACCAACATAGATCACGTATATCAATATAACCAACGACACGGATCAATTGTAGGTATGTAGCATGGAAATAACATAAATTGTGGTCAATAGAATGTCTATTTCCAACTGGTTCTCTTTATTGAGATCAATCATAAACTGTAAGAGTACAAAAAAACTTTAAAACTGAATATCTGCGCAAATATAACTGAATTACTGAATTTCTGAATATAATGGACAATACATAAATGTACAATACAAACTCCCACTAAAATACATAATCCTTATCTGATTTGACACCCATACAAGCAATATGCTCATGAAATACTTTTGGTGTCAATCCCTTAGTGAGCGGGTCCGCAAGCATGGAGTTTGTACTAATGTACTCAATGCACAATTGTCTATTTTGTACTCTTTCTTTAACAACCCAAAATTTGACGTCCATATGTTTTGCTTTCGTCAAACTACTGTTGTTATTAGCATAAAGGACTGCCGATCTGTTATCGCATAATAGCCTAAGTGGCCTTTTGATGCTATCAACAATTCGCAGTCCACCAATAAAATTCCGCAGCCATAATGCCTCATTGGATGCTTCATAACATGCCATAAACTCCGCTTCCATGGTGGAAGTGGCTATAAGAGCTTGCTTGATGCTTCTCCAAGAGATAGCACCGCCCGCAAGCATGTAAATATAGCCTGAAGTGGACTTCAAACTATCCTGACATCCAGCAAAATCGGAATCGGTATACCCAATGATCTCAAGCTGGTCCGATTTTCGGTATGTAAGCATGTAATCCTTTGTTCTCTGTAAGTACCTCATGACCCGTTTGGCTGCCTTTCAATGGTCCATTCCCGGATTGCTTAGATATCTGCCTAACATCCCAACAATGTATGCTATATCAGGTCGTGTACATACCTGAGCATACATCAGACTACCTACAGCCGAAGCATAAGGCGTCTTCTGCATTTCCGAAATTTCATAATTATTATTTGGGCACTGTTTGAGACTAAACTTGTCTCCCTTAGCAACAGGGGTGTTGCCTGGTTTACAATCTTGCATGCCAAATCTTTTAAGAACCTTATCGATATAGCCCTTTTGTGACAGACCGAGAATACCTTTGGAGCGATCTCGTTGTATCTGAATTCCTAATACAAAAGAAGCTTCACCAAGATCTTTCATTTCAAATTTCTTTGAAAGAAATTTCTTAGTTTCATGCAATAATGCTATATCATTACAGGCAAGCAGTATGTTATCGACATATAAACCAGAAAAATATACTTACTCCCACTGAACTTATGGTATATACAGTCATCAGCAATATTCGGTTCAAAACCAAAAGATGTAATGACTGCATGAAACTTATAATACCATTGACGAGAAGCTTGCTTGAGCCCATAGATGGATTTCTTTAATTTGCAAACCTTTTTCTCTGATTCATCCAAAACAAAGTTTTCAGGTCGCACCATATAAATTGTTTCCTCAATGTCACCATTGAGAAACGCTGTCTTAACATCCATCTGATGAAGCTCAAGATCAAAATGTGCTACTAATACCATTATAGTCCTGAAAGAGTCTTTCGATGAAACTGGAGAGAAAGTCTCTTTATAATCAGTGCCTTCCTTCTGAGTGTAGCCTTTTGCGACAAGACGAGCTTTGTACTTAATAACATTGCCCTCTGAATCCCTTTTGGTTTTAAAAATCCATTTACAACCAATAGGTTTAATACCTTCGGGCAATGTAACAAGCTCCCAAACGTCATTATCGCTCATAGACTTCATCTCATCATTCATGGCATCAATCCACTTTTGAGAGTTAGAACCCTTAATGACTTGACGGAAGTTGATTGGATCATCTTCCTCAAGTCCAATATCACTTTCTTGTTCTTGGAGAAATACAACATAATCATCCGGAATTGCATTTCTCCTCTCTCTAGTGGATCTCCTTAATGGCACTTCCGTTTCTTGAGGTTGTTGAGTTTGATTTTCATTAGTAATTACAGGATCCTGATTGGGGAGATTTTCGAGATTGTCTTGAACTGGAGTTGTATGAGCCGTGTCAGGAATGAGAACTCCCTGACCAAGATCAACAACTTGAGGGAAAGACACATGTTCTTCCTCAAAGACAAAATCTCTAACAACTTTATCTCCCCACCCCCCAAACTCAATATCCTCAAAGAACCTAGCATTACCCGTCTCAAAAATAGTTCTAGAAGTGGGATCATAAAACTTAAAACCCCTGGATCTTTCAGAGTATCCAACAAAATAGCTACTAACCGTCTTAGCATCCAGTTTCCTTTCATTCGGCCTATAAGGCCTTGCCTCAGCTGGACAACCCCAAATGTGTAAATGCCTAATACTGGGTTTATGCCCAGTCCAAAGTTCATATGGGGTTTTGATTGTAGCTTTAGTTGGAACTCTATTAAGAATATAAGCTGCGGTTTTTAATGTTTCACCCCAGAGTGAGTCTGGCAAAGTAGTACGACAAAGCATACTTCTTACCATATCCTTAAGGGTCCGATTTCGTCTCTCAGCTACACCATTCATCGTAGGACTGCCTGGCATAGTATACTGAGGGACGATCCCACACTCATCTAGGAATTTAGCAAATGGCCCTGTACGTTGTTCACCTGAACCATCATACCATAGTATTCACCATCACGGTCAGATCTAACGGATTTAATTCTTTTGCTTAGTTGATTTTCAACTTCAGCCTTAAATGATTTGAACACGTCTATGGATTGGGACTTTTCATGAATAAGATATAGGTACCCATAACGAGAGTAATCGTCTATGAATGTGATAAAGTATTGTTGACCATTCCTACAAGGAGTAGGAAATGGCCCACAAATATCTGTATGTATCAATTCTAAGACGTCCGAAGCTCTCTTAGCACCTAATCTCGTCTTGTTTGTTTGTTTTCCCTTGATACACTCAACACAAATATCCGAATTTGAGAAATCAAGAGAATCAAGAATTCCATCTGACACGAGTTTCTGAATTCTTTGAATGGATATATGACCCAAACGTTTATGCCAGAGTGATATAGAATTCTCATTAGTTAATTTTCTTTTAGTACCACTTAAACTTGTATGCAAGGTTTCATTATTTGAGGTTATTGTATCAACCAAATATAGGCTATCTAATGTTGATAAAAGACCAGTATCAATAAGATTTGAATTCTGAAAGAGACTAACTTTATTATCACCAAAAGAACATGTATAACCGGATATGTCCAATTTGGGAACAGAAATTAACTTCCGTCTAAAAGACGGTACAACAAAAGTCTCATCCAAATCTAAATGAAAACCGGTCTTAAACAACAGCCCAAATTTGCCAATAGCCTCAACTGGCACCTTCTTGCCGTCACCCACATAGATGTATCTTTCACCATCATTTGGTTTTCGGCAGTTCAGGCAACCCTGCATAGATATACTTATGTGAGTAGTAGCAGCAGAATTTACCCACCAAGTATCCTTAGGTACCGAAATTAAATTAACTTCAGAACAAACAAGAGAAAGAAATGTACCTTTTTTCGCACGCCAGGCATGGTACTTGGTACAATCTTTCTTCACATGATTAGTCCCCTTACAGAAAAAGCAACCTAATTCAGTAATTTCAACCTTAGGTTCCTTATGTTGCTTAATCTTGGGCCTTGCAACCGCAACTTCCTTACCTTTCCTCTTCTTAGTTTCCTTAGAAGAGGATGCCAAATGAGCACTTTCAGTCTTATCCTGCTTTATCCTTTCCTCTTCTTGCACACAATGTGAAATGAGCTCATTTAGAGTCCATTTCTCCTTCAGGCAGTTATAAATGACCTTAAACTGATTAAAGTGTGCAGGAAGAGATATCAAAACAAAGTACACAAGCAATTCCTCAGGTAATACTAGCTTGAGTGACTTAAGTTTCGAAGCAAGATGAGACATTTCCAAAATGTACTCCCTAATGTTTCCCTTGCCCTTATACCTCATGGAAACAAGTTTACTCAATAGTGTACTTGTTTCCGCCTTTTTGTTTTGCATAAAACGCTTTTCAATGTTTTCAAGGAAAACTTTGGCATTAGCTTCATCATTCATAGTGCCCCTGAATGATTCTGGAATTGCACGCTTCATGATCATTAGACTCATGCGATTCGAGCGTTCCCACTTCTCCATCTCCCTCCTTTCATCAGGAGAGGATGTATCCTCAAGAGAAGCAGGTTGCTCAATCCAAAGAGCAAGGTCAAGATCCATGCAACCGAGAACGATCATTATTTTCTCTTTCCATTCCTTAAAGTTTGTGCCGTTAAGCACAGGGATGCTATTGATGTTGGCAGATATCGAAGCATCAGAAGAATTAACTGAAAATAGAACAAAAGGATGACTTAACACATGCTTACAATTACTTGAACTTTAAAATTACTTTATAGATTCAAAATAGGCAAATCCCATTACAAGATACCTAGCACAACATTGATTTTAGTCTTTGGACAGAAAATCAACTTGTAAGTGGTACTCTTGGTGTGATGATCAAATATAGACAATAAACTCCTGTCAAATATCAAGCCTTTCTTTGGGCCGACTTAATATTCACATGGAAAACCAAATAATTGTCTCATACTTATCACCACAAGCATGTTCGAATTCCTGCCAAATAACAACCTTTGGGCCGGTGTTAAACGCATGGAAGACTAACATCCACAGTCATCTTATATTTCAAGATCAATCAATCTACACAATAGAGGTTACTTTGGCAACACAATGCTTCAATTGACTAATTTAAAATATTAGATGCTAAAAACTTTAGTTCCTTAAGCCATATTATGAATCTTAACTTAGTATGTTACATGTTTTGACATGCAACAACTGAATATTAATTGTTATTAGACTTAGTTGGACAATTCCAAAATCTGAAAATTGATGGACTAAAAAACAATTAATATTCAAAACTTAAATATTAATGTATAATACATTAATAATATTAAAAACTTAATATTAATTGACATATTATAAATATTCAATTAAAATCTGAAACTTAAAAGACTTAAAACGTTTTAATAATAAAAAAATGTTTCTTACATTATGTCCTTATTAAACAATCAAAACAAAACATTTTTTTTTGTTTTGGCAGAACCTTTTGTGGCTACTGTTGACGTCACTGAAGGTTAAAAAAGATTCTGTCTTTATTGGCAGAACCTTTTGGGCGACTGTTACCGTCACTGAAGGTTAAAAAAGTTTCTGTCTTTATTGGCAGAACCTTTTGTGGCGACTGTTGCTGTCACTAAAACCGTAAAAGTCGCCGCTAAATGTATTAGTGGCGACTTTTGTCGTCACTGAAGGTTAAAAAACGTTTCAACAACGTAATATGGTCTTCAACAAGAAACTTAAACAAGAAAACATGTTTCTCATCAACCAAAATCATGCGAAATTCAATGTTTCAATTCAAGTAATGATAGCATGATATTAAAACATCAAAGTTCATCAAAAACATAACATTCATAAAATCATGCTATTTCATGGCACTAGAATTTCATAAACAAAATTCTAACTTAACTTGAACATGAACTTTACATAACATGAATCTTATAAACATCCAAATTATCCAAATATGAAGTTGGCTCTGATACCAATTGTTAGAAATATGATTCCGACTAAAATACAATAACCTTCATATTGAATAATTTGGAACAACAACTACATGAGCGGAAGCTTACTTGAATCCATATGTGGAAATCCTTGAACCTCCTTTGATGATTGTTTGAAGTGTGCCTTAGCAAGTTCCTTAGTCCTTCCTTCAAGATTGTCTTCTTGATCCTTCTTGAAGTATGGATTTCACAACAACAATAATATCACAATACCCAAAGTTGGTGTATGGCTTTCCACAAGAATATCACACAAGACCAAATATGGGAATGGTTTTCCACAAGAATTTGCAAGACAACAATGGAGTTTCTCTTGATTCAATGGGAGGAAGAAGAGATTATGTCTTGCAATAATGTGGGAACCATAACCCCCACTTTATAACAAAAGAGTTACATAACCCAAGAGTCACAAGAGTTACATAACTCAAGAGTCACAAGCATGTAACCATGGTTACATATATGTAACCTTAGTTAGCTCATCATTAACTAAGGTTACCCTTTTGGGTATCTACACATTAGTCCTACAATTTATATGACAATACATTGGCCCCCTTAACATAATGTCCATAAGACCACAAAATTAGGCCAAACCAAAAGATAGCACATAACATATAATTTATCCATATATTGTTCATATGTATGTAGATATAAGTCCATATATCTTACACCTGTAGATTAAAATAAGTTAGGATACTCGACTTACATAGCATCTTCCGCTTCCTAGCGGTTTTTTAAACTCTATGATTTTTCTATAAAACTTTCACAAACACAATTTCTTTCACGGTAGCTTTCTTCCTTATCTGTAAATAATAGCTATCATCTCCTCCTTGTATAATAAGTTCCCATTTAACTCTATAACCGGTGCTTCAATCACATGAGAGGACTTTGATCTATATTTTCTTAGCATAAAAACATTAAATACTTGATTTATTTAAGACAATTTGGGAAGGAGTGCCAATCAAAACGCCACAGCTCACACTTCCTTTAGCATAACGTACGACCTTATGACCCTCGGGGTAAACTTACTTCTTCCTTTTTTTCCCCTATTACACCACGTTTTTCACAAGGAAGAGTCGTAGGGACACTTTGTCCCCCAATAGTGAAAATTAAGTTCCTTCCCCTCGTATCCCTATATGACTTGTCTGCGTTTAGTTGTGAGAAATTATTTTCTTAGTCAATTCTGCCTTGTCAATCTCTTCTTGTACTAGGCCATGTCCCCATAAGTTAGTCTCACCAGCTAGCTTCAAACCATCTAATGGGAGAATAATATTTTTTACCATATGATGCTTCAAAATGTTGCCATCTGAATGCTGTATTGAAAGTTATTATTGTAGAAAAATTCAGCTAATGATAGATAGGCATCTCAGTAACCTTCAAACTCAAAAATACAATTTTTCAACATATCCTCAAGATATGTATAGTACATTCAGATTTTGCGTTTATCTACAACAAACATAGGTACTAAGATCTACTTGTGTACCCACAGTTGCTTAAAAAGATTTTCAAATCATGAAGTGAATTGTTATCCTCTACTAGATATGATAAACAATAAAGCTCTATTGAGTTTTATATTTATGTATACATATGCATGTTTTACCATACCATAAGAAGTTTTGACTAGCAAGAAATGTGACTACTTTGTAAGCCAATTTATAACTTTTCCAAATATATAATCATACCTCCAATGGTTTGGGTGATCTCGTTACATAATGTATTGTAATTTTATGTATTTTCAATTCAGAATCTTGAGTTGTTAAGTGGGAATGTGAGTCGCAAGTGCTTGTCTTAACATGTTGACATGTCAAATAGTTATAATAAAGTTAACGAATTTTTATTACTCTTTCTTTTCAGACCAATTCAATTTCATTATAGTGATGGTGCATCTTATGGACCTGAGATATACAATGTATCTATACTTGTGAGCTACATCACAAATAACCACTCTCAATGTATCTAATAGATCACCTAGTCAGAGAATATTATCACTATTGATAGTCATATCCTTATTTTTTTACCAAGTAGGACCTAATCTCGTTACTTAGACAAACGTTCATCCTCCTATTAACTAGCCTTTATGCACCCTATATCAGGCTTGACCAATGACCAATAATGTCTTTGATTTTTTTCTTTTCACGCTGAATCTAATACGTGTACCCTCTAGCCTATGCATATTTTTTTCTTATCTTTACAGGATCTATATATGCCGCATTACCCATGTTTTTTGCATATATTATAATATTTAACTTTCTCGAGTTATATAAAATAGTGCAATTATATCTTCAGTAGTTCCCTCCATCAGCATTGCTGCATATTTATATCTTTGTTGGTTTTAAATGTACTTTAGGCTCTTGTGGTAAGCATAAATCTTATAGTTTTTTTTAATATAAATAGTGTCTCTAAATCTTAAAGGAAATACAACTATGACTATCTCCAAATCATGAGTGGAATACTACGACTTGAGCTTCTTCAATTTCCTTGAAGCATAGGCTATCACATGACCATTTTTCATGAAAAAAATATCCTAATCCTACCCTCGAAGTATCACATAACATTACGAATTCTTTATAGCCTATGGAATAAGGCTAGCATTTGTGTGCTCGGCAAACATGTTTTAGGCTTCTAGAATCTCGTCGTATATTCCTTTATCCACTGAAATTTAACGATTTTCTATGTTATCTTGGTGAATGGTGGTGCTATTTTAGAGAAATCCTATACAAATGCCTATAGTAGCTTGTCAAGCCAAAAGCCATCTTTGTAGGAGAAATGGGTCTCGCCCGTTTAAGAACTGCTTCTATCTTCTTAGAATCTACCACCTTTTCATTCTTAAATATCATCGACTATAACGAATTGAAGAACTTGGTAAAAAATTAATTTTCCTGCAGCGTCTTTAACATATTTTTCAAGTAATTCTCATGCTCTTCCTGGGTATGAGAATATACCAAAATATTGTAAGTAAAAACTATGATTTTTTTTCAAAAATAACTTTGAACACCATATTCATTATATACATCACTGTAGTTGTAGCAATGGCCAGCCTAAAGGGCATCACAAGTAACTCATAATATTTTCACCAAGTACTAGAGGCAAACATTAAAATATATTCCTTTCTTATTCTAAGCTGATGATAGCTAGACCAAAAATTAATGGCTCTTTGTAACTGATCACACAATTTGTCTATACAAAACAAGGGATATTTATTATGTATTGTTATCTTATTTAATTATCTGTAGTTATCGCACATACTTAAAGACTTCTCGAATTTTCTTCCAAACAGTATTGGTATACCCCATGATGCAATACTCGATATGATAAAACATGTATCAAGTAGGTCTCTCAATTTAGTTCTCATAACTCTCTTGGTGCCATATGATATAATTTACGTGTTGGGTGTCAGCTCACTAACGAAATCTATTTTTCATATTGGAGGTAGTCCTAGTAAATCCCAAGGAATAAATTAGAGAATTTCTCATTATGATGCTTCTTTTTTCTCAAACTAAGTGTTTTTCCTCTTGTGCCCCTTACTGTAGCTATGAGACCCACACAACCTTTAATCTATAACCATTAAATCTTCAAAATATATAATTTGCTCGTCTCTAAAATCTATAATTCCCTTTTTGGACAAAACTAGATTTTAAATTCCACCAAACCTAATAGTCATGCCATAATAATCTAGGGTAGCATGATAGGAAAATAATTAATCCATATCCATATATACGTTAGAGTCAACCATATCAAGTACAACTTGGTTAGCTAGTGTTTCTTTCTCTTAAATTGAATCCTAAAAGTTTTAAGCACATGTCTAACTACTATAGATTCTTCACACAAGTGGAAACCCAAAAATAATTCCTTAATATCTAATCACGCCCAATTATACCTTATAAAAAATACACACGGACGTTGCAATTAACCTATCAATTACTCTCGTTAGATTTACTAAATTCTATAGAATCAACTTTCCAAACATTTTGAGTAACTATTGAGGATGTTTCTACTAAAAAAGAATGAATATAAATAAGCAACTGGAAACTAATTATGATTAAGTTGTAAATAATTAAAAGAAGGTTCTAAGGTTATGATTCCTCCTATTGATGGAACCCATTCCAGTTATGTTTCACATAGAATTGACTAATCATCTCAATCAATCATGAGCACTCTTGTTACTGTAAATCTCTCCCGAGTAATCACGATAATTTACTAGACGCACTCTCCCGAGTAATCACGATAATTTACTAGACGCACTCTCCCGAGATATGCTAGCTAGCTTTGTTTAGTACAGCTCACTTTAGATTGCACCCAATGCTTTGTTATCCCTAATCTTGCCTTTAAACCCTTAGTTACGCATCCATCATATACTTTGGGAGTGGTGTTGTTCACTAATTAACTAAATATGCACTCTGTTTTGGGTTATGCACACTAAATAGGTACAACTAATTGAGGATCGTATCAATTAACTATAATAAGAACATAGTTGAACAAATATATATTAAACCGGGCAAATTATACCAACATAACAAGAAGTTCATCCTTCAATAGGTTTCATCAAAACTGTAGACTAAATATTTAGCTATCATACAAGTGTTCATCATAACAATATTCAAATTCATCACAAATCATAAAAACAAAAGGAAGAAAGGAAGAACTCGGTGTTGAAATTATCCTCCTTGCCACTTGCCTCTCATTTTCTTGAACTAAGCTATGAAAACCTCGATAATAAATCTTTGGGCGAGCTAGACCTTCTATAGATTAAGTGGATTTACTCCGAACTTCCAAGTTTACCCTCGAAATTTAATTTTCTGAAACTGGGCTAGCGTGGTCACGCTGACCGCGCATATGCCCTATCATTCTGCCTCGACTATCTGGACTAGCGTGGTTGTGCTAGCGGTCGCGCTAGTCTAGGTCTTCATTTCATATCTTCTTTCTCTCTTCTTTCCACATACTTAGCTCTAGGGGATTTTCTTACTTCAATTTAACTCCAATCACAACTTTAAGTCTGCATACGTGCTACTCACTCTTGCAACGTGTGAAATTCAAAATTAGAACCAATTTATCATCATTTAACTATATTATCACAGTGAAACATAATCAAGTTGGGGCATAAACAATCACCAAATTACATAAATCTAGCCTATTATCAACACCCCACAATTAATTCATTGCTAGTCCTCGATCAATCCACTGCACTCTATAGAGGTTCTTTCACTAAGCATTATTCCATAACGCATCACACCAAAAACGAATCACATAAGTTATGCCTAGTAGTGAACAATCTTCGCCTCAAAAACTGATTCCCACGTGCCATGCACTATTCATACTTACTCAAATTACTCTCCACAGAAGTCAAGACTTTCCTTCCTTTGTGAATCACATGCCATCACATCACACAGGAGAGTAGTTCCACAAATATTAACTTCAATAATGATTAGGAACTTAGATAAACAAAATTTGGTCACTCTCAAAAAGAATATTCACATGCCACAAAGATGCATCATAGGCTTGCCCGTAGTGTACTACTCTACTAATCGAGCCCACTCAGTCTAAGATCATTAGGACTTCAATTGGTTGTAATGTAGGTTAAGTAACAGGTAGGATATATTTGGATATAGTGACTAAACTCCCTAAGCACTTTTAATACAATTCATTAACGTTCAAAACTATACTTATGTCAATCAAACGCTCCACCACTTTTTATTTACAACATCCAAATCCATTAGTTGCAATTGTAACAACCACCACTTATCGATTACTACATTTACTCATGTTTTTTCGAGTGGTGCTTATTCTTTTGCTTTTCCAAACACTGCACCTTTTCTCTATTTCAACGGTTCCACTCAAAAAGAAAACCACCACCCCGGCACCCCACACTTTTGCTTTTGCGTAATTTTAATATCATTCAAGTGCTTATGCGAGGTAAACGGGTTCAAACAGATGTCCATTCAAACAATTGGGTAAGGTTCACAATATGGTTGCCAAAGAAATAGGCGTATAGGCTCAACGAGGTTGACTACAATGTATTACATTTAGATGGGTCTGCTTTATATGTCTGGTTCCACAAAGAAATGCCTATATCACTTTTAAGACTAAATGAGACTACTATTTTGCTTTGCAAACAGACGTGGCAAGTTCTAGGCATCAAATGTGAATCATGGAATACAGAATAACTCACAAACACATGGCATATGACTCACTCCAGATTGGCTTATCAAGACACTCTCTTCTAAGTATTCAAGTCACTGGCAAACATACAATTTATGGCACTTTTAGCAAGAATCAACCACTAAGACTAAGCGTTATACTCTAGTATCTATTGTATTTAGGTGTATCAACGTAAAGGATTGCTCTTTCGATTTCAGCTCGTAGCCCATTAATCCTAACTAAAAACTAAAAAAACAAACTAACAAAAACTACATACACCTGGTTCAAGCTAAACCCATGGAAAAGAACCGTGGCCTAAAGAAAAACCAAAAAGGAGTTACTACACTGCCTAAAAATTAAAAAAAAACTTTTTGGTCTTTTCTCTAGACGTACTTCCCTCAAGAAAATTGTCTAAAGGATCCGTCATCAGGAAGAGTCTCCATATTCCATTTTTTCGATTTAGTCCCTCAAGAACCCCTCCTAAAGAGATCCATCCTCGGGACGAGTCACTTACCTACTTTAAACTTACCTAATGAAATTATTACTCAAAACACCAAAAACAATCAAAAAGAAACAAAGAAACATCAACCCGTCAAATTGCTACATATACATATATACATTGAAGTATCCCCATGCCACACTTAAAATGTAGACATGTCCTCATGGCATAAAAAGTTAAAGAACAATGAGGTAAAAAAACTTCCCTGAAATATCACTTTTGACCGGAGATGGTGTCTGGGTTTACATTGCAAGCACGACCTAATAGATGCTCATGACTTATGACACCCCAAATTAGGCCGTGTTGGGTTGTATTCTGCACTTAATAAAGAAATCTTTTGCTTAAACTGTGTTATTTAATTATGATAAAATTGTTTACAACTATTAACAATTCTAAAAAGGCAAAATGGGTTGGTTGGCTGGTTTTGTCTTTACGAGAGGCGCCATCACGACCGTGTCAGGGTTTGGGTTGTGACAAGTTGTTATTTGAGCCTAGGTTACTAGGTCTCATGAGTCATGAGCAGGTTTAGTATAGTCTCGCGGATCGGTACGGAGACGTCTGTATTTATTACTCGAGAGCCTGCAGAACCTTTGAAAAACTCCACGTTCCTGAATTCTCATTGTGCGTCATTGATTTAGGTTAACTTCTTTCCATGCATTCGCATACCCACATGAGCGCTCGATATCAGATGTGCCTTAATGGCTTGTGATTCCCCGATCGAGGGGCGAGATTTGATATCTGTGAGTTTGATGTTGGGCCAATCTAGAGGACTTGAGGCCGGATCTTTGCCTATGGCTTGAGCACTGAAGTGTTGATTGTGTGAGCAAAGTGTTTTGAAACTTATATATGTTCGATATTGACCCCGCTAGTGGTAAGGATGGCTGGATAGCTACATGATGAGTATGTTAGTACTGCGAGGTGTATCTATATAACTTGGAAGTTTCAAGGAAGGTCTGTTGTATGATAGATGAACTATTGACTATTTGATTTCCATTGTGATCGGATGTGTAGCCCCGAGTTATGGGTGCGTGAGGATCTTTTCATGTTTCTCAACTGTGAGAGGAGTAAATTTCATGTTGTGGTATGAGTTCAGACTTAAAACTAAGAGACTGCGGACAGTTTATGACGATGGAAGGTATACAGGAATATTATATTGAGGGAAGCAGGTGGGTTATCTCCTGCGGAGTGTTCTAAAGTGATGTGATCCCTATGTGTATGTTAGAAGACTTCATGTGTAATTGAAGAGTACGTGTTGAAATTCAAAATTTCTGGTTGCTTGATAGAGTCAGCTTAACTGTTGTGTGGATGAATGTGAGATTTGCATAGGATTTACAGTACTAGATGATCTGTGTTTTCACAACTTATAAACGATTTGAGTTTAATCTCACTAAGGTATTGTGGCATCAATAGAGTAAACGTGCTATGGGCTATTGTGTATCTTGATATATGGCTTCGATCCAAGTGGGGAAGTCTGCTCTGAGTAGCTGAATGCGCAGTTAGGTGCTATGTTGGCACCAGTTTGGGGCGTGCGAGTGAATTAGCTATGGCTAGGGTAAGGGAAATTTTTTACGAAGGTTATATTATGCTTCATAGGGTATGAGGATCATAGGATCTCTTAAGTTGTTGTTAGTAAGGAATGCTCGGTGCATAGAGCAGGTAGATGCTTGGTTATATTGGGGTGAGGATTTCATTCTGTGGTGCCAGACTGCTAATGAGGCAAGGGTGGTTTTGTTCGCTTGATCAGGCTAACTGTAGTGTAAATAGAGTAAATGACTCTCGAGAATGATTCTAATGTGTTCAAGATTCTACATGCAATAATTGGGTGTCTTAAAGTTGTACATATGATTAGAAACTGAGTCTCCATTGGAAGAGGTCAAGATTTGTAGTGTCCCTATGTTAATTTTGGGATTCTATGTATCAATATCTGGAAGATAAAGGTAACGAGTTTATATTCGTAGGAAGTTTCTTCAGAGTAAAATATTTTGAAGGTGGTGCTTTTAGGGGTATTTTGCATGTTTCACTCCTTTTTGAGCTGCTTTTTTGACGAATAGTCACCTTGTTGATCAAACCCTACAATCAAGTACAACATATAAGCCTTTGGAACTATTTGCACACAATTCTAATCAAAACTCAAGTAAGAAGGAGTGTAATGCATTAAAATTCCTAGTTATCAGTATTCTAAGTTTTCTAAATATGAGCTATGGATGAAGTCTGTAGCATTCTAAGGGCATATTGTGTCCGATGAAGGTGTAAAGGTAGGCACTTAGAAGATTGGGGCCATGAAATCTTGGCCTAGACCTACCACTCTGACAGAGATTCGTATCTTTCTAGGCTTAGCAAGATACTACCAGAGGTTCGAAGAGGGTTTTTCTTCCCTTTTGGCACCATTGAAAAAGTTGAATAAAAAAGAAACTAAGTTTTAGTAGACAGAGGCTTGCGAGCGGAATTTCCAAGAGCGTAAGAACATGTTGACCTCAGCGCCAGTTCTAACACATACAGAGGTTCCAGAGTGTTATACTGTGTATTGTAATTCCTCAGGTGTCGGGTTAGAATGTGTCCTGATGCAACAATGGAAGGTAATTGTGTATGCTTCAAGGCAGTTGAGGAAGCACGAGAAGAATTATCCGACCCACGACCTCGAGTTAGCTACGGTTGTCCATGCACTTAAGATATGGTGGCATTAATTATATGGTGTTCATGTTGATATATTTACATATCATTAAAGCCTGCAATATATCTTCAAGCAAAAAGAGTTGAAGTTGTGACAGACGTGATGACTAGAGTTATTGAAAGATTACGACGTTAACATTCTCTACCATCCAGGGAAAGCTAATGTTGTAGCAGATGCATTAAGTCATCGACCTGTAGGTATCTTAGCACATGTAGAGGCTGAGAAAAGAGAACTAGCTAGAGATATTCATCAATTGGCTTGTTTGGGGGTTCGGTTAGTAGATTCTGACTATGTTGTAGTTGTACTCCAAAACACTGTAAAATCATCTCTCGTAGCTAAAGTCAAGGAAAGGCAGTGCTAGGACCCAGAATTGATCGAGTTGAGAGAGCGACTTCCGCAGCACAAGAAGCTGTTATTAGAGCTCAAAGAAGATGGGGTTTTTAGATACAGAGGTCGCATATGTGTTCCTGATGTAGCAAGGCTACGAGACAGGATTTTGTCAGAGGCACATTATTCGTGGCACTCCATTCATACTTGGTTAACAAAGATGTATCATGACATTAAGGATGTGTAATGGTGGAACAATATGAAGAAGAACATTGTTGAGTTAGTCGCCCGGTGTCCTAGTTGCCAGCAAGTGAAGCTAGATCACCAGAAGCCCAAAGGGCTAATGCAGACTATTGAGACCCCGACGTGAAAATTGGAGGCGATAAACATGGACTTCATCATGGGTTTGCCTCGTTCTCATCATAATTTTGATTCTACATGGGTGATAATTGATAGGCTCACGAAATCAACCCATTTATTATCGGCCAGATCTACACATACAGCCAAAGATTATGCGAAGTTATATATTAAGGAGATAGGGTGGCTACACGGAGTACCAGTATCTATTATATTTGACCGTGGAGATTAGTTTACAGCACATTTCTGGAGGTCAATTAGAGAGGTCTAGGGACTTAAATAAATCTCAGCATAATTTTTCATCCACAGACTGATGGACAAGTTGAGAGCACAATTCAGACACTCGATTTTGGGATAAACATTTACCCCTTATCGATGTTGCATATAATAATAGTTACCACTCCAGTATCCAGATGGCTCCATACGAGGCTTTGTATGGGCGTAAGTGCAGATCTCCTATAGGGTGGTTTGATGTTAGAGAATCTAGGTTATATGGGCCAGACTTGATTCAGCAGGCCATAGAGAAGGTCAAGCTTATCCAGGAGCAACTGTTGATACCCCAGAGTCATCAGACGTCATATTCTGACATACGGTAACGAGACTTAGAGTTCAGGGTTGATGACTAGGTATTCTTAAAGGTGTCGCCTATGAAGGGCGTGATGAGGTTTGGCAAGAAATGCAAGCTTAGTCCATGATATATTGGGCCTTATAGGATTATTCGAAGGGTGGGCCAAGTAGCGTATGAATTAGGTTTGCCCTCATAATTGGAGTCTGACCATCTGGTTTTTCATGTATCAATGCTACAGAAGTGCATAGTCAATCATATCCGAGTGGTGATCATTGGTGATGTACAGAGTACGGAGGACTTAACGTACGAGGAAGTTTCAATTGCCATCCTGGACAGACAAATCTGCAAGCTATGGAATAAGGAGGTAGCCTCTCTCAAGGTTTTATGGAGAAGCGAGAATTTGGAAGAGATGACGTGGGAAGCAGGGGAAGAAATGAAGTCTAAATAACCCCCACCTATTTCAAACTGAATATATGGCTCGAGATGGGATACTTCAGCACAGCTCTATTCATGCAATAGGTCATCAGGTAAGTTCTTATTTATGACCTTCAATTATTATATTATCAGTTTAGTTTCAGCTTTCAGTTATTCTGTTGCCTTACATACTCGGTACATTATTTCGTACCAATGTCCCATTCATGGGGACGTTGCATTTTATGCATGCGGGTCCGGATAGATAGCCTGGTAGACCTCCTCCTTATGTGTTGTCTGTGATCAGCTTGATCGGTATGCTCTACGTCCTTCGGAGTTGCCGGATCGGGCCTGTTAGACATATCCTGTCATTCGTGCAATATATTGGGCTTGTAAGCCTTGTATATATATTTTTGTTGGTTTGTCAACTGTAGTAGTTGTGACGGTTTTGTCGGTGCAGCTTTATATTGATGTTCAGTCGGAGCTAGTCTCTGTTTAGTTTTATTTTTTGTTTCATAAATTATCTTGTAATATAGCTCTATGGCTAATGTATGACATTGTATGCTTTCAGAGTCCCTCAATCGTAAGCTAATACGCTAGATTAAGTGAAGCAACGGGTGTCGGTCTCGCTCTCAGGTTCGGGACGTGACAAGAAGAGGAGAGAAGAAACGTTTGTACCTTACCTCGATCATCGGTGGTGGTGCTGGATGGCTGTGTTAATGGGAACTAAAGTTTGGGATCACAGTGGAGAGAGAGAAGGGAAAGACAGAGAGTCAGAAATTAGAGTGTAAATTATACTTCATACCGTCCTCAAAGGAAAAAAAACAAATGAAAAAGGAAGGCTGGAGCACATTACTATTTTCTAAGAATTTAAAATTAACTAAAAAGTTTCTTAATAAAAAAAACTATTTGAACTATATAGAAACTTTTAAACAGTAAAAGTATACCTAACATAAATTTTATACTTAAATTATGTAAAAATTATAAACAAAATGAATAAAGGAAAGATTTAAAAAAATATCTAATAAAGAGGAAGTACGAGGCTCTCGATAATAACAAAGGTGGTCCACTTTTAATAATATTTTTACATTTCAATTTATTATATTAAGATATTTCCAAATGTACAAGACTAATTCACTAATAATATTACTATGTATTATATTTTTAGCTTTCAAAGGTTTTTAACTAACTATTACATTTATTCAGAATGTTGAAAAATCAATTATATACTCAAAATTATCAATTATTCCAATATAATAATTTATGAATTTTTTTTAACTTTTTCAAATGAGACATATTTGAACTAAATATAAATACTTTTTGTACTAAACAAATAGTTATGATTCTACGAGGGATTTCGAATTATATATTTTATTTCTGATATAGTGATTCTAACTCTGATATTCACAAAAAAAGTTCCTTTGCTTTTTATTTTTATTTTTGAAACATGTTTGCATGAATGTTTTCCACCTTTGATTTTTTAACTATTTGAAAAAGAAAAATAATATTATCCATTTACCCAAAAGATTAAACTACTCAAAAAAGAGAATGTTATTGGAAAGAAATCTACTTACAATTGATTATTCGGTATGAGCTAACACTAACAATCTGAATATAAAACAAATATTTGTTTTTCAAATTTCTGAAATAAGTAAAATTATTTTCAATTTACAGAAAAACTTAGGGTATATACACTTAAATTATTTTCACAAAAGGACCTCCGACAATGAAAGAAATAAAAATTAAAAAATAGAACAAAACCAATTAAGAGTTAAATTAATTAAATTTCAAACTTGAAGAGATGATGACGTAATAGAAGACAAAATGCATTCAAAACGAGTTAAAGTTAATTTCATCAATTTCAACAGATGGCTCTCAGTAATTTTTATATTAAAGTATTTGTTGCAAAATATTCACTCAATATTAGCCATTTTTAAATGTTATACTGTCACTTAATTTTCTTTTTTTTCTAGGAACTGTACGACCAACCTCTTCATTCCATATCTCTAAAAGAAAGATCCATTTTTTCGTATAGGTTGTGCTAACTTGACGAATTCTTGAAGAATTGTGATAAAAGCAAATAATAAATATCTTTTTTTTTTCAAATTCCGTATTACTATTATGTCACATAAATGACATTAAAATTCGTAAAACTTTTCCTAGAGGATTTGCACTTCAACTTAAGACGGAAATACATGTGTTTAGGATGGCTCATTTGGATCAGATATTCGAATTCGATCCATTCAATTTTGGATTTCGAATTGTGTTTATTAACATTTGAAATTTCATATTCGAAATGGTAGAATTTTAATACGATTCGATTCGATCCGAAATTATTAGCGCATATATAAATACTAAACTTTAATTTCGGATAGTTAGTACTTCTTTTATAATTTTCTCCAAGTTATTACCCTTACAATTGATGGATTTAGCTATATTGGCACCATAGTACTCTTATAATTGTAGAAACATGAATTTTTTTTACTGTATTGCCTCTTTTACAAAAAAAAAATATACATATAAATTTGCAACTTTGAGGCATTAATAATCTGATCCGAAATCCGAGAATTCGATCTGATCCACACTTTAAAATTTGATCCGAGCCGATATTAATTCAGATCAAATTCGGATTGCATTTTCTAGAATCCAAAATCCGAAATCCAATCCGAAATGTACTAAATCTGATCCCCCTCCAATTAGGGGTGTACATAGACCAGGTTGGTTCAGATTTTACAATTACCAAACCAAACCAATTGTGTCGGGTTATTAAATCTAAAGACCAAACCAAACCAATAAATTCGGGTTTTTCAATACCGGTTTTTCTCTGGTTTTTTCGGAATTTCGGGTTATTCGGGTTTTTTGGAACTTTTCCGGTAAAATCTTCGTAGAACAAAACATATAACGTATTATTTCTTTAATCCTAGTAAGATACAACTATATAAAGTATTCCAAGAAAATAATACAAAATATAAGATATGTCATGACTCATGACATTATCCTAAAATATTCAACAATAAAGACAATAAATTATGTAATATAAATATTGCTAATTAAAAAGCCATAATAAAAATAAACATAATCTAAAAGCACTAATTCAAGCTAAACTAGATAGACATTCAATACATTCCCGTTCGTAATATTGAATTGAATATATTTTGTTAGCATTAGTATTGATTGCTAGCATTATTTTATTTACTAATATTAATGGCTATAAAACTTATTGGAGCATTCAAAAGTTCTAAATCCGACCTTGAAATAATATCTTAAAAGATAAAATTATGAAATTTTTTAAGAAATATTTATAAATTACATTACAATAAGTATATTTATATATTAAATATATCTAAAATTTCTATATATGTAACGTCGGGTAGGTTTGGTTTCGGTTTGACTTTCTTTAGTTAAAACCAAACCAAACCAATTATGGTCGGGTTTTTTTTTTCGAACACCAAACCAAGTCAAACCAAACCATAGTCGGGTTTTTTTTCTCGGCTTGACTCGAATTATCGGGTTGATGCGGTTTGTCGGTTTTCTTTGTACACCCCTACCTCCAATCCATGCACAGCCCTAGCTCCAACACTTTAAAATATATTTTACATTACCCAGAGATAATTAATGTTTGATATATTTAAAAGTTAGCCAATAATAGAATCATTCAAATATTAATTCCATTTGAATAGTAACACTTCACGACCAAATATACATTTTCAGTTCTAGTTTTAATTACTCATTGTCTTGAGTAAATATGTCATACATGAGCCATACATCATTTTTAAATTCTCCCACTACCCTCCTTTAGTACTCTTTTTTATGTATTTTTCGGATTTTTATTGCACTTTGGTTTATGTGATCATTTGAAGTTTATAGATTATTACTTGTACTTATAATAGTTCTTCCTCAAATTAAAAAGGGAAGCATAATAACTTGTGAAATTAAGTTATAAAATTATAGAGTTGAAACGAATTTTAGGTTGGACTATTGATTGATATTTGAGAACTTCTTTGAGATAATTTCTTTCTTTATTTAATTAGTTATATGTGATCAACATTGATAGTCATTTGAAGAACTTGCACTTTTATTTTGTAATTCAAACACACATTTTAAATAAATTGATAGTCCATAAGACAAAGTACATGCGCAACGTACATAGCTCGAGTCTGATATAATTATAAATATTTAGATGCTCAAGTAAATGTGATGAATAGAAATTAATTTGCATATAAGGTGAATAAGGAAGAAGCCCCAACTTAGCCAATTAGAAAGACAAAGCTAAAATTTGAACTTGTAAACTTTAGTTCCAATTGTTGCCTCTTCACCGTCAGATCGTACCATTTTTTTTTTTCCTTTTTATTTCTTGATCTCCTCTTAAGTTGTCATTTTTCTTAAGACAACAAATCAAAGTACTAACAGCTTTTCCATCTCAAGTCTGGCTGAAATACATGGAGTTATCCAAGACAAAAAGGTGTAAAAATTGCGGGACACTCTATTTGATCGCTCTCATTTAATTTATATCTATTTTTTTAAACTTTTAACTTGTACCCACTTGTTAAAAAATTTCAGCTCCCTTTCTCCTTCCCTTCTCCTCCTTCATTTTCTTTTTTCTTCTTCTACAATCGAATTCCATTGAATCCATACCTGTAACGGTTTTTACTTCTTAAACTCATCAAAGCTCCGTTATTTTATGACCACTTGAATTTACGTGTTGTTTCAACTACACATTTATTTAAATTATCAATAAATTAACTTAAACACGAAAATACAATACATTTTCATACATTAATATAAAGAGTACGTAGCTTATTTTTTCAAAATGTGAACTGGAGAGGAACTTTACAGTGTTTGCGTACTAAACTAGGCATTGCAGAGCATACATAAAGGTGAGGGAAAAAGAAAAACCAAAAAAAGAAAGACAAATCCCTATGTGCAAAAAAATTCAGCTCTAGAGCTAAAGTTTTTATTTTATAACTGGCAAACTTCAGCTCTAGAGCTAAAGTTTCCGGGTTCCTAAACAAAAATTTCAGCTCTAGAGCTAAAGTTTTTATTTTATAACTAGCATACTTTAGCTCTAGAGCTGAAGTTTCCCGGTTACTAAACAAAAACTTATAAAATAAAACTTCAGCTCTAGTGCTGAAGTTTTCATTTTATAACTGGCAAACTTTAGCTCTAGAGCTAAAGATTCCCGGTTACTAAATAAAAACTTATAAAATAAGACTTCAGCTCTAGAGCTGAAGTTTTTATTTTATAACTGGCAAACTTCAGCTCTAGAGCTGAAGTTTCCCGATTACTAAACAAAAACCTTATAAAATAAAACTTCAGTCGTAAAGCTAAAGTTTTTATTTTATAACTGGCAAACTTCAACTTTAGAGCTGAAGTTTCCGGATTACTAAACAAAAACTTCGGCTCTAAAGCTGAAGTTTTTATTTTATAACTAGCAAACTTCAGCTTTAGAGTATAACTGACAAATTTCAGCTCTAGAGCTGAAGTTACCCGGTTACTACACAAAAACTTATAAAATAAAACTCCAACTCTAAAGTTGAAGTTCGCGAGTTACAAAACAAAAACTTCAGCTCTAGAGCTGAACTTCAAACCCGGCTACTAAAATGCTGAAGTTTTTTGTGATTGTCTTTGCTACTTTAACCCCATATGCTAAAGTTATGTGAAAAAGCAGGTACGCTTACAATTTCTTTTGCAATACGGGCACAGGTTAAAAATATGATACAAAAAGCGAATACAGATACAATTGCCCCGAAAAAGGTTAAGAAAGAGTTATAAGTGAGAACAAATAATGCTTTCTTGAAGTGATTGGAATTCCAATGCATCTCTACACCAGAAAGAGATCAGTAATAAAAAGGGCAAGTACGCAAATAGTCATTTGCAGTGATGATATTAAATATTAACCAATACACATTTTGTCTTAAAATTTTAAATAAAAATCTTAATTTCAGGTAAGGGTGGCAGTAAAAAAATATTCACTATTTTTTTTTTTTGATAAAATAAACAATTGTAGCAAGTATAAAAAAAAAATTAGAGAGAAATTTAATATATTAATATTAATTTTGTAAGAAGAATGAAAAATTGACAGGGTAATTATAGTAGAAATAGGGGGAAAGTGTAATAACAAAAAGTTTGGGATTAAAAATTAATTTGGGAAGAGGGGGTTAATTGGCTATTTTCTAAATACCCACCAGCTATTTTTTAAACACCCAACGGCTCTTTTTTATCTTTGGCATACCCATTAAAAAAATACAAACTGCTTAAAAAAAATGTATTTACTAAATTAACCCTAATTCATTATTACCTTGAGACATTGGAATAAAGAAAAAAGTTCAAAAAATAAAATTTATTTTTTCTTTATCATGTAAATATACACTTATTTTAGACCAAAATAAAATAATAAATAAGTCGCATATTGTAGATCGGAGGAAGTAATTCTCTCTTTAGAGGGAGGGGATAATTAGGCAAAGATTCTGGAGATAGAAGGGGTATACCTAACCTTCAAGCGTACTAGAAAGTAGATTAGTATTCAAAAATAGTAAGATCAGTTGTCAAGAGACCTTCATATCTTGACGCTAACATGTGCACCTTAAGTAGATAAATGGACCATTGTTATTTCCCAATGGAGTATTCATATCCCAATCAATATTCTTCTTTAATTCAACATAATGTCGTTCAAGAACATAAAGAAGCCAAATTGGAGAACATGTCAACATCTTCCTCCAAACCTTCTAACCAATATAAACCACAAAGTCCATAGCAATCTATTCAAAAGATTATTTAGACCAAACAATTTCATTTGCAGTTCATGGAACGTGTCATTGTATCGTTGTCTCGTGCAGGGTCTAGAGCTTTAACTTCAATCTACTGATAGAATAAAAACTTTTACATGATCAAAATCACTTCAAACCCACTTGTAGGTACTTATCGAAGCTTAGATTGGTGACATAAAACAAGTAATAACATGTGGAAACAAATCAAAGTATACGTATATCTTACACCAAACAGTTAAAAAAAGAAACTAACTCTATAATCCGTTGAGTAATGCTTGTGTGGAAGACCTATTGTCTCCATCCCAGCTACAGTAAAATCACGTGCAATTAGGTATCACTCGTTTCAAATCAGTACAAATACAAATGAATTTAAAGTGAGCAAAAAACGCTCCCATGGCTTTTGCCTATTGACTTCGAGACAGCAATAGAAACGACAGATGATTTCGGGAATTAGATCCCAGCCCCGCAAAATTAGTAGGAAATCAAAGGCCAGGTTTTGAATCACAGATTGAGAAAGCTAACATAACACGAAGTAGAGATACGAACCTTTTCTCTTCATGCATGAGCGAGTGCACACACATAGGACAGACTTTCCTTTTTTATAAAATGGAGGCGTTCACACCAGCTTATGCGCATCTCTGCATATTCACTGGTTATTTGCTGCCTCTCACTACCACAAACAAGGTAATCAGCCCACCATAACTTAAGCAAATGGAAATAACACCAGTAGGATTTGACCCTTGGTAAGTAAGATCGCCACTCTAAACTCATTAGAACTCATTAGCGGCTATATGAAAATACAGCAGACTATAGAAATGCACCAGAAAAATCACCAACTTGTGCTTGCTGTCAAGGAGGTTTCCATGGGGACACAAGACAAGCCACTTATTAGGCTTTAAAAGAGAACATTATCTTCAAGTTTTATCTAAACATTGCACTTATAAAAGATTTGCTCAATTGCTAAAATGAAAGACAACTAAAGAACCAACCATTCAGAAACTTGCCTCTATATGCATTGCATAGGGATAACATTTCTTCCCAGGAAAATTAGTTTCAAGCCAGTGGGTTTAGGCGAAAATGTGAGATGCTAACTAGAAGTGAGAAAAACAGAATATGGACCCATAACATTAGATAAGTATTTAGCGCAGCGGTGAAAACCTTGAGAGTGGAGGCTAACCACATGGTAACTCTGGGTTTGAGTCACAAATAGTTTTTCGTAGCGCCAACTTTTAGTAGAATCCACAATGTTCATATCCAGGAATCCGCCACCAGTTGAAAGGCTCAACCAACCCCAATCAGTTAACAAACATGGTACTGACTTCAGTTGAACCCGTGGTGTTCACATCCTGGATCCATTAGCATCAATAAGGCTTGAGCACATTTTAATAGAACTCACGGTCTTCGAATCCTGGATCCACCACCGTCGATAAAGCTTGACCAACCCCTATCAGTCAACAATACGTAGAGGCCACCCACTCTCCCCTCCACCCTCCAGAAACAGGATCCCAAACCATTTTGTTCCAAAAGAAAAGAGCAAAAAAGAATATTCCCATATAGTAAAGGAGTATTAAGCGTACTGTGGTAAGGGACAAGTGTTTTTTTTAAAGAATAATAGTTACAGTCAAACTTCTCTATAACAACCTCGTTTGTTACGAATATTCTTGGATGTTATAGCGAAGCCTGGTATAGAGAACATACATAATATAACATAACATAAAATTTGGTTCCGGAAAAGGCTCGCTTTTGTAGTGAGAGTGTGGTTATATAGGAATGTTGTTACAGAAAGGTCTAACTATATAAGGATAGGTGATTTAGGGCTGCTTATCAGGCGGACTGGGCAGTTATTTGCTCTTAATGGTTTGGCTTAACTGTTATCAGCTTTTAAATATATTAATCCGTTAGCCACCCGATAAGATATCGGGCAGATTGGTATCGGTTTAGCTCTTATCGGGCGGTTATCAGACGGTTTATCAGCCTAGCATACATATTCATAAATCGAAATTATCCTCAACTAGGTACTGCCGACTCAATTGGTTTGTACACTGCAAAACTTTTTCTAAACTCTAGGAAATCATATACTAGGAAATGTTGTTACTTCTTGGAGCGACTCTAAAGGAGGATGAGTACTGCATTTATAGTTAGTAGAAGGTGAGTACTTGATACAGTAACCGCAGGAGCAAGGAAGGAACAATTCAGAGTTCCAAACAGTAGGAAATCATAAGTAAGAGTACCTGGATAAGAAGATAAGAAGCCGCGAGAGGGAGAGACAAGACGGCGAGAGGGACACCGGTGAAAGCCGCCGACAACGAGGACCGATGGCCGATGGGCGGTGGCTGCTGGTTTAGGCGTTAAAGGTTTCTATGATTTTGTCTTTTGATTATTTAGGAATAGAGACGGGTTTGTTTAGGCGTTAGACTATAGACTATAGAGACAGCAGAGACGGGTATATTCTCGATTATTCAAGTTCAAGGGTTTTTGTTTTTTATATATATATATATATATATATATATATATATATATATATATATATATATATATATATATATATATATATATATATATATATTCTTAACTGGTTAACGGATTATCCATTAAGAAAATTGTATAATTCGCCCCCCCAAACCGATAAGCCGTTAATAAAAAAAATTCAATCCATTCCCCGTCCGTTAAGCCGTTAAGCCGTTACCAGTAAGCCAATAAGCTTTGACTCAGTTCGATTTCGGATCGGTTTTGAACACCCCTAAGGTGATTTACTCTTCTCAATAGGGCACACGGCCGTAGACACAGTTCATTTTAAAAGTTCAAGGACGGAATAACAGAATAAGAGATTAACACAATTAGAGGAAGAAGGCAATGGAACAAGCTGACAGAGTAAATGCAAATTTTAACCTTCCTAATGGGGTACATAAAACCCAGGAAAATCTCCACCTTTTGCACTTTCAATCACTTTTGGATCCAACATCTACAGGATTTATACTGCACTGTTGGTCCAAAAACTCACAAGTATTTAACAATAAATAGTAATACATAAATCTGGAAGTGAAATTCTTGTCCACTTTAAATTACTCACTTTTGCAAATCCAACATCTACTAAATTCATGACAGCACTCTCGTCCCCCTACTCCCGACTCACGAGTATTGAGCTATACTTTACCACGTGTTTAAATAATCCACCAACATTAGTTTTCATATTATCACACCATGCAAGAACCAAAAAGAAGTACCAAATAACAGATGAGAGATCAGGATGATTAGATCAACAAGTGCCCAAAAAAAAACAGAGCTGACAAGAGAAGCAACACTATACAAGGACAGGCATACTGGAAATATGATGCGTGCATCCCTACCCTGATCTTCTATCTTCTTCCTTGGGATTTGCTTTTTATTTCATTTTCTTCTTTTTATTTGTTTTTCCCGTGCGGGAGGGGGGAAATTTCATTATAAGGACTCATTCACACATCTTTTCAACTGAAACACAGATTAAAATAAGAGGTTGTCAATTACATTGGATAACCACATCTTCTCAGGTCTCTAGTAAAGAAGGGGTGCCGTAATGCTTCTCTAGCTTTCAGCCGTTCTGTTGGGTCATAACAAAGAAGCCCTTGCAGAAGATCAATGAGATCTCCAGCAGAGTGGTCCACATGCTGCATTATTAGGTTCTGGAATATGAAAGAAAGAAAAAACAACTCAATAAATGAAAAGTAATTTAAAGAAAAAGTAGAATATTAAAGCTTCAAAACACTCATAGATCCATTATCGATGAAACAACTCTCAACGATATAAACCAATGGATCAGTACAGCAAACAAACTGCAATACTGAATCATGCAGTTTCATCTAGTCGACAAGAGGAGTTGCTCTGATGGTAAGCAACTCCCACTTCCAACCGAGAGGTTGTGAGTTCGAGTCTCCCCAAGAGCAAGGTGGGAAGTTCTTGGAGGGAAGGATGCTGGGGGTCTATTTGGAAACAGCCTCTCTACCCCAGGGTAGAGATAAGGTCTGCGTACATACTACCCTCCCCAAACCCCACTATGTGAGATTATACTGGGTTGTTGTGTTGTTGTTGCAGTTTCATCTAGTCAAACTACTCAACAATGTACAGGCAGTAGGGAAACTTCCGTTATCAAGATATATTAATACTACCCCAAAATCCATCATTTCCCTCGGAGAAAAGGAGAAACGTAATTGAACAAAGATACAAGCAGATGAGGGTGAGAAAGAGAACACCATAAAACATGAAAGAGGTATTGTTCACAACGCTTACTATAGCTTTTCAAACTTCCAACTCAAACTATAGGCAATTACATTTGTGATAGCAGTTGCTAGAAGCTACAGAAGACCAAAACAAAAGAAGAAAAGATAAAGGATTAAGATAACTCCTACACACTAAAAGCAAAATCCACACATCTGCACTTGTGCTCCTTGAGAAGATTAACACTCGCAACAAGGCCTCATGAAATTCTATGTCACCAGATTAAAAACAAAAAGATTTTGCACCTTCGGATAGAGCTTAGATTCAGGAATTACCTGGAGCCGAGGCAATTTCCAGACAGCCCTCATACTTTCACTTGAAGTTGCACGCTCTGGCCAATCCAACCTTGCACCCCTTCTAAAATATTTCTCAGCATGGTGACTACAAAAAGTGAGGCAAATAAAACTTTTGCTATTTGATGAAATAACATAAACTATCAATGAAATCAAAAGAAAGCAAAATCTTACTCAGCTCTCACAGACATGTGTTGAGGAAGAGGCCCTAGCACCTTTTCCATCATTGCGAGATGTTCTAAGTTCTCATGTGTTTGAAAAAGAGCCTCGCCCTATATGTCCATCGGGGTTATTTTTTTTTCGGGGGGGGGAAGCAATAGTTAGAAAATGAAATTCTATTAAATAATCATAAGTAGCTTATAGAGCAACAACAAACCTAAGGCATACTTCTCTTTAGGTATAATTTCCTTGCTAACAAGCGTAATCCGGAAGAGACGACACTAAACAATTGATATTTCACTTTATCGTAAAATTTCCTCAATGTTTGGCAACAAACATAAGAATGTTTTGGCAAAGAAAAAGATATCTAAACCTAGATTAACCCTGAGATCACTAGAATAAAGCAATCCCGAGGGAATTTAACTAGCCAGCACACAAGGGATACTGGCATGAGAAACAAGAATCCTTTTCAATAATGAGCTACAAGAATCCATTTCAAGCATTATGTAGTCATCCCTAATTTTTTCAATAATTTACCCACATTTCAAATAAGGGTTGCTTATTATATTCATGGAGTTGCACCAAAATCTTGTCAGATATTAATAGGAAAAGGAAGATAACTAATCCATTTGAATGAAAGAACCATGTGAAAGAATACAGATAAAGAACATTTCTTTCATTTTCTAACAAAACGATTAGAATCATTTTCAGAAAGCACCAGTGCATCACTCAATAATGACCCCTTTTCAATGGAAACAAGCTGAGCGTATTGATTATCATGGAGCACATGTGTTACAGGTGAAAGGATGATTTGTCCATGGATTTTTGTTGAGTATAGCCACTGCATTCAATAGGTCAAGGGTGATTCACAGGAATCATTCTCCAGTCTCGCCTAATTGGGTACTCACTAATGGTAAATAATAACTTCAAAGCCCTCGGTCTCTGGGTTTTATGGTTACTATGGACAAAATAGCGTCAGGAGCTAATGTTGCATATTGTGTTTCCATTTAGACATTAGGCCAGATCAGAGGGCATAATAGTCCTCTAGCCTCTTCCTTCACATAACAAAGTGTGATGGTGGTGCGGAATTGTAGCATAACAATTTTTCTCCAGTATCACCTCATTGGGTACTCATGAAACCGAGCAGTCCTACCAATCATTATCTCATGACAATAAAAGCAAAAAGAAAGAAACAACAACTACGGCTCAATCCCAAACTAGTTGGGATCAGCTATAAGAATCCTCAATCCTCTGCTTGAGAGGAAAAAAAACGTAACAAACAAACAAGATAAATAACAAACATGAATGTAAAATCATACACATAATCAACTCTCACTTACAGAGCAAAGCTCAACAAGTATGCAACCTATACTCCACATATCACAGGGATAGTTCCATCCAAGACCTATAAAAACAGCATAAAACAAACTAAAAGACTGGCAAGGAACTAAAAGATGCAAATCTGAAATGAGATAGTGGCTACCTAAAATAACCTCTGGAGCACGGTAATGACGTGTAGACACCACATAAGTATGATCCTGATGTTCAAACGTAGTACTGCCAAAGTCAATGAGCTTAATAGCACTTGATTTTGGTACATTCTTGAAGTAGGAACAATCTTTTGCAGGTCGCAGCAGGAACTTTATAGCAAGAGCGGGAACGTGACATCAGTACTAAAGACTTTTCACATTGCAGAAAGGGGAGAAATAAGAAAACAATCATGAACTAGACAATATGCCATTTCGAAAACAAAGAACATGCGATTTTATACGTTCTCTGTGCTAGATTCTTGTTTCTACTTCCTAACCAACCAACTAGATGGAACCATTGCTAAGTTTTACAAATGCAGCTCATATGAAAATATTGAGAAGAAGAAAGACGAACAAAATGAACTTGATCTCCTGTTTCAGAGTTAAAACAAGAAAAACAGACAAAGCAGAGAATATGTTAGTTCAAAATACATAAATAAAGTTCCACAAACATTAGTTTAGTTTCACAAACATTTTTATACTAGGGAAATCCCTTCCCCAAAAGGACCGACAAACCCCACCCCACCCCCACAAATAAAGTATTTCTACTTTCTTTTGTGGGTTATCCGCGGAAGAGAAGTCCTGATGCCCCGGTGAGGAGTTGTGAGTGGCTGGCGATGGTCGGCGTACGGCGAGGCAGAGGGAGGCCTAAGAGGTATTGGGGAGAGGTGATTAGGCATGACATGGCTAGAATGCGGGTGTCCGAGGACATGACCCTTGACAGGAGAGTCTGGAGGTCTAGTATCAGGGTTGTAGGATAGGGGCTCGTAGGTTTTTTTTTTTTTTTGTACTCCTCACCCGGGGTTGGGCGAGGCTTGGCATGGATATCCATAGAGGATTTGTGTTTTGGAGTGTGTCTCCCTTATGGTATTTATTTATGGTAGTTACTGTATGATATTATTGCATGCTATTTTATTTATGGTTCTTATGTATAGATAATTATTTACGCTATTTCTACTGGAATTAATAATGCTCTTTTATTTTTACTTTTTGTTTTTCCTTTCCTTCTCTGAGCCGAGGGTCGATTGGAAACAGCCTCTCTGCCCTTTCGGGTAGGGGTAAGGCTCGTCTACATATTACCCTCCCCAGACCCCACTTTGTGGGACTATACTGGGTAGTTGTTGTTGTTGTTGGAATGAATACTAAGTGAATGATGTCCATTTACCTCCCCACTTCATATTTAATACTAAGCTTTACTTTGACACTCTGGATCGATCAAGCTGGTGCATAAAATATGTATCATTTATTCATGTCATGAAATTGGGCGACAAGGAAGAGCAATAGATTACTGTTTAATCTGTTTTAGATGGTGATGAGCACAGCAAAGTCAGAGAGGCTTGATTAATTTTTCGCCCTTTGTTCTTATTCCCTCATCCTAACTGGATGACTTTTTTTAAATATGATATCCAGATGGATGACTTAGCTTACTTATGCCGTAGAAGCTGACATCAGACTATTGTCCTTTTATCTGCATCTTCCCCCTAATGCTATGATGTTGACCCAATCTTGGCAGCATTTCCTAATTCAAAACAACTAGCTAAGAGTAAAAGCTTTCAGTTTAGCAGACTAGATAAGAGTCAGGCTTGTAAAAAGCAAAGTGACAAAATGTAACATCAAAATCAAGATAATAGGTTGTCAAGAACTCCAAACGGGAAGGCATAGCATGCTCAAATATTCAGGATAGTATATGCAGAGACTGTGCAGGCTATTTGTTTGGAAAGAAATCAAAGAATTTTTGGGAAGGTGAGCAGACAGGTGGAAAGCATTGCTAGAAGTGTTGCCTGTATGTGCAATGTCAGAACTACTGCTGGATTCAGGACTTTGCTACAGTCATATTCTTTCTAGTTTCTTGTTTTTGAGTTTTGAGTTTATTTGTTTTCTAGTAAGACCTATTCCTTGTTACAGAAATAGGAGAAACCCTCCTTAGGCGGTGTGCTCCATAGTATCTAGACAAGGACATAGAGATCATAGAGGCACAGTAAAATTGGTATTGCATCTTAGGAGTTTCAGCATAATTACAAAATAAAAAGGCGAAATACATAAACCGCCCCTTTAAGTTGTCGTCAAAGATTAACTGAACACCTCAATTGAGGCTATTTCCAACTAGACACTTTATTTATTCACAAAAAAAAGATCAACTTAACACCGGCCATGTCAACTCCCATTGCGTGAAATGCACTCTCTGGGACGCAAGTTGCCTACCTAAAATTAGGTTTTTTCTTCTTTTTTTTTTCCTAAAATAATGTGGACCCCACCTAATTTTTTACACCTCCTCCTCCAATTCTCTTCTCCACCATTCAACACCCTCCTCTACCCTAAATCACCTCTACCTCCATTACAAAATAACAGAATTACCAAATATATCATCACACCAATTCAACAAAAATTTTATGCCAAATTCATTCGTCTCCACTAGATTATACCCTTACAAAACGAGAAGCACCCATCTAAAGCAAACCAAAAATATTCAAAAAAATTCACAACCACACCCTATCCGAAAAGTATCAATAGCAGACCAAAAGTTATAAATCTTTGGAATAGAAATATTAGCTGAACTAAAATTGAAGTGTTTGATTGATACCCATGTTGAACTGATGGCTCAAACATATTCTCCTCATCAAGGCAAATAGATTGGTATCGAGTTTGCTCCATTTAGATGGCCGGAACTCCACCTCTGTTCAATTCTGTATCACTGGCGATTTGCAGGTCATGGGAGAAGACGCTTCCCACGGTGGAATTGTCTGAAATTTGGTGGGGAGGTGTGCCTGATGATGGAGAACAATCTCCGCAGTTTGGAATTTAATTTTTTGACCCAGAAATGGAAGCAACAAGTCTCTGTTCATTCAAATTTTGTCCATTCTTTTCTTTTCTTTTCTTAAAATGGCAAAATTACACACGTCATTTTTTGATTGGTCCATTTAACATGTCATTGGCAAGTGCAACTCGCGCATATGGTCTATTGTACTCAGGTGTTTACTTGACCTACTTAATAGCCACTTGAAGTGTTAAAATAAAAAATGGCTCGATTGAGGTGTTCAGTTGATCGTCGAGGACAACTTAAAGGGGCGCTTTATGTATTTCGCCAAATAAAAATAATAATTTCCAGTCTGAAATGGAGAAAATCCATTGCTAAAATCTCTACGTCCCTCCCTCCCTCTATTACAAATGCCAATTGCATTGAGAGAGAGACTAATAGAGCCAGAGAGATCAGAAGAAAATGTTCCAAGAATACTTTAGTTTGCATTCTCTATACTAGTTGACTCTAATAATCACAATGCTATTGAAAAGCAATTTCAACAAGACAGACAAACTAAATGATGTGTTACCTTGTAATCTGGAACTTTAAGATACTCTGATGAAACAAGGAGAATATTTTCTGGCTTCAGATCAGTGTGAATCAGTCGCAGATCATGCATAACTGTAGCAAGAAATAGGAATGAGCAAACTGCTAGAGTTAATGGACATCAATATTTCCTAGAATAAATATTTGCAATCATATAAGTAGAGAAGCTCTCTTGCTCCAATAGTAATCCTATGTGCAACATAAAATCCAACTTTAAATTGTAACACGATCTGAGCCTCACAAAGCTTCTGAAAATTAAAAGAAAAGTGTGGTAAAGATTAGTTCACACACATGCTACAGACTCCAAAAGTTGTCTGCCAAACTCCCGGACAAGATCAATGGGAAAGGAGCGATAGCTGTTTTTGCGAAGAAAATCATATAAGCTTGGACCAAGCTTCTCAAAAACCTGTTAAGACCAATTAAATCGATCCTCAAGTTTTTACTCCCAGAATATCATATAAGAAGGAGCTTAGGTGCCCCTCCAAATCCAATCAAATCATAAGCACCAATAAGTACTTACAATACATATATGATTACGATAGTCAAACCAATTCCTTATTTGCACACAACTGCAAGGATAAAAGCAGTGGTACTAAAATCACTTCAATTTCGGCTGTCAGTAAAGGAACACAAAAGGAAAGATGGTTCTTACCGTTTGCCACCAAGATCATGCCTGGCAAGTTTCTGTAGGACATCTATTTCAATCATTGCCGCTTCTCGGTATTTATGTATTGAACGAACAACTTTAATTGCCACAAGTTCCTTCGTTTCATTGTCTAGGCATTCAAGGACTTGTCCAAAAGTCCCTGCGATCAGGTATCAAATAGATACAGCTAAATAAATGAACTAAAATGTCTCATGGAAAGTACCAAGTACAATATTAGGAAACTTCTCTAGAAGTATTTTAATATTCCTATATAATTGGGGATCCTGTCGATAGATACTACTAAAAGTACCAACCTTGATAAGTGAAGAACTATTCATTTTTCTGTCAATACTGAGTGAAACTAAAATTGAGAAAATACTGAGTAACATACTTCATAGGGCATTTCTTTTTTCAGCAAAAAGTTTACAACAACAACAACCTAGTGTAATCCCAATGGTGGATCTGGGGAGAGTAGGATGTACGCAGCTTTACCCCTATCCTGGAAGGGCAAAGAGACAATTTTACCTCAGACAAAATGGAAAATAGCAGGAATAAATCAACAAAAACATGTGAATGTTTTCAAGAAAAAAAAACTATCAAAAAAATGATTTTGAGCAGGCCTTGGAAAAAAAAAATTAGCTATTCAAACATCAATAAAGATTGCTTCAATAAAAAAAGGTACTACATTATACTCATAAAAAACCCAATAAACACCCCTCTCAAAAACATAACAAGCAAAGGGGGGCAACAACTCAGGAAAAGAAAAGAGAGGAATAACTAACCTTCCCCCATTTTGCTGAGTATCCTATCTGCAAATACAGAATTGAGTGGATTAGAAAAGAGAAACATATTTTACGAACATAATAATTCACAGGATAATCATGTCGGTGCATGTGATCGTCACGCTAACCAAGATGTCCATACGCCAATTTAGGTTAAGCTGATAACTGGGAAAAGAAGTTGTGCGATCCTATATTTACTCTGATAGAAGAGCATTGTTGACATGAGGGTAGTTGAACAGAGATCCAAAACACGGGGATTAATATTCCTCGAGCGGATAGTCAATTATTTATGGAACTATGTAACCAGCTCCTGAATGCACTCAGTATCACAGATGTGGAAAAGGCGCATCATGCAACTAATGGAGAGATTGATGACATTTAATCCTTTCGATAAAGATGACCCAGAACAAAACTAGGTCCTATATGCATACCTAGAAAGCCAAGAATCTCACTCTGCCGGAACATAAATTGGAGAAAGCTTTTTAATCAGTAAAAACAAGAGGCATAAAAAAAGTTAACTAGTTGGTACCCTTATATCCTTGACCAGGGCTAATTCAACAATTGCGAGCTTAAATCAGAGTTTGTAGCATTATAACTCACATATAGGTGCAAATTTCCTTTCCTAAAACACTTGGCAGATGCACATCTAGAATGCTTAGTACTACAGTCAAGTTGAAGAAACCGAAAATACTAGAGTCAAGTTGAAGAAACCAATGTGAAAAAACATTTAGATGCTAAGGTTCTAAATCATTGGATAGAAGGGAAAGCAGGAATGTAGATCTTAGGTACGAATAGACGAAATTTAAAAGTGCAACTTTTAATATATAAAAGTCAAAAAAAAACATAATGGAAAGGCCTTTGCCGACTGGAAGAAAGACAGAATCGCCTTTTCGGAGATATTGAAAATCCTGGTAGACTTATAATGTGGAGTTACAACAACAACAACAACAACAACTACTCAGTATGGTCCCACAAAGTGGGGTCTGGGGAGGGTACGAGCCTTACCCCTACCCGAAAGGGCAGAGAGGCTGTTTCCAATCGACCCCCGGCTCAGTGAAGGAAAGGAAAGACAAAAACAAGAGAGCATTAGTAATTCCAGCAGAAATAGTGTAAATAATTATCTAAACATAAGAAACATAAATAAAATAGCATGCAATAATATAATACAGTAACTACCATAAATAACTACCATAAGGGAGACACAAGCCAAAACACAAATCATCTATGGGTAGCCTAGCCAAGGGAAGAAACGGCAACAACTTACAGCGAAGAGTTAAGTTCTCCCCAATAGCAAAAACATAGTGGCCATCTTTATCATCTGGTCTCCGAGGAGGAGATTCATTATGAGGAATAAGCATAGTTCAGCAATGCTCCGTTCCCAAACTCTTGCCCACAGTATATTGTTGGAAGAACCTAGATTGAATAAAAATATGTGAATACATTTTGCCTCAATCACTTTTCCCCTGAATGACGTAATTCATATAGCATATCAAAGGCTATGACACATTTATATACTGATATGGACTACATCATATTTTGCAATAGTACATGTAATCATATTCTGCAACAGTATGCCTATAGCATATCAACACCTTACTCCTAGGTGTGATAGAGGAAATGATGTGAGGATGATACTTTGTGACAGTATGTCTAGATCATGTTTTGCAATAGTTTCCATATGCAGCATAGACATGGATAAGAGCAGTGCTAAAAGGACTAGGACATGGAGACATTATTTTCTCTAAACATAGGAGGTTGCATGATAAAGATTCCAGAAGCATACATTTATTCTACGGCAACTATATCGACTTATATATCTTTTCTCACCCGTTTGTGTTGACTTTATCTCCTTTCTTTCTTACTTTTAAATGAAGTGTTTGAAGTTTGAACTAAATAAATTAAGCTCAATTTAAAAGGTCACAAAGAGACACATATGAATATCCAGCAGTCGACGGTAAAATTATTCTTGAAGATTGTTTAATGCGTGTCCTGTATCCTAACATGTACGTAGTGATCGTTTTGAACACATGTTCTTCACTCTGATTTCTTAAACAAAGTGTAAGATACACATTTGGAAATGCATACTACCTTCGGGCAACTTTGCCTCAAAACTTAAACTTTATGCCCGCTACTATATTATGAAGAAAAAATAACTTTCTTTTCCCCATACAACTCCATATTGAGTTTTTATCCTTATTCCAATTAATATTTTGACTTCGAAAGCAATCTTAGCCTAAAATCTAAGTCACTCAAGAACTGTAAGTTTATATTCTTTTTAGGAATAAGCTACTCAAGACCCATAATTTAGCACCCTTTTAAGTGGCGAGAAATGAAAGGCCCCACCGAAACCACCTACATCTTCTCACAAGCAACCAACCTAACCAACTTTATGCTTCTAGGCCTTACAGGCTTCTATCGCCATTCTTAATGTTCGCATCAAAATCGAATTTCACAAGTACCTCTACAACTTCCCTATGATTTTCACATTACAAAATTTCATATTTTGCTCAAAACAAAAGAACTCTTAATTCACATATTACAGCAATTTTCTAGTCATAAACAAACTTCGAATTCCACCAAATAAAGAAGAATAAAAACACAATAAAATATCAGTCAAAATCAATTATATCTATTTATGAAATCAAACCTTGGGAATTGGTGGAAATGGAGGCTGAATTGGAGGCCCTACGTCCCATGCCAGACGAGGCCGTTTTCGAGGTCGCTTATCTATATTTCTCCGAGGAAATTCCATTAATGGCTGGGTCTCCATATACCGATCTATACAGTAATCTGCACGAAGAAATAAATTGAAAATTCAAGTGATTTAGCGACAAAAATCAGTAATTTAGCGGTTCGAAACCCTAGGATTGAGCTGATCTGAGAATCAGAGGAAATGAGAGCTAATTGCGAAGAGGAATAACCGTGGTTAGTTCACCCTTGGTTTGTTTGTAACCTTAGTTGGAGGTTGGGTGGGCTTACGCATTTGTTTAGTTGGAGGTTGCCTGGCACGAATAGGGCGATTATGCTGTTATGCTAGTATTTGTTATTTTGGAGCACTGTTGACAATTTTAAAATTAGTGTAATTTTAGTCTTCTTCTTTTTTTATATACTCCGCTCACATTCTTCACTTTCATTCCATCTCTACCCTAAATCAAATGTTGGATATACATTATTTATGTAATCTTAATAAAGAAAATAATATTTTAAAATAATATCATTAATTTTGCCGATAATAATTAGTTAATTGCTTACTCAATCAAAAGATATTTGCCAAATTAGGCGCCACAAAAAACAATTGAGGCAGAGAAAATGCAATCTGAAAAAGTTCAACATACAATTAAATATATCATCCTCCTTTTTCATCTAAAATATATTTATCTTGAGCAAGAATTATTTTCAATAATAATTTCATCTTCTCTCACTATAGAAGAAAAAAAAAGATAGATTGATTGAAGTATTAAGAGCATATGCATGAGCCTACGGGTGGATTGTAGCAACTAGCAAATATCAAACGGACTAATCTAGTTATTTGCACGTATAAAATCCTCATTGTAGACAGTTACAAGCTAATAGAAGAAGATTGAATCTATCAATGTAGAAAATGATGGAATTAAAATTATAAAAAAACAATGGCGGCATGTATCGTTTACCCCATTTTTAACTGTACTTGGGTAAGTCATGTTTAGATAGTACCAGAGAAAAAATATATACGAGTCATAAAAAATAAAAGTAACGAATGTATACCTTAAGTTTGATCTTTTTCGTATGATTGGATGAAAGCTTTGACACTCTTAAGAAAAAAAATTAAAATTGTCCCTTAATTGTGTCCCCTGATTAAAACTATCATTTTATGTTATATGTGATGCTAGAACAGACAAAGTTGTTTTAGGATGAAAAAAGATTTTTTATCTTGTTACTGTGCTATTGGACATTGGATGAGGTTCAATTGAATTATGTCGCAATTGAAAAGACTTGATAGCAAGAGCATTTTATAACAACATACCCAATCATATCTCACCGCAATAGCATTTTAGTTTTGTTAATTCATTATAAATTAATAGTAACCAAGTCATTATATCTCTTAGTAAAAAAAAAAGATAAACCATTTTCTAGATTAGAGAATCATTCCCTGTATTTTTTTCTATTATATAAAAAAGCTAAGTGAGGTCGATCAATGGTAGAATCGTAATTACATCAATATGTAAGGTTAAATTAAACAAGATAGATAAATATAAAATATTTTATGTGTCCACTGTTTGTTCATTCCAAGTTTAACGGTAGCTCTAGAAACATCGGCTCTTTCATATCCTTTCACAAAGAAATGCTCCTCCATTTTTTTACTTGGACTTCTTCATCTTCTTAATTGGGTAGCAATTGATGACGGGATTCAGGCCTTTTTGGTTGTAGTTTCAGTTGAGTTTCAATTGCCCATTTATTAATTATATACTTTTATAGTTCTCCAATGAGGTTTCTCTATAATGATACCCTATCGTCATTCTTGTCGTGTCATCTTAAAACTCATGTGCCTACTTTTATTTCTCTTATTTCTATTTGGAATATCTATTTATTTGCGTCTGTATGTATAAGAATTTTATCATGCAATTGTCTTTTGGGGTTTAATTATGATTTTCTTTTTGTCTAGGAGCTTTTGAATTAGATTTATTTTCAAATTTTTAGTTTGTGTGTTTTTTCGTCTGTTCCGGTAATTTGAAGGGATGAGAGGGGTTTATCGAATTGATTTCTTCTTAACACCTTAACAACTTTTTAATTGCATCTAAATTATTAAAGCGAGGTTCTTGAATTGCTTTGGTAGCTCTTTCCTTTTGTCATATTGTTTTATAATTTGTAATAATCCATTTTTGAAGTATTTTTCATGGATTACTTACTGTTACTATCGGGTTTTTCATCGATTCTTGTTGTTTCATATCAGGTGAAATCTTATGTCTAAGCTCTAACGAACCAAAATATATCATTCTAAAGATTCAACCTTTACGTAAGTTGTTTATCATGTCTTTTTATTTTTTGAAGCCCTCGGTTAACTTTATATGCCTTTAAGATTTTGATGCTTTTACATATAAAGTGAAAGAAGTGTATGAAATAGTTTGGACTTGTTGGTGAAAAATGATAACCAAACATGATCTTTTAGTCATAGAGGATCATCAAAGAGTTTCATTTCATTTGAATGAGCCACATGTATTTGTTTTGCTTATATTGGAGGTTGGGAGATTCTCTACCAATAAAATTTAAAATGAAATGGCATATTTATGCATGTCATGTAAGTTAGAATTCAAAGAAGATTCTATAAATACTAGTATTAAGCAGTTATAGCTAGATTCCTTTCATTTAATAGTAAGTAGAAAGCGTTGTAAGTGAATCATTTCACTAGATCCAAGTGAGCCATATTTGACCTAAAAATGCCTAAGCTTTTGATTATCTCAATTTTACTCAATATTTATTATTTTATTATTTCCTTATAAGCTTTGTCATGATAAGAAAAAATAATTATATTAATTAAGTTTCATCTTCTTTTCTTAATGTTGTTTCTCTTTTTTCCGCCTTTTTATGTTATAGTAATATAGTGATGTATGTGTTGCTAAATTTTAGTTTTATTTTTTTCTTTAGCATAGTGTCAGTATTCTTCATAATTAATGAGAGGATTGTTGAGATTAGTTGTATGTAAAGATGATCTTACAACTTGGCATACTAGAATGAAAATAAAATAAAAAAGGTTGAAGTATTCTACGAATGTTGATATTTTTCATTTGAGGCGGGTGATTGAATTCAATATATACCTTAATATGGCAAAGTTCTGTTTTAAGTGGGATCGTCAAATATGTACACATTTAGGTCTACTCAATTATCTTGGAATTTATCGTATAAAACTATGGATTACTTTAATTTATGCTTGAAAGTGCAATTGGAGAAAAATTACTTTAATTATTAGGAGAAGTTTAATTTTGAAGGACTATTTGGACAAGTATATTTGCTTTGGTTTTAAGTATTGAACACATAAAAAAGCTCTCTAAGTAAGTACATAAATCATGTCTTCTTTTAAAGTACAATCTTTCAGTTTAATATTTTTTCTTTACTTTGAAGGGAGCCTTGGAGTAATGGTAAAATTGTCTTTGTGTGACCTATAGGTTATGTATTTGATTCATAGAATTAATCACTGATACTTACATCAGGGCAGACCGCCTATATTATACTCCTCAGATGCGATCTTTCTCCGAATCTTACGTAAACGTGGGATGCCTTGTGCACCCGGTTATCTTTAGATACCAAAAGATATATGTTACACCTTTTTTTTTGCCAAAAAATATGTGTTAACCTCAGTTGAAAAGGACATGACTGCTTATGGTAATAGGACCTCTATATTCGGCTAAAGTTATTATATTCTTCTGATATTAACATTTAACTTTAAATGTCGAAAATTTGTATCTTCGTGCCACATAAGAAGACGTGACTTATTTCCTCTTTTTTAGAAAAAGATAACTGGGACGTAACTAATTCTACTAGAAGAACCTCTATTTTCTTCCTAAGTTCTGAGACCTAATTCCTTATATTTTGACTTAGCCTCAGTTGGAAATGGAAAAAAATTCTGCATTTTTTTCGTGTAAAATCTGATGTTATGTTGATACATCTTGAGCTAGGCCTCATTGTGATAATTTATTTCAGGTGTTCCTTCAGTATGAAGATTCTATTATCCGATCATGTATTTGCAAACTATGTTAGATTTATCATATTTGGCTCGAAACAGTACAACACAAAAAGGGTAAAAGCTTTATCAGTTTTTCATAAATTGTACATATTATTCCAATAGCAGGTAAACCAAACTTCACTTTCAAAAAGCGTAGATTTTTTCAAAAATTTTCTCGAATCACGTGTTTTTCTCCTCGTAAGACTGAGAGAAATGAATAAATATGAAAAAAAAAAATGGGTTACAGGGCATGCGAGTTTGATATAGCCCATTTGATACCTTCGTATCCGAGAATCAACAAATTCGACCCCGCATTGTTCACAAAATTTCGAGCCATACCCAGCGGTAGGGGTGTACATAGACCGGGTTGGTTCGGATTTTACAATTACCAAACCAAACCAATTGTATCGGGTTATTAAATCTAAAGACCAAACCAAACCAATAAATTCGGGTTTTTCAATATCGGTTTTTCTCGAATTTTTTCGGGTTTTCGGGTTTTTCAAATTTTTTCCCGGTAAAATCTTCGTAGAACAAAATATATAATGTATGCTCAAAATATTTCTTTAATCCTAGTAAGATACAACTATATAAAGTATTTTTCAAGAAAGTAATACAAAATATGAGATATGTCATGACTCATGACATTATCCTAAAATATTCAACAATAAAAAATAATAAAATTATGTACTATAAATATTGCTAATTAAAAAGTCATAATAAAAATAAACATAATCTAAAAGCACTAATTCATGTTAAACTAGATAGACTAATGAGGGAGTATTAATTATATGCCTAAAAGCTAAAGAAAAATAAAAATAGGTTATGTATTTTTATCTAAATTATTGCAAAATAGAAAATAGACATTTAATACATTCTCGTTCGTAATATTTAATTGAATGTCTTTTGTTAGCATTAGTATTGATTGCTAGCATTATTTAATTTACTAATATTAATTGCTATAAAACTTATTGGAGCATTCAAAAGTTCTAAATAAAACTTTGAAATATTACCTTAAAAGATAAAATTATGAAATTTTTTAAGAAATATTTATAAATTACATTACTATAAGTATATTTATATATTAAATATATCTAAATTGCTATATATGTAATGTCGGGTTGGTTTGGTTTCGGTTTGACTTTCTTTAGTTAAAACCAAACCAAACCAATTATGGTCGGATTTTTTTTTCCAACACCAAACCAAGTCAAACCAAACCATAATCGGGGTTTTTTTCTCGGTTTGACTCGGATTATCGGGTTGGTGCGGTTTATCGGTTTTCTTTGTACACCCCTACCCAGCAGGATACATATTGCCCAAATGGAACCTAAAAGATGGGATGGGTGATCCATAAGATCATTTGGCGAGGTTCATCCCTCAGCGTGGGGATCTTTGTGGAAATAAAAACTTGTTTTGTTGAGGCAATTTCCCTCGTCGCTTACCCGCATTTCTCGCACGTATGGTAACGAGGGGGGTTCGCATCTATACGTGTAGTGTGGTGCTTAGGACTTCTTCTGCTTTCTATTGCACGCTGAAACTCTTTTTTTATTTCAAAAGTGCGATGCCATTCCAATTCAAAGAATTAAAAAAAACTTCGAATTCTCAATTCTCTACGACTTCTAGACCATAAAATATTTTCAGGAACAAGCAAATCAAAATGATTTTTGTCTGTATTTATTCTTTGAGTTTGAGGTTGCAGAATGAATTCATCAAAATTCTTTTTATCAACATATCTTTGTTCTGGGTATCTTTGATTAGTTTGGTGTACTACTCCCTAGAAGACCGAACTCTTAACGATGCTTTGAATAGCAATCTTTCGTACCCCATTCAATAGACTTGCTGGGAAAGTCGCCCATCCTTTTGGGCACAGGGATGCGAGAACCAATCCGAGTAATCAACCGCTTTTTTTTGAATCTGCCTCAAGCAAGCCACCCCAACCCTACCGCCAAAAAGCCGTCCGTATAGTGCAGGAGCGCTCACATTTTATTGCTTACTCTTTCACTTTCATTTCTAAATCCGGCTCGCTCCCGGCTACGGTTTGGACCTTTCGCCTGCTTAGAAGTGAATTCGAACCACTGACATAAGGATTTTCAGTCCTTTACTCTAATCAGCTGAGTTACCTAAACCACTTTCCTAAAGTCTGTTTTTTTCCTTCCCTGCATACTCCGTACCCAACTTTACTGCTGTGTTCTTCGCAGGATCCAGAGTAGTGGGGGCCCTCAACGACACCTTCTACTTATGTAATGTTCTTCCCCTGGGTCAAGTATAGTTTATCTCCTATCAGAAATTATGACTTCAAAATAAATTACTTTCAAGAGCCGTCTATAAAATGACAAACGCATTAACCGTTATGAATGGTCATTATTTGGAAATGGTTGCTCATAAGATATTGACAAGAGGGGTTGCTCTTATGGTAAGCAACCCCACTTCCAATCGAGAGGTTGTGAGTTCGAGTCTCCCCAAGAGTAAGGTGGGAAGTTCTTGGAGGGAAGGATGTCTGGGGTCTATTTGGAAACAGCCTCTCTACCCAAGGGTAGGGGTAAGGTCTGCGTACACACTACCCTCCTCAGACCCCACTAAATAGAATTATACTGGATTGTTGTTGTTGGTTGCTCAGAAGATAAGTGTAAGAAGATACAAAAATGAGTTGCTAATTTTTTTTCTTTTGGGAATATCAAGTGTTTTGGGAAGTGCATAATATGTAGGGAGCACTGCTATTTCCAAATGCAGCTTTGTTCTCGGAGAGTCAACCTTTCTTTAGTGTTTTTTGGATCTTTAAACTGTACCTATGAAATTAGTGATAAAATTCGACTAATGACTATGTCTATTTATATTATATTTATTTCATGTTTCACATATCCAGTTCTTTGACAAAGTTATTGTTAGGATTATGATTCCTACTAAAGACAACAACCTTCATATTGAATAATCCGGAATTACAACTACATGAGCGGAAGCTAACCTGAATCCATATGTGTGGAATTTTATGAACCACCTTTGATAATTGTCCTTGATTCCTTTTGAACCTCTTGATCCTTTCTTCAAGTTTCTTGAAGTTTGTATGTTACCACAAGAATGAATCCACAAGATTTAACAATATGAGAATTGTTACACAATAACAATAATATGACAATGATCAAATTTGGCTTATGGTTTTCCACCCTATTTGCAAGACAATGGACAATATGGTTCTTGATTCAATGGGAAGAAGAAGAACTTGTCTTGCTAAAGAATGGGAACCATAACCCCACTTTATAACTCTAGGAGTTACATAATCCAAGAGACAAGAGTTACAAGACAAAAGTTATGTCTTGAGTTATGTCTTGCAAGAGTTACAAAACTGAAGAGTCACAAGCATTCATGTAACCATAGTTACATTTGTAACCTTAGTTAGCCCATCATAAACTAAGGTTACCCTTTTGGGTATCTACACATTAGTCCTACACTTTAGTATGACAACACATTGGCCCCCTTAACATAATGTCCATAAGACCACATAATTAGGCCAAACCAAAAGATAGCACATAACATATAATTATCCATATATTGTTCATATGTGTATAGATATAAGTCCATATATCTAGATATAAATCCATATATCTTACAATCTCCCACTTGGACGAGATATACATACATATGTACAAACCTTAATATTATATGTTACAAACCTTAGGTGCACAAAATTGCTATCACAATAATATTGTCATGAACAATCCGGTCCATCAATCATACCAACATAGGAACTAAGTGCTCGTCGTTACTCATTCGTAACTAGAAACCAATCATAGATCACGTATATCAATATAACCAACGACATGGATCAAGTGTAGGTATGTAGCATGGAAATAACATAAAGTGTGGTCAATAGAATGTCTATTTCCAACTGGTTCTCCTTATTGAGATCAAACATAAACTGTAAGAGTACAAAAACTTTAAAACTGAATATCTGCAGATATAACTGAATTACTGAATTTCTGAATATAATGAACAATTACATAAATGTGCAATACAAACTCCCACTAAAATACATAATCCTTATCTGATTTGACACCCATACAAGCAATATGCTCATGAAATACTTTTGGTGTCAATCCCTTAGTTAGCGGATCCGCAAGCATGGAGTTTGTACTAATGTACTCAATGCACAATTGTCCATTTTGTACTCTTTCTTTAACAACCCGAAATTTGACGTCCATATGTTTTGCTTTCGTCAAACTACTGTTGTTATTAGCATAAAGGACTGCTGATCGGTTGTCACATAATAGCCTAAGAGGCTTCTGAATAGTATCAACAATACGCAGTCCACCAACAAAATTCCGCAGCCATAATGCCTCATTAGATGCTTCATAACATGCCATAAACTCCGTTTCCATGGTGGAAGTGGCTGTAAGAGTTTGCTTAATGCTTCTCCAAGAGATAGCACCACCCGCAAGCATGTAAATATAGCCTGAAGTAGACTTCAAACTATCCTGACATCCAGCAAAATCGGAATCGGTATACCCAATGATCTCAAGCTGGTCCGATTTCCGGTATGTAAGCATGTAATCCTTTGTTCTCTGTAAGTACCTCATGACCCGTTTGGCTGCCTTCCAATGGTCCATTCCCGGATTGCTTAGATATCTGCCTAACATCCCAACAATGTATGCTATATCAGGTCGTGTACATACCTGAGCATACATCAGACTACCTACCGCCGAAGCATTAGGTGTCTTCTGCATTTCCGAAATTTCATAAGAATTGTTTGGGCACTGTTTGAGACTAAATTTGTCTCCCTTAGCAACAGGGGTGTCGCCTGGTTTACAATCCTGCATGCCAAATCTTTTCAGAACCTTATCGATATAGCCCTTTTGTGACAGACCGAGAACGCCTTTGGAGCGATCTCTTAGAATCTGAATTCCTAATACAAAAGAAGCTTCACCAAGATCTTTCATTTCAAATTTCTTTGAAAGAAATTTCTTAGTTTCAAGTAATAATGCTATATCGTTACAGGCAAGCAGTATGTCATCGACATATAAAACCAGAAAAATATACTTACTCCCACTGAACTTATGGTATATACAGTCATCAGCAATATTCGGTTCAAAACCAAAAGATGTAATGACTGCATGAAACTTATAATACCATTGACGAGAAGCTTGCTTGAGCCCATAGATGGATTTCTTTAATTTGCAAACCTTCTTCTCTGATTCATCCGAAACAAAGTTTTCAGGTTGCACCATATAAATTGTTTCCTCAATGTCACCATTGAGAAAAGCAGTCTTAACATCCATTTGATGAAGCTCAAGATCAAAATGTGCTACTAATGCCATTATAGTCCTGAAAGAGTCTTTCGATGAAACTGGAGAGAAAGTCTCTTTATAATCAATGCCTTCTTTCTGAGTGTAGCCTTTTGCGACAAGACGAGCTTTATACTTAATAACATTGCCCCCTGAATCCCTTTTGGTTTTAAAAATCCATTTACAACCAATAGGTTTCGTACCTTCGGGCAACGTAACAAGCTCCCAAACGTCATTATCGCTCATTGACTTCATCTCATCATTCATGGCATCAATCCACTTTTGAGAGTTAGAACACTTAATAACTTGACTGAAGTTGATTGGATCATCTTCCTCAAGTCCAATATCACTTTCTTGTTCTTGGAGAAATACATAATAATCATTCGAAATTGCATTTCTCCTCTCTCTAGTGGATCTCCTTAATGGCATTTCAGTTACTTGAGGTTGTTGAGTTTGATTTTCATTAGTTATATCAGGTTCCTGATGGGGGAGATTTTCGAGATTGTCTTGAACCGGAGTTGTGTGATCCGAGTCAGTAAGACCAAGATCAACAATTTGAGGGAAAGACACATGTTCTTCCTCAAAGACAAAATCTCTAACAACTTTATCTCCCCACCCCCCAAACTCAATATCCTCAAAGAACCTAGCATTTCCCGTCTCAAAAATAGTTCGTGATGTGGGATCATAAAACTTAAAACCCCTGGATTTTTCAGAGTATCCAACAAAATAGCTACTAACCGTCTTAGCGTCCAGTTTCTTTTCATTCGGCCTATAAGGCCTTGCCTCAGCTGGACAACCCCAAATGTGTAAATGCCGAATACTGGGTTTATGCCCAGTCCAAAGTTCATAAGGGGTTTTGATTGTAGCTTTAGTTGGAACTCTATTTAGAATATAAGTTGCAGTTTTTAATGCTTCACCCCAGAGTGAGTCTGGCAAAGAAGTACGAGAAATCATACTTCTTACCATATCCTTAAGGGTCCTATTTCGTCTCTCAGCTACACCATTCATCGTAGGACTTCCTGGCATAGTATATTGAGGGACGATCCCACACTCATCTAGGAATTTAGCAAAAGGCCCTGGACGTTGTTCACCGGAACCATCATATCGACCATAGTATTCACCACCACGGTCAGATCTAACGGATTTAATTCTTTTGCTTAGTTGATTTTCAACTTCAGCCTTAAATGATTTGAACACGTCTATGGATTGGGACTTTTCGTGAATAAGATATAGGTACCCATAACGAGAGTAATCGTCTATGAATGTGATAAAGTATTGTTGACCATTCCGACAAGGAGTAGGAAATGGCCCGCAAATATCCGTATGTATCAATTCTAAGACGTCCGAAGCTCTCTTGGAACCTAATCTAATCTTGTTTGTTTGTTTTCCCTTGATACACTTAATACAAATTTCCGAATTTGAGGTATCAAGAGAATCAAGAATTCCATCTGACACGAGTTTCTGAATTCTTTGAATGGATATGTGACCCAAACGTTTATGCCAGAGTGATATAGAATTCTCATTAGTTAATTTCCTTTTAGTACCACTTAAACTTGTATGCAAAGTTTCTTTATTTGAAGTTATTGTATCAACTAAATATGAGCTATCAAATGTTGATAAAACACCAGTACCAATAAGATTTGAACACTGAAAGAGACTAACTTTATTATCCCCAAATGTACATTTATAACCAGATATGTCCAATTGGGGAACCGAAATTAAGTTCTGTCTAAAAGACGTTACAATAAAAGTCTCATCCAAATCTAAATGAAAACCAGTTTTAAACAACAGCCTAAATTTGCCAATAGCTTCAACTGGCACCTTCTTGCCGTCACCCACATAGATGTATCTTTCACCATCATTTGGTTTTCGGCAGTTCAGGCAACCCTACATTGATATACTTATATGAGTAGTAGCAGCAGAATCTACCCACCAAGTATCCTTAGGTACTGAAATTAAATTAAGTTCAGAACAAACAAGAGAAAGAAGTGTACCTTTTTTCGCACGCCAGGCATGGTACTTGGTACAATCCTTCTTCACATGATTAGTCCCCTTACAGAAGAAGCAACCTAATGCAGTGATTTCAACCTTAGGTTCCTTATGTTGCTTATTCTTGGGCTTTGCAACTACAACTTCCTTACCCTTCCTCTTCTTAGTTTCCTTATAAGAGGATGCCAAATGAGCACTTTCTGTCTTATCTAGCTTTATCCTTTCCTCTTCTTGCACACAGTGTGAAATGAGCTCGTTAAGAGACCATTTCTCCTTCAGGCAGTTATAACTGACCTTAAACTGATTAAAGTGTGCAGGAAGAGATATCAAAACAAAGTACACAAGCAGTTCCTCGGGTAAATCCAGCTTGAGTGACTTTAGTTTCGAAGCAAGATGAGACATTTCCATAATGTACTCCCTAATGTTTCCCTTGCCCTTATACCTCATGGAAACAAGTTTACTCAATAGTGTACTTGTTTCCGCCTTTTCGTTTTGAATAAAACGCTGTTCGAGGTTGTCAAGGAAAACTTTGGCATTGGGTTCATCATTCATAGTGCCCCTGAATGATTCTGGGATTGCACGCTTCATGATCATGAGACTCATGCGATTCGAGCGTTCCCACTTCTCCATCACCCTCCTGTCATCAGGAGAGGATGTATCCTCAAGAGGAGTAGGTTGCTCGGTCCGAAGTGCTAAGTCAAGATCCATGCAACCGAGAACGATCATGACGTTCTCTTTCCATTCCTTAAAGTTAGTGCCGTTAAGCACAGGGATGCTATTGATGTTGGCAGAGATCGTAGAAGCAGAAGAATTTACTGAAAATAGAACAAAAGGATTACTGAATACATGCTTACATAAACTTGAACTTTAACTTTATAGATTCAAAATTAGGCAATTCCCATTACAAGATACCTAGCACAACATTGATTTTAGTCTTTGGACAGAAAAATAACTTGTAAGTGGTACTCTTGGTGTAGTGATCAAACATAGACAATAAACTCCTGTCAAATATTAAACCTTCCTTTGGGCCGATTTAATATTCACATGGAAAACCAAATAATCGTCTCATATTTACCACCACAAGAATGTTCGAATTCCTGCCAAATAACACCTTCCTTTGGGCCGGTGTTAAACGCATGGAAGACTAACATCCACAGTCATCTTATATTTTAAAATTAATCAATCTACACAATAGAGGTTACTTTGGCAACATAGTGCTTCAATTGAATAACTAAAATATTAGATGCTATAAACTTTAGTTCCTTAAGCCATTTTATGAATCTCAACTTAATGTGTTACATATTTTGATATGTAACACTTGAATATTAATCGTTGTTTACATGATAGGACAATTCTAAATATATTATAAGAATTGATGGACTTTAAAACAATTAATATTCACTGAAACTTAAGAGAGTTGAAACGTTTTTAACCTTACTGGACCAACACAATCGATTGTCAAAACCAGACAATCGATTGTTTGATCTTCTGAAAAAGTTTTTAAGTTACTGGACCATCCACAATCGATTGTCAAAGCCAGACAATCGATTGTTTGGTTTTATGAAAAAAATTTTAAGTTACTGGACCATGACAATCGATTGTCAAAACCAGACAATCGATTGTTGTGGTTTTATGAAAAATTTTTAAGTTACTGGACCATGACAATCGATTGTCAAAACCAGACAATCGATTGTTGTGGTTTTATGAAAAATTTTTAAGTTACTGGACCATGACAATCGATTGTCAAAACCAGACAATCGATTGTTTTGGTTTTGATAAAAATTTTTCAGTTTCTGGACCATCACAATCGATTGTCTACAATAGATAATCGATTGTATGGTGTTATTAAAAAACGTTTCAACTCACTGGACCAGAACAATCGATTGTCAGGCTTTAACAATCGATTGTCTGGTGTTCCAAAATAACTGCCAGAATATTTAACGTCTCAGATAATCGATTGTTTAAGGCAACAATCGATTGCCTGACTGGCAGTGACCAAAAAATAATTTCCAGAATAACACATGATTTTCAACATGGATTTTAAACATAAAAAACATGTTGTTAACCAACTAAAATCATGCTGAATCATACAATGTTTTAACATCAAATACATTAAAACATAACAATCATAAGATCATGCTATTTCATGGTAGAATTTTATAAACAAAATTCTAATTAAACTTAAACATGATTTCTAACATAACATGAACCTTATGATCATCCAAATTATCCAAAATGAAGGGTGGCTCTGATACCAATTGTTAGGATTATGATTCCTACTAAAGACAACAACCTTCATATTGAATAATCCGGAATTACAACTACATGAGCGGAAGCTAACCTGAATCCATATGTGTGGAATTTTATGAACCACCTTTGATAATTGTCCTTGATTCCTTTTGAACCTCTTGATCCTTTCTTCAAGTTTCTTGAAGTTTGTATGTTACCACAAGAATGAATCCACAAGATTTAACAATATGAGAATTGTTACACAATAACAATAATATGACAATGATCAAATTTGGCTTATGGTTTTCCAGCCTATTTGCAAGACAATGGACAATATGGTTCTTGATTCAATGGGAAGAAGAAGAACTTGTCTTGCTAAAGAATGGGAACCATAACCCCACTTTATAACTCTAGGAGTTACATAACCCAAGTGACAAGAGTTACAAGACAAAAGTTATGTCTTGAGTTATGTCTTGCAAGAGTTACAAAACTCAAGAGTCACAAGCATTCATGTAACCATAGTTACATTTGTAACCTTAGTTAGCCCATCATAAACTAAGGTTACCCTTTTGGGTATCTACACATTAGTCCTACACTTTAGTATGACAACACATTGGCCCCCTTAACATAATGTTCATAAGACCACATAATTAGGCCAAACCAAAAGATAGCACATAACATATAATTATCCATATATTGTTCATATGTATGTAGATATAAGTCCATATATCTAGATATAAATCCATATATCTTACAGTTATGACCCAGGATATTTTTACCAACACAGTGTATGTTCTTGCATTGATATACATTGTATGAGAGCATTCATATATCTCTATCTGCGGTGAGTAGCCCTTATGCAATAGAATTAATGTATTAAAAGAAGAATACTATTTCTACCGGATAACCAGATAATATCCTTATCAACTGTTTTAACGGCTTAAATACACGGTCATTGATGCATTTAATATTGGTATGCAGGTTAAATGGGATGGAGTAGGACGTGAGATTTGTCTCTTAGTGGCACTGCGAGTGTTGTCTCTTTATCGGCGCACATTACCTCAAAGAAAGCTCATCCTTGTTGAAGTTCACTTCTATGTATTGTACTACTTTATCATATCTGAATTTATATAGCTATATAATAGCTTTATTAGTACTGTGTCAAAACTTCAAGAGTAGAATATGTTGGGTCTGTGCTAAGTACGGGCAACACTTATCTAGTTATAATATAAGAGAAGAGTTTTATGATGAAAAAGTACAAATAACTATTTTAAAAGGTGTTGAAAGAAATTAACTTTATCGGTTTAATTTTAAAAGATGTTTATCTTTAACTTTGACATGATTTAATAATTGCTAGCCATCTCAAAAAATAATAAGATTTCGAATGGAACATCGTTCTACAGGAAGTTCTCTTTTTCTTTGGCAGGGGTAATCAAAATGAACTAAAAGTTAGTGCATAAATAGTCATGTAAACTTTATTCACTAAAGTCTAATATGTTATATACATGATTAGTTTAACGACGTAAGAACTCATCGCAAGTTGTATTAACTTTGACTGTGGTTATGAAAGTTCCTTCCTTATATTTTCTTTCAAACCATTTGCCTAAAAATTGACTTGTAGGAGTTCGAACTTAAAATTATTTGTCTTATATAACAATTCAATTTTACATGTAACTCAACCTCAGGTCAATTATCTAAGGTACGAGTTGTGGTAGCTCAACTTCACTACAGTAACCACTATTATGACGTTCAAAATGTTGTGTTAGGATTATGATTCCTACTAAACACAACAACCTTCCTATTGAATAATTCGGATATATAAACTACATGAGCGGAAGCTAACTTGAATCCATAAGTGGAAATGTTGAGCCTCCTTTTGATGATTGTCCTTTTGTTGTGAACTCCTTTAGCCTTCCTTCAAGTTCCTTGAAGTATACTTGTACCCACAAGAATGTATCCACAATACTAACACAATGTATGAAAGGTTCACAATAATATTGTTATGACAAGAATCAAAATTTTGGCTTATGACTTTCCACCCTATTTGCAAGACAATGGACAAAATTGGTTCTTCATCCAATGGGAAGAAGAAGAACTTGTCTTGCACTAGAATGGGAACCATAACCCCACTTTATAACTCTAGGAGTTACATAACCCAAGAGACAAGAGGTACAAGACAAGAGTTATGTCTTGAGTTATGTCTTGCAAGAGTTACATAACTCAAGAGTCACAAGCATTCATGTAACCATAGTTACATTTGTAACCTTAGTTAGCCCATCATAAACTAAGGTTACCCTTTTGGGTATCTACACATTAGTCCTACACTTTAGTATGACAATACATTGGCCCCCTTAACATAATGTCCATAAGACCACATAATTAGGCCAAACCAAAAGATAGCACATAACATATAATTATCCATATATTGTTCATATGTGTGTAGATATAAGTCCATATATCTAGATATAAATCCATATATCTTACAATCTCCCACTTGGACGAGATATACAAACATATGTACAATCCTTAATATTATATGTTACAAACCTTATGTGCACAAAATTGCTATCACAATAAAATTGTCATGAACAATCCGGTCCATCAATCATACCAACATAGGACCTAAGAGCTCGTCGTTACTCATTCGTAACTAGAACCAATCATAGATCACGTATATCAATATAACCAACGACATGGATCAAGTGTAGGTATGTAGCATGGAAATAACATAAAGTGTGGTCAATAGAATGTCTATTTCCAACTGGTTCTCTTTATTGAGATCATACTTAAACTGTAAGAGTACAAAACTTTAAAACTGAATATCTGCGCAGATATAACTGAATTACTGAATTTCTGAATATAATGAACAATACATAAATGTGCAATACAAACTCCCACTAAAATACATAATCCTTATCTGATTTGACACCCATACAAGCAATATGCTCATGAAATACTTTTGGTGTCAATTCCTTAGTGAGCGGATCCGCAAGCATGGAGTTTGTACTTATGTACTTAATGCACAATTGTCCATTTTGTACTCTTTCTTTAACAACCCGAAATTTGACGTCCTTATGTTTTGCTTTCGTCAAATTACTGTTGTTATTAACATATGCAACCATGGTTACATATGTTATTAGCATAAATGGCAAAATTGGAGTCGGTATACCTGATGATCTCAAACTGGTCCGAACTCCAATATGTAAGCATGTAATCCTTTGTTCTATGTATGTTCCTCATGACCCTTTTGGCTGCCTACCAATGGTCCATACCCGGATTGCTTAGATATCTACCTAACATCCCAACAATGTATGCTATATCAGGTCGTGTACATACCTGAGCATACATCAGACTACCTACCGCCGAAGCATAAGGTGTCTTCTGCATTTCCGAAATTTCATAAGAATTGTTTGGGCACTGTTTGAGACTAAATTTGTCTCCCTTTGCAACAGGGGTGTCGCCTGGTTTACAATCCTGCATGCCAAATCTTTTCAGAACCTTATCGATATAGCCCTTTTGTGACAGACCGAGAACGCCTTTGGAGCGATCTCTTAGAATCTGAATTCCTAATACAAAAGAAGCTTCACCAAGATCTTTCATTTCAAATTTCTTTGAAAGAAATTTCTTAGTTTCAAGTAATAATGCTATATCGTTACAGGCAAGCAGTATGTCATCGACATATAAAACTAGAAAAATATACTTACTCGCACTGAACTTATGGTATATACAGTCATCAGCAATATTCGGTTCAAAACCAAAAGATGTAATGACTGCATGAAACTTATAATACCATTGACGAGAAGCTTGCTTGAGCCCATAGATGGATTTCTTTAATTTGCAAACCTTCTTCTCTGATTCATCCGAAACAAAGTTTTCAGGTTGCACCATATAAATTGTTTCCTCAATGTCACCATTGAGAAAAGCAGTCTTAACATCCATTTGATGAAGCTCAAGATCAAAATGTGCTACTAATGCCATTATAGTCCTGAAAGAGTCTTTCGATGAAACTGGAGAGAAAGTCTCTTTATAATCAATGCCTTCTTTCTGAGTGTAGCCTTTTGCGACAAGACGAGCTTTGTACTTAATAACATTGCCCCCTGAATCCCTTTTGGTTTTAAAAATCCATTTACAACCAATAGGTTTCGTACCTTCGGGCAATGTAACAAGCTCCCAAACGTCATTATCGCTCATAGACTTCATCTCATCATTCATGGCATCAATCCACTTTTGAGAGTTAGAACACTTAATGACTTGACGGAAGTTGATTGGATCATCTTCCTCAAGTCCAATATCACTTTCTTGTTCTTGGAGAAATACATAATAATCATCCGAAATTGCATTTCTCCTCTCTCTAGTGGATCTCCTTAATGGCATTTCAGTTATTTGAGGTTGTTGAGTTTGATTTTCATTAGTTATATCAGGTTCCTGATGGGGGAGATTTTCGAGATTGTCTTGAACCGGAGTTGCTTCAACAACTTGAGGGAAAGACACATGTTCTTCCTCAAAGACAAAATCTCTAACAACTTTATCTCCCCACCCCCCAAACTCAATATTCTCAAAGAACCTAGCATTTCCCGTCTCAAAAATAGTTCGTGATGTGGGATCATAAAACTTAAAACCCCTGAATTTTCCAGAGTATCCAACAAAATAGCTACTAACCGTCTAAGCGTCCAGTTTCTTTTCATTCGGCCTATAAGGCCTTGCCTCAGCTGGACAACCCCAAATGTGAAAATGCCGAATACCGGGTTTATGCCCAGTCCAAAGTTCATATGGGGTTTTTATTGTAGCTGCAGTTGGAACTCTATTAAGAATATAAGCTGCGGTTTTTAATATGGATTGGGACTTTTCATGAATAAGATATAGGTACCCATAACGAGAGTAATCGTCTATGAATATGATAAAGTATTGTTGACCATTCCGACAAGGAGTAGGAAATGGCCCACAAATATCCGTATGTATCAATTCTAAGACGTCCGAATCTCTCTTAGCACCTAATCTAGTTCTTGTTTGTTTGTTTTCCCTTGATACACTCAATACATATTTCCGAATTTGAGGTATCAAGAGAATCAAGAATTCCATCTGACACGAGTTTCTGAATTCTTTGAATGGATATGTGACCCAAACGTTTATGCCAGAGTGATATAGAATTCTCATTAGTTAATTTCCTTTTAGTACCACTTAAACTTGTATGCAAAGTTTCTTTATTTGAAGTTATTGTATCAACCAAATATAAGCTATCAAATGTTGATAAAACACCAGTACCAATAAGATTTGAACACTGAAAGAGACTAACTTTATTATCCCCAAATGTACATTTATAACCAGATATGTCCAATTGGGGAACCGAAATTAAGTTCCGTCTAAAAGACGGTACAATAAAAGTCTCATCCAAATCTAAATGAAAACCAGTTTTAAACAACAGCCTAAATTTGCCAATAGCTTCAACAACATCCAAATCTACGTTTGCCTATAAAATGAGAGCTTGGTCTCTTATTTTTAACACCAACAAAAGAGAGAAAAAGAGTGAGATTTCACAGATAGGGTATAAGAAAATAGTTTATGAGAAAAATAGAGAGTGAGCGACATTGTAATGAGGTGGAATATCAAAAGAGGGTTATTCCTTTTGAGTGTTGTAGTGGTCTTTGGAGTATTTTATTCGGACCTACAAAGTGTAAAATTCCTTACTATAGTGATATCAGTTGCTCCTCTCAGGGCATTGGTTTTTTCCCTTATTCATAAGGGTTTTCCACGTAAAAATCTTGGTGTCATTGTTACTCTTTTATTCTTGTTAATTGCCGTATCTTGGTGCTACATTATTATTCCGTTTTTATTACCATGAATATTATTTTGGTAGGGGGTTTATTCCCAACAACTGGTATCAGAGCACAGGTTCTGCTCGTTCACTGAAATACTATTCACTATCGGTAGTACTATACTCTGTGAAAATAAAAATGTCCGGAGTAAAGTACGAGGTAGCAAAATTCAACGGAGATAACGGTTTCTCAACATGGCAAAGAAAGATGAGGGATCTGCTCATCCAACAAGGATTACACAAAGTGCTAGTTGTTGATGCCAAAAAGCCTCATACCATGAAAGCTGAGGATTTGGCTGACTTGGATGAAAGAGTTACTAGTGCAATCAGGTTGCACTTATCGGATGATGTGATAAATAACATCATTGATGAAGACACTGCACGTGGAATTTGGACAAGGTTAGAAAGCCTATACATGTCCAAAACGCTGACAAATAAATTGTACCTGAAAAAGCAGTTATACAACCTTACACATGGGTGAAGAGTAAAAATCGAGGAGGATCATAAAGCCATCTTGCTATTGAACTCGTTGCCATCTTCCTACGATAATTTGGCAACAACCATCCTGCACGGTAAGACTACTATTGAGTTGAAAGATGTCACATCGGCTCTTTTACTCAATGAGAAGATGAGAAAGAAGCCTGAAAATCAAGGACAAGCACTTATCACAGAAGGTAGAGGCAGGAGTTATCAAAGGATTTCGAGCAACTATGGTAGATCCAGAGCTCGTGGAAAGTCAAAGAATCGATCCAAATCAAAAGCCAGAAATTGCTACAACTGTGATCAACCAGGTCACTTCAAAAGAGATTGCCCAAATCTAAGGAAGGGCAAAGGTGAAACTAGTGGCCAGAAGAATGACGAAAACACAGCTGACATGGTGCAAATCAATGACAATGTTGTCCTCTTTATAAATGAGGAAGAGGAATGCATGCACCTGTCAGGTCCAGAGTCTTACCATGCCACACCGTAAGATATCTTTTTTGCAGATATGTAGCAGGTGATTTCGGCACAGTGAGAATGGGTAACACGATTTACTCAAAGATTGCGGGGATTGGTGATATTTGTATTAAGACAAATGTCGGATGCACATTGGTTCTAAAGGGTGTCTGGCATGTACGTGATTTGCGGATGAACTTGATCTCGGGGATTGCTTTGGACCGAGATGGATACGACAACTGTTTTGCAAATCAAAAGTGGAGACTCACCAAGGGATCATTGGTGATTGCAAAGGGAGTTCCTCGTGGCATGTTGTACAGGACAAATGCAGAAATATGCCAAGGTGAATTAAATGCGGCACAAGATGAGATTTATGCAGATTTGTGGCATAAAAGAATGGGTCATATGAGCAAGAAGTGATTGCAGATTCTTGCCAAGAAATCACTTATTTCTTATGCCAAAGGTACAACAATAAAACCCTGTGACTATTATTTATTTGGTAAGCAGCATAGAGTCTCATTTCAGACATCGTCTAAAAGAAAATTGAATATACTTGATTTAGTATATTCTGATGTCTGTGGCCCAATGGAAATTAAATCAATGGGCGGTAACAAATATTTTGTTACTTTTATTGATGATGCTTCACGAAAATTGTGGGTTTATATTTTGAAAACCAAAGATCACGTGTTTCAAGTTTTCCAGAAGTTTCATGCTCTAGTAGAAAGGGAGACTGGTCAAAAGCTAAAGCGTCTCCGAAGTGACAATGGAGGTGAGTACACTTCAAGGGAATTTGAAGAGTATTGTTCAAGTCATGGGATCAGACATGAAAAGACAGTTCCTAAAACCCCACAACACAATGATTGGACGGCTTTTTAATCTTAACGGTTTGGCTTAACGGTTATCGACTTTTAAATGTATTCATCCGTTAGCCACTCGATAAGATATTGGCCGGATTGGTATCGGGTTAGCTCTTATCGGGCGGTTACCGGGCGGTTTATCGGTTTAATATCTATGGGGGTTATCGAAAAGCTTATACCGAATTACAATACTTGTACAATACTAAAAGTCTAAAAAGCAGAAGACAATTGTAAATTGTACACATTTTATGGGGCTTACTTTTTAAAAATTTGAAACTAAGACACAAATTCATTTAAAAGAGAAACATTTTCCGAAGTAAAGAACTAAAATCTACTTGGTTAGCATTTGAGACATATCATCAAACACTTACTCCCGTGGTCTAGTTAAACTTGAATTTAGTATTCACAATTAAGCAAGATAGCTTTTTAGATACTTCAGACAAATTAGTGTACGAAACTTTTGATTGAAATTACTTCCTCTGTCTTATTTTGTTTTATGGAAATCTTTACACTAGTCAAAATTGCATCGCCTTTACAGTATGTGAAGCAGAACATCTATGTTCTGTTCACATACTTCATATTTTTATCATTCAAGGGCACACAGAACTTTTGAAAAAGATTTTGAATCCATATATTTTATCAACAACACTTGTATTATAACAAATATAGTAAACAATAATAAGTTGAGATATTATCAGGTGAAAAAATTATTTCCAGAGAGTAAATTACTCCATTTTAACTATAACTCTGCAACATTTTGATACCTAGTTTACAAGAGCTTTGAGATTTTGTCTCATTCTTTTTGTACTGTACACACAAGAAGACGACGAGTACCTGGAGAGACGAGACGACGACAGGGTGACCGACGACTGGTGGAAGTAGACGACGACGAGCGAGCGGACGCGAAGACTGGAGAGGATTGGTGGCTAGCGGCTGCTGCTTTAACAGTGTTAGGGTTTCTCAGTTTCTCTAGACTAGAATGAGGAATTAGATATTTCGATTTAGGTAATAGAAATTAGAAAATTAGGGATAATGGGTATAGAGACAGAAGTCACTACTCACTGTCTCACTCAGTCAGACTCAGAACAAATAGTGGGGGTGGTTGTTTTTGTAATTTATTTTTGTTATACACTTATACTTATTCATTTTTAAGGTTTTTAGTTTTTATATTTAATATATATAATTATGTAAGTAAAAATCAATTTTACATATATATATATATATATATATATATTCTTAACGGGTTAACGGATTATCCGTTAAGAAAATTGAATAATCCTCCCCCAAACCGATAAGCCGTTAATAAAAAAAATTCAATCCGTTCTCCGTCCGTTAAGCCGTTATCATTAAGCCATTAAGCTTCTGTTCGGTTCGGTTTTCGGTTTCAGATCGGTTTTGAACAACTTGTACTATTTATTATTTACAGTTTAGACTTTTAATTTTTGTTTATTTAGAAATTATGCATTATTAATTATTAATTTATAGATCATATTTTGGCTATTTATTACTTCAGATTTGTACAAAATTGTTTGTTTGAAAAAAAAGAATGAACATCATATGTCCGTTGAATTATGTGGAATATAATTTGGGACTAAAGACTAATAAATTTGCTTTTAAAAAATATACTAGCTACTTGTGGATTTTCATTGGGAAGTGACCTGAAGCAGATTAATCTTTTGTTGGAAATTTACCTGCAAATATACAAGACATGGGGATTTTGTTAGGAATTCTCCTGTGAAATTATCACGTCAAATTCCCATTAAATTCCCTTTTTCACGAAATTTTTATAGAATATTTCCTGCAAATTTACTTGGAGGTTTTGCTGCAGAATTACAGGCAAATATTTGCTATGAAAATTCCTAGGAGAACTCCTTTCTTTCACAATTTTTTACCAAAATTTATTACGATTTTTTTGGATTTCTTGCGGAAAAATCCGCAAGTAACTTATATAGCAATTTAACATTCCCAGGTAATGTACATGCGACTAATTTTTCCCAAGGTAATTTATCCGGGAAACTTAAAATTCACAGGTAATAGTTACCCACGATCTTTAACCCTGCGAATTTTCGTTTGCATGAAAATCTCCAGGTAAATATTTCACTTATGAATTTTACATTATAATCCCTAAAAAAATTACCATGTAAATGTCACTTTTCTTACAGTGGGAGTACACCCAAATGAGATGCAATCAAAACAATGTAAATATTTGTGGTTCCGCTTGTTAAAAAAATGAGGAGTGAGAACAACAAATTGTGTACCTTTTTATTGCAACGAAAATTGTTGAACTCATCACTAGAAAAATTGTCCCAAGTCGAATTTTAAATCATTAAAAAACAAAGTTTATTTCACAAACTAAAGCCTTCCTTCTTTGTATCCTTGAAAGATCTTCTGTAGGATATATATATAAAAAAGAAAAAAATTACCCATGAAAATTATCACTTCACATTCTCACATATCTCAAATAATATGCAGTAGTTTTTAGGAGTAATAAAACCTCTTAATAACCTACTTAAGTTAAATCTTTTCTAAAATGAGTTGGATCAGTCCACATAGGTAACCCACGACCCAAACTTAATATCCAACAACGCTTTATATTAGGATTCGTATCTGAGAACCAACCTACTCAGCAACAATCTATTTGTTTTAGTTTCACCTTCTCTATTCTCTCTAATTTGACTTTCTCTCATTCCATTTTCTAATGCATTTCTGTTGTAAGAGTGCAGTGGAGTTACCATTACCCATCTTCTTGCAGTTTGGCTCTAAGTTAAAATAGTACTAAATAAGTAATTATTTATAAACATAATATTATTAACCACAAGCTCACCAACAAAAGGATAGTTATAAAGCAAAGTAAATCTTGTGGGAGCACCTGCAATAGTCTTATTTGGTATATCAAATATCAATGGTAGAGCCTCATTCTCATAGGTCTGGTGTCTCATCAACACCAACAAATATTTCCAATCCTAAGGAAAGAACGTATGTTGTCTCATCTCCAAGGCTCCAACAAACTGATGATTAATAGGTTAGAATATCAAAATATATTAAACCCTTTCAACTATTAAGCGATTCATATTCAGTATATGAGAAAAGTTCCAGTTAATCCATATAAAATACTTCTTATAAATTTTTAAAAGACAAAAATGAGAAGATAAGTTGGATGTTCAAACTGATAAGCACAGAAAACAAGGAGGAAGACATGACACATAATGCACGGGGCGTAAAGGAGAAAGGAGAAACAGAGTTGTATTCGTTCATTTTAGCATAGCACTGAAAGAAAATTACCTAAATAGTTTTTCCCTGAACAACACAAATTGGCTAGTGCAGGGACACAATAGGAATTTTCCCTCCGCAGGTCGACTGTAGAAAATAGAATAGAATTTACAATACGTCACCAGTAGCTAAAAGTTAAAGCCGGCATTAAAAGGAAAAGAAGGTTAAAAAGCTTCCGGCACTCCAATGGCCATCGCCGCCGCAATTACGGTGCCTCTCACAACCCCAAGCCGCCGGTTTCTTGCTTCTGCTTCTGCTAATGCCATTCGATTTTCTTCTCCTTTAACTGCACAGCCAAAATATTTCAAAATCGCCGCCGGTAGAGGAACACAGTGCCCTAATTTCCGCATTTGTGCGGCATCTTCAATGAGAATCGAAGCTCCGGAAAAGGGTTCTCCAGATTCTTTCCTTGACCGTAAGGAAAGCGACATTCTTCACTTCGTCAAGTACCACGGCCTCGGCAACGACTTCATATTGGTAATACAAAACACAATACATACTGATATATATGCGATGCTCAATTTGAATAATGCTTTTTCTAGTTTCTTAGGAATTTGGAAAAATGATGTGAATTTAAGAGATATTACTTGCTGCATTTTTTCCTCGTTATCTTGGTCAACTGCTTTTATTTTGTGATGCAAAGTTACAGTTTTTCACCGGTTTGTTGTTTTGTCCTTCCTCTGTAACTAAAGTTTCAAATAATGCTCATATCACTATTTATCCTTCTTCAAATATCTTTAATTTAATTATGTGGTTTGCGTGGCCGACCCAACCAATCTGGGATTGAGGCGTTGTTCGTTGCTGATTTATGTTTTTCCTGTTGCCAAGACTGAACAGGGTGAGGTCATCTTATTCTCATTTAATATATCTCAAAGTTCTTAGTTTTCTTGTTTGTAATATCTCAAGGTGTTGATTGATTGGTCTTGGTGTTTGTTGGAAAGATGCAGAATTGCAGAAAATGACTTAGCTAGTTTTAAAACTCTCGATACAGTTGGGATTTGTAAATCTAAATAAAAGTTGACAGTTTTAAATGTTGAAACTTTGGTATATTACTTATTTGAATGAGCTTACATTTTAGGGTTTGGAGAAAAAAATTCCCATGCCTGTAATACTTACACTTTATAAAAGGAATCCTATGTTTATGAATCTTGATTAACTGTCCATGACTGTGATGGTTTAGTGTTTGGAGAAGCACGCGTAGAAGCATGACCTCAGAGGAAAATAGTCATGATTTGCTTAGTTCTTTGGTCTTTGATCTTTTATTTTTGGTGTTTGAGTAGACGCTCTTCTAATCCATGCTTGTTTGAGAAGGTTGACAATAGAGATACAACAGAACCTAAGGTCAGTCCTGATCAAGCTGTGAAACTATGTGACAGAAACTTCGGAATTGGTGCTGATGGCGTGATATTTGCAATGCCGGGTGTCAATGGCACTGATTATACCATGCGGATCTTCAATTCAGATGGAAGTGAGCCAGAGGTAATATTGCATGTTCCTGAAATTTAAAATTGATTGCATCTCTGTCTCTAGAAGGATTAATTTGGCTTATCTTTTACCTCTAGAAGTTGCATGTTTGTGTACATTTGTGCCAATCTATGATAGATATAAGGAGAGAATTGTGGTTGAAACTATCTTGTTTTCATCCAGTCTCAATCTATCTTCTATGTTTCTTATTTTCTTTTCTTTTTTGTCCAACTTTCTGTCAGCCGTACCTTGGTTGTTGGATCTTGTTTTCTATGTAGCTACTGTGTGAAAGATAGGAAAGTATTATGCTTATAGCAGTCATCAGGTACAGTATTAGAATGCTATGACATGTAATCAGAGGATCAGTATAATTGGCTGCAATGTTTGCATATATCTAGTAGTCCTCAAGTTTATTTGTATGTTTCATACCAACTTCTGTTTCTTTCTGATTGTTCATTTCCATAGTTGAGTCCACTGGAAGATTTAAAGAATTCCTTTTTGACACCCTATGTGCAATAGATTCTTGCCTGAACTACAAATTGCTTTATCGTTTATTTCCAGTTTGCTACATGTGCTTTTGGGGCATACTTATTTTACTTTGTTCTGTAAGTGTGTGCTGTGTGCAAATGTTATATGCTTCATGGACTCGTTAATATGGCTGGAGTGACTGGGTGTTGACACAATATTACACTAGAAGACTAGTGAAGTCTTCATTTTCTAGGACCCTATGCAATACATTCTTGCCCGGGCCTTCACCACATGTATAGAATTACTTTATTGTGTATGTCTAGTTTAATACTGGTGCTTTCTGGGTATACTTATTTTATATTGTTGTGTATACTTACATTGTGGGTAGGAATTGTTTATGCTACCTGAACTCTTCAATGTGGCTGGAGTAACTGGGTCAATAGTAGGTACCTACTGAGGTTCACGACCCATCTTTAACCTGTTATTACACCAGTGTGGGTAATTCAACATACTTTTCCAAGGAAGCAAACAGCTAAGTCGTCTCCTCCCCATTTGTGCGAACTTTTCACTTCCTCTAAGCGAGCTGTCCCGATCAACTAGTTAAATAAATGGAAGCCAGAAAAGTTTTGCAAATCTATACAAATATACTTGGTCAACATTCAAGCAAGGTAAGATCATTTAAATAGAACGTCTTTACACCCAGGAAGATGATTATACACCTGTTTAATCACTTTCTAGTACTAATGTGTTGTCCCCAAAGAGGGACACATACCTTTTCAAGATCTAAGTCAGAGATAGGGGGTGAATGAGTACACAACTTTTTTTGTTTTATTTATTTATTTAATTTTTTTAAGTGACTAGGGAGGTAAAGTATTGTGGAAAGGACCCTCCACCTCCAAGGCTCCAACCATGAGATTGGGGTTTTGAGTCACCAAGGAAAGCAAAGGACTTGAGGTATTGAAATTTTTTAAGTACAAAGCAAAGGACTTGAGGTTTCGATCCTAAAGTCAGAGAGAAGACATCAAATGTTCCACTTTTGGCAAAAAAGAAAAGAAAAATGAACAGTGTGAACTTGAGCTGAAAATATTTATCGGGGGAATTGTCATGAGTGAGGTCTAAACCAGTTATTTTCACAATCTCCCTTTGGGATTTACTGTGAAAATTCATATTCTGGAAAAGAAAAGAGAGCATAGTAACTTCATAGTTTTTTAGGGGGGAAAACACTAATGGATTATATGCTAAAGGTCAATCTGGACTGACCTAATACCTTATGGAACTTATATATTGGGAATATAAGAGAAGCAAAACTGCAAAACACCATATATTTCACCTGTGTGAAAATATTATCCTTGATCAGATCCGAATTTCAAGGTGTAGGCAAGTCTTACTTACAATTTTCTTAAAGAAAAGGTCTGCACGAGTCTTACACCTTCCGCTAATGCACCTGGAAACTTCAGACGGGTCCGTGTTTGCTCATTTTGGAAGACAAACTTGCAATAGTGCCTTGTATGAATGCTATTTTTCAATTTTACTTTGGTTTATTCCTCAATTCTTGCCATGATTTCTAAGACATAGTATAGAGATCTGTTGAATCTAGTCTTCTGTCCATTTCATTGTTCATGTTACGAGTTGGATGCAGCCTATGTTTCTTTTCCAGTGTTGCTTTTCTTGTTTGGCAAGGAAAAGAAAAAGATTTTTAAAGATCAGAAGAATTGTGCTCCAGCTAAATATGACCCTTTTCTGATGGAATAAAAAACAGAATTGAACGACACAATTTTCATGAAACAGAAAATCACTTGAATATGTTGTTAGGTCATTCCTTCCTTGTCCATGTTTTTTCCTTTCCCTCTCTGATATAGAATGAAAGGAAGCATGATAGACCATTCGTATCTTCATTTATACAATGATGAAAAGATGCCCTTTTTGTTAGAACTTTTTATTATTTTTTTAATTTTTTTTATAATTTTACTTTTCAATCTATTTGAGCTGAAATTTGTGGTTGTTAACAATATTTCCTTTGTGTAAATACAGATGTGTGGTAATGGAATTCGATGCCTTGCCAAATTTATAGCTGAGCTTGAGAACTCCCGTGGAAAGCGAAGGTCTCTCCATTCTTTTTTTTTATGTTTTAGAATTTACTTTCTTTTATTTGTTTCTTTGTATTGAAAACTCCTGGGGAAATTGAAGCTTCTTTAAACTTGCTTATTTGGTTCTAGAAACTGGTGCATGCCTAGCAATGTTAGCTAGACCATGAGAACTAGAAAACCAGGACCTGATAATCTCATCTACAACAATCTTGATTTTGGTGTAGATCTTGACTCCAGGATAGCAATTTTGGGGACTAATGGAGCTGCAAATAGCATACTACTTAAGTTGATGATATGGGCTTTAATTCTCACTGATGGCATGGTTAATCACCTTAAAATTGCGCAGTACCACCAGCACTAGGCTGAGAAGCTAGACATGGAAATGTCAGTTCTTTAGTACATGATGAGGGGATCAGGGCAGCAATTGGAAAGTTTGGCCTCACAGGTAAAGCTCAAGTAATGCCATGAAGAACTTGTCAGATGGTCAACGTTGTCCGGTGATGTTTGCCTGATTGGCTTATAGGCAACGTCACATGCTTCTGTTAGAATGAGCCAACCTACCATCTGGTTATTGAGACAATTGACTCACTTGCTGAGGCATTGAATGGAGGGTGGAGTGGTTCTAGTTTTAGTCATGGTTTTAGGCTCATAAACCCGGTTGCCGATGAGATGGGTATGTGACATGATGGCTGTGACTCGCTGGGAGGTGACATCATGGACTTTAAGAAGCACTTCAAAACAAGAGCCAGATTGGGTGATTGAAGCAGATATTCTTTATTGGGCAAAAGTTATATTAGAAAGTGATGGTGTCACTTTTTCTTCTTGTTTGTTTTTCACTGACAAGGGTAACTGTGAAATATTATCAGGCCCGTTAAGTAAGCTGAAAGGGGAAAAAGTAAAGGTTTGTTGATCACCCCTAAGACCCACTCATGTTAGCTAGACCACCAGGCGTAGAGCTGATGCTAGAGAGAGGTAGTTATTGTACCATGGTCATCCTATGAATCTCTGGTTGTTGCTTAGTTCTCAATTTCTTCTGTCCACTCTACTGTCTTACATATTCTCTTCTGTTTTGGTGAGGATACATGGCAGCGTGTTTCTTATGTTAACATCATATTTGTTATATATCACCATATTAAAATCATTGTTGCACCTTGTTTTTCAGTGCGCTTAATTAGATTCTGATAATTGATAGGTTTGATTAACTGTCAACATAATTGTTATGGCCCACCTGTCCTGTTATATGCCTAAACTTGATAATAGCATTTGATTGCATCTGATGAAAATGGTTTCGGTAAATAGTGGATTCTGATTGGTTGTCATGTCTTTTTAATCTTGTAGTTTCACCATACATACAGGGGCTGGACTTATTGTTCCCGAGATTCAAGAAGATGGAAAGGTAAATCCATTTTTCTCATCCATTTGAGTAGACTAAAGCGCTATTGCATGGATTGAGCAGATTGGATGTGTAATATCACATAGCCAACCCAACTGATTTGGGTATAGTTGACTGACTGATTGTAGGAACTATTTGCACGCTATAAGCATTCAGTTTTGATGTTTTATTCTTCCTTTTAAGATTTATGTCAGGTTACTTTGCATTAAATAGTAAAGCAATCACATGTGTTTGCCTTTTTGTTGAGATTTAATATTTGCTTTTAATTTCAGGTTAGGGTTGACATGGGTGAACCCATTCTGAAGGCATCAGATGTACCCACGAAACTACCCCCTAATAAAGATCAATCTGTTGTTAAAGCAAGACTAGATGTAGATGGAAGTGCATGGAATGTGACCTGTGTCAGCATGGGAAATCCTCATTGTGTCACTTTTGGTACATCACAAGGCCAGGTATCCTTCTTTGGATTAATTCTATTTGGTATCATTTATGTGGAACCAAAGGCTGATAGTGCTACCATTGATTTGATGACTTGTGATAAGTGAAATTTTCTGTTATCCTTAAAGGATTCAATAAGCTATTCTATGAAATGAACAACTGACGATTGTTGCGCTAAACATTGTACCAAGCTTTTCACTCTGTAAATCAGCTTCTTAAAAATCTCATATTTTATCTAAGGAATCAGGTCAGTTGTTCTGTTATTTTCTTGCTGAACTGGTGTAAAATATTCTTTGGATATTAATTTTCGTGTTTTCCCATGAAAACTAGTCATTTCGTTTTCCTATTCTAAGAATTTAGAGGTTATCTGATATATTCTTTCGTTAATTGACAGTATGCTTCTGCTTGTACAGAAATAGAAAACAGAAACATTTGACAGTTTTGTGTCTCCCTCTCAATTTCTGGGCTTGATTGCTTTTTCTTTTTCTGCTTATCATGCAACAGGATTTGCAAGTAGATGAACTGAACTTATCAGACATTGGTCCAAAGTTTGAACATCATGTGATGTTCCCTGCTCGCACTAACACGGGTCAGTTTAAATCTATCAATTTGGGAACTTTAATATCTTTAATGCTGCAGGAGTATGATCTTCACGACAGCATTATTATTTTCTAGTTGTAAAAAGATTTTGAACCTCACAACAAGAATTTTTGGTATCTCTATCACATCTCTATCTCGATTGAATTTGCATGATTTTTCATTTGGAATCTTCTAAATCGAGGGGTTATGGACCCTGGTTCTTTACCATTATTGTTATTTCCTTTGGGATCTTAAAACTAAACATAGCAGAATTAGTTTCTATTATATAATGTGGCATTGTTGCTTTGGAAAGAAATGAAGATTGAATGCAAGCAAAAATACCCGAGATTCTGTTTTTAGTTAATCAGTTTGGCTCTCTGTACTCTACTTTGGCAAGCCATTCATGGTTATTGAACTAGATTATCATTTCCGATCTAAAGTGACTGAGTAGTTGTCATTCAGCATGCATCATCCGTTTCTGTTAGCACTTTCTTGGGTGGGATCTGCACTTTATGTGCACTTCCGACACCATTTTAGCTATAAGGGGAATGAACTCAAGTAATTTTCAAGTTTGTCATTTATGTTCAAGATGTAGCTTCCTGATTGGGATTGCACTCAATTTTCTGTAGCTTCATGCACTTCCTGCCATGGATATAGATAGAGAAAGATTAAACTTATGTGCATGGTATGACCAGTTGATCAGAATTTTCCCTACAATTTTATTTAAATATGACATATTTGTTTGATTTGCAGAATTTGTACAAGTCTTCTCCCCAACATACCTTAAAATGCGTGTCTGGGAGCGTGGTGCAGGTTTGTTTTCTGAACACAAACTAGACCAACAAATATTTGATGTGTTAGATAGGCCAAGTTTCTACTAAATATAACTGTGTGTTTAACCTTGACGAGTATAGGCGCGACACTAGCATGTGGGACAGGAGCTTGTGCCGTAGTTGTTGCAGCAGTGCTCGAGGGTCGTGCTGCAAGGGTAAAAAGTTGATAAATTTTATAGGTTAATGTTGTAAAAACGATAATCATGTCAAATATGTCTGTCTCTGTGTCCCATATATTTATTTTTGTTATTAATTACTCCTTTTTGATTATTTCCCTTTCCCATTCTGGAAACAGTGGTGTACTGTTGATTTGCCTGGTGGGCCTCTGGACATTGAGTGGAGTGAGAAAGACAACCATATATACATGACGGGGCCAGCAGAGGTAGTTTTCTATGGGTCAGTTCCTCTTTAAGCCCTTGAATGTAATTTTGTTTTAACTTCATACATTCTGTAAGCTATTTAAATCTTTTAGAATTCATAAGTAAGCTCCAAATGTTTGCTAAATTTGTTGGGAAATGAAAGAAATGCAGAAGAATGGATCTTGGGTAAGCAGATTACTTTGATTGTTGCCTCAATTGAGCTTTTTCTTCTTTCGATATCCTTTTGCGGTGATTTCTCGGAGATGTAAACTTTTACCCTCTCCCATTTAGTCATTTCGAGGAGGCGGAGAAAGCGCGTTAGCTTCATATTGGCTCCTTGAAATTGTATAAGTATCATTATTGATGGAGCAGGCTGTTCTTCTCATTAGGACACTCACACTATTGTTCATAGAAATAATCGGTTGTGTGGAGCTTAGAGAAATTGCTAGGCATAGACCTGTACATACCATGTACAAGATCTACCCTGAACTATTGACATACCTTGTTTACGCCATCAAGTGCTAACGTGTAAAGTAATTCGTCGCAATTAAAAAGCTTTTTATATGATGTAATTACTCACGCGTCGTTTTGTACGCGGACTAAATTATCCCGAGATTATAATCTCGCTAGACTAATTCATCCCACCTGGTAGGTGGGATAAAATAATCCCTAGATGGGATAAGGTGGGATATCCAGAATTAAGCCTTAAGCCTGGGATTAAATTTGTACCATGTTTAGTTGATGGTACAAATCTATCTTGTGATACTCAAGATAAATTTGTTATCATCAACCAAACATGGTATAAATTTAATCATTTACCTTATCCCACCTTATCCCGCGTACCAAACGACAGAGCACAGAGATTACATGTTGATGGACATATGTAGATATTGAGTATCTTCCTGTAGTGATTAGTTTGTGACTGTTGATATAATGTTCACCTTCCTAATAATGAAAATTCAGACACATTACATATGTTCTTCCCCGTACAATTTTTTCATTCTATTAGCATAAAGTGTAACTTGTGTAACCCCATAGCAGACTTGTTAAAAGTACCAATAATCAGCATATGTTCAGGGACTAAATAAGAGCTTTAAAATTTTGGTTGTGGGTGGTTTTCATTTTTGAGGGAAGCAATTTCATCCGTATGTTTTTGGAAAGAGCATTTTGCTATATCCTATAGGCTTTGTCATCCATGATTCTTTAGAAAGTGCACTTTGCCATGTACTTCGTTTAGTACTTTGCCATAGTCGCATACATTCTCTGCTTTTCAAATATTCGACCAGACTTCTTCTGGGTGAAGAAACTCTTATTGTGCAACCGGTTAAGCTCCTTAAAGTTTCTTTAGTGCTGTCAGTGATTTTAACTTCAATCAACTGAAAAACGAGTAAAAGTGAAGAGAGTGGAGGTATATGTCAAATTCAAGAAGTAGCCATCATATTAACATTATTGTACCTTACAAAGCTGTCTAAGATGTGCATCTCAAATATATAATCGGTGGAAGGACATTAATTCAGAGTCGTATTTTTATCTCTACTGCACCAGTCATCAAATTTATACCAGAGCATTATTAGCCTATGACTGAAATCGAAATGGTTCAATGATCTCTTTGTTCCGAGTTTTATCTCATTCTCAAATATCAAGTCTTGACGATGAGTTCTTCAATTCTCTTTAGTGTAAATTAAAATGTGGCTTTCTGTAAGACTTACCTGATTGTGCAACAATTGACTAAGGTTTCAATTTTCGATTGGTTGTTTAGAGCAATGAGCAACACCATATTGAATCTGACAACATTCTTATTTTGCTCATGAAAAACAAAGAACAAAGAGAAAATTATTGAAGCAGATTGAAGATTACTTTCTCATCTTGTCAAATTAATTGAGAAGGCTTTTTGGGGTCCTGGTTTTTTGTAAAACTCTAAGACTTCATTTAATTTGAGTATAACCAATTATCTTTATAGGCATTTGGATAATGGTTCGGTGGATGTTGACAAAAGAGTTGTTGAAAATGACTTTGTGAAACTTGTTTTTAGTAGTTCTGTCAAATCTGATTTAGAGTCAAAGCAAAATAGCTATTACCTTTGACAAATAAATCACTTCCAATAAATCACATGGAACATATAATTTTCATACTACATTGGGGAATATAAGGGAAATGAGCTCTGATTTGCGTCATTGTTTAAATTTTTTTTGTTTCCTTTGATTCCGTTCCCCTTTGACCCCCTTTTTGGAGCTATTGCTGCTTTGATGGGTCGAACACATAACTCTAGGATTGTAGGTGGAGGGGGGCTGATAATCAGAACAACCCCTCTGCTTCCAATCTACATAAAACTCGTTAAATTCCAAACTTGTTTGAGGTTAAGACGTAATTATTATTGTATTTAATAGTAAAGGTACATATTTATTTAATGATCATTTTAAGACACATTTTTAAGACCAAGATCTCTTTTCTCTGAAATATATATATGTACAAAAAAAAAACTGTGAGGCAAATAAGAACTGCAAAATTTAGTCGGCAGATAAAGAGTTTAAAAAATTCAATTAACAGTTCAGAAATAATGTAAAATACTATAATCAGGACATGTACTTTGATCATATTCCTTCCTTTTATATGCTGCCTTGCTGTATTAAACTTGTAACTCTCAAATTCACATGATTAAGTATAGCGTTTGGACATAAAAATTGTAAAGTTCGAAAAAATTTTCAAGTAAAAATAATATTTGGTGTTTAGAGTTGAGTTCAGACATAGAATTTAGTTTGGGTTGTTTTTGAAAATTTGTGAGTGATTTGAGCGAAAATTTTGAAAACCTGTAAAAAGTAATTTTTTAAATTTTCCAAAATTCTCAAAATCCATTTTCAAGTGAAAATTGGAAGATGTGTAAACAAATGTTGTTTTCGGGGAAAAGCGATTTTTTTTTGGAAAATCCGCAACCAAAGACCGCGAGAATCATTTCGCGCCCGCGTTGCCTCCAACTTGAATATGTCGAAATCTCTGAATCTTCTAATGCGGCCATAGTCGCCTCCAACTTGAATATGTCAAAATCTCTGAATCTTCTAATGCGGCCGTAGTCGCTTTAGCGCGGTCCGCACTAGGCCTTCTCCCCTTAGATTTTTTGGTCTTTGATACTTGAGCAGGTTTCACTTGTTTTTGAGTCAATCTTTGACATTTCATCACTTTATCGCTCAGACCTGCAATCAAGTACAACTTGTGAGCATTTTGGGACTATTTTGTAGCAAATTACACTCAAAGCATAGGTAAGTAGGGACATATAACACGTTACAATCTTAACTTTTCAGCGTGTTCTTGCCATTTGTGAAAGAAAAAAGTAGAAGTCTAATTAGTATTGAGAAATAGATCCGCACGACAGGAAAGAACGGATGCAAAGTTTTTCCTAACTCTGTAGCCTCTAGGGATAAATACAGACGCCTCCGTACTGATCCTCAGACTCTACTAAGCTTATATGTGAACTGTGAGACCCATGTATCCTAGAGCTCTGATACCGACAATCCGGATTTCTCATCCTCGGGAGTCGTGATGACACATACTAGTGAGAGCTAGGCAACCCAATCCTTAACTACTTATCTCATTACAAATAACTTCTTTTAGCAATTAAAAATGCGTTAACATGAAAATTACGGAACTTTATATAATTAAGCGAAAGATAACAATTAAACACATGAAATTTACGAATATTACAATTATTTAAGTCTCAACCACCCATAACGTGGTGTCATAGTGTCACAGACTATCTAAGATTACTACACACAAGGTCTGAAGAAATAACAGTACACTGTTTCTGAATAAAAGAAAATGAAACAGGAAATAGAGATAGAGGGAGATGTCAGGGTCTGCGGACGCCTGCAGGTCTACCTTGGGTCTCCGGGTGGACTGAAGGAAGCCCTCCAACTAATGTTGTTGTCTGGTACCTGGATCTGTGCAAAAGAGCATAGAGTGTAGTATCAGCACTACTAACCCCTTGTGCTAGTAAGTGTCTAGCCTAATCTCGACAAAGTAGTGACGAGGCTAGGACAAGACTACCAACTAAACTTGCGCAGTTCAAATATATATATATATATATATATATATATATATATATATATATATATATATATATATATATATATATATATATATATATATATATATATAGAAGAAAAGAAATACTGAATTAACAAGTCAATATGGGAGGGGTTGCATGCTGTAGGGAAGATAACAACTCCGAATAAAAATCATCAAATAACGAAGAACGCAACATAACTCAGACATTAATAAAGAATCAGAAATCAATAAGTGCACGATATCACCCTTCGTGCTTTTACTCCCATCCTTACCACACAATGATATAATAAAATATGCACGACATCACCCTTCATTCTTTTACTCTCGTCCTTACCAAGCAATGATATAATAAAGATGTGTACGGCATCACGCTTCATACTTTTACTCTCTTTTCTCACATATAATCAATAGAATCGGCACAGATGCTACAAGGTGCGGCACGACATCACCCTTCGAGCTTTAATACTCTTCCTTAACCAAACAACAATCACAAATAAGGGGCAAGGGAGTAAACAAATAATAATAGAAATCCCGGCAAGGGAACACAACTTAATAGTTAAATCCTGGCAAGAGAAGAATATCAACAAATCTCAGCATCCCGGTAAGGGAGATAATCAACAAAGTGACAAACATCCTAGCAAGGGAATAATCTAGTAATTTATTTTGAAATCAGACCTTAAATTGAGGTCCAAAGCCTCAATTTTTAAAAACTAGGTTCTACTCAAAACATCTAATTTTTTCATAAAAATCTTTGATTTGAAATTGAAATCATATTAAAAGATATTTATGATTGAAGAAAACTAGTTAAAAACGACTTACAATTGATTTGAAGAAGAAATGTTGCTTGAAAGATCGCTTCTTATGTTGTGGGGTTTTGAAAAATGAAAAATAACTGAAAATCCCATCTATATATACCTCTGGCAGACCCCCTACACAGACTGCACTAAATGGACCGCGATCGCACATGCTTACCTAAAGACCTGCAGTTCAGCATCCTATGCGGACCGCACAAAGGCAACTGTGGCCGCACAACCTGAATGTAGAGAGTATGTTGATATATGCATGCTGAATTTGAAAAGCCCCGTTAGTATGTAGATTAGTGGATAAATTGCTTGTGAATAAGAACTTGTAATGAATGGTGTTGAATATTAGATATTTCGAGTGATTAATGGCCTTTTTGTGCTTAACATTGAAGATCAGTGATTGTATCTGGGATTTTGAATTCATAATGGTCATTTGGGGCCTAATTCCTATTATGGGATTGAGTTAGGCTTGCAGGGATTCGACTTAGGGTCGGATATTAAGGTCCCTTCGTCTGTCAAACTTGGGCTCGACGTGGGCCCAAGGCTTTGAAGTTATTCAACCGCCGGAAATGGCAATGCTTGCTATATGTTTTTTCCTTGCTGGGCCAGGCTCATTCTATTGACTGGCCCAAATCCTTTGTCACCAATCGATCCGATCTGATTCCTAAAACAATGATCCAAGAAGCTCTTATGTCCTTTAATCAATTAATCAAGCCCCAAATAAATTGAGGTGACCCATAATTAGACAACTTATAATAATGTATGGCCCTCATGAATTGGCTTTGAAACACTTAAGCTAAAATAATTCGAGGCGCGCCATTCCAAAAAGAAAATGACAATTGCATGACCTTCATTTAATTAATCTTGTATTAATCCTTAGAATTTGAGATGTGCCGTTTAGTTGAATTCCATGTCCCTCGCGAATTGCAAATGCGTAGTTGGTTTAGGCGCGTTATTTTAATAATTTACCTTCCTAAATGCGGGTGCGCATTTAAGTGACCCAAATCCAAGTCTCAACAATGTTAAAATATGTCGAAGACTGCGAGTGCATTTATATGACGTGGTTCAAGACATGTTTTAATAATGTTGCAATATTCCTAACATGAATAAAATTGGTTAAAGTTAAAATCGAACCATAGACTAAAACGTATTTTAAAATCAGATAATAGGCCAATAATAACAGTTGAGGGACCAAGCTAGAACCATGAAACTCGGGAATGCCTAACACCTTCTCCTGGGTTAACATAATTTCTTACCCGGATTTTTGTGTTCCCAGACTGTAATACAGAGTCAATCTTTCCTCGATTCGAGATTTGAACCGGTGACTTGGGACACCATAATTATCCCAGGTAGCAACTCTAAAATTTTAATTAAAATAATTTCGTTTCGATTGTCTTTAAGTTGGAAATAACTCCCTTAATACGCCCCTTCCAGGGGTGTAGGAAAAAAGAAGGTGTGACAGCTCTGGCGACTTTGCTGGGGATCGAACCTAGAATCTCTGGTTCAGGGTTCGTAATTCGAGCTTAGATGAATTGTTATGTTTTGGCTTTATTTATTATCTGATTTTGTTACATGTTTGGGCCTAATGTGCTTAATGTTGCTTTTACTGCTTCGATATTATCTGAACTGTATATAAACTGCTATGAAACCCTTCTCTTCTCATCTTCGGGGATGTGCTCGCTGGTCGAGACTTCCTATTATGTTAGTGCCATTCCTTGAAATAAGAAAGAGGCTGGGACAAGTTACTAAGCCGGATGGCCTTTCGGTTCCCGATATGTAGCCCCCTCCTTGACTCGAGTTGTCCGCTCGGGTATACAGTCTAGAAGAGATAACCAGGTTGTGAACCTAGAATAACTCAGACTCATGCCGGATCCCTAGCAGGAACGTTTATTTGCATCATGTGCATTTCGCTTTGGAGACTCAACACAAGGGTTGGGTCTGTCTAGGACAGGTGTACCCGAAATGAAAGACCATCTTAAAGCATCTTGCTTGCTACTTGTGCATTCATTTGCTTCGGATTTGTATGTTGACCGGATTATAGAGGAAAAAGTTGAAAAGGAAAGGCAATGTGAGGATTGAGAGAGATAATTGTTTGTTTTGAAAAATCAATGTCCAAAATATACCGAAATTCTGTCGAAATTTTGAAAAAAAAGTTTTTTTTGTTTTTTTAGAAAAAAGAGAAAAAATGTTTTTTTTGTCAAAATTGCCCGATGTACGCCAGTTTGATTCTTATTGAATGTGGGATACGTACGCAACCTTCAACAGGTTCAACTTTCTTTTTGCAAAAATAGCCAAAAACAAAAAAAAAGCCAAAAGTTTATCGCTTTGTTATAAATGAGTAAGGTGATGTCATTATTGTAAAAAATAGTCGAATGTCCCCAAAAGGACACCTGAAGGCTGTTCTCACAAAAACAACCGCCTTGGGTCTCATTTTTAAATTTTCGGGCTAGTTTGCAAGCACAACCTTAAAATCTTCTCTCGGAAGTACTAAAAGGCCGTATTTGCAAAGCCAGGTATTTATCTTTGAAATAAAAATTTTGAAAAAAGCAGCATGAGCCTTGTTTTGAGTCAAATGAATCATGAATTTTGCTTAATCGCCTTAATATATGTGCAGAATGAGCACTAGTCAAAATTTGCCAATAACAATCATGAACAAAATTCGTTTGGTTAAATAAGGGAAAGTTAAGGTCAATCAATATTTGGGAGGTCTCACCGGGTTGTTGAAAATTAAGCCTAGAGGAGACATCATAAAGGCGTTTTGAACTCACCACAACTTTAGAAGAAATTGCTAGATATCGGGAGCGCTGAGATTGTATTGAGACACAAGTATCTGGTTGCTCCAAGAGTTGTCGTTGTGCACAAGTTCCTAGATTCCTTATAGATAAGCAGGGGGTTCATAACCCCAGATTTGGCCCGACTTTTCCACTGTACAATTTATATATCAAAGGCATGGTCATATATGAGGGTTTAACAATCCGAAGAACAAAATTTTTAGTAAAGGGAATTACCTCAAATGGGAAGAGCATTGGTGCTTTGCTTTTATGGTAATGATCTTGGGCCTTCTAGTATTCTTTAGGAAAGATGGGAACATCAATATACGGATAGTTGGGGTAGTCTGCAATTTTCTTACTCAGGCCAAATCACCCTCGCACCCATGATAGTAGCTGAAATCTTCCGCTTTCTTACAGCCTTCAAGGCTGGAGGAGACGTTTGCGAAGGATGCAACTTATTGCTGCAGATGTGGATGATTGAACACCTGTGTCATCATCCACAATTCATGAGTTATGGGTTGACAGAGAAAAACTACATAGAGAAATTTTATACCAGGGTTGATGGGGTTAGTCTGCCAGAAGGGGTTCCAGAATGGGTATCACACCTCCGTTCCATCACTGCGAGCCAAATAGAGTGGACATTTGGATGGCTTCCTGTAGGCGAGATCATATACATGCCAGCTATCGGGCCTCATTTCCTCTTGATGGGTCTCAGGAGTATCCAGCCATTATGCCCCATACCGGGTTTTGAGACATCTGTGGAGATGTCAGGTAGCGCCAAAAAATGAAGTGCCCAGGCAGTCGAGATTAGTCCTAATAGTCAATTTCATGAAGCAATAGTTCGCCAGATTTGTAGCGAGTGTCAGTATCTGACAACAAATACCTGTGTGTGTGATCTATCAAAAAGTGCCGTTTCACCAGGGTACCTTGCTTGGTATAAAAAGGAAATTGAGTTCGGAATTCCGGCCAAAAGACCCCATCTTCAGGAATTTGCTGAGGCATCACAAGGACAATGAGCTTGGTTGGCCAAGGAAAATGAGTACAAGGCCACGATTTGAAGGCTGGAAAATCAAGTCAAAGACCTTCAATTCGAAAATGGTTTGCAAGCCGCGGTAGATGAAGGTGAAAAGAGAAAGCTAGCCAAAGAAAATGAAGCCCTTCAAGCCCAGATTCAGAAGATGAAAATGGCGGCAGAAAGTCCCATCCAAAGCGCAAAGGATGAAAAACTCATAGACAATCTTAGGCAAAAAGCAGGTGATTATGGTTTTGATTTGAACAAAGCAGAGGGTGAACTAGTCGGGGCTCGAAAGCAATTGGCTAAACATTCGGAGGAACGAGCACGTCTGGTTAGATAGTTAAAAGAATAGTACGACAACAAAGTTGCGGGATTGAAGAAAAGGGTCATTATCGTTGAGAACAAAATGGTCAATCAGGCGAAAGACTTTAAGGCTGAAAGAAAACACTGCTATACAACAATGGCACAACTAGAAAAAGATTTGCAACAACTTCAAGAACAGAATTAAGTAGCTGAACAAACTTTGGAAGCCAGGGCCCAACAAATTGGGCATTGGTTGCAAGAAAAAAGGTGTCATAAGATAGAGAGAGTCCGAAGGATTGCCAATTACTTCACGATGAAGTTCAGTAGTTGTGAAGATACGACTAGATTCACGTTCTTTGCCGTGGCTATGACCTTTTTCCGCCAGGTAATGGAAGACCTCCACCACCTCCAAGGGGATTTAGCACGTAGGCCTGTGGCTAGACCGAATGATGTCCCACGGGCCCCAGGGGCGGTAGAGGCACTGATGTGTTCGTGACTTTCGTTGGAGTCTGCTAGTCTGTCCTCGAGTCTGTATTTTCATATTATGTTGCAGCCTGTCAGTTTGTTTTGAGTCTGCATTTTCTTTTCTTCATCAGAGTCTGTTGGTTGCTTTTGAGTCTGTTGGTCTTCAAGTCATTGTAATCAAACATTTCTTCTTATAAAGATTTGCAAATTCTAGAATGTGTTGTCACTTATTTCCTTGAACTACGCTCAGTCTGATTCATGCGGGATCATAATACGTACGCAATCTCCATAGGACTCGACCATAACCAAAAGTGAAAAAATAGAAGAGAAAAAAGGAGAAGAGGGAAAAAACAAAGAGAAACAAAAGGAAAAGAAAAGAGAAGGAAAATAAGAACCCGTGAGAATAAAATAATGGAGAATAAGAAAGAGAACATAAAACAAATAATGAAGAAAGGGCATGAACAAAAAAAATTGAGAGAGAAAAGAGAAGTTGTAAATGGAAGCTGGAATGACGCAATGAGCCGATCAAATGCATAATAGAAACTGATAATTGCTTAGGTGCATTCCTTCCCAAATGTGCTGTTGCCTATCTGTTAAACCATGGCCGCTAACGAGTTTGCTGCTATCTCTCCAGTAGCAGGCATGTGGTTAGTTTTATGGCATTCTGGCAGCCCACCCATTCAATACCTAGTCCAAAAATAAGTTGACCATGGCCAACCAAGAGCCGGATGTGAGTGTCATCGATCCCTCGAGAGAGGTGGAAGTTGGATATTAATGTGATGAAAGAGGAGATGTACAAACTGAAACAACAAATGTTGAAATGTACCAAGCATGGGCAAAAGGGCAACCACCTCTAGCTTACCCGCCCAACCCTGCCTTAATCCTGCCATTAGCTCAGTCGCAGGATCATCCTGCCATCGGTTTATCCCCGAGCTTTCCCATCTACTGACACTACTAGAGCACAACTTCCCAAACACCACTAGCTCCACCACCCAAACCAGTTCCACGCTATCCTCCACCAGTCACTCCTATCTTCGTGGCTCCACCACCCACTACACTTCACAGATCTTCCAGCGAACCTTTGTTCCAAACCCATGACAACCAGTATTACCCTCTGGAGACCACCTTTAAATCCCCAAAACCTTATTCATGCACTCCCTGTTTTGATCTCCCTACGGAAGCTGAGAAACCATCTAAAAACCCCGAACATGAGGAGATGTTCGGGAAAGTTAAAATCTTGAAAGAATCATTCAGAGTTATGCGGGGGTTGGGAGGTCAAGTAAGTGTAGCTTACAAAGATCTATGTTTGTTTCCATATGTGCAATTGTCGGTAGGGTTTAAGATGCCCATGTTTGATTTATATGATGGGCAAGGTGATCTAGTTACACACTTGAGAGGGCTTTTGTAGCAAAATGAGGGGAGCTGGAGGGAAAGACGAGTTGCTAATGGCATATTTCAGACAAAGTCTGAGTGATTCAGCCTTGTAATGGTATACCCAGTAAGACCACGGAAGGTGGTATACATGGGATGATATAGCCCAGGCATTTGCTTGCCATTTCCAGTACAATCTTGAGATTATTCCAGACTGTCTGTCCTTGACGAAACTTGAGAAAAGGAACAATGAAGGTTTTAAGGAATATGGGTTCTGTTGGAGAGAGCAAGAAGCAAGGGTTGACCCTCCGATGAAAGAAAGTAAAATGGTGGATTATTTACTGCAGGTCTTAGAGACCACTTATTTCGGTCATTTGGTATCGGCTGTAGGCAAGTCTTTCAATAAAGTGGTGAAAATGGGAAGCATGGTAGAATAAGGGCTCAAGTCTAACAAAATCATGAGCTTTTCGGCGATCAAGAAAACCACCCATGCCATTCAAAGCGGAACTGGGGGAGTGACTTGAAAGAACAAGAAAGAGGATGTAGTAGTGGTTGATTCAGGAGCTTGGTTCGGATCTAGGGGCCTATCCCATTATTCCAACCAGCCTCGACCCCACCACCAAACCTACCCCCACACTCCATATATCCCACCACAACACTACTAACCATTGCCAGATCCACATTTTTCTGTCCATTACGCACAAACATACACTCAACCTCCCGCCCACGCACAGTAGCATGCGCCAACCCCACCAAATACCTACCCAGCTCCACAAAACGCCTATCCACCCCAAGAGCCTACTAAAACCCCCCGAGACTAAGCCAATCAAACCATTAAGAATGAAAGGTTGCAGAAGAAGAAAACCTTCACTCCATTGGGAGAGTCCTACTAGTTTATTCCACAAGTTGAGGTAGTTGGATATGCTGAGGCTGATTGAAGCGAAGTTACTAAATCCTCCCTCGAGAAATCTTGATTATTCTGTCAGTTGTGAATATTATTTTGGTGCGCCGATCCATGACACCGAGAAATATTGGCATTTGAAAAATGCTATCCAGGAGCTCATTGATTCATATCGGATTGAGGTCCAAGCTCCGGAAGCACCCAATACTAACCAGAACCCGCTGCCAACTCATCAAGAAACAGACATGATTGAGAGAGTGCATAAAGAAGGGGATCCCAAAAAGCCTTCGAAGATCATCATGATGATCCGAGCCAGTGAGGTGAAGCTAGCTGAAAAACTACAAGCAAGACGTCGATGCTCAAGTTGAGCATAACAAGCAGTGAGCCTTCTACTGTAATCAAGAAGGGGTCCTCAAGTGATGGTGCGGTAAAACAAGAAAAAGCAAAGTGGTGGTACCGGGGGTGGTAAGCAAGCCTGTTGTGGTTGTGGAAGGTGTTCGCACAAATCCCGTCATTATCAAACCTGTGACTGAGCTACAAATAGTCAACAACAGGGCCCTTGGAATTATGAGCGAGTGACAGTGACTTACAAAGGGAAAGAGGTTAAAGAAGAAGTCTGCAAGACCCATGGATTGACCCGGTCGGGAAGATTCTTTTCCCCCGAGGAGTTGATAAAACCTATAACCTCCAAAGATAACCCAGTGTTGGTGAAAAAAGTTGTGACTGAAGAAGAAGCAAAGGAGTTTTTGAAAAAGATGAAGGTGCAAGACTATTCTATTGTGGAGCAATTGAGGAAGATGCCTGCCCAAATTTCACTATTGTCATTATTAATTCATTTAGATGAGCACCGTTGGGCACTGATGAAGATCCTGAACGAGACCCACGTTCCTGACAAAATCTTAGTCAGTCACTTGGAAAAGATAGCCAACAAGATTTTTGGGGTAAACAGAGTCACTTTTTCTGATGATGAATTCCTATAGAGGGTACTGAGCACAATAGATCCCTTTATCTTACAGTGAAGTGTGAAGATTCCGTTGTTACCCGGTATTGGTCGACAATGTTTCTAGTGCGAACATTTTTCCTTTCTCCACTCTGAACAAGCTGAAAATGGATGATGAAAGAATTCACAAGAAAAATATTTGCCTGCGAGGGTTCGACGGTGGAGGGAAAGATTCGGTACGTGACATAATAGTCGAGCTGACAATCGGACCGTTGATTTTACCATGAAATTCCAGGTGTTAGATATGGATGTCTCTTACAATCTGCTGTTGGGCCGACCCTGGATTCATGCCGCTAAAGCAGTCTCCTCTACTATACATTAGATGTTAAAGTTTGAATGGGATAGACAAGATATGGTTGTGCATGACGAGGACAATTTGTATGCCCATAATGATCCCATTGTACCATTTATTGAGGCCGAGGATGACAAAGGCCTTGGGTCTACCAGGTTTTTGACACGGTGTTGGTAAAGAATATTCCAGACGTGGAGTGCGTTCTAGTTCTGAAGGTAGCTGCTGCATCAGTCATGGTAGCCGTTGAAATGTTGAGAAATGGTTTTATCCCAGGGAATGGTTTGCGTGCGTCACTGCAAGGTATCGTACAACCGATGTCTCTCCCTAAAAATATGGGCACCTTTGGTTTGGGGTTCAAGCCCACAATTGCAGACGCAAAAAGAGCCAAAAGGATGAAATAAATGGGCATGGGTCCTCCCAAAGCCAGTCCCACATCTCTTAAGATCATTTGTCAGGCCCGACACCAATAAACGCCTAGCAACAACAAGTCCCAGTTCTGTTTGGTCCTGATAAGGAATTGCTTGAAAGGTTTGAGAAGTTGTTCGAAGATATGAACATGGTAGAGGCCGGAGAGGGCTCTAGCAAGCCGAATGTGCAATTTGTTGGGCCTAGTGCAAAGATCAACAATTGAGAAGCTACTCCTCTCCTGACCAGGAAGGAGTTTTGGTAGTTTGCTTTGATTTCCTTTCGGTTTATCTGGATTATTCTAGGGTTATAATTCAGATTCTATGTTCCGTTCGTTTGATATATAAACCTTGTTATCTTTCAATTTCAATTTCAATGAAATTTCCCTTTTCATCATTTCCGATTATTTTTGTTTTCTTTGCTTTTCTTTTCCTTCTTGTACAGTTCTTTTTACGCTAGTTTCAATGACATGACATGCATGAGGAATCTTCAGCCCTATCTTCAAAGCCAACCTAATTCTGAAATAATAATTCAAGAAATAGAATGTGATGATGAATCAGAGTATGATAAGGATGGGGCCTTTGAAGAAATTAGTAAAGAATTAAGCCATTTTGAGGAAAAACCCAAACCAAACTTGAGTGATACAGAAGCAATCAATTTAGGGGACCCAGATAATATCATAGAGAGTAAAATAAGTGTCAATCTTGAACCGCAACTCAGGGAAGAGATAATCAAAGAATTATTTGAATACAAGGATATCTTTTCATCGTCATACGACGACATGCCGGGTCTAATCTCTGACCTAGTGGTTCACAAATTGTCCACTGACCCGGCATGCCCTCCTATCAAATAGAAGTTAAGGAAATTTAGAACTGACATGAGCGTAAAGATCAAAGAGGAAGTCATAAAGCAGTTCGAGGCAAAGGTCATTCGAGTCACATGATATACCACTTGGTTAGCCAATGTTGTGCCCGTACGATAGAAGGATGGTAAGACCAGGGTGTGTGTTGACTGTCGCGACCTCAACAAGCCAAGTCCAAAGGATAAATTACCACTGCCGAATATCCACATTTCGATTGACAATTGTGCCAAATATGAGATTGGGTCTTTCATAGATTTTATGCGGGCTATTATCAGATTCTAATGGATGAGGAGGACGCGGAAAATACGGCATTCATCACGCTGTGGGGAACATACTGCTACTGGGTCATGCCTTTTGGGTTAAAAAATATTAAGGCAACTTACATGGGGGCAATGACGACATATTCCATGACATGATACATTAGGAGATCAAGGTTTACATAGATGATGTGATCGTAAAGTCTAGAAAGTAGTCTGATCATGTCAAAAATTTGAAAAAATTCTTCCAAAGGCTCCGTAGGTACAATCTTAAGCTCAATCCTGCAAAATATGCATTCGATGTGTTGTCTTGTCTTTTAAATTTATGTAGTTAGGGATAGTTTGTCCCTATAGACTCTCATGCCAAACTTTTGGACTTCGTCAGCTTTTTATCCTTACATAGGCCTCATTGCAACAAAGCTAACAAACTCACTTTTGCTATCATGCATCTACTTGATGCCATTTATAATACCACTTACTTCATCAAAACAAGTTAGCAAAATCTGTTTTACGTTACTACAATGTTATTCTTGATCCTACAACTATAAACTAGTCTTAACCATTCGCATCTGTAGCCATTAAATTTTTCAATGGTCCTGTAGATCAAACAAGCTTTACCTAGCTAGAAAAGCTATACCAATATCAAGCTTCCACATTTTGCATAAGCAGCCGAATTATCACCTTTAATTAGTCTTACAATGTTCTTTGTCAGACAACAAAAGGTAAAAACACGATACATGAACTGAATATTTATCAATACATGATTGTATAGTATATCTAGTATACCCATTAATTATATCCATCTTATCTGAACTCTAACAAGAGACCAGAAACTGAAACTAAAACATCTCTAAATTATAAATGGAAATCATCATGTTGGGAATCATAACAAAAACATCAACTTGTGGAAATGTACTTACTTCACCCTGTCAAAATTAAAACCCATCCGTTTGCCACCATCTTGACATATACAAATGAAAATTGTACAAGATATTCATCAGCGCCTCAAAAAAGTCCTATTCAAGAATAAGGTAGGTTGCTGCTTGACCTTGTCTAATTAAACTCATATGTGTCCCTCTTGCGGTTTACCTGGAAGAGGATTGTAGTAACCAAGGACTTCCAAGTGTTTGCCATCTCGGGGAGATCTACTATCCGCCGCCATTACTCTATAAAAAGGTTTGTCCTCGACAACCGCAATCTTACCACCATTTTTCTCTTCTTTGCTCCAATCTTACTACAAAAATTTGAGTAATTTAATTCGAAGTTCTAGAATATTTCTTATGTAAAAAAGTAAATATTCTTTATTTTTTTAAAATCTTTTTTTACACAGACTTCATACTTTTTTCTCTAAAGTTTAAAATTGTCTAAGTCAAAATATTATAATGTTTTTACAATACTTTTTGGGGCCTCAAAATTTTTGGGGCCTAAAGCGAAGGCTTTACTAGCCTCATCCTTGCGCCACCCACGAAGATAAGTCGTATATTTCTAAGCAAACAATCTGTTTGAAGATTACAAAGATGTAGTAAATGGTATGATCTTAAACACAAAATAGGAAAAATTGAAGAAGTAAAGAAGCTATTCTTGAATAAACAAAAGAAAGCATGGTTCAATTATAGAACATGTAATATATGACAGAATAATTCAAGAGCAATAGCACTTAAATATTCAAAAAGCATTAAAATATAAATCTTATTTATGTATACATTATCCGAATTCTAGCCAAATATGAAACTATACAACAACAACAACAACAAATATGTTGTTGTTGTTTTCTCGTTTGCAGATTCACATTGTCCCTTTTGAACGTTCTTTTGTTTTCTTCAAGAATTGCATATTAGTGACTGAAATTCAATTTGTCTAGTTGAAATATAAACCCTAATTGGTGTTTATGAAGCTCGTCCAAAATTAAGAAACTTTGCTATGGCTAGAATTCGGATAATGAATTTCCGTGTTGTTGAAATTAGAGCGGCTATAGTTTCATATTTGCTAACAAATTATAGTTTCAAAAAACCCTTTTTAAAAAAACATTGCTGACAATTTAGAACACGTCCCAATTAAAATTTACGATTTAGAGTATTGGGATGTCAACAAAATCAAGAAAAATTAAAGAAATTCAGAGATTCAATCAAAATAGGATATCCAAAAATGAGAACAAGACACAGATAAGAGGCAAGCAAAAACTTCTAGTTTAGCCCCTTCTCAATCGTATTTTAAAAGGGGTTTTTTGAACCCTAAACTCGAAACTGAAACTTACCATTAGAAAAGTGAAACAAGATGGAGAATTGCGAGTATAATTTTCAAAATCTTACCCAGAAAAAGATTCGGCGGCTGCTTGATCATTGAAGAGAGAGACGTGTGAAGGATGAAATTTGTTTTGGGTTTACTCAATTAAAGGTCTGACCGAATCAGACCCAACCAGACCTACTCAGACTTTTTAAAAAGGGATTTTTACATATCTATACCATATAGCAAATCTTATTACCTCCCATATTTAAAGTTTGTGTTTATTACATTTAAGCATACCAAATTTCACTTTATGTACCATAATTCAAATTAAGGGTATAATTATTGCTTCATTTATTCTAGGCATGATTTTAGAAGCATATATTCCTTTTCCTTTTTTCCTCAAACGTTGTAGCGGTTTGCACCTTTACCTGTTCGATTTGTGAAAATAACGACATCTTATTAATATGCTTCATGAGTGAACCAAACAAATTTCTTTACACATAATTCATACAAAAAAAACGACTAGACCATGATATTCTATAACAGAACAAAAGGGAACTAACACATATTCTATTGGATAAGAAAATGACAATTTTATACTTTATAGGAAAACGTGAAAAACAACTGCCTACCAATCTCATTAATTAATACTTTGATTAAATTTGGTATGCTTAAATTTTTTTGACACAAGATTGTAGTTTAATTGTAGTATAAATGTAACAATACAACTTTATACAATGCTTAAACCGATTTGTAGTTTATTTGTAGAAATTGTATCTACAAGATATCTACAAACTGAATATATTGAATTTTAATATCCCAATTCTCATTCCAATTGTAGCATAATTGGCATTTTTGACATAATTGTAGAAGACTTGTAGAAGTTTTAGACAATTTATCTACAATTCTATAATTTATCTACAATTTAAATACAATTCTGGAAATATGTCTTCTTCTTCTTCTTCAACGAGTTTCAATCTGAAATTCAGTCAAAACCAAGTCTAATCTTCACCAAAACCCCTCAAAATTTAGATATAAACTCCTAAATATATTCCAAATTATTTACAACAACACCCAATCCAAACAAGTAATGATTTTTGAAAATTTAAATTTGAATTCAAAGCTTTCAAGCTTTTTAATGGCTATCAATGATGGAAAATACATGGAGAATGAGAGAATCACGCTGCAATGGTGATAGAATCACCATTAAATCTGATTCCTTTTATTTTGGCGCGTTTTTAGGGTGGAATTCATCTATTTTTGGTTTGGTACAAATTTTGTAGACAAAATATGGACTAGACGGATAAATATAATATTATGAACATTTTTTTATAATAAAATTTGTTATATGGTTTAAATACGTTAAGACTTAAGATCTGATTCATTCGCATTTAGACCCTCATTAAATACAAACAAATGAGGCCTAATATCTTCGATCTTTGAAAGCCCACAAGACTCATGAAAGTAGCAAGCCCAGTCAAAACGTTGATACTGGAATTGAAAGCTCAATTCTGTATCTAATAAAATTATAATTTTGCCTTGTTGTATCAAGCAACATATATAAAAACTAAAAAGTCTACCGTTTCAAGCTATATATAATGACTATATTGAAGTGATGGATGCAGAGCAACATTATCATAGCTTTATCAAATAAACCTCTAAGTCAAAGGCAATGGCCATGAATTCTGAGAAAACTCTTCTGGCTACTATTATCATCTTTATGCTAGTTTTCTCTCCGGCTGTGTCCAGCAACGCCGCCGGACTGACTCGTCGAGGTATATTAGTACTACTCCCTCCGTCTTCTTTTATGTTGCACACTTCTATTTTTGTTTATCCCAAAAATAATGAAATCTTCTTCTGTATTTAGAAATAGTTTAATTTTAAAAACTTTATTTTATTCTAGTAAAATAATTTATAATTATATAAATGTTTATGACTTATTATAGAGCATAAATTTCAAAAGTAATTTTCTCTTTTTTAAATTATGTACTCAATTAAACTACATCACATAAATTAAGTTATTTACAACCATAAACAACTGACGATATGATCATAATTGGTGCAGAACTTGGGTTTAAGGAACCACCATGTAACAATTGCCACTGTTGCCAACCAAATACGCCGTCCTGTTGTGTTTGCGCTTGTGCCGTTCCATTTGTCGCCGCCGTCGTCCAGCCATGATTGGTGGACTTAAATCAAAACGCCGAGAAGAGACGCCGTGTGTGATGATTTCTACATAAGAATAAAATAAGAAAATAATTTGCTTGTATACTTAATGCTTTTGGCAATATGTTTTGGGTGATTTGAGTTTTTATCTGTGTGAATAATATTTCTCCTATTTTGTTTTGGGATTCGTTTTCACTTTCATCAATCAACATGTCATATTTGAAATTTCTCATTGATTAAATGCTTTGAATTTGCAATTAAAAGATTTCTATTGTGAAATGGATGGACTGGACTTGTTCAAATTCTTCCAAAAAAAAAAAGAAGTCCAAATTTACCGAACTTTTTTACTATAGTTTAAAATTATCCTTCAATTGGCCACGAACGTCCCAAAAGTCAAAACTCAATGCATGCTTGTTTTATCAAGTCCACTAAAAATTTAGAATAGGTGCAAATACAGTACTACTCTCCTCGTTTCATAGTAAATGAGTTATTTTCCTTTTTAGTCCGTTCTAAAATAAATTATACACTTCTAAATATGGAAATAATGTAACTTTAAACTCTTCATTTTATCATTTTTGTCATTAATAAAAAGTTTTTATAGACACACAAATGGTATGGCCCCACAAACTTTTTACCCTTAAACTTTTAAGACCACAAATTTTAAAAGTCTTCATTCTTTTTTCTTAAATTTTATGCCGAGTTAAACTAGCTCAAACGATATGAAAAGGAGAGAGTACTATACTTTATTGTGCATTAACAAATCATGTTAATAAAAGAAGACATGCTTGTGACTTAATTTTCAAAATAAATTGAATATCTAATTAACTTCCAGATAACTTTAGAACTTTGCCAAACTTCAAGGCTCAAGCTTGGATGGGATTCTAATTGTTAGTCTAATACTACTATTCTCAACATAGGAGATACGGGCCTTTTGAGTTTTAAGTTCGAGATTTTATCACAATTCATTTATTTAACTGTATCAAAATTAATTATTTTACTTATTTTGTAGATAAATTAATATATCTATAGGAGTAGAGTCAATTCTCATGTCATTTTACCTCTTAAACATTGAGTTGAGATTTAAGATAATTGAACAATCTATATTTCTGAGGAGAAAAATGAAACAAATAAGTGATGTACTTGTTTGAATAAATGAAAGTAATGTGATTGAAAGTTTTGCAAATATTCCCTACCCTCCCCCTCCCCCCCTCCCTCCCTCCAAAAAAAATGAAAAAAGAATTATATGGATGAAATGGTCTCTCACTTTTTGATATTATAAAGATAATCGATTAATTAAACAAGATTTGTTTTAAAATAAAAAAGTCAACTTTTTGCGTGGAAATTTATTAGCAGTATATAATGCTATAAATCAGAATATTGTTAAAAGAGTTGAAAATCCGCCCAAAAAACTAGGTTTATTCGGTATATTTGAGAAGTTCTCTTGCTATTTAGCAAGAATCTGAGAAAAGAATCAGACGTGTATGACAAAATATTTTATTTATAAACAGTTGCTAAGCAATACTATAATCTATTTAATTAATTTCAAAAGATGAGTAGGAGAGTTTGAATTCAACTGACTATAACTTTAATAATATTGCTTAGCAGTCTATTTAATGTACTTTATGTTTCGCAAGACCGAGAGAGAGCAGAAATAACTGGTAAGTTTGACAACCCTACAAAAGTCTAAAAAGAATTCATTTTCTTAACTTTGCATCCAAATTGCTGACTTTTCAATCATTTCATTTTTTTAAAGATAAGCTTACATAATCTCCTATTGTTATAAATAGACTTCTATTTAAGGTGAATATCTTTAATTAGAGAGATTCTAGAGTCCTATTAATGATAGCTAAATCATCCTTCTCCCTATAAATAGAGGTGCCCTCTACCATTGTAAAACATCCCTAACATTCTCTAAGTATCAATAAGAAGAACTTTCTCTACTCTTCTCTCTATTGCTCTTGTTCTTGCATTATTGTTCTTGTCTTTTATATTATTTCATAACACCTATTGCGTTTTATAGCAAATCAAATTAAATTGAACAGATTCTCCAATATCGTTAACTTGTAATTAGTCAACGGTGGCGGAGCCATAATTTTACCTATCAAAATATAAAATATAGATACATCAAAAAAGTTTAGGGGAGTAAACGAATATTAAATATAAATAAAATAACAAAATTTATCTAACAATACAATATAATTTTTCAGTAAAAGAATATCGTTTGACATCCTTTAGTTGAATATGGTTCCGCCGCTAAATAGGCAAGTCAACCTTTAGCTTGGTTAGTCAGAACACACAGTTGGTCAATTTTCCTTTTGCTAGTTTTGCAGTATAAAATAACCTACTACTGTATTTCATTAATTCGTCTAATATATCCCATTTAAGAATTTTTGGATGCGCAGTATATGTGCCTATAGCACTGCCATCCCGCACCAAAATGGGTCCGCAAAGAAGGTTAGGAATATATGTTGGGTTTGAATCGCCCTCCATCATTCGCTACCTCGAAACATTGACAGGCGACTTGTTTACTGCACGATTTGCAGACTGTCGATTTGATGAGACACTTTTCCCAAAATTAGGGGGAGAAGTTGGTGAAACCAAACGGGAAATTTTGTGGAAAAATGCATCATTATCTCATCTTGATCCACATACCTCTATTTGTGAAAGAGAGGTACAAAAGATTATCCATTTGCAAAGAATAGCAAATCAAATGCCTGACGCATTTACGGACTTGAAGAGGATAACGAAATCCCACATTCCCGCGAAAAATGTTCCAATCCGTATTGATGTCCCTGTTGGACAATCATCTAGTGTCATAACCAATGAGTCGAATGCACGCCTGAAGCGTGGCAGACCATTAGGTTCCAAAGATCGAAATCCTAGAAAAAGGAAAAAGAACGATCGAGATGACACTACGAAAGAATCTCATGAGGAAATTCATAATTTGACAAATTCTGAGATTCATGAAGAATCCATTGAGCCCGAGACTCTGGAAAATACGGAACTATCCCTAAATCCAATTAATATTGAGGCAAATATTAATCGAGTGGATATTGTGGTGGATAATGCCTTTGCTTATAATGTCGCATCTAGCATTATGCAAGAATGTGAGGATCTCGAACCTCAATCTGTTGAAGAATGTCGAAAAAGACAGGATTGGCCAAAGTGGCAAGAAGCAATTCAATCAGAATTGAATTCGCTGGCAAAACGTGAAGTTTTTGGCCCTATAGTTAAAACACCTAATGGTGTTAAGCCTGTCGGCTATAAATGGGTCTTTGTACGCAAAAGAAATGAGAAAAACGAGTTACAAAGATATAAGGCACGCCTTGTTGCACAAGGTTTTTCTCAAAGGCCTGGTGTCGATTATGAAGAGACATATTCGCCGGTAATGGATGCGATAACCTTTCGTTATCTCATAAGTTTTGCTGTCCATGAAAAGCTTGACATGCACTTAATGGATGTAGTTACTGCCTATCTTTATGGCTCACTTGATAATGAGATATACATGAAAATTCCCGATGGACTCAAGATGCCAAACGCGCATAATTCAAAATCTCGGGAAATGTTCTCAATTAAATTGCAAAGATCCTTGTATGGTCTAAAGCAATCTGGACGAATGTGGTATAATCGTCTTAGTGAGTACTTGTTAAAAGAAGGCTATATAAATGACGCCATTTGCCCGTGTGTTTTTATAAAGAAAACAACATCGGAATTTGTTGTACTTGCCGTATATGTCGATGACATAAACCTTATTGGAACCCCTATAGAACTCCAAAAGGCAATTGATTATCTAAAGGATGAATTCGAGATGAAAGATCTCGGAAAGACTAAACTATGTCTTGGTTTGCAAATTGAATATTTGGCAAACGGAATTTTTGTTCATCAATCTACCTATACAGAAAAGGTACTGAAACGGTTTTACATGGATGAAGCACATCCTTTAAGTACACCGATGGTTGTTCGATCACTTGATGTGAACAAAGATCCATTCCGACCACAAGAAAGGAATGAAGAGCTACTTGGTCCTGAAGTACCATATCTTAGCGCAATTGGCGCACCAATGTATCTTGCAAATACTACAAGACCTGACATATCCTTTTCAGTTAATGTCTTAGCAAGATTTAGCTCGGCTCCTACGAGGAGACATTGGAATGGGATCAAACACATATTGCGGTACCTAAAGGGAACTACCGATATGGGCTTATTTTATGGCAAGAATTGCAGCCCGGATCTTGTTGGTTATGCTGATGCTGGATATTTGTCCGACCCACACAAGGCTCGATCTCAAACGGGTTATGTGTTTACCTGTGGAGAAACCGCTATATCTTGGCGATCGACTAAGCAATCAATTGTGGCTACTTCATCTAATCATGCCGAGATAATTGCTATTCATGAAGCAAGTCGGGAGTGTGTGTGGTTGAGGTCTATAATACATCATATCCAAGACAAATGTGATTTGAAGTGTGATAAACTACCCACAACTTTGTATGAAGACAATGCAGCATGTATAGCTCAATTGAAGGGAGGATTCATAAAAGGAGATAGAACGAAGCATATTTCACCAATGTTATTCTTCACACATGATCTTCAAAAGAATGGTGATATCAATGTTCAACAGATTCGTTCAAGCGACAATATGGCTGATTTGTTCACAAAATCTCTACCAAAGTCAACCTTCAAGAAGCTAGTTCACAAGATCGGGATGCGAAGACTTAAGGACATAAATTGATGTTCTTATCAGGGGGAGTTAATGCGCGTTGCACTCTTTTTCCCTTACAAGGTTTTGTCCCACCGGGTTTTCCTTGCGAGATTTTTAACGAGGCAACCAATAGGCGCATATTCAAACATGTGTACTCTTTTTCCTTACTTTAATTTTTTCCCATTGGGTTTTGTTTTAAGGTTTTAACGAGGCACATCATTGAATAGACATTCAAGGGGGAGTGTTATAAATAGACTTCTATTTAAGGTGAATGTCTTTAATTAGAGAGATTCTAGAGTCCTATTAATGGTAGCTAAATCATCCTCCTCCCTATAAATAGAGGTGCCCTCTACCATTGTAAAACATCCCTAACATTCTCTAAGTATCAATAAGAAGAACTCTCTCTACTCTTCTCTCTATTGCTCTTGTTCTTGCATTATTGTTCTTGTGTTTTATATTATTTCATAACACCTATTGCGTTTTATAGCAAATCAAATTAAATTGAACAGATTCTCCAATATCGTTAACTTGTAATTAGTCAACGGTGGCGGAGCCATAATTTTACCTATCAAAATATAAAATATAGATACATCAAAAAAGTTTAGGGGAGTAAACGAATATTAAATATAAATAAAATAACAAAATTTATCTAACAATACAATATAATTTTTCAGCAAAAGAATATCGTTTGACATCTTTTAGTTGAATATGGTTCCGCCGCTAAATAGGCAAGTCAACCTTTAGCTTGGTTAGTCAGAACACACAGTTGGTCAATTTTCCTTTTGCTAGTTTTGCAGTATAAAATAACCTACTACTGTATTTCATTAATTCGTCTTATTAAAGACTAATTTCTAGCTAATCTTCTCATTACACCATGGCAACCATAACTCCTAGATCTATTATAGTCATGATGTTTGTTTTCATTGGTTTAGTTTTATCTCCTGGAATCCAAGAAGGCGTTGCTGCTCGTTCCATTGTGTACAGAGGTAATTAATCATACATATACATCAATTAACATTATACTCTGTTTCTTTGTTACAACGACAACAACAACAACAATCCAATATAATCGCACTTAGTGAGGTCTGGGGAGAATACTCTGTTTCTTTATACTAAACCAACAGATCGTTAATTTTTAATGTTATACTAAGCTAAATCGTATTCCTAAGGTTCCTAAGCTGTAACTTAAGGGGAGGATGTATATGGGAGGGGTGCGTTCACGTGAAACCATCCTCCTCTCTCTAAATTATGTATAGTAGTAACGAATTTTTGCTCAAATACTTTAATTAATATAGGTGAACCCAAGCTCAAGTAACTATTTTAATGCAATCGTAAGGAGGTGCACCCTCTATATTTTAGTCGGGGGTTTAATCCCTGTACTTTTTTTTCTTTTAAATTATATTTTTAATTGATAAATAGGGTTAAATCTCCGATCCATGAACTATTTCTGCTTTTAAGTTATATTTTAATTAATACATAGAGTTAAATCCACATGTCCTTGCTGCTTTTTCTATTAAACATGCTTCTTTTGTTTCTTTTATTCTTTTTTCAATGTTTACACGTTTCTTATCACTTTTTCTTTTTTAGTCTCTGTTTTGACTTTTAAAATTTCTAAACCAAAAATACGTTTATGAGATATCCTCTTGGAAACTTGGATTTTGGTGCACTCATACTTTTGAATTTTTGAATACGACCTCTTAGGAGTAGCAAACAAACGGGCTGGATCTAATATATTTTGGGTCAAAAATAGGTAATGAAAAAGCGAATCAGTTATCCAACTCAACTCATATTTAATACGGAGAAAAAATTGGTTAATCGGTTTATCCATGACTTCTCATATATGATCACTTTTGGAAGAATTCTTAGTCTCTCTAACCTGAGGAACACTCAATTTGAGGCTTTATAAATGTAAAAGTTAGATCCATTGATTATCCATTTTCTAAATGAATAATAGGATTCTTATTCATATTTGATCCGTTTTTAAAAAGTTTATTATTCAACCATTTTTTAGTCATAATATGGGGTGGCTAAATATTTTCTTTGAACTATTTTATCGCCCCTACGTCCGCCTGAAATGCTGTTTTTTCGTGTATATGTGTAACCTGACTGGGTGATGACTCTTTAGCCCTCCGCCATTTCTTCTCGTTTAACACAGAAAGTCTTAACTTTCTAACGTAGAGATCTTAGAGTGCTCCTAAAAGTTAAAGGTTAAAGTAACGACAGGAAAAAAACTATTGTTCTTACACAAAGGTAATAAAGGCTACTAAGATCAAAACTCACGATTATTGTTAAATAATCACTAGCTTTTACAAGAATAATATACAAAGTCAAAGAAGAAAAATACCATCATAGTGGGATCAACATATAAAGTTGAAGGGCTAGGAAATACTCATAATAAAAGTAAAAATTATACGGGGCATCTTATTTAGTCGTCCTATTTAATCTATATTTATATTTTTAAAAACTTTTTATTGTACCTACTTTTTAAATAATTTCAGCCCCCTTTCTCCTCCTTCGTTTTCTTCTTATTCTTCTTCTTCTTCTTCTTCTTCTTCTTCTTCTCTTCTGCTATTGTTGGTGATGCTATGGAAATTCAGTTTATGGGATGATTGTCGTAAATATGTTTATCAGATTATTTAAAAATAAATTATAAGTAATTATGTAAGTTAGTAGACAATAATTTATGAATATATTCACGTATGTAAGTTAGTAGACAATAATAATTCTGTTCTTTTCACGTTTATTGTTTTCAAAATTTATGATTTAGATATTATTGTCAATTTGATTATTTATCTAGTATGTCAGAAAGCTTTTTCAAAAACTTCACCTTATATAGTGCTGAAGTTTTTACAAAGGAACTAAATAACTTTAACTCTAAAGCTAAAGTTCGACAGTTACATTACAAAACAAAAACTTCAGCTCTAGAGTTGAAATTCGCCAGTTACAAAACAAAAACTTCAGTTCTAGAGCTGAAGTTTGCTAGTTTCAAAACAAAAACTTCAGCTCTAGAGCTGAAGTTTGCCAGTAATAAAGCTGAAGTTTGCTAGTTACAAAACAAAAACTTTAGCTCTAGAGTTGAAGTTCGCCTGTTACAAAAATAAAAACTTCAGTTCTAGAGCTGAAGTTCGCCAATTACAAAATAAAAATTCCAGCTCTATAGTTGAAATTTCAAGAGTTAATAAGTATAAAAATACATTGAAGTTATAGCTATAAAATATAGAAAAACTTGGTTACCTGGCGACTTCGTCGTTCTTTGTTTAATAGCAAGTCGAAGTTAAAAAGTCCTTCAGCTGCCTTGTAAGTAGAAGGCTAATCTACTATCTTTTCTTGCAAGTGTTCATCTGGGTTCAACGTGATAACAACCTGATGGAACCTTTTCCACACTTCTTTAGCCAATGAATTCTTCTCATGCTGCTCATAAATGAGTGATGGGTTCAGAATAAGTCAAGCTGCATGTAAAGGTCTATAAAGTTGCTCATCCCATCTTGCATCAATAATCCGAAAGACCTTTGTATATTTCTGCTCATCACAGAATGATGCTTGAATAGTCTCCTTGGCCCTATTCATAGCTTCATAGATGTAGCCCATTTATGGGTTTTGCTCCCCATCCACCAAATGGAGTACTTTAACCAAAGGGCCACCAATTTTAAGAGCATGAAGGATATTATTCCAAAAAGAATAAGAAAGAATAATGCGTGCAACCTCTTTCCATGCACTTTCCTTTGCAAATTTACTCTTGCTCCAATCCTCTAAAGTGACCATCTTTCTCAAATTGTCTTTTTGACATTGGAGATTACGCAAAGTCAAGAAAGCAGTGGTGAACCTTGTCTTGTCTGGTTTCACCAAATTTGTTTGCATGGTGAATCTTCTCATCATATTCAATAACAAGGGCCGCTAAGAAATATAAGAGTGTAACCTAACACCCTAGCTAAAAACTGTAGAGAATGGATTTTCCTTGAAAATGTCACCGTACATCAAGTTGATACAATGAGTCGCACATGGAGTCTAATAGACATTCTTGTGCGGTCCTTCAATCATGCCACCCACTTTTCACATTTTCACTTGCATTATCAATGACTACTTGAACAACTTTGCTTGGACCAATCTTTTCGATGGTGTTCTGAAACAATATTTTGATGTGGTCGGTAGATGAGTCGCTAGCATCAATGGACTCATGAAACAAACATCCCCGAGGAGAATTTACCAACACGTTAATAATTATTTTCCGCGTTCTTTCCATCCACTTATCCATCATAATAGAGCAGCCGTACTTTTCCACACAATTTTATTCTCCTCAACAATTTTATTAGTCTCCTCCACTTTCTTATTTAGATAAGGACCTCCTATTTCATAGTAAGTGGGAGGCTTCATTCCAGGTCCATATTGACCAACGGCCTTAATAAAGTCTCTAAAAGTGTCATAGTTGACACAATTGAAGTGGAGCCCAGCATCATAGACCTATCATGCAAAAGCTCTAACTGCACGAACCCTCAAAATGTCTTTAGCAATTTTTTGTACATTTTTACTACCGACCTTTGCTCCTTGCTTCTTTGAGAAGTAGAAATCTATAGGATATTTAGTCGATGATCCATGGCTTGACCCACCTCTTCCACGTTTTGTTGAAAGTGACAATTCTTCAATATCATCATCATCATCATCAATATTGGTCACCAGTGGTTGATGAACCATTTGATTTTTTTGCTCCTTATTCTTCTCAACAAAATTTTTTATTTCTTCCCTCACCTCCGGTGGATATTTCGAACAACTTGTGACTTTTTTGTCGCCACCAATTAGATAGTATTTAAAGCGATAAATTCTACCCGTTGTAATCTTGTTGCAAAACTTGCATACGACATTTGTATTCTTCTCATTAACTCTCTCACCATATCGCCAAGTCGAGTCTTTCTCTTTCGTACTTTGAGACATTTTAATATCCCTATTGAGATATAAGAAAAAATATAATCATTAAACTAAAAATACATATAATATATATAATAATTAATTAAATAAACTGAAATATACATTAAAATAATATCATAAACTAAAAATAATACATATATATAATTAATTTTATATGCTTAAATATAATATAATTTAATTTTATATGCTGAAATATAATAATAAATAAAATACATATAATAAATAAATATATCTGCTAAAATATACACAAACCAAAAGGAAAGAGAAAGAAAAAATGGTTCATTACTCTGTTCTGGACTGTAGAAACAGAGAAAGAAAGAAGAAGAAGAAAAATGAAAAAAAAAACATGAAGAACTAAAGAAGAAAGGAGAAGAAAGAAAAAAAGAAAATAAACGAAAAGAAATGAAAAAGAAAGGAGAAGAAATTACATGGGTCGAGCCGTCTGAAGAAGGTCTTTGAGGTCGAGTGGTCGAGCGAATGAAGAAGAAGAAGATGGAACCCTAGCTTTATTTGTCGACTGAAGAAGAAGAAGAGCGACTGGCTGAGCCTCTGTTTTTTATTGAAGAACGGATTGGCGTTTTTTTGTCAATTTAGAATCTGTTTTGTCTCAGACCCAAAGTTTTTTATAAAAAAAAAAAAGCCCCCCTGCATTATTTTTAACAAAAGCGATTGCTTTATCGCTTTCGCCGCTTCCTCACTTCGTCGTGTTTTGCAGTGAAGCGTGCACTTCTGCAGATCGACTCGCCTCAAGGAGCTGGAAGCGACACAGTATCGTGTCGCGTCGTTTCACGCTTTAAGCTACGAAGCGCTCACATTTTTGAATACTAGTCGAGGAGGCGACCTAGGAGACCGAGTAAGATATGCGCAGCCATTACCCTCTTCTTTTGACTACTTCGGGTATGTTTCTATGCTCGTTCAAGGATGAATGAATGTTTAAGCGTAGGAGGATATAACGACCCGGTCAGTTAAGAATTAACGCCATGATCCCCTACTAGCCACTTTTCCCGTGTTTGTTTCTACTATTTTGATTCGACGAGATATTTGGTTTTGAGTTTCGGAGTGTTTGAGACACTTAGTCCCTAAATGAGAGTTTAAGCTTTAGAATTTGGACCACATCCAGAATAGTGTGAAGATGCCCTTGGAATGGAATTCTGTCGGCTTTGTTTGCTTCGTTCGGTGATTTCGGGCTTAGGGGCGTGTTCAGATTGTGTTTTGGAGGTCTGTAGCTTATTTACGCTTGAAATGCAAAAAGTTGAACTTTTTGAAGTTTCCGGTTTATTAGTGAGATTTTGATATCAGGATCGGAAGGAATTCTTATAGTTGGAGTAGCTTCGTAGTATTGAATGTGACGTGCTTGCAAAAATTCAGGTCATTTGGACAAGGTTTGATAAACCTTTTGATCGAAAGCGTAATTTGAGAGTTTTTGGAGTTTTTTATCTTGAGCTCGATGATTAAATTGGTGTTTTGATGTTGTTTTGAGCATTTCGAAGATTGGAACAAGTTTGAATGATATTTTAGGATTGGTTGGCATGTTTGGTTGAGGTCCCGGGGGCCTTGGGTGTGTTTCGGGTGCTCAACGGATCATTTTTGGAACTTAGAAAATTGCAGAAAAAGTTGCAGCGGTCAGTTCTGGTTTCCTTCTTCGCATTCGCAAAGAGGAGTTGGGGCTGGTGAAGGGTTAACTATAACGACCTGACTTGTCATTTTAAGAATTAATACCTCATTCAGTGACTTAAAATCTCGAGGAGCTTCGTAATATGTATTATGACCCACATGTGAGGCCGAGTTTGGTTTTCGGAAGATTCGGAATAAATTTAATGAAAAATTCCCATTTTGATGCTTAACTAGAAAGAGTTGACTGGAGAGTTGACTTTTTTTGCAAACGGCATGGAGATTTGATGATGTAAATAGTTTCATTTAATCTTCTTCTTTGTTCTTTTACCCTGAATATGAATTCTTGTGTGATATTTGTTATTTTCATGAGTAGCTAACTTTTTTAATCTAAGGTTTTGGTGAAACCCGTTGGGGATGAATTGGTTGTTATATTAATATAGTTTTGAGTAGTTATTAATCTCTATTTGTTCAACTACATTTTGATTGTGGTTAATTGAAAGGATCCTCAATTAGTCGTTCCTATTTATTATGTATCTGCTTGAGAGAGAGTGCATATTTAGGAAGTTGTTTGAACAACATCACTCTCGCCTCTTGGAGTATAGACGAGAGTCATAACCGAGGGTTTAGAGGTTGGATTAGAGATAATGATACCTCGGGTGCAATCTAAGTGAGCTGTAATGTGAATCTAGCTAGCGTAGCTTGGGAGAGTGCGTCTAGTAAATTATAATAATTGCTTGAGAGAGATTTATGGTAGCTGGAGATTTCATGATTGATAGAGGCAACTATGTCATAGCTATAAGAAACATACAACCAAGAAAATCAACAACGGGGGAAACCATTACCTTAGACCTCTATTCCAATTGTTTACAATTCAAGCGTAGTTAGTTTTCAGTTGGTTATTTATTTTCAATCTTGTCTTCTTGGTGATATTAAACAGATACATCTAACCCTTAGTTCTCTAGGGGATTCGACTCTGGACTTTAGACCAGATTATATTTGTGGCGACCGCTTATCCTTTTTAGGACTAGAGTTGAGCGTGATCAGGCGTATGTTCGGATTTGGATTTGGAAGTCCGTAGGACAATTTGACGTATTTTGGCAAAAGTTGGGAAATATGGCATTTTGGAAAAATTCGACCGAAGATTGAAATTTTGATAACGAGGTCGGAATACGATTATGAAAATTGAAACAACTCCATTATGTCATTTATGACTTGTGTGTAAAATTTGAAGTCATTCTGGATATTGATTTGATATGTTTTGGCGCAAAATATAAAAGTTGTAAGATTTGAAAACGCATAATTCGATTCAAGGTGATTTGAAAACGCATAATTCGATTCAAGGTGCGATTCGAAATTTCCGTATTATTTAATGTTATTTAAAGTCTCGATTAAGTTCGTATTGTATTTTGGGCTGAGCCCAAAATCACTTCTCACCCGCAAGACCCAACTCTTAACGTACCATGGTTACACTGGGACAATAATCAAACAGTCTGGGTATTTGAAATCCTAGTAGCTTTTGGAGTTCGAGTCTTCTTACACTGATATTCATCAACAGCTGATTCATCACAGCTTTCAAATTTCTTATTACTAATAAAAATCCTTTTTCTATTTGACAAAGAAAAAGAAGAGTGGAAATATAGTTAAAGTAGCCAAGGAAATTAGAAAGTGATCCTTAATGCAAAAAATACTCACAAATGTAGTCACTACTGTATACTACTTAATAATGTCCTTTTGAAAATAAATCAGTTTCATACACTGTTTTTAAATCGAGTTGGGCTTATCTTACCAACTACAGTAATACTTTTCTAACTATATGAGTGTTATACATGGCCCTTGATAGGAAAGTGTGGAGGTCTAGTATCATGGTTATAGGATAGGGGCTCCTAGAGTTTTTCTTACTCCTCACCCGGAGTTGGGTGAGGCTTGGCAGGGCTATCCATAGATGATTTGTGTTTTGGATTGTGTCTCCCTTATGGTAGTTATTTAAGGTAGTTAATGTATGATATTATTGCATGCTATTTTATCTATGGTTCTTATGTTTAGATAATTATTTACGATATTTCTGCTGGAGTTACTAATGCTCTTTTGTTTTTGTTTTTCCTTTCCTTCACTGAGCCGAGGGTCGATTGGAAACAGCCTCTCTGCCCTTTCGGGTAGGGGTAAGGCTCGTCTACATATTACCCTCCCCAGACCCCACTTCGTGGGACTATACTGGATAGTTGTTGTTATTGTTGTTATATGAGTGTCATACATAATCACAACATTGTCAATTATTCTAGTATCAAATATTTGAGCTACTAATAATCAACCTGATTACTACTTTGATAAGTTGAGTGTTAATAAAGTCAATCATTTAATAATCAGCCATCTAAATAACCAGAAACAGTTCCAGTACCTGTCAACAAAAACAAGAACAATTGAAGCACTATTAATTTATTTAGAACTACACTTTCGAAAGAAATTCACAACTTTATGGCAACAAACAGGCAGAACTGTGTGCATCTTTCTCCCTTTAAATACTCCGAAAAACAACAACAACAATATCAACTTCTCATAAAATTTTATAAAATGTGGTCTGAATAAGTTAATGTATATCCAGATTTTATCCCTACTCCGATAAAACAGAAAAATTATTTTTAATAGACCCTCCATCAGAAAGAAGAAATACTCTGAAAGACAAATAACAAAATTGTTCTCCCTGATATTTGTTTTTACGCGTTGGCTTCCTTCATTAATAACCATAATCTCAACCTTTTCTCGATTCTGATGGTTGCTGCTGACAAGGATTAGGTCGGGATGAAACGGCGGCGGCGGAAAATGGCACACCGTTAGAAGTCGTACGGTATGAAGCGACGGCGACGGGGAATACCGCACTGTTAGTAGCTATACGGAATGAAACGGCGGCAGCGGAGAATAGCGCACGGTCAGAAATTGGTAATAGTTTACAAAATTTGTTACAAAATTTACAACTATACCAAATTAGGAAAGGTGAAAGAAAACTAAGGACTTCAAAAGTAATTATACCAAACCAGAACCAATCCATGATTCTAAGTTCTTTTTATACTTTTTTTCACTATTTAACCTCCTCAAAACAAAAAGATATCTATTATATAATGCCGTAAATTTGATGTTGGGAAAAACATCAAACTAAAATTGCTTCGGTCTGGGTTTTTGAAACCCTAGTACTAGTAGCATTCGGATTTAGCTGATTCATCAGAGCTTTCAGATTTTTATATTAATCACTTATTAATTGTTTTCCTATTTTACAAAGAAGAAGGACCTTCCCTATTTGAACGGGTTCTTCTCAACATATTGATAGAAGAAAGAAAGCTTGAATTTTGCAAAAAGAGCTTTTTAGAGAGGATTTGAGGCTTTGAGCTTGAATATTTGGTGATGAGAATGAAGACACCATCTCCTATTTATAGAGGTGAGAATAGGAAAAAAATATGCCTGAAGTTAACTCAAAAACGGTCGAGTTTTGGAATTGACCGTTGAGACAATCGATTGTGTATTTGAGACAATCGATAGTTGAACAGTGTTATGCCAGTTGGATTGACTGATAAAAGCTGATAATCGATTAAAGGAGGCTGCAGGACAGAACGGTAAGAATTTTTGAATTAATACCGTCTGACAATCGATTGTGTGATAGAGACAATCGATTGTGTCAAGTTTGACACAGATTCTGAGAATTTGGCTTGAAACAGAATGTTTTTGAAATTTCAGAAAATCACCGACAATCGATTGTGTAATTTGACAATCGATTGTGTATTGGGCAAAAATGGTCTAAGTCCTGAAAATTGATTTTGGAAGTATGGTAATCAATTTTGAATATGTTATAATCAATTTTGGAATTATGACAATTGATTATGAATGGAACAACGTCATCAACACATGGTGGAAGATAATGATTCTTCGGATGAAAACGTTTTTATGAAAATAGATTTTCCATCATGAATACATATAATCAACACCAATTGTTATAAATACCAATTTAGAAAATCAAAACTCAATACAATTTATGCACTTAATCAATTATGCAATTTATCAAAATAACGTTCATATCAATACTTGTGACATATAATACCAATTCAACTAGCTAAAGGGTAGAGTAAGGAACGATCATACCCGGTTTGTCTTGATGTCATCCTCCATCGTTGACATCTCAATTTGCTAGAAATTGAATTGAATGCTTCATGCGAGCACATTTGCATTTCCAACATTTAATCAAGTGAAGCCATTTCCGATATATATATATATATAAATAATTTATCACCATAATAACAATTCAAAAACCAAACAGATATTTGTTAAGAAGATATCATCAATAAAATTTATGTAATCAATTCTTTCAAAGCACAAGTTCCCTCTTAAGTAAGACAAAATGGAATGTAATGACATTCCTCTTACTTGTAACAAATTGCCTAAAACATTTCTTCTTTTGATAAGAAGATTGTATTAGGCTAATTCCTTTTACCATATTCACAAAAGAATAGGAAGGATATTGAGGAATATAAAATATGACGATTTCTATAAATTTATCAATTATATCAACCAAAAAAAATACCTATTGTTATTTTGAAAGGCATTTGTCAAAACATATATTGCATGCTGTTTCCAATAGATAGTCAAATCATGAATCAACCATCTTATCACCTGTTTAAGCAAAACACATCAATTCGACATTTTACAGGAAATACCGATTGTTACAAAAGCAATGAAAAATCCATTTGACGGAGAGCATAACAAATGCATCAAATGTTATTTTATTAACAGTGATACACAAGGTTATTTTCAGCAATCAATATTGCAACAAATGTCAAATATTTCAATTAAGCGCATTTGCAATAATGAGAACCAAAACAAAGCATGATTCAAGGAGAATTGATACGAATGGTTTAACAAAGACATATCAACACATACAATTGGGCATGATAAAGATGAAAGCCTAGCCTTTAAAAAAAGAGTTCAAGAACGTTTATGCCTATTTTGAACTGACACGATGATAAAAGATAGCTGTCGAGTTCAGAATTCAGAATGGTAACAAATCTTGAGATTTTTACCGATTGACAATCGATTGTTGAAAAGGGACAATCGATTGTTGAACTATTTGACACTTAGTTCCTGAAAAATCTGCAAGAAACAGAATGTTTTTGAAAACTCAGAAAAACACGGACAATCGATTGTGCCTGTGAACAATAGATTGTGGACTAGACCAAAAAGGTTTTAAGTCCTGAAAATCGATTATGAGAGTATGCTAATATAAAAAGCATTTGTCAAAACATATATTAAAACATGATTTAAAACACTTTGCTGTTTGAAAAGATTGTCAAGACATAATTCAACTAAACATGATTTTAGTAGGTACATTCAATGCACGAATCAACATTTGTCAAAGCATGGATCAAGCATTTAATAGTTGATACTAGTAATCAAAAATGAATTTTCAGTATGTCAATCAACAAGTATAGTCAACAAGAAATTTCACAAATTGATTCTTACAATTGACGCATGTCAACGTTTTTCAGGGTGAGAATCAAGTTGACAACTTATATGTTAATAACACCAGCTGCCATATATCAACAAATCTGTCAACATTAATAACTTGCACATATTCGGTTTTATCAAAAAGAATAGCTAACCGAAATTCCTCTCGATGCCTTTGGGTGTCGTGCTTGGCGCATCTACTACAATTTTGTAGTCTTCAAGCACACCTGCAAAAATACCTACGGAGAGGTTTTTGGTACCCATATCTTTTTGGGTCCTTTGGGGTTAGGCAAATAATAATTATAACCAAAAGATAAATCTCTATGTTTAGCAAAACACACGGGTGCAATGTGACCTATCCGATTGCAATAATGGCATACTACGTTCGGATTGTGCCAATGCCTAGGTTGCGCCAAATACATTCTAGGTGATCTAGAGTCATTCCTAGAGGCGTTGAGAATCCTAGAGTCATTTCTAGGTTGTCTAACGTAGTTCGTTCTAGGCTTATCAACAATAGTCCTAGTATTGATTCTAGGCGATGTAAAGTGATTAACTCTAGATTCATTATTCCAATTTCTAGAGTTGTATCTAGGTGATCTAAAGGCGTTAGTTTTAGACTTGTTTTCATACATCCTAGCGTAATGTCTAGGTGGTCTAAAGGAATTTGTCCTAGACTCATTTACAGCCCTAGAATTATTTCTAGGTGGAGCAGTGAAATCTCTAATGGGATTTCTGCTTTTATGCCGTTGATTATTCTTCGACGTTTCCTTTTCTTCAATAACCTTAGGGACATCTATACTTCGTGATTCTAAAGTTTTCCTAAGTTCTGCGTTTTCTAACTTCAAAGAATCGCAGGAAGTACAAGTAGAGCATTCATCAACATAAGAAGCTTCATGCATAGTCTTAATGACTTGTCTAAGTTCTACACTATCATTTTGCAAAAACTGATTTTCTTTTACAAGATTCTCGTTATCAAGAGACAGATTTTCAAAATCTTTTTGTTTTAAAGAAAGTTGATTTTTGAAATCTTTTTCTTTCAATAAGAGACGTTCTTCAAAATCCTTTTCTTTTAAAGAGAGATTTTTCTGAAAATCTAATTCTTGCTGGGAAAGTGATTTCTTCAAATCTCTAATCATTTTGACAGCATTACCAAATTCACCATACAAATCTTCATATGCATTTTGTAATTCTTCGAACGAGTGAGAATTAGAGATACTTACCTCTTCTTCGTTGTTTCCATCAAATATTGGAGGCATGGTGTAGCAATTGCCTTCACCGATTCCTGCAAAAGAATCATGAGTAGAAGCCATGGATGGTTCTCTCAAACTGTTAAGTTTTTCAGAGAGTATGGCTCTGATACCAATTGTTAGAAATAACGCTCTACGCTAGAGGGGGGGTGAATAGCGTATTAATAAAATTTGGCGTTTTCTTGCGGAATTTAAACTTTGCAGGAAATAAACAAATGCAGTAAAAATAAATTACACCACGATATATACTGGTTGGCCACACTTTGTGGTTAGTCCAGTCCCCGAGAGACTCTCTCGAGATTTCCACTAACAACCTTGTCAAGCTTAAGGTGCCCAACAAACCTTTACACTTGAGACTTGAATCACACAAATCTCAAACACTTGCTCGGAGGTTCCTCACCTCAAAGACTTCAATTTGCTCGGAGGTTCCTCACCTCAAAGTCTTCAACTTGCTCGGAGGTTCCTCACCTCAAAGACTTCACCTTGCTCGGAGGTTCCTCACCTCAAAGACTTCAACTTGCTCGGAGGTTCCTCACCTCAAAGACTTCAACTTGCTCGGAGGTTCCTCACCTCAAAGACTTCACCTTGCTCGGAGGTTCCTCACCTCAAAGACTTCAACTTGTTAAGCTTCCGGGTGCCTAACGAACCTTTACAACTTGAGAACTTGATACAACACAAGCCTCAACCAACCCGCTTAAGGAAACCTATCCCTAAGACTTTACAAGAAGAAATATAACACTCCTTCTTACTACAAGTGTTAAACAAGAACACTCTTTTACTCACTTTACAAGAACTCTCTCAAAGAGTGGATTATGAGTACAAAATATATGGCTCAAGAACACAACAACTCAATCAATAATCTTGGCTCTCAAAAACAATGTAAGATATGAAATTTGAATCACAAGAATGTAATGTATGCTTTGTAATTTTTCTGCAGTGTTGTTGTGTTTAAAAAATGATTTTCAGAGAGTGTTTTATAGAGAAAATGGAGCAATAGACCGTTGCTTTTAGTTCCAGAAAACGCTCCTGAAAATCTGCCTGACAATCGATTGTTGATATTACACAATCGATTGTTGGAGCAAAATTTCAACAGACAAATTCCTTAAAATCCGGTTAGAAAGATTTCTGTTGAATTTTTAAAAAGTGACAATCGATTGTTAGATTTTGACAATCGATTGCTGTTCAAATATTCAAAATATTTCTGGCAACTTTTTGACTAAAAGATTGTGTAATGATTATACCATAAATAGATAAAGCCGTTGGAAAAAGTCCGTTTGGAAAAATCACTAAGCACAATCGATTGTTAAATAGTGACAATCGATTGTTCTTCATTTTTGAAGATTTTGAAAACATTCTGTAAGTTGTCCAAAACTTTGAGACTAAGTATAAAATCTGACAATCGATTGTTGAACAGTGACAATCGATTGTTGCTTCAAAAATAATTTCAAACGAAGTTTCTGTCTCAAGACAACATTTTAAAAACTAAGTATAGAACTTGACAATCGATTGTTTCTTCAAGACAATCGATTGTTAAACCCAATTTTCTCAAAACGAGTTTAAAAATCATTTTGGCAAATATGCAACTTATTTCTTTAAAAACTTATGATGCATGATTTTATGAAAATCATTTTAGGTGAGAGCCAATATTAGAAATAAGTCGTTGAGTCAAGATTACAAATTAAGACCTACTCAACAGTTGATTGCATCTTCTATTCTTGAACGCGTACTATCCATCTTGTACTTGGTCTGTTATTGTTCCATCACCGATGCTTGGCTCAATGTTTGGCATTTATCAAAACCTACATGAATCAACACACGTTAGTCCGAGAACGTGTTTCTTACAATTTCCCCCTTTTTGATAATGGCAAACATGTATCGGGATATGCATAATAATAACAGTTCAAGATAATTCAATATGCATCATAGACATGTTCATGTTTCATAAGATATTTCCCCTTAAATGATGATTCCCCCTAAATATGTGCAGTTATATCAAAGTGCATGGGAAATATATTATGCATGCATAGCCCGTTTATTTTCCCCCTTTTGACATTAACAAAAAGTGGCTAGATAACAAGTCTAATAATAGCATGCTAGTTCAACAAACGTCAACATAATCGATTATTATACGGGATAATCGAATAGTTTGCACTGGAAAAAAAATTCCCCCTAAATATAAGATTCCCCCTGAATTTATGCAACACATTCAAAGAAAGCATGTAAGTATGCATAAACTCTAGTCTTGCATATAGCCTTTCTTTTCTTCCTTTTAAAAAAATATGTACTTCCCCCTTTTGAAAATATCAAATAATCCATATAATGGAAATAGGAGAGATATTTCAAATGAAAATCAACTTTCATTAAATAGATAAAATATTACATAGGCCATTAAATAAATAAAAATATAAGAAAATATTTAATCCTCGTTATCATCATCTTCGTCCATGTTTTGCGGTGGTGCCTCAAATGGGACAACAGCACCATATTGATAGTTGACATGGTCAAAGTATCCTTGGACATAGCGGGTATTTGGATCTTGATTTGGAGGAGGATTTTGAGGAGGATGTGGAGGAGGGTGATTGTCATGATCGCCACCACTGTGAAATGAAGATTCAGAAATTTCCCAGTGTTTGGTCCGATTTTTAAGTGGACCATTTGCCGTGATAATGCCGGCGGATTCAAGAAAATGCATGACAAGAAGTGCATAAAGAAGATGTTTGTCTTCGGCGAGAGCATCACGCATGTGAAGCTTGATTAATTTACAATACTTTAATCGAGCTCCGGAAGAAATGGCATGCATGAGTTTACAATCTTCTTGGGAGATAGTGGTGTGACTGCTTTTTCGGGGCTTGAGAACTCGGGTGATGAAATAGAATATCAACCGATAGTTCGGATCCATTCCCGTGATCGTAGGACGACGAGAAGTGAGACGTGGATCATAGTGAGTGAGTCCAATTTGACGAAGAAAAGAGGTTTCATCAAATAAGGCTCCCTCTTGTCCAACATATTGGTGAATGTTTTCACCATCATTTGGAAGTTTGGTAATGGCGTTAAGATATTCGTCGGAGACAACTATTTTGACACCATTTACAAAAGTGAGAAGATCGCCATCGTCAGTTGGACGGAGGTTTGAATAAAAGGCCCGAATGAGTGTAGTATTGATGAAATCATATGAAAGGAGAAGGAAGTCAAGAAGTTGACTTTCTCGGAGTAAGTTTACAGCAAGACCATAGTTTTGGAGATATCGCATAGTAGAAAAACGAGGAGGTTGAATATCACGTTTTTCAAATTTAGTAAGAAAGCGATTTAATTTATTTTCGCTTTTGAAGACCAAAACATCACCATCTTGATATGGATGATATCCGGAGGGAGGAAGAGTAGAGGTGGAAGCACCTTCCCTATTTGAACAGGTTCTTCTCGACATATTGATAGAAGAAAGAAAGCTTGAATTTTGCAAAAAGAGCTTTTTAGAGAGGATTTGAGGCTTTGAGCTTGAATATTTGGTGATGAGAATGAAGACACCATCTCCTATCTATAGAGGGGAGAATAGGAAAAAAATATGCCTGAAGTTAACTCAAAAACGGTCGAGTTTTGGAATTGACCGTTGAGACAATCGATTGTGTATTTGAGACAATCGATAGTTGAACAGTGTTATGCCAGTTGGATTGACTGATAAAAGCTGATAATCGATTAAAGGAGGCTGCAGGACAGAACGGTAAGAATTTTTGAATTAATACCGTCTGACAATCGATTGTGTGATAGAGACAATCGATTGTGTCAAGTTTGACACTTAGATTCTGAGAATTTGGCTTGAAACAGAATGTTTTTGAAATCAGAAAATCACCGACAATCGATTGTGTAATTTGACAATCGATTGTGTATTGGGCAAAAATGGTCTAAGTCCTGAAAATTGATTTTGGAAGTATGGTAATCAATTTTGAATATGTTATAATCAATTTTGGAATTATGACAATTGATTATGAATGGAACAACGTCATCAACACATGGTGGAAGATAATGATTCTTCGGATGAAAACGTTTTTATGAAAATAGATTTTCCATCATGAATACATATAATCAACACCAATTGTTATAAATACCAATTTAGAAAATCAAAACTCAATACAATTTATGCACTTAATCAATTATGCAATTTATCAAAATAACGTTCATATCAATACTTGTGACATATAATACCAATTCAACTAGCTAAAGGGTAGAGTAAGGAACGATCATACCCGGTTTGTCTTGATGTCATCCTCCATCGTTGACATCTCAATTTGCTAGAAATTGAATTGAATGCTTCATGCGAGCACATTTGCATTTCCAACATTTAATCAAGTGAAGCCATTTCCGATATATATATATATAAATAATTTATCACCATAATAACAATTCAAAAACCAAACAGATATTTGTTAAGAAGATATCATCAATAAAATTTATGTAATCAATTCTTTCAAAGCACAAGTTCCCTCTTAAGTAAGACAAAATGGAATGTAATGACATTCCTCTTACTTGTAACAAATTGCCTAAAACATTTCTTCTTTTGATAAGAAGATTGTATTAAGGCTAATTCCTTTTACCATATTCACAAAAGAATAGGAAGGATATTGAGGAATATAAAATATGACGATTTCTATAAATTTATCAATTATATCAACCAAAAAAAATACCTATTGTTATTTTGAAAGGCATTTGTCAAAACATATATTGCATGTTGTTTCAAATAGATAGTCAAATCATGAATCAACCATCTTATCACCTGTTTAAGCAAAACACATCAATTCGACATTTTACAGGAAATACCGATTGTTACAAAAGCAATGAAAAATCCATTTGACGGAGAGCATAACAAATGCATCAAATGTTATTTTATTAACAGTGATACACAAGGTTATTTTCAGCAATCAATATTGCAACAAATGTCAAATATTTCAATTAAGCGCATTTGCAATAATGAGAACCAAAACAAAGCATGATTCAAGGAGAATTGATACGAATGGTTTAACAAAGACATATCAACACATACAATTGGGCATGATAAAGATGAAAGCCTAGCCTTTAAAAAAAGAGTTCAAGAACGTTTATGCCTATTTTGAACTGACACGATGATAAAAGATAGCTGTCGAGTTCAGAATTCAGAATGGTAACAAATCTTGAGATTTTTACCGATGACAATCGATTGTTGAAAAGGGACAATCGATTGTTGAACTATTTGACACTTAGTTCCTGAAAAATCTGCAAGAAACAAAATGTTTTTGAAAACTCAGAAAAACACGGACAACCGATTGTGCCTGTGAACAATCGATTGTGGACTAGACCAAAAAGGTTTTAAGTCCTGAAAATCGATTATGAGAGTATGCTAATATAAAAAGCATTTATCAAAACATATATTAAAACATGATTTAAAACACTTTGCTGTTTGAAAAGATTGTCAAGACATAATTCAACTAAACATGATTTTAGTAGGTACTCATTCAATGCACGAATCAACATTTGTCAAAGCATGGATCAAGCATTTAATAGTTGATACTAGTAATCAAAAATGAATTTTCAGCATGTCAATCAACAAGTATAGTCAACAAGAAATTTCACAAATTGATTCTTACAATTAACGCATGTCAACGTTTTTCAGGGTGAGAATCAAGTTGACAACTTATATGTTAATAACACCAGCTGCCATATATCAACAAATCTGTCAACATTAATAACTTGCACATATTCGGTTTTATCAAAAAGAATAGCTAACCGAAATTCCTCTCGATGCCTTTGGGTGTCGTGCTTGGCGCATCTACTACAATTTTGTAGTCTTCAAGCACACCTGCAAAAATACCTACAGAGAGGTTTTTGGTACCCATATCTTTTTGGGTCCTTTGGGGTTAGGCAAATAATAATTATAACCAAAAGATAAATCTCTATGTTTAGCAAAACACACGGGTGCAATGTGACCTATCCGATTGCAATAATGGCATACTACGTTCGGATTGTGCCAATGCCTAGGTTGCGCCAAATACATTCTAGGTGATCTAGAGTCATTCCTAGAGGCGTTGAGAATCCTAGAGTCATTTCTAGGTTGTCTAACGTAGTTCATTCTAGGCTTATCAACAATAGTCCTAGTATTGATTCTAGGCGATGTAAAGTGATTAACTCTAGATTCATTATTCCAATTTCTAGAGTTGTATCTAGGTGATCTAAAGGCGTTAGTTTTAGACTTGTTTTCATACATCCTAGCGTAATGTCTAGGTGGTCTAAAGGAATTTGTCCTAGACTCATTTACAGCCCTAGAATTATTTCTAGGTGGAGCAGTGAAATTTCTAATGGGATTTCTGCTTTTATGCCGTTGATTATTCTTCGACGTTTCCTTTTCTTCAATAACCTTAGGGACATCTATACTTCGTGATTCTAAAGTTTTCCTAAGTTCTGCGTTTTCTAACTTCAAAGAATCGCAGGAAGTACAAGTAGAGCATTCATCAACATAAGAAGCTTCATGCATAGTCTTAATGACTTGTCTAAGTTCTACACTATCATTTTGCAAAAACTGATTTTCTTTTACAAGATTCTCGTTATCAAGAGACAGATTTTCAAAATCTTTTTGTTTTAAAGAAAGTTGATTTTTGAAATCTTTTTCTTTCAATAAGAGACGTTCTTCAAAATCCTTTTCTTTTAAAGAGAGATTTTTCTGAAAATCTAATTCTTGCTGGGAAAGTGATTTCTTCAAATCTCTAATCATTTTGACAGCATTACCAAATTCACCATACAAATCTTCATATGCATTTTGTAATTCTTCGAACGAGTGAGAATTAGAGATACTTACCTCTTCTTCGTTGTTTCCATCAAATATTGGAGGCATGGTGTAGCAATTGCCTTCACCGATTCCTGCAAAAGAATCATGAGTAGAAGCCATGGATGGTTCTCTCAAACTGTTAAGTTTTTCAGAGAGTATGGCTCTGATACCAATTGTTAGAAATAACGCTCTACGCTAGAGGGGGGGTGAATAGCGTATTAATAAAATTTGGCGTTTTCTTGCGGAATTTAAACTTTGCAGGAAATAAACAAATGCAGTAAAAATAAATTACACCACGATATATACTGGTTGGCCACACTTTGTGGTTAGTCCAGTCCCCGAGAGACTCTCTCGAGATTTCCACTAACAACCTTGTCAAGCTTAAGGTGCCCAACAAACCTTTACACTTGAGACTTGAATCACACAAATCTCAAACACTTGCTCGGAGGTTCCTCACCTCAAAGACTTCAATTTGCTCGGAGGTTCCTCACCTCAAAGTCTTCAACTTGCTCGGAGGTTCCTCACCTCAAAGACTTCACCTTGCTCGGAGGTTCCTCACCTCAAAGACTTCAACTTGCTCGGAGGTTCCTCACCTCAAAGACTTCAACTTGCTCGGAGGTTCCTCACCTCAAAGACTTCACCTTGCTCGGAGGTTCCTCACCTCAAAGACTTCAACTTGTTAAGCTTCCGGGTGCCTAACGAACCTTTACAACTTGAGAACTTGATACAACACAAGCCTCAACCAACCCGCTTAAGGAAACCTATCCCTAAGACTTTACAAGAAGAAATATAACACTCCTTCTTACTACAAGTGTTAAACAAGAACACTCTTTTACTCACTTTACAAGAACTCTCTCAAAGAGTGGATTATGAGTACAAAATATATGGCTCAAGAACACAACAACTCAATCAATAATCTTGGCTCTCAAAAACAATGTAAGATATGAAATTTGAATCACAAGAATGTAATGTATGCTTTGTAATTTTTCTGCAGTGTTGTTGTGTTTAAAAAATGATTTTCAGAGAGTGTTTTATAGAGAAAATGGAGCAATAGACCGTTGCTTTTAGTTCCAGAAAACGCTCCTGAAAATCTGCCTGACAATCGATTGTTGATATTACACAATCGATTGTTGGAGCAAAATTTCAACAGACAAATTCCTTAAAATCCGGTTAGAAAGATTTCTGTTGAATTTTTAAAAAGTGACAATCGATTGTTAGATTTTGACAATCGATTGCTGTTCAAATATTCAAAATATTTCTGGCAACTTTTTGACTAAAAGATTGTGTAATGATTATACCATAAATAGATAAAGCCGTTGGAAAAAGTCCGTTTGGAATAATCACTAAGCACAATCGATTGTTAAATAGTGACAATCGATTGTTCTTCATTTTTGAAGATTTTGAAAACATTCTGTAAGTTGTCCAAAACTTTGAGACTAAGTATAAAATCTGACAATCGATTGTTGAACAGTGACAATCGATTGTTGCTTCAAAAATAATTTCAAAGGAAGTTTCTGTCTCAAGACAACATTTTAAAAACTAAGTATAGAACTTGACAATCGATTGTTTCTTCAAGACAATCGATTGTTAAACCCAATTTTCTCAAAACGAGTTTAAAAATCATTTTGGCAAATATGCAACTTATTTCTTTAAAAACTTATGATGCATGATTTTATGAAAATCATTTTAGGTGAGAGCCAATATTAGAAATAAGTCGTTGAGTCAAGATTACAAATTAAGACCTACTCAACAGTTGATTGCATCTTCTATTCTTGAACGCGTACTATCCATCTTGTACTTGGTCTGTTATTGTTCCATCACCGATGCTTGGCTCAATGTTTGGCATTTATCAAAACCTACATGAATCAACACACGTTAGTTCGAGAACGTGTTTCTTACACAAAAAACTCTAGGGCCCCCTATCCTACAACCCTGATACTAGACCTCCAGACTTTCCTATCAAGGGTCATGTCCTCAGAAACCCGCATTCTAGCCATGTCATGCCGAATCACCTCTCCCCAATACCTCTTAGGTCTCCCTCTACCTCGTCCTGTGCCGACCATCGCCAGCCGCTCACAACTCCTCACCGGGGCATCTGGACTTCTCCTCCGTACATGCCCGAACTACCTCAGCCTCGCTTCTCGCATCTTCTCATCCACCGGCCACCCCCACCTTCTCTTGAATAGCTTCATTCTTAATCTTATCTAACCTGGTGAGCCCGCACATCCACCTAAGCATCCTCATCTCTGCAACCTTAATTCTCTGAACATGAGAGCTCTTCACTGGCCAGCACTCCGCCCCACACAACATGGCCGGTCTAACCACAGCTCTATAAAATTTTCCCTTGAGGTTCTGTGGAACTTTCTTGTCACACAGGATTCCTGATGCAAGCCTCCACTTTGACCACCCTGCTCATATATGATGAGTGACGTCCCCATCAATCTCTCCGTCCCCCTGAATTACCGACCCAAGATATCTGACACTGCCCCTCTTGGAGATGACCTGAGATCCAATCATCACGTCCGTGCCTGCTTCGCTCGGCTCGTCGCTAAACTTGCACTCCAGGTATTCTGTCTTAGATCTGCTTATTTTGAAAACCTTAGACTCGAGAGTCTGTCTCCATACTTCTAACCTCTCATTAACACCGACCCTCGTCTCGTCTATCAAGACTATGTCATCAGCAAATAGCATACACCAAGGCACATTCCCTTGAATATGTCGGGTAAGAGCATCCATCACCAAGGCAAACAAGAGAGGGCTAAGCGCCGATCCTTGATGGAGCCCCATAACCACTGGAAAATGGTCTGAGTCGCCACCCACCGTCCTAACCCTAGTCTTAGCTCCATCGTACATGTCCTTAATTACTCTGATGTAGGCTTCTGGCACGCTCTTCGCCTCCAAGCACCTCCATAGCACATCCCTTGGGACCTTGTTATACGCCTTCTCCAAGTCGATAAGCACCATGTGCAGGTCCTTCTTCTTATCCCTGAACTGCTCCACCAGCCTCCTGACAAGGTGGATAGCTTCTGTAGTGGAGCGACCCGGCATGAACCCAAACTGGTTCACAGATATTGAAATCATCTCCCTCACCCTTGCCTCGATCACCCGCTCCCAGACCTTCATGGTATGACTTATTAATTTGATACCCCTATAGTTGTTGCAACACTGGATGTCACCTTTGTTCTTGGACAAGGGCACCACTGTACTCAACCTCCACTCCTTCGGCATCTTTTTGGTCCTGAAGATCGCATTGAACAACCTGGAGAGCCACTCCACTCTTGACCTACACATGCATTTCCAGAACTCTACGGGGATCTCGTCAGGCCCGGTAGCTCGACCCCTACTCATCCTACGCAAAGCCCCCATGACCTCATCCGCCCTGATGCGCCTGCAGTACCCAAGGTCTCTATGTTGCTCTAAATACCCCAACTCCCCTAGCTCTATGTTACGATCCCCCACATCGTTAAGTAAGTCTCGAAAGTATGCCTGCCACCTCTGCTTGACTTGAGACTCCCCCATCAGAACTCTACCATCCTCGCCCTTGATGCACCTAACTTGGTCAAGATCACGCGCCTTCCTTTCCCTTTCTTTAGCTAATCGGAATAACTTCATGTCCCCGCCTTTCTCCCCTAATTCCTCGGACATGCGACCAAACGCCGCGTTTTTGGCTTCCGTAACCGCCATCTTTGCTTCTTTCCTCGCCGCCTTGTAGATCTCCCTGTTCGCTCTTCGTTCTTCCTCGCTTGTACTCCCTGACATCTTAGCAAATGCTGCCTTCTTCACCTCCACTTTTCCTTGACTACATCGTTCCACCACCAGTCACCCTGATGTCTGCCTGCATAGCCCTTTGCTACTCCGAGCACATCCCGTGCTACCTCCCTAACCAAGTTCACCGTCTTTGACCACATAACATCCGCTTCCCCAGAACTTCTCCAAGCTCCGCCCTCACCTCCTCTCCAACTCCTGTGCTTTCTCCTTATTCAAAACACCCCATCTAATCCGCGATTGTCCCCGAGCACCCCTCTTCTTCCTCTTCACCCAGAGACCGACATCCATCACTAGGAGTCTATGAAGAGTCGAAAGGGACTCTCCCGGAATAACTTTGCAGTCCTTGCACATACCCCTATCACTCCTTATGAGGAGGAGGCAATCAATCTGAGTCCTCACCGCCGAACTCTTGAAGGTGACCAAATGCTCCTCCCTCTTCTGAAATGTCGAGTTCGCAATCAAAAGCTCGGAAGACCTGGCAAAATCAAGCAGTGACGTGCCTCCTCCGTTCCTATCCCCAAAGCCGAAGCCACCGTGCACATCACCATAACCACCAGCATCAGCCCCAATATGACCATTAAAGTCCCCTCCAATAACTAACTTTTCAGATTGCGGAATACTACTCACCATATCATCCAAGTCCTCCCAAAAGCGCCTCTTAACCTCCTCGTCTAAGCCCGCCTGCGGCGCGTAGGCGCTGATGACGTTGAGGACGCAACCCCCAATGACCAACTTAATAGACATTTACCTATCATTCACTCGCCTAACCTCGACCACAGACTCCCTTAGATCCCTATCAACCAATATGCCCACTCCATTCTTACCTCTCACGACCCCAGAATACCACAACTTAAACCCGTCTGCATTCCTCGCCTTCGACCGTTTCCACCTAGTCTCCTGGACACAGGCTATGTTAACCCTCCTCTTCTGAAGAACCTTCGCCAACTCAATGGACTTACCCGTCAGAGTGCCTACGTTCCACGACCCGATCCTTAATCTATGAGCGTCCGCTACCCCCTTCCCACCCTTGCCTCCGGCCCTACCCACAGAATCGCTCCCAGCCCCCCTGCTCGCCCCTGCCCCCCGAGGACATGACCTTACTCTACCATCTCCCGCCGCGGCCACTATCCCCAATCGATTACGAAAAACAGTGATGCACCCACGTAATACAGTGGAGTGCGCAAAAAGATGTAAGCTAGGAACCGACAAAGTAAACCACACACAGGGTGCTTAGATAGAAAACGTAAAAGGATGTACAGAGTAAAAAAATGAGGTCGGGAGGTACCAACTCCCGATGAGAAAACCTGAAAGTAAGCTTTGATCGCCCGAGATCAACTACCGCTAGCTCTTGCACACTTCGTCTGGTGTTGCTTTTCTCTTCGCGTCCAAATGTCGTAAGCTCTCCTTGTCCGCCGCGGCTTGTACCTAAAAATCACGCACACACACACACACAAAAAAACGAGGGGGCTGCCTAGCTCGGGAATGGGGGAGGGGTTGCCTTATTAGAAGGTCGCCGGAGAAGGGTCGCCAGAGGGGGAGGGGGGTCGCCGGAGGGGGTGGGGGAGAGGGGGGCTGGGAGCTGGGGAGGGGTTAGGGACCGTTGTGAGAAACAGAGAATTTCTGGAGAGAGAGGGAGTCGAACGTTTCTCATTTTCAGGCATGGAACATACTGTAGTTAGAATCAAGACGAGAGCGAGAAGAGAAGATACAGATCTTTTACAGGGCAGAAAACTGAGGCGGGTCTTAATGCGCTATTCGATATATTTAAAATACTGTATTCATTGATACAGTAGCAAATAGGCATGAATCAGGAAAGTCCAGCTAATCAGTTGTTGTATTTGACTGTATCCACGGAGTGAAATGTGTTATTACAGCTAGACAGATTATTGTATTCGACTGTATTCACGGCGTATAGGGGATTACGCTGTTTTTAAAATGGAAAGTGAATCAATTAACATAATAGACTCCTAATATAACTCAACAAACTCAATTATAACACACAAATTTTGTATTTTCAATTATAAAAAAGATTCTCAACCAAAAAATACACCAAAAACAAAGCAATCTTCGGAGAAATCATATAATACATTTGAATAAATAAATTATATTAATTAAAAAACATATGAATACATTCATGACATATAGCGAGACAATGAATACAATGAAATACATAGAATACAACGGGATACATTGAAATACAATGAAAAAAAGACAGTGAATGCAATGATATACATGAAATACAACAAAATACATTGAATTATAATGAAAAAAAACAATGAATACAATGAAATACATGAAAATACTGCGTGATACTTTAAAAATACATTAAAATATATTAACAGAAAAATAAGTTGCTCAGCCCCAAAATCCGTCGTCTTTGTTCAAGAATAAACCCTAATTTTCGACGAGTCTGTCGTCGAGCAAAAACCATGAATCTCACTGTTCCCACGCATCCTGTATATTGCTTTTGACACATCAGTACTATCGTAGCTTTTGTACCACTCCTCGCAACTTCCAGGTACGAAGCCATGATCAAACTCACCACCCAAAACACCTACCTTCATGGCCTTCACGGCTATGCTGCTCCAATCCTTCTATACCTCTCTAAACTTTTCACGAAAAGACAAAAAATGCCTTGGATTTTCAGGGTAATCAAGAGTTTGCTTGAAACTAGGTAACTTGGTGCAATCGTCGTTGCATGAGGAAAACGCCTTTCTCTTTCTCTTTTCTCTTCGAAACTCTTCCTAAATAATCCTAATTTCCTCGCCATTATCGACTCCCTCTTGCTTACCGGGTGTATTTTGATAATATAGGCATAGAAGTGAACAAAACTAATGAGTTTTGCCTGGGAAAAAGGGGATAGTGTGGGAGTAAAGCAAATGAAAAAGAATTGTTAGGTGTTGACAGTTTGCGGAGAGTATTATAACATAGTAGGAGATGGTGATCCAATTGTAGTTTTATGGAAGAAAAGAGTAAAGTATATGTAAAAAGAGAGAACATAATTTGTGAAATTTACCGTAATTATATGAGAGAAAATCTGAAAAATGAGAGAGAGAAATATTAATTAGCATATATGGTGCCTTAAGTGTAGGATATAACTATAATTAGATATTTTACTATAAAGGGCAAAAGATAGCTATATAATATAATATAATTTTTTTCAATGATATTTATTTAAAATAAATATAGTACTAAGATTTTCTATAGGATGTAAAATTTCCTTTTTAAAATCCACTTCTAATTGTGTTACCAACCGAGTAAATTTTGTGTATGGTCACCTAACTTTTAGCTTCATTATATAAAAAGTTGTTATTCTTTCTTTTATCACACAAAATTCATTTAACTTTGCTACGATTATCACAAAAATTATTTTGGTCGAATTTGATAAAGTTTCCACTTGAAAAGTGACGTGACAACCTTAATTAGTGTTTTATATTTTCTCCGTTTCAATTTATGTGAACTTATTTTTTTCGTAATCTATACCAAAAAAATAAATTTTGTATTTTTGTATTAAATATATGATGTGAATGGCACAGAATGTGCATTTTGTAGTTTCCAACTATTCAATGCATTTTAACGGTTTGTGTTGGCTTATTAAGCTGTATTTTTTTGGTTGATCTTGCTCAATAGCCAACATTATGACATATTTTACAATGCACTGTTATGAAATGGTTTCTCTTTATTTAGTCCCTTTTTCTATATTTTGCAGTTTAAAATATCCTGATTTTGTATTTTAAATAGTTTCATTGAATGAAATGAATTTTTTTTTAAGTTGCACTTAAAATGGATTAAGGCTTAGGTAAATCACGATAGGTGCAGAGTATGGAGAAAAATGAGCTCACTCGGGCAACTGGGTCAAGTATTTTATGGGTCAAGGCATGAGTTATTACTATATTTAACTTGCTTAATCAATATTATCTCCGTTTTAATTTATGTAACCTTATTTGATTTGATACAAAGTTTAAGTAAAAAGAAAAGACTTTTGAACTTGTATGTAAAATGAGACACATGTTATGAAATAATATAAAAGACAAGAACAATAACTCAAGAACAAGAGCAAATAGAGAGAAGAGTAGAGAGAGTTATTCTTATTGATACTTAGAGAATGTTAGGAGTGGTTTACAATGGTAGAAGACCCCTTTATTTATAGGGAGGGGGATGATTTATCTACCAAAAATAGAACTCTAGAATCTCTCTAATTATAGACATTCACCTTAAATAGGAGATTTCATAACAACACATATATTTTGTGCGACTATACATTATTCCACAAAGGTAAATTGTTCCAAATAAGGAAATGAGTTTTTCTTTTTGGCACGAAATTAAAAAATATATATTCACATAAATTGAAATGGAGATAATAAAACACTAATTAAGATTGCCACGTCACTTGATTTTTGTGATAATCGGAGTAAAGTTAAATAATTTTTGTGTGATAAAAAAAAAAATAATAAATTTTGTGCAATAAAGCTAAAAGTTAGATGACCGTACATAAAATTTACTTTACCAACTAATATAAGGATAATTTAACATATGAGTATGATATATAAAATATTCACAATATTGTTCAATTATTCTATCAAATTGAGCTAATAATCAACACTAGAATATTACTTTGATAAATCGAGTGTTAATAAAGTCATTCATTTAATAATCACCAATTTGCATAACAAGAACCATTTCCAATACCTTGTCAACGAAAACAAGAACGACTAAAGTAGTAAAGTACTGTTGATCTTTAGAAATACAAGTTGGGAAAAATTCATGACCAAAAAATGCGGGCAATCTTGGATCAAGTCCGACATTAGCTTGCTTAAATAATTGAATCTTGTTATAAACTAAAGCAAAAGACAAGAACAATAGAACAAGAACAATAGCAATATAGAGAAGAGTAGAGAGAGTTCTTCTTATTGAGTTGAGAGGGGTGAATTACAATGGTAGAGAGCACCTCTATTTATAGGGAGGAGGAAGATCTTGCTACCAATAATAGGACTCTAAAATCTCTCTAATTAAGTACATTAAAGACATTCACCTTAAATAGAAGTGTAAGAATCTTCTATTTCATAACACTCCCCCTTGAATGTCTATTCAATGATGTGCCTCATAAAACCTTAAAACCAAAACCCAATGGGAAAAATTAAAGTAAGGAAAAAGAGTACACATGTTTGAATATGCGCCTATTGGTTGCCTCGTTAAAAACCTTGCAAGGAAAACCCAGTGGGACAAAACCTTGTAAGGGAAAAAGAGTGCAACGCGCATTGACTCCCCCTAATGAGTACATCAATTTATATCCTTGAGCATTTGCATTCCAATCTTGTGCATCATCTTCAAAACGATCTTTAATAGAGATTTGACAAATTAACCATATTGACTTGAATAAGTATTCCGCACCTTGAAATCATCATTCTTGATAGATATGAACATCTTCATATAATGTCGCGGAATAACTCTTCAATATCTCCATATATGCATTCTCAATGCCATCATGCTTATAGTTATAGCAAGATACATATGTACACAAATTGTACTAATGATGCGGTACTTCAGGACCAAGAATTGCATATGCTTCAAGCAACTTAAATCTTTCAAGTTAAGTCATGTAAGTCGCATAATAGACTTTAGCTGCATATCAAGCTTTCATTAGTGATACTAAACAAATAAGATATCGAAAACTGACTATACATACCTTTGACTTTATACTTTCAAGCATTTGAACTATAGGTTCAAAACTACATGTCTTTCATATGGAATCAATTCTTCTTGAATTGTATCTCTTCCATTTAGTTACTTTCTTTGGGTCAGTAAATGCGTAAAGCATGCTTTGCCATATATTGCAATTTGAATTATCCCTTTTATGAACTTTAGGTTCATATCATGATATTCGGGGATATACATATACAAATGAAAATTCATCCCATGTAACACTTTCTCAAGTGTTTATCATGTCTCCCCCTCATGTTAGTAAAACTAACATGTTTCCTCAACTTTGGAAAATCATCTTTGTGCATTATGTCAATATACACAGCACCTTAATAATAAGATGAAATTATTTGGTTCCTGACCCTGAACCACTTGTGAGGGGAGAATATACTCTCGTATACAACTTATATCAAACTGATATATATATAACTTAGTTCTCATAAGAAACGGTTTAGCTATTAAGTGGCAGCACTCAATAATTATCTTGCTAAACCAACTTTAATATAAACCAACTTATCAAGATGAACTGTCTTGAGTAGAGAATCTGGAAACTATGCTCGAAGTTAGATTACTGAGCGTTTTACCTCGCAAGCACGGCCAGGCTGCGGGTTAATAACAATTGCGCATGTAACCATTCCATAGATGCATCATATGTGGTATACATGGCGGGTGAATGGGCACATATTCACCTTTGATATTTCCAGAATCAAGGGGCTTCAACCCGAACTCTTTAGTTGGTCAGTTCATTAATGAGAACAAGTGATACAAGAGTATTCGTAAAGAACTTTCTAGTTCTTTAATATTCACCTATGTGAATTTGCACATCATACTTAAAATGAGATGGCTAACATGAATGCCAACTGAATAAATTATCAATATTGGTAAACTTCAAATTTACACCATGATATGTGCACTTATCAATAAACTTCGGGTTTATTATGACATGGGTTTTATACCAATAGATATCCACTTTATTGTGGCATTCTTTCGTTTGTGTAGTACAAACTGGAGAACAAAGCGGGTAGCTTTTCATATACAAATTACCCCGCTACAAGTTGTAGTAATAGGAGAATCAAAGCCTTCCTTTATTTATAGTCTCAATATAATCAATCGCTTTCGCGTGTACTTTGGAAACTGAATAAGTTTCTTTGAGACTTACTACAACACAATACTCAATTGTGTTTCTCCAACATAGTAATAATTGGCTCTTCGAGAGCTCTCAATTAATTTTGTACTACCACAGACTGAGGTTCGAGATCCTCACATTCTTGCATTCCGTATTTTCAAGAGTCTCAGGCTCAATAGATTCTTCGTGAATCTCGGAATTAATCAAATCATGAGCGTCCTCATGTGATTCTTTCATAGTGTCATTTAGATCGTTCTTTTTCCTCTTTCTAGGATTTCGATCTTTGGAACCTAATGGTCTGCCACGCTTCTGGCGTGCATTTGACTCATTGGATATGACACTAGATATTTGTCCAATAGGGACTTCAATACGGATCGGAACATTTTCCGCATGAATGTGGGATTTCGTTATCCTCTTCAAGTCCGTAAATGCGTCAGGCATTTGATTTGCTATTCTTTGCAAATGGATAATCTTTTGTACCTCTTTCTTTCAAATAGAGGTATGTGGATCAAGATGAGATAATGATACATTTTTCCACAAAATTTCCCATTTGGTTTCACCGACTTCTCCCCCTAATTTTGGGAAAAGTGTCTCATCAAATTGACAGTCTGCAAATAGTGCAGTGAACAAATCTCCTGTCAATGTTTCGAGGTAGCGAATAATGGAGGACGATTCATACTCAACATATATTCCTAACCTTCTTTGCAAACCCATTTTGGTGCGGGATGGCGGTGCTACAGGCACCTATACTGCGCATCCAAAGCTTCTTAAATGGGATATATTGGGTTCATGACCCAAAACCAATTGCAATAGGGAATATTTGTGATAATTCGTCAGTCAGAGACGAACTAGCATTGCTGCATGCGAAATGGCGTGACCCTAAGCCGAAGCGGGCAGCCGACAAAGTAGCATTGCTGCATGCAAAATGGCGTGAACCCAAACCGAAATGGGCAGCCTCGTTTTCAAGATTATTCTCATCTATTATCCATTAACTTTGCAAACGCAAGGTTGCGTGATGGCAACAAGCACACATTTAGACCATCTACAGGATGCGTCTATTAAGACCATGAAATACCTAAACTACCCACTAGGTGGGTGAATGGGTCCACAAATGTCCCCTTGTATACGTTCCAGAAACTTGGGTGACTCAGTCCCAACCTTTGTTGGGGATGGTCTGATAATCAGCTTGCCTTGATAACACGAAGTGCAAGGATATTCATTACTTGAAAGCATTTTTAAATTCTTTAACGGATGCCCATATGAGCTTTCTATAATCCGTCTCATCATGGTTGATCCTGGGTGACCCAGTCGATCATGCCAAAGTACAAATGTATTGGACTCAGTATTCTTTAGATTTACTGTTGAATGTGCCTCAATTTTCACTAATTCTTGTCCAATACAGGCCACAAGATAAAGACGGGAATTTCTCAATAACCCTCTTTTTGGCCGGAGACATTCTTTGAAGTGAGGACGAGATATTCGAGATTATCTTCATCCATTGTCTCAATATTGTAGCCATTCCGGCGTACATCTTTAAAACTCAACAAGTTTCTCATAGACTTGGAGGAGAACATTGCATTCTCTATGATTAACATCGTGCCCTTGGGCAGAGTTACTATAGCTCTTCCGGAGCCTTCAATCAATTTACTACTTCCAGAGATTGTAGTAATGTTTGCCTTACACATATTCAGTTGAGAGAAATACTTCCTTTCTTTGAGTATTGTATGTGTAGTACATGAATCAACTAGGCAAATACTTTTACAGTTGGATGTTGATCCAAGTTCGCTTTGTGAGATATCCATTTTGCTTTCCCATAGTTTGACATACAAAAAAAATACATAAATATAAGTATAAACAACTTCAATTCTTTTGTTTCGCGTTTAAACAGCGTTTTGGGAAGCAGTTATTTAGGATATTCGAATATTGTATTCTAATATTCGAATATAATGCCTTGCGGAAAAAATAATACTTTGATGCGAAAAATATTAGATATTCGAATATTTAAGCACATATTCTAATATCTTGCCAGATATTCGAATATAGGAATTCTGATATTCGAATATCTGGCCCAGATATTCGAATATCAGACTCTGATATTCGAATATCTGGCCTGGCGGAAAAAAGTTCGTTTTATTGCTAAATATTAGACGATCGACTAGTTTTTAGGTTAGTCGATTACCTCTACTGTACAATAAAAATATTTGAGCATATTGAAACATTCTAAAGGGTTAATACTAACATCATATCATGAATTAACTAATACGAGCTAATGCTAATGACTATTAATTTATTCATTGACTAATACAAGTAGAATCAAACAGCTCCATCTTCTTTCATCATGGTTCCATCACCGATTAGGTGGTCTATCTTTCCCTCGGGTTGCTCAAAGAAGTCTGCCACATCCAGGTGGGTGAAGTCAAAGTTGTCATCAGAGACAAAATTTGTTTCAGGGCGTTTTCTCTTTCGAGATGCTTGATAAAGGTCAACCAAGTGTCTTGGTATTCGGCAAGTCTTAGACCAGTGCCCGTTTCCACCGCAACGATAACATATAGTTTCTGAACTATTTGCCTTAGGATCTTCGGGATCCCGTTTCTGCTTTCGGTGGTTATCTCTCTTTGTGGGGTGACGGACTTCTTTGGAATTTCTTCCTTGTTCACGTCCTTGGCTTTGACCCCGTTTATGACCATGACCATGGTCCCTTTTATGTTTGGCATAATGAGAGTGCACCATATCTGCTTCAGGCAGTGGTGTAGACCCAGTTGGTCTATTTTCGTGATTTCTCATGAGCAGTTCATTATTTCGCTCAGCCACTAGTAAGAGAGAAATCAGTTCAGAGTACTTCGTAAAGCCTTTCTCTCGGTACTGTTGCTGCAGTACCATATTGGAGGCATGAAACGTTGTAAACGTTTTCTCAGCATATCGTAATCGGAGATGTTATCTCCACATAGCTTCAGTTTAGAAGTAATTCTGAACATAGCAGAATTATATTCAGAAACGGACTTAAAGTCCTGTAGCCTCAGATGGGCCCAATCATATCATGCTTGTGGCAGAGTGACCAACTTCAGGTTGTCATATCTCTCCTTTAAGCTGTTCCACAAAACGAGTGGATCCTTGACGGTGAGATATTCAATCTTCAAACCTTCGTCAAGGTGGTGGCGCAAGAAAATCAAGGCCTTCGCACAATCTTGGTTGGATGCTTTTTCTTTATCTTTGAGGGTGTCTCCGAGACCCATAGCATCTAGGTGGATTTCAGCATCCAACACCCATGTCATATAGTTCTTGCCCGAAATTTCAAGGGCAACGAACTTTCTTTTCATAATGTCAGACATACTCGAAAATTAAATTAGGAAGAGGGAAAATACCTTGGATTTTCGAGAATGGTACTTGAGACGGTAGAGTCTCGTGCTGATAACGTGTTATAAACTAAAGCAAAAGACAAGAACAATAGAACAAGAACAATAGCAATATAGAGAAGAGTAGAGAGAGTTCTTCTTATTGAGTTGAGAGGGGTGAATTACAATGGTAGAGAGCACCTCTATTTATAGGGAGGAGGAAGATCTTGCTACCAATAATAGGACTCTAAAATCTCTCTAATTAAGTACATTAAAGACATTCACCTTAAATAGAAGTGTAAGAATCTTCTATTTCATAACAAATCTAATATAATCGAATTTTTATTAGCGTACTATTATGAAATATTATTTTGTTGTGGATATTTATAACTCCTAAAGAAGTTACTCCCACTATTCTTCTTCATTAAATAGATGACTACCACTACTTCTCACCATTATAGTAGTAACTCCCACACCTCCAAACCTCTTCATGATCTTTTCTCATGATCTCAATAGTTAATACCATGTTTATGATATCCCTTTGTATACCTTAATGTCATCCTATAAATAGAGGATTTGGATATTACATTGTACACACTTGAATACATTGAAGAAATAGATTCTCTTATCTCTTTCTTTCTACATTGTTGTCTATCTTTTTGTTTTATATTATTACTTTGAGCTAAATTTTGCAACACGTTGTCAGCACGAGTCTCTAAACAATTGAGATAAGCAAACATAGAATCAGTTATGTTGCCGGTGAAAGCTCGGGTATTTCATATGTGAATCAATTTGCTTCAATTGTTCCGGGAGTATCTTTTTCATTTTTCCTATAAATTCTCACTTTAGTATTTGGGATTTGACATTTGGTATGATTTATATTACACAAAAGTACAACATTATATGTGCAGAAAAGTGAGTTGGTTAAATTAAGAAGCATATGTAAGCTTACACTTTACTAGTTTTCAGAACTTGAAAATTTTCCACTTAGGTATATAAGTAATTTATTTTACTTTGATTTAGCAAATAGGATATAGTTATATCATTACAATAATTTTATAATGAACCAAACGTATGAATTATCTCTTTACTGCTTTTACAGTAATTGACTTTGCTATAAGTATTTTATATGTGATTATTTTAAGATTAATATACTCACGTTTGTTAAGAGGAAAAAGGATTCTGATTCCACTAGTCTTGTGTTAGTTTGCATTTGAATTTTACTGATTTTTACGCTTGTTGACTTGAACAAGTGTGTTAGACTCATTCATTATTAATCTCATTTCTCTAATGGGTAACGAAATATTTATGTATGATATATATATATATATATATATATATATATATATATATATATATATATTACTATATCTAAACTATATGTTATGATAGATTTACATAGAGTATATTAGTTATGTACTGGATCAAAATTTTCATTTCTTATATTTTTTATTATTTTCAATTCACTTATTCTTAATGATAATTTAATTATGTTGAGTTTATCAAAGTTTAAATTTATGGCTATACAAAATTATGTTCTATTACCTGAAGTGAATAAGATAACTTGTGATAAATATTATACGGTGGATTCAAATCCCAGCGCACCATGAGGATAAGACGATGGGTTCAAGTCCCAACGCACCATGAGGGTAGGACATCATATTTGAATTTTGGTGCACCATGATGATAAAGGTTGGGTCCGGGTCTCAACACATTATGGCATAACATGCATTTATATGGGTAAGGCATTGGTATTTATATGGATAAGGCATTGGATTTGAGTTCGAATGCACCATACTAGTGATATAATGATGATTAAAAATAATAATATATTTTCATGAACAAGCATGAAGCTTGTTACACTTGATTTGCTCTATTCTTAAAGTGAATGTAATAGCGGTGCTTAATAAGTCTAAACGAAGACAAGTGGTTGACCAATGAACATGTGCGTGCCAAAGATCAAATAATAATAGTCATCTTTATGATAATTGCAAAAATGAGAACATTAAAAGTTATCAAAATAATCCTTCAAAGGTGAAGGAAATGTGTATCAATTTGGTATGTAAATATAAGGCACGTTCAGACGATTATAGTCCATTTTTTGAAAGAATGCGACTTGTGATAAGCATTGGTAAATGTAGATTCATTCCTGAAGTGAGTGTGAAAATATATATGTGATATAAATTATGCACAAGAATGTATTTATGCATGATTGAACAAATATTACAATTCACCTCTACGGGAGGTTCGAGAGAAAGAAAAAACATGAACATTACTATATGGTTACACGAATAAGTCATTGATCGTGTACATGTGGTAAGCCAAAAATATTTTGATATGCCTTATAAAAAGTTATTAAAGGCAAAATTAAAGCAAGAAAAGATTTTGCTTGCTTATGATGATTTTGACCATGTCAATTATTACGATAAGATAATTTTCTCTGTGGAGGAAAATTCACCACTTGGATGGTGTTATAGAAGATCTTATAGTGCAAAAATTTTGAGAGCTCCAGAAGAGCGAATTCATTATCACCGAATAAATAAAATTATTCATGGCATTGGTGGTAGTAAGTCTCAAAAGATACTTTTTGAGTTTCAAGTATATTAGCTAAAGTGGTTGGCATATAGAAACTATAAATGAAAGAAAATTGATTGTCTTCATATTACTATAACATATCGGGTAAATACAAAGGTTACCCGATTTTTCTGTTATTTGTACTACACAAGTATAATCATGATGATGGATCACATGCCACAAGTAAACTAGAGGTTTACTAAAACAATATTAGTTGGCATGAACAGGTTGGTCATCCCGGTTTATTGATGCGAAAATTAATTGAGAATTCACATTGGCATATATTGAAGAAATAGAAGATTCTTCAAGAATTATCTTATGATGCTTACTCTCATAATATACCAGCTAAAGTTTGGATTGGATTTTTTAATATCTGGAACGAATAAAAGTTGATATATATATATATATATACACATTGGCCCAATCACCTGCCATGTGGACCATTTACTATTATATGATTTTAATAGATGCATCTATTGTATGGTCACATGTGTGTTTGTTATCAACTTGCAATTTACATTTTGAAAGATAGATTGCTCAAGTTATTAGAGCACAATTCAAGAATATAAATTATGATAATTTATTTTGATAATGTTAGTTTAAATCAAAGTCTGTTTAGCAGAAATTGTATGCCTCCAATTATAGCTAAACCATCAGTTATGAGAATAAATTACCAAAAAAAATTTTGGTATGAGATGTATTATTTAATGTAGAGTAGTACTTGTACGCATCTAGTCAAGTTATGATAAATTCTTCCCGTCACAATTGGTTCATGGTCAGGAACCAAATAACTTCCATCTTAAAATATGAATGTGCTATATGATTTAATTGTGACACCACAATGCACAAAGATGGGTTTCCAAAGAAGGTTGGGAAATATGTTGGCAATCCTAACATTAAGGGGAGAAAATGGGCAGCTGAAACAGTGATACGTGCAATGAATTATTACGAATACATTTAGATCCTCGTACAAGAAAATGTGAACTTGAAGTTCAAGTGATAATTCATTTCGAAAATATTGCCAGGAACATTTGCTGACCCAAAGTTAAATATCATATTTCAGCTGTTAATGCTCCAAATTGAATAAAGTCCATGTTGGATAGATTTTATGACACGCATGATGCGTAATAGACTAATCGGTTCTAAAGATAAAACCCCTTGAAAAAGGAGGGATCAAATGTTCAAGATGGTCATAATAAGAAGGTAAGTGCTTTATAAGAACACCATGATATAACATTTTATAAGACCTCATGGGAGAGGCTCAGGTACCTGAAAATAATGAGATCTCGATAAGTTATGTCTTTATTATGCGATGATGAAACCGATGTAAAATGATCATCGATGTTGTTGTTAATATAATGTAGCGCTCAATATTATTAATATTGATGAGGATCTTCATGTCAAATCTGTCATGGAATTTGGACAGATAAACGATTGGCTAAATGAAAAATATGCAATGAAATTGACTTCACCTGAAAAATGTAAAGTTAGACGGATAGTTCCCACACATGAAAGTGAAATGAAAAATCACGTCGATTGACATAAAGACGACTTGTGGCACAAAATTTTCGTAAATATCCTGGTATTAGCAGACATGTTCGCTTGTGGGGAATGGAGTCATTTCAGATTTTAGTCTGACAATATATTTGATATATATATATAATAAAAATCCTTGAATGATTTAAATTATTCTGAAGCATATTAGGTTCCCAAGAAATTTATTAAATAAATCTTTGACAGATCCTTATGTAGATTAGAGCGGTCATGGCGTACATGATTTATTTTTGTGTCTAGTGCAATTGGTACACTAATATATGTGGCTAGAACCATGAGTATAACAATATGCTAGCAAGATATAGTTTTATTCCAATGTGGAGATATTGGAATACAATTAGTATTATATTTCAAAAGAAATACTTGATGTAAATTTATTTATTTTAATAAATATTGCTAATATTTTGTTGGTTATGCAAATGCAAGCATTTTCCTGAAGTTCGTTCTTCAAATATTCTATTTGCATGTGAGAGTACTGCTATATTATTATTTTAGAAGGCAGTTAATTGTGGATACTTATTCAAGTAATGCCAAGATAAGCAATTGATCAAGTAAGAGGCTCAACACACAATAGACATGTGACTTGACTTTGAAGAGAAGATTCCAATAATGCTGAAAATAATGTTGTTTGCTTATATCAATTGAAAGAAGGACTATCGAAGGAGAGAAAACACTTTCATCAAAGTTCTTCAACAAATTTGTTCAAGTGATAATTTGACAAACTTTTTCACAAGACACTGCGGATCTCCATATTAGAGAAGTTATTATACAAGCTTGGAATTCGTCGTCTCCGAAGAATAAAGTGATATTTTCATCAGGGGGAGGCAAATATGTGTTGTACACTTTTTTCCTTAGCTAAGATTTTATCCCACTTAGTTTTTTTCTGGCAAGGTTTTTAATGATGCAGCAAATAATGCGTATTACAATATATGTGTACTCTTTTTCCTTCACTAAAATTTTTTCCCACAAGATTTTTTCTTAGTAAGGTTTTTACGAGGCACATTATCTATAGACATCTAAGGGGAAGTATTATGAAATATTATTTTGTAGTGGATATCTATAACTCCTAAAGAAGTTACTCCCACTACTCTTCTCCATTAAATGAATAATTCCCACTACTTCTCACCATTATAGTTGTAACTCCCACACCTCCATAACCTCTCCATGATCTTTTCACATGATCTCCATAGTTAATACCATGTTTATGATATCCCTTTGTATACCTCAATGTCATCCTATAAATAGAAGGTTTGAACATTATATTGTACACACTTGAATACATGGAAGAAATAAATCTCTTGTCTCTTTCTCTCTATATTATTGTCTATCTTTTTATGTTATATTATTACTTTGAGCTAAGTTTTGTAACATGTACCTTTTAATATCAGGAATTTTAACACTTCAATTTTCATAATCAAAACATTTCAATTATTTTTATTGTATCAAATGTTTGAGCTAACAAAATAACCTAACCACCTAATTCAAGTATCTTTATCACCTCATTGACTTAAACTAGTTAAGCAAGAATGCGATATGTTCGGTTTGTTAAATGCAAATAACGAAGTTCCATATACAAAAACCAACATTGGCCTTGTTGCAAATAACGAGCCCTAATCTGCCGTTATAAATTACATTAAATACCACAACTTTTAGGACCTCACTAGGGAGGGTAGAGGCAGTACATTATAGCCTGTTAAAAGAGACTTTTAAGACTTTTACATGGACAACTATGCAGCTAGTAAAATTCTTTAGGTCTCTTTTAATACAAATACGGTGTAGTATGTGACCAAAAGATTAATGGGCAGACCTACGAATCTAATGTTTGACTCAAAAGATATTATAATATTTTTGAATAAATTAATTAAAAAAATAAATGGGTAAATTCTAATTAAAGATAATTAACTTTAGATACGAGATGAATACCATGAATAAGAAAACATAGCTAAGTATAAATATTAGCCATGATTATGACCAAATTTAATAGCATAAAAAAGATGCATTAAGTAATATTAAGTAACAATGAAATGTAAATAAAGAAAAAGATTCATTCAATCCTAAGAGATACGCATCTTCTTTCATTTGATAACGACGAATAATAGATAAATACAAGAACCTTATGACCTTTTTTTTGGATCCGAAAAAGGTATGGGATCCCAGATCCTCCCGAGAGATGTGTTTACATATTTTCTAAAGAGATGGAGAGGGAGAGAGGGAGAGCCCCCCTCCCCTCCTCCCCTCCTGGAAAGTCCTCCCCTCCTATTTATAAGAGGCTATTCATAAAAAATCCTAAAAAAATAACAATTTAGAGGGAATATTCGGTAGAATATTCCTTTTGAGTATTTCAAAGCATACTAGTTGTTTTATCACTGCCCGACCTAGGCCTTACTGGTGAATGTCCGACCTCGACCTTAATTATGATTGTCCGACCTCGGCCAATTGGTGAATGTCCGACCTCAGCCAATCGGTGAATGTCCGACCACGGCATGTCCTACCTCGGCCTAATATCTCCGCGTGCCGAATTTCTCTGATCTAATTTTAACTCATACAGTTAGTCCCTGCGCTTATCGAGGTCGTCTTTTTGTCGACCTCGATGAGTGTAGACATGTAATTTTTTTACCCTCCCTGAAATTTTACTCATTTTAGTATTTAGATACTTAGTTTAAGTCTAGTATTACTACTTGATTATTTTTGACTTTTTTGCTTTAGTTTATCTTTAAAATGAAAAAAAAATACAAAAAATATTTTCCTTTTTATTTTGTTTGATTAGTTTTACTCTTGAAAAAATACAAAAAAAATAGCTTTGACATTTTATTTTATTTTTCTTTTCAAGAAAAAAAGATAAGAAGGAAAATTTCAAAAAAAAATATTTATATTTACTTGGTTAGTTTTAGAGTTGTAGTTTATTAAATCTCTTTAATTTGACTAGTTTTGTTTCCTACTATTTAAATAATTAGTATTTTAGGTTTATCTTTAAAAACAAAAAGAAGAAATAAATAGAAAATGAAAAACAAACAAACAAGAAAGGATGAAACAAAACAAGAAAACAAAGAAAAAAGAGGTAACGAAGCAAAAGCAGAACGGAAGTGCAAAAGCAAATGCAAGAAAAGGAAAATCCAAAATGGTCTCATCCTTGTTTCATTCCTATATAGCTTTTTCTTTATTTATTGTACAAATTTAAACGGTAAGATCATAAACTAGGCCGTTATCATTCAGGTAAACAAGTCTTAGATTTTTATTAATTTAGAGGAAAAATGTTATTTTTTTAGTTAAATTTATTCGGAGAATATTCTTAAAGATTTGTATATATTTTATTTCGGGGAATGTCCCGTAGTATTCTGTAATTGGAGGCCGAAAATCAACTCGTAGTATTTTTATTCTTATTTTATTTTTATTTGTATCTTTCTTTTACTAGGTGGGAACGATCTTGAGCTTCTTATGTGTTAATTTTTCCGTTTATGTGCTTATTACCTCAATTCGAATATTTTAAAAGCCGACTAGGCAAGTATGCAACCGTACTAGTTACGGAACTTGGGGAGTGTCTAACACCTTCTCCCTGAATAAAATAAACCCCCTTACCCGAATCTCTGGTGCGGACTTTGTTTTGGAGTCTGAAATATTTTAAAAGGAAAAATCATTTTAAAAAAACGGTGATCTAGCACATCAAAATCAAATTCAGGTGGCGACTCTGAGTTATTTTCCTTTTGAATACAATTTTTGTCACTTTCTAATTGAAAATCCGAGCTTCACAAAATCATTTTATTTATTAAAAGAGTTAAGTGAGGTTGGTGAAAAAATGAGTGTGACATCTCTGGCGACTCTGCTGGGGAGCTTGCAGGTTCGAGTTGGTACTTGATCTTGTTAGCTTTTAGGATATTCGGTTGAGGTGTTTGTTTTCTTTATTTTTTTGTTTGTCTTCTTTCCTTGTTCTGTTGATTATTTGTTTATCGTTTTTATTAATGTGTTACTACTTTATAAACTGTCATCATTTGCATAACCATGAGTCTTCTTTCTGCAACAAATCTCGGAGTATGCATCGCAAGCACGATCTCTTTGCTGAGTCACCCTTAATTTAGGAGGAGGGGCCGTCGGACATATGGAGTCGGTGGAAAGCTTGAGAAGCCACCATCGACCATACGCTCCCCCGAACTACCTTGTTAGTGAACCCCAAACATAGGTCAGCCTTTAGGTCATTTTTATTTGCATCATGTCATTTAGACATAGCAGGGCTCGGTCCCAGGTACTGTATCCCTTTGTAGAAAGCATATTCAAATTTTGTTAAAGTAGGCCCGTGGCCCAAAAAGACATTCAATCATCCATATGTAATACATGTTGCATCTTTGAGGGTAAAAAAGTTATTTGATGGACCGATGTTTGAAAAAGAATGGTGAAAAATGAAGGGAGTAGGGCCTAGTTATGTTTTCTTTCACAACTTTTTCAAAACAAGACAAAAAAAATGAAAATAAAAATTCTAAAAAGATTTTGCACTTTCCCATCATTTTTCAAAACGTCAAAAAAAAAGAAGGAAACATAAAATCCAAAAAGATTTACATGTTTCATCATTTTTTATTCATAAAAAAAGGCAAAAAATATTTTTTCTTTAAATCATGATTTTTTTTAATTCTATCTTGTGTCCATTCTTCCTGAACTAAACGAACCTGATTCTCGTCCTTCGAGACGTGATACGTAGGCAACCCATATAGGATCTGGTATTCCTAGTGAGTCTTAGACTCTTGGCTTTGCGGGGTCTTAGCCAAATTTTACATGTCTAGCCATGTTTGACCACATCGGTTATTTTAGCAAAATAGGGATATTTTTACAAAGTGTCTTGTTAACCCATGTCTTAGAGTCCTAAGCCCACAGCAAGGGTTAGTCTCAGTTTTAAGGTCCATTCCTATTGAATTTGCATGTCTAGCCACGTTTGGCTATAGCGGCCATTGTTATAAAATGAGGTCAATTTTGCAAAAATGGCTCAATGACCCATATTTTAGCATCTTGAGTCCGCAAATAGGTATCATATTACATTAAGGCCCGTCCTTTATTGAGTTTGCATCCTTAGCAACTTTTGCGCATATCGGTCATTTTTGCGAAAAGGGTCATTTCTGCAAATTAATTTTTTAACCATGATTATTGGGAGTTGACTCCATATAAGCATTAGTAAGGTATTTTCATATCTGAGTAGTCACCCTTGTTGATTTTGCACTTATAGCCCCTCTTGGCTATGTAGGTTAATTTTCAAAAAATAGCCCAATCGTGTCTTGCATGTGTCCAACAAGAGGTGTTGCGGTATCACATAGTGTCTTGAGTCACTAACTCTATTTGATCTTATTTTTTTCATTCAGTTATGGATCAACTTGCTAGAGTTTGAGCATGGCAAAACCCCACGACCATTCTAGTCAAGACTATTGCATGCACGAGCTACTTGAGGAAACTTTTTATTTTTTTTAGTCTATTTTATGTTGTCTTTTAATTATTAGTCTTGTACAGTAGTATCGAGTCTGTCATTATAGTTCATATTGTCGAGTCTTTTGTTATAGCACTTCATGTTTTATATTTGAAAAACCAAAAAAGTTATAAATGAAAAATCCAAAAAAATTTATTTTAGTTTATTTTATCCGCTATTTTTTCAGAACTATGCAAGACTTGATTCATGAGGGACATGATACATAGGCAACCTACATAGGGCTCGATCGATTCAAAAAAAAAAAGAAAAAAAGAGAATGAAGTCGTGGGACGTGAGAAATTAGAGAAAAGAAAAGATCCATAATCAGAAAGAAAAGAGGGGGAAGAAATGAAAAATCAAGCAGCGTTAGAAAGGAAGAAGAAGAAGAAGAAGAGGAAGAAGAAGAAGAAGAGGAAAAAGAAGAAGAAGAAGAAGAAGAAGAAGAAGAAGAAGACGACGAAGAAGAAGAAGAAGAAAGAGGAGGAGGAGGAGGAAATTGCAAGAAGAGTGAAAATAGGATGATGCCAAATGACCTTGTGACCTTCGAAGCCATTCTAAAACAGTTAACTCTGGCTATGGGGCATTGCACACAATGTGATATTTCTATCTGATAAGTGCTTTAACGCTAACATGTTGGCTTTGTTTTGTTCTTTCATTGTTATTATAATAGGGGTGATTAGTTTGTGGTACTTTAATGAGTCTTTTGTGCAACACAAGGTCAAAAGAGAAAGGTACCCATGGCTAGCAAAGACTTGGACACAAGAGTTGTTGACTCGTCGATGGAGATTGAGATGTCGGAATCTAAATTGAAAGAGGAGGTCCAAAGGTTAAAACAACAGATGGCAGAAATACATCAGTCTTGGGTCAGAGGTATCATCCACCTTCATTCCCCACTAACTATACAGAAAACCCTGCAACTATCCCGCCACTATCACAAGCCCAGGTTCCCACTATCGTCGACCTTTTCCCTCAACATGCACCGGGCTTTGCACCTTACCACAAATACCCTGGCGCTTCCTCCCAAATTTTCAATGCTCCATCAGCCAAAACAACCACATACCCTACTCCGACATCTGCTCCCATTTTTGTAGCTCCTCTACTAGCTACTCTTCCTAGATCATCTAGCATGACAGTGTTCAAAGTCCCTGATGCCCAAGGAAAGAGACCCAAGGAAATTTTTGGGAAGTTTTGGTTTAGATAGAACGAACAAGTTGCTCGGGTCAGTTCTCCTATTGATAAAAAAAATGTTGTTGAGACTAGCAAATGACACAATCCAATGGGCATTCCTGTTAAACGCTTTCAGCCTCAATACCGACCCCATGAAAATCCTCATACTCCAGATAATCCTCACCAATACTACTTTCCTCCACAAAATTCTCGAAGTCATACCTCACCTCCCCAGTACTCTATCCATAATGTACCACCATATGCTCCATACCCACAAAACCCGCAATGGCATGCACTGTCTCCACAAATGTCTTACCAACCTCCACAAGCATATCCACCTCATACCTGAAAGAGGTTCCATCCAAGGCCGGAGCATAAAATGAGAAGGAAGCATCAAAGAGAAAAGTCTTTCACTCCAATCAGAGAATCCTACACAAGCCTGTTTGAAAAGTTAAAACAGTCTGGCCTGATTGAGCTGCTAATCGGCTATACTCTGAACCCATATGCAAAAGATTTTGATCCTACCATATGGTGCATGTACCACTCTAATGTCCAAGGGGATAGAATTGAATATTGTTGTGCTTTGAAAAGAGAGATAGAAAGAATGATTCAAGAAGGGATAATTATGCTCTAGGAGAGTGATACCCAGAACATCGCACAGAATCCTGTACCTGCACATGATAATGCACACATTGTGGGAGAGATGTGTGGTGACAAGGAGCATGAGAATCCTCTGGGGAACTTGCTGACTGAAGTGAATGATATTGAAATTGGTGAAGGTCCCAGTAATTTTGATGTGCAACCCAGTGGCTAAGACGTAAGTGGAAAGACGCTCCTTTCTTAGCTAGCCAGTGAGGAGTTTCGGTGGCTTATTTTGTTGTCATTTATGTTGTTCAGGTTATTTCGGGGTTGTACTCTGGACATTGTCTTTTGTCTCAAACTCTTCTTCTTCTTATCTTGTCTAGTTTGTTTAGTTTTGGTAACTCGTCTAGTGTTATTTAGGATTATTCCATGGTTGTCACCCATATCTATTTTGCTTGTCTTGTTCAAATCCTTTTCATCATCTGTCAAATGCAATCTCTTATTTTCTGTTAGTTCATGTCAGTTTTTATTAGGTCATTATTCCTTTTATAGTTTTTTATGCCGACTCTAGTGACATGACATGCAAGCATAATTGTCAGTTTGATCTTGAAAGTTAGTCTAATCATGAAACAATGATACAGGTTTGAATATGATAAAAGGAAGTGTTTAAGGAAATAATTAAAAATTCACGCATTCTGAGATGACCTAAACTTTGAATTTAGTGAAACTGAGGCAGTTGTGTGGGAAATCAAAAGGTTGATAAGAGCAAACAACAAAGAAATGTCTCTCAAGTAGTTTGAGGTAAATCAGTTAGTGTTGAAATGCATTCTTCCACATCAAGATAAGGTTGATTTAAGTATGCTTCGAACTGGCAAAGGTCGTTCATTGGGACAAAGGTATTGCTCATTGGCACTTTTTGTTTGTGATGATGCCATCAACATATATTATGTGTAATTTGTTTGCTTATCTTCAATTGCATGTTTGTACTTGGTATTTTTAAGTTTGGTATGACGAATACATTTTATTCTGCTTCCCAAATACTTTTATCTTTTGCTACCCATTTGAGCCCTAATTTTTGTTTCGTACCCCTATTTTGGAATCAAAAAATAAAGTTAAGAACTAGAAAAGGTATTGAAAAACAGGAAAAAAATAAGGAAAATAGAAAAAGAAAAAAAAGAAAAAAGGAAAAAGAAAAAAAGAGAAAAGGAAAAGAAAGAAAAAATAACGTTATCTTTTGAACTACGTTCGATCTAATTCTTGTCACCTCAAGATACGTAGGCAGCCTTACGACTCAGCCGCACCAAATAAAATATTTCATAATCCTCGAACTCATGAGTGGGGCAGTTTTTCCTAAAAATCCTATCAAAGCAAAAATCTTAAAAAAAGATCCCTAAGATCTAAGAAGCTGGGGCAGGAGTTTTAATTTTCCCGAAACACCTGATTCCAAAAGTTGTAATTTTGAACACTTTTCATATTCAATTATTTTGAGCCTTTATACCACCCTTTCTTTTCAACCCTGTTCAAAAGTCTACATTACGGTCCAAAGAAAGACCTTCTAACCAATTTTTGAGCATGCCAAATCAAGTATGCTATGAGAGTATGTTCTTCCTGCATCATGGGTAATACCTTTGTTCTCAGCACAATGAGAGAATATATGGTGAAAACCCTCAGGGCACCGTAAGGAGACGGTGAGTTGAGAAAAGAGCAAGATGAGTGAGGCTTGATGGTGAAAGCCTTCAGGGCACTACAAGTCGATTGAGGATTGTGGATCAAATGGGACAATTGAAGCATTGAAGCATAGTTTTACAGCGAAGTAGTACAATAAGAGTTGAATATTAGACTTGCTAGAGAGATTAAGCCACTTAATCCAAAGGTGTCTGTCATGGTCATTAGAGTTGATATCCACATCTGATAAGTTTCTACTTCAAAATTTTCTTATTAGGTATCATCTTTTTTCCTTGTCCCTTTTTTGTTCCTCTCATTTTGTTTGAGTCCTTTCTTAAGTCTGTTTGGTCAGAACAAGTGAGAAATGACTCAAAATTTGCTATCAGCTTTCTAATTGCACAAAACAAATTTGGTTAGCACATCAAAGTAGCATGAGTTAGGAAAAAGTGGTATGCGCATTGAGTTGGTAACAATCAACATGCTTTAGAATTTATGTAAAATGCAAGGATTCGGTAAATGTCAATCCATGAGCAAAATACAATAGGTAGAGGATATTGGAAACAAATGGAGCAGAGGTGTTTTCTATGATAAGGGTTGAAAGAAAATAGGTAGTCGATAACAGTCGATGTCGTCCAAGTTGAAATCAAAGTTATTTTGGCAAGTGTATAAGCAGCTGCTCTCAAGGTCAATGCCACAAACTAACCACCACATTTTCAAACTAAAAAAAGTTTATTCATCTAAAACAAGGGCAAGAAAATTTCTTAATCCACAGGGACCCTCCCATGAAAAAGGCATGGCTCTGGGTGGGAGGGGGAATAAATTCGGTTCATAATCCTCCAAGAAGAGAGCATGGCTTAGGTAAGTTCATTCTCGTCTTTTCAGGACCCTCCTGGATAACGGGATTTAGTTTTAAGGTTTCAATACCCTCCAGGATAACAAGATTTAATTTAAAATTTTCAGGACCCTCTTGTATAATGGGATTTAATTTAAAATTTTCAAGACTCTCCTGGATAATGAGATTTAGTTTTAAGTTTTCAGGATCCTCCTAGATAATGGAATTTAATTTAAAATTTTCAGGGTCTTCCTGGATAATGAGATTTAGCCTTAAGTCCTCAGGACCCTCCTGAATAATGGAACCTAGTTAAATTTCAAGACCTTTACAGATAACAAGAATTAACTTAAGTTCTACCTCTAGGAAATATAATTTATCTTTAAAGTTGTCACTCTTAAGATGAGATTTAATTTGAAGTCTTCAGGGTCCTCCTGGATAATGAGATTTAGCTTTTAAACTCTTAAAGCTCTATAGGTAACATGGTCCGATTAACACTCACAAATATGCCCAGATCCCAAACTGGGGCAAAAATTTTCTTTTGTTTTGTCTGTTTTGTTGTAATAGAAGGTGACCACCTGGAGAATAAGGGAATTCATTTCAGAATTAATTTCAAGTTCTAAATCAGTAGTAGGCGCCCACCTAGAGAACTTGGGAACCCATATCGAGTTTCAAGTCAGTCGCAGACACCCACCTGGAGACTGAGGAAATCCATATCAAGTTTCAAGCTTTAACAGGAGGCGGCCCACCTAGAGAACGAGAGAATCCATTTTAGAATTATTATGATTTTCAAGTCAGCAACATATGCCCACCTGGATAACGAGGGAATACAATTCAAGTTTTTCGCAATCGGGCGCCCTCTTGGATAACGAGGGAATACAGTTCAAGTTTTTGGCAATCAGGCACCCACATGGATAACGAGGGAATACAATTCAAGTTTCAGCAACCAAGCGCCCGCCTGGATAACGAGGGAATATAATTTAAGTTATTGGCAATCAAGCACCCGCCTGGATAACGAGGTAACACAATTCAAGTTTTTGGAAATCAGGCGCCCACCTGGATAACGAGGGTATACATGTTCATGTTTATGGCAATCAGGCATCCACATGGATAACGAGGGAATACAATTCAAGTTTGGCAATCAAGCACACACCTGGATAACAAGGGAATATAGTTCAAGTATTTGACAATCAGGCACCCACCTGGATAATAAGGGAATACAGTTCAAATTTTTGGCAATCAGGCGTCCACCTGGATAACGAGGGAATACAATTCAAGTTTTGGCAATCAAGCACACACATGGATAACAAGGAAATATAGTTCAAGTATTTGGCAATCAGGCACCCACCTGGATAATGAGGGAATACAGTTCAAATTTTTGGCAATAAGGCGCCCACCTGGAGAATGAGAAAATTCATTTCAAGTTTTAAGTCACTACCAGGCGCCCACCTGGAGAATGAGAGAATTTATTTCGAGTTTGAGTTATTGGCAGGAGCCCACCTGGAGAATGAAGCAATTTATTTCAAGTTCAAGTCGTTGGCAGGCACCCATCTGGAGAACGAGGGAATTCATTTCAAGTTTCAAGTTTCAAGTCGGTCGCAGGCGCCCACCTGGAGAACGAGGGAATTTATTTCAGAATTTAATTCAAGTTCTAAGTCAGTAGCAGGCACCTACCTGGAGAACGAGGGAACCTATATCGAGTTTCAAGATAGTCGCATTTCTGAACTACACGTGACCTGATCTTTTATAGCCAAGGATATGTAGGCAGCTCAAATACCTGGGCTCGGTCACATTCTTCTTTCTAAAGTCTTTGGTCTCTCTAAATAAAGGTCGGGTCAAAAAACCTGTTTCGTCATTCTTTGTCTGAAAACTCTTCGTGTTTCCAGTCATAGAGAGATAATTGTAGACATGTAATTTTTGACCCTCCCAGAAAGTTTACTCATCTTAGTATTTAGATACTTATTTTAAGTCTAGTATTACTATTTTGATTATTTTTGACTTTTCTGCTTTAGTCTTAAAAATGAGAAAAAACTACAAAAAATATTTTCCTTTATATTTTGTTTAATTAGTTTTACTCTTGAAAAAATACAAAAAAATAGCATTGACATTTTATTTTAGTTTTTTCTTTTTCTTTTCAAGAAAAAAAGATAAGAAGGAAAATTTCAAAAAAAAAAATATATACCTATATTTACTTGGTTTAGTTTTAAAGTTGTAGTTTTTTAAATTTCTTTAATTTGACTAGTTTTGTTTCCTACTATTTAAATAATGTTATAAATAGAACCCTATTTAAGGTGAATGTCTATATTTAAAGAGATTCTAGGGTTTACTACTTGGTGGCTAAGCCACCACCTCCCTATAAATAAAGGGGTTCTCTTCCATTGTAAATCATCCCAAAGTATCAATAAGAATACTCCTCTCTCTACTTTTCTCTCTATTGTTCTTGTTCTTGTATTATTGTTCTTGTTCTTATATTATTTCATAACACATTACCAGCACGAGACTCTACCGTCTCAAGAATCCTCTTGAGAAAATTAAGGTATTTCCCTCTTTCTGAATTTGGTTTTAATTATGTCTGATATTATGAAAAGAAAGTTTATTGCCCTTGAAATTTCGGGCAAGAACTATAAGACATGGGTGTTGGATGCTGAAATCCACTTAGATGCTATGGGTCTTGGAGACGCCATTAAAGACAGAGATAAAGCATCCACCCAAGGCTGTGCTAAGGCCTTGATTTTCTTGCGCCATCACCTTGATGAAGGTTTGAAGATTGAATATCTCACAGTCAAAGATCCACTCATCTTGTAGAATGGCTTAAAGGAGAGATATGACAACCTGAAGTTTGTCACTCTGCCACAAGCACGATATGATTGGGCTCATCTGAGGCTCCAAGACTTTAAGTCTGTTTCTGAATATAATTCTGCAATGTTCAGAATTACTTCTAAATTGAAACTCTGTGGAGATAATATCTCTGATTATGATATGCTTGAGAAAACGTTTACAACGTTTCATGCCTCCAATATGGTACTGCAACAACAGTACAAAGAGAAAGGTTTCAAAAAGTACTCTGAACTGATTTCTCTTCTCCTTGTGGCTGAGCGAAACAATGACCTGCTCATGAGAAATCACGAAAATCGACCCACTGGGTCTACACCATTGCCTGAAGCAGATAAGGTGTATTCTCATTATGCCAAGCATGGAAAAGGCCATGGATCTAGTCATGGTCGTGGTCGTAATCGGGGTCATAGCCGTGGACGTAGACAAGGAAGAAATTTCCCTGATGTCCGTCACCCCCCAAAGAGAAATAACCACCAAAAGCAGAAACGGGATTATGAGAATCCAAAGGCAAATAGTTCAGAAACTATATGCTATCGTTGCGGTGGAAAAGGGCACTGGTCAAAAGCTTGCCATGTACCAAGACATTTGGTTGATCTTTATCAAGCATCTCTAAATAATAAAGGCCCTGAAACAAATTTTGTCTCTGACGACAATTTTGACATCACCCACCTGGATGTGGCAGACTTCTTTGAGCACCCTGAGGGGAAAATAGACCACTTAATCGGTGATGGATCTGTGATGAAGGATGATAGAATTGTTTGATTTTATTCTACTTATTTGTATTAGTTAGTGAATAAACTAATAGTCATCAGTATCAGCTCGTATTAGTTAGTTTATGATATAATGTTAGTATTAGTTCTTTAGAACGTTTCAATATGCTTAAATTTCAAAGATATTTTTATTTTTCAGTAGAGTTAATCGACTAACCTAACAGTTAGTCGATTATCTAATATTTCACATTAAAACTGGATTTTTCCGCAAGCTAAGATAGTAGACTATCTGATTTCGATAGTCGACTAACCTGATGACTGTTTACTAAGTTAGTCGACTATCAACTTAGTTAGTCGACTAACCAATATTTCGCATTAAAAACTGGACTTTTCCGCAAGGCAAGATAGTCGACTATCTGATTTAGATAGTCGACTAACCTAATTACTGCTTCCCAAGATAGTCGACTATCAACTAAGATAGTCGAATAACCTCAGCAGATTTTGAAAATATTGTTTAAATGTGAAACAAACGGATTGAATTTGTTTTTTCTCATGTTCGTGTATTTCTTTTGTATGTCAAACCATGGGAAAGAAAATTTGGATATCTCACAAAGAAAGTTTGGATCAACGTCCAACTGTAAAAATATTTGTTTAGTTGATTCATGTACTACACATACGATACTCAAAGAAAAGAAATATTTCTCTCAACTAAGTATGTGTAAGGCAGATGTTACTACAATCTCTGGTAGTAGTAAATTGATTGAAGGCTCCGGAAGAGCAACTATAACTCTGCCTAGAGGAACAATGTTTATCATAGAGAATGCAATGTTCTCCTCCAAGTCTAAGAGAAACTTGTTGAGTTTTAAAGATATACGCCGGAATGGCTATCATGTTGAGACAATAGATGAGAGTAATCTTGAATATCTCATCATTACAAAGAATGTCTCTGGCCAAAAGAGGGTTATTGAGAATTCCCGTCTTTATCCTGTGGCCTGTATTGGACAAAAAAATTAGTGCAATTGAGGCACATTCAACAGTAAACCAAAAGGTTACTGATTCCAATACTTTTGTACTTTGGCATGATCGATTGGGACACCCTGGATCAATCATGATGAGACGGATTATAGAAAGCTCATATGGGCATCCGTTAAAAAATTTCAAGATTCTTTTAAATAATGAATTTTCTTGCACTTCTTGTTATCAAGGCAAGTTAATTACAAGACCCTCACCAACAAAGGTTGGGACTGAGTCACCTACGTTTTTGGAACGTATACAAGGGGACATTTGTGGACCTATTCACCCACCTAGTGGGTCTTTTAGATATTTTATGGTCCTAATAGACGCATCCTGTAGATGGTCTCATGTGTGCCTGTTGTCATCACGCAACCTTGCGTTTGCAAAACTAATGGCACAAATAATTCGACTACGAGCATATTTTCCTGATAATCCAATCAAGTCTATTAGACTGGATAATGCTGCTGAGTTTTCATCCCAATCATTTAATGATTATTGCTTATCAATTGGGATAAAAGTGGAACATTCTGTAGCTTATGTTCACACTCAAAACAGTCTTGTAGAATCTTTATTTAAACGCCTGCAGTTGATTGCAAGACCATTACTCATGAAAACGAGGCTGCCCACTTCGGTATGGGGTCACGCCATTTTGCATGCAGCAATGCTAATTCGTCTCAGACCGACGAATTATCACAAATATTCCCCGTTGCAATTGGTTTTGGGTCATGAACCCAATATATCCCATTTAAGAATCTTTGGATGCACAGTATATGTGCCTATAGCACCGCCATACCGCACCAAAATGGGTCCACAAAGAAGGTTAGGAATATATGTTGGGTTTGAATCGCCCTCCATTATTCGCTACCTCGAAACATTGACAGGGGATTTGTTCACTGCACGATTTGCAGACTGTCAATTTGATGAGACACTTTTCCCAAAATTAGGGGGAGAAGTCGGTGAAACCAAACGGGAAATTTTGTGGAAAAATGCATCATTATCTCATCTTGATCCACGTACCTCTATTTGTGAAAAAGAGGTGCAAAAGATTATCCATTTGCAAAGAATAGCAAATCAAATGCCTGACGCATTTACGGACTTGAAAAGGATAACAAAATCCCACATCCCCGCGGAGAATGTTCCAATCCGTATTGATATCCCTGTTGGACAATCATCTAGTGTCATATCCAATGAGTCGAATGCACGCCTGAAGCGTGGCAGGCCATTAGGTTCCAAAGATCGAAATCCTAGAAAGAGGAAAGCAAACGATCAAAATGATACTACGAAAGAATCTCATGAGGAAATTCATGATTTAATAAACTCTGAGATTCATGAAGAATCCTTTGAGCCCGAGACTCAGGAAAATAAGGAACTATCCATAAATCCAATCGATATTGAGGCAAATTTTAATCGAGTGGATATAGTGGTGGATTATGTCTTAGCTTTTAATGCCACATCTAGCATTATGCAAGAAAATGAGGATCTTGAACCTCAATCTGTTGGAGAATGTCGAAAAAGACATGATTGGCCAAAATGGCAAGAAGCAATTCAATCAGAATTGAATTCGCTGGCAAAACGTGAAGTTTTTGGCCCTATAGTTGAAACACCTAATGGTGTTAAGCCTGTTGGCTATAAATGGGTCTTTGTACGCAAGAGAAATGAGAAAAACGAGGTACAAAGATATAAGGCACGCCTTGTTGCACAAGGATTATCTCAAAGGCCTGGTGTCGATTATGAAGAGACATATTCGCCTGTAATGGATGCCATAACTTTTCGTTATCTCATTAGTTTTGCTGTCCTTGAAAAGCTTGACATGCATTTAATGGACGTGGTTACTGCCTATCTTTATGGCTCACTGGATAATGAGATATACATGAAAATTCCTGATGGGCTCAAAATGCCAAACGCTCATAATTCAAAGTCCCGGGAAATGTTTTCAATCAAATTGCAAAGATCCTTGTATGGTCTAATGCAATCAGGACGAATGTGGTATAATCGTCTTAGTGAGTATTTATTAAAAGAAGGCTATATAAATGATGTCATTTGCCCGTGTGTTTTTATAAAGAAAACAACATCGGAATTTGTTGTACTTGCCGTATATGTCGATGACATAAACCTTATTGGAACCCCCATAGAACTCCAAAAGGCAATTGATTATCTAAAGAATGAATTCGAGATGAAAGATCTCGGAAAGACAAAATTATCTCTTGGTTTACAAATTGAATATTTGGCAAACGAAATTTTTGTTCATCAATCTACCTATATAGAAAAGGTACTGAAACGGTTTTACATAGATGGAGCACATTCTTTAAGTACACCGATGGTTGTTCGATCACTTGATGTGAATAAAGATCCATTCCGACCGCAAGAAAGGAATGAAGAGCTACTTGGTCCTGAAGTACCATATCTTAGTGCAATTGGCGCACTAATGTATCTTGCAAATACTACAAGGCCTGACATAACCTTTTCAGTTAATGTCTTAGCAAGGTATAGCTCGGCTCCCACAAGGAGACATTGGAATGGGATCAAACATATATTGCGATACCTAAAAGGGACTACCGATATGGGCTTATTTTATAGCAATAATTGCAGTCCTGATCTTGTTGGTTATGCTGATGCTGGATATTTATCCGACCCACACAAGGCTCGGTCTCAAACGGGTTATGTGTTTACCTGTGGAGGCACCGCCATATCTTGGCGATCGACTAAGCAATCAATTGTGGCTACTTCATCTAATCATGCCGAGATAATCACTATTCATGAAGCAAGTCGGGAGTGTGTGTGGTTGAGGTCTATAATACATCATATTCAAGACAAATGTGGTTTGAAGTGTAATAAACTACCCACGACTTTGTATGAAGACAATGCAGCATGTATAGCTCAATTGAAGGGAGGATTCATAAAGGGAGATAGAACAAAGCATATTTCACCAAAGTTATTTTTCACACATGATCTTCAAAAGAATGGTGATATCAATGTGCAACATATTCGTTCAAGCGATAATATGGCTGATTTGTTCACAAAATCTCTACCAACGTCAACCTTCAAGAAGCTGGTTCACAAGATCGGAATGCGAAGACTCAAGGATATGAATTGATGCTCTTTTCATGGGGAGTTATGCGCGTTGCACTCTTTTTTCCTTACAAGGTTTTGTCTCAATGGGTTTTCCTTGCAAGGTTTTTAACGAGGCTACCAATAGGCGCATATTCAAACATGTGTACTCTTTTTCCTTTTCTTTAATTTTTTTCCATTGGGTTTTGTTTTAGTTAAGGTTTTAATGAGGCACATTATTGAATAGACATTCAAGGGGGAGTATTATAAATAAAACCCTATTTAAGGTAAATGTCTATATTTAGAGAGATTCTAGGGTTTACTACTTGGTGGCTAAGCCACCACCTCCCTATAAATAAAGGGGTTCTCTCCCATTGTAAATCATCACAAAGTATCAATAAGAATACTCCTCTCTTTACTTTTCTCTCTATTGTTATTGTTCTTGTATTATTGTTCTTGTTTTTATATTATTTCATAACAAATAATTAGTATTTTTGGTTTATGTTTAAAAACAGAATCGGCCACACTCACTCACGCACATAGAGGAGGAACAGCGGAAATAGTCCTAGACTTGCACAAAATTCGGCGAACCAGTATTTTTACAGTGAGCTTTGTGAATCAGTCGAGGTTGAGTCCGATTCGAGTCCTTATTGCCGATCGAAGTTTCTGGTCCTAAAGATTTTCAGATTTAAAGAGTTACTGCTATCGAGGTCCATTCTCTTCCTACTTCTGTTAACTGATATTTCCATAATTAGTGTTGAAATTGCTTATTGTGAATTCTCTGTTGAGTTTTGTCCTAAATAGAAATGTGAAATGTTTCTACTTCTTTGTTTTAAGGTACTCTCTTAAAGAAAAGAGCACGAGTTCGTGTATATTGCAAAAGAAATAACGTAAAATACTGATGCAAAACTTAGAGTAACAAGGTGGGTCGTGGAAGTGGGGAAAATATGAAATTTATTAGTATTTGCTTTATATGTATTCTTTAGGATTGGTTTGGTCAAATAAATTGAACTAATTGCTGAGAAATGAGAATATCATAAACTGTTTTATTAAATTTCCTTTATTTATTTTACTAATATAAACGGTAGGAGCATGCCTAGGCCGTTATCACTCAAGTAGGCAAACCTTAAATTTTTTGTTAGTTTTGTGGCAAGAAGTTGTTCCTTAGTTAAATTTATTCCATAAATGCTTCGAAGGATTTGTATATATTTTATTCCGGGGAATGTCCCATAGTATTCTGTAACTGGAGGCCGAAAGTGAACTCGTAGTATTTTAATTTTATTTTTACCTTTATTTTACTGGGTGGGAATAATCTTGAGCCTCTTATGTGTTAATTTTTCTGTTTATGTGTTTATTACCTCAATTCGAATATTTTAAAAGCCGACTAGATCAAGTATGCAACCGTACTAGTTACGGGACTTAGGGAGTGCCTAACACCTTCTCCCCGAGTCAAATGAACCTCCTTACCCGAATCTCTGGTGCGGACTTGATTTTAGAGTCTGAAATGTTTTAAAAAGAAAAATCATTTAAAAACAATGATCTGGCACACCAAAATCAAAGTCAAGTGGCGCCTCTGAGTTATTTTTCTTTAGAATACAATTTTCGTCACTTTCTAATTGACAATCCTTTTCGAGCTTCACAAAATCTTTTTATTTAGTAAGAGGATTAAGTGAGGTTGGTGAAAAAAGGGGTGTGACAGTGAGTTGACTTCATTAATTATAGTTCGAGAAATTCGGATGGGGAGGTCGACCATCATGGATTGCAGCTGAGGGTGCTGATGCCGAGGGAGAATTTCTTGGAGATGGTGGTGAAGAGGGTGGCGATGGTGACGTCGAGTGAAAAGATAGCAGTCCTTTTTTACTTTTGATCCAGACTGTATGTAATCTGCGACTATTTTGCGCAGTGACTTTGTATAGAGAAGAATTTTTTGTTGTTATTCACCTTGCTTTTCCATGTTTTTGCTTTTCGAGACTTTTGTGCGAGGTAGATTCTTGCATGGCTAGTCCCGGCCTTTCTTTCCCTTTATATTTTCTGATGGCACTTGGCTTTAGGAACATTTCGAATTCTCTTTGGCGAAGGCCCATAGCGTTAGAGGGTATTATTTCGATCTTGTCAAAATATTGACTCGTCATTGTTCGATCGAGGTCGAACTCTTATATTTAACAAGGGCCTTTGGCCATAAATGGTGTTATTTTGAACTTATCGAAATATTAACCCGTTGTCATTCGATCGAGGTCAAACTCTTCTTCTTGGCGGAGGCTCTTGGCCTTAAAGGGTGTTATTTTAAGCTTATCGAAATGTTAACCTGTCGTCGTTTGATCAAGGTAGAAATCTTCTTCTTTAGCGAAGGCCCTTGGCCTTAAAGGGTATTATTTCAAACTTATTGAAATGTTGACCCGTTGTCGTTTGATCGAGGTTGAACTCTTCCTCATTGGAGAAAGCCCTTGGCCTTAAGAGGTGTTATTACAAACTTATCAAAATGTTAATCCGTCTTCGTTCAACCGAGGTCGAACTCTTCTTCTTTGGCGGAGGCCATTGGCCTTAAAAGGTGTTATTTCGAACTTATCAAAATGCTAACCCTTCATCGTTCGATCAAGGTCAAACTACTCTTCTTTGGAGAAGGCCCTTAGCCTTAAAAGGTATTCTTGCGAACGTCGAAATGTTAACCCATCGTCGTTCGATCGAGGTCGAATTCTTTTTCTTTGGCAAAGGCCCTTAGCCTTAAATGGTGTTATTTCGAACTTATCGAAATGTTAACCAGTCGTCATTCGCTTAAGGTCAAACTCTTCTTCTTTGGCGAAGGCCCTTAGCCTTAAAGGGTATTATTTTGAACTTATCAAAATGTTAACCCGTCTTCATTCGATCGCGGTCGAATTCTTCTTATTTGGCGAAGGCCCTTGGTTTGAAAGTGTGTTATTTTGAACTTTATGGAAATATTAACTCGTCGTCGTTCGATCGAGGTCGGACTCTTCTTCTTTGGCGAAGGCCCTTGGTGTTAAAGGGTGTTATTTCGAACTTATCGAAATGTTAACTCATTGTTGTTTGATCAAGGTCGATCTCTTCTTCTTTGGCAAAATCCCTTAGCCTTAAAGGGTGTTATTTCGAACTTATCAAAATGTTAACCCGTTATCGTTCTATCGAGATCAATATCTTCTTCTTTAGAGAAGGGCCTTGGACTTAAAGGGTGTTGTTTTGAACTTATCAACCCGTTAACCTGTTGTCATTTGTTCAAGGTTGAACTCTTCTTCTTTGGCGAAGACCCTTAGCCTTAAAGGGTGTTATTTTGAACTAATCGAAATGTTAACCCATTGTCGTTTGACCGAGGTCGAACTCTTCTTCTTTGGCGAAGACCCTTGGCCTTAAAGGTTGTTATTTCAACTTTATCGAAAAGTTAACTCGTCATTGTTCAATCAAGGTCAAACCCCTCTTCTTTGGAGAAGGCCATTGGCCTTAAAGTGTGTATTTAAAACTTATCAAAATGTTAAATCGTTGCCGTTCGATCGAGGTCGAACTCTTCTTCTTTGGCGAAGGCCCTTGGCGTTAAAGGGTGTTATTTAGAACTTATCGAAATGTTAACTTGTCGTCGTTCGATCAAGGTCGAATTCTTCTTCTTTGGAGAAGGTCCTTTCGCCTTAAAGGGTGTTATTTTGAACTTATCAAAATTTTAATGTGTCTTCGTTCGATCATGCTCAAACTCTTCTTCTTTGTCGAAGGCCCTTGGCCTTAAAGGGTGTTATTTCGAACTTATGAAAATATTAACTCGCCGTTGTTCGATTGAGGTCGAACTCTTCTTCTTTGGAGAAGGCCCTTGGCCGTAGGGGTGTTCCTTGGGGAAGTCCCAGTTTTACTTAGCTTCTGCATTTCTTGGAATTTTCTTAATTTTACTTGCATTAGAGAATACGATGCGCTTCTCGGGTGATTGCCCCTACTTTTATTCCACTTGGAGAAATTGTTAGTTAAAATAAAATAAAAGCATTTGTTACCTCAGGGTGATCACGTTCCCTTCTCTGATTATGCTTTCAGTGGCAAGGCCGTCTTTTTCAATATTTTGTGCTCGGGGTATCTGGTTGAATTGACACTCGTCAAACTCGGACAGTAGCTTATGAATTCATGTATGATATTTTCATAGCCTCTTATTTTTTATTTGGAAAGTCCTCGTGACTTGGTTGATAACGGGTTGTGAATCATATCAGAGGATGATTCGCCAAGCTCCATACTTGAGAGCTAGTTTCAGTCCTTGTAAATGTCAAAGCAAAAAAGTAAAGTTGGCATGGCAAAGCACACGAAGGCCTGAAAGAACGCCACTGTGCAGAACCACACCTCTTAATTATGGTAATTTAGCTGCCAAGTGTAATGTTCGGCACTTCTTAAATCTGGATTAGATGCCAATACATACGCCAGGGTAATTACCAAATATTCTACATCTTTTACTCAATAAAACTCCAACAGGTCTTTGTCAGTAATAGTCTTTGTTGCATGATAATGTGGACGAGGTGAGTGATCAAATGGAAAGCTCTAATGATTTTGCTTTAATGCAACAAACTGAAGGCCTTCTAGTTGAGCCGAATATCTTGAGCTGCTATGATTTCTTGGAGCAATACAATGATCATAACTTTACTCACCTTGAAATCATGATTCAACATAGGCACTTCAATATTATTTTATTTGGTGTACCAAGCTTTCCTGAAGACGCTCCATAATTGAAATTGAATTTTAGATCTAAAGGAAACTAAAATTTTAACTAGAAAATTCATACAGACGGGGCAAATTGTTTTTGACTCAAAAGATATCACAACCTTTTTGAACAAATCAATCAAAGAAGGTGAAAGGGTAAATCCTAGTTAAAGATAATTAACTCTTGATACGAGATGAATAATATGAATAGAAAAACATAGCCGGGTATAAATATTAACAGTGATTATGGCTAGATTTAATAGCATAAAGAAAGATGCATTAAGTAACGTTAAGTAGCAACGAAATGTAAATAAAGGAAAAGATTCACTCAATCTTGAGTGAGACAGATGTTCTTCATTTGATAAAGACAAATGATAGATAAACACAAAAATCTTAGGATCTTTTTTTGGATCCGAAGAAGGTATGAGATCTCAAATCCTCCAGAGAGGTGTATTTATTTTCTAGTGAGAGGAAGAGAGGGAGAGCCTCCCCCCCCCCCCCCCCCCACCAGGAAATCCTCCCCTCTTATAAGAAGGTATTCATAGAAATTCTTTTTAAAAAAGGTACAATTTAGAGGGAATATTTGGAAGAACATTCTTTTTAAGTATTCCAAAGTTAATTAGTTGTTTCATCACTGCCCGACCTAGGCCTTATCGATGAGTGTCGGACCTCGATCTGTCCGACCTCAGCTGATAACTATTCGACATCGGCCTTATATCTTCGCGTGCCAAATTTCTCTAAACTAATTTTGATCCGTACATCTAAGACTTCTTATGCAAATAAAGAGAGCTGTAGGTTCGGAGATTTTGCCAAATTATTAGCATAGTAATAGGTGGATTATTATTCTTGTATTATTTGAGGAAATTAGGACTAGTCAAGTAAGATTCCAAAAATAATTCGTTATCAGAATTAATTGTGACTAGCATAGCACTAATAGATGTGCGACTGAGTAACACTTTTACGTTTTTTCATTTATTTTCCAATTCTTCTTGCAGACCTAGGATTTTTAGGAAATATGATAACTTGATAAGGTTCATGTAAGTGGAGCTATGGGCTTCTACAACCCTAACCCATTTTCCCATAATATAGCCATTTTTTTGCTAAAACTTGGCTCCAATAATCTCCTATTTTTGCCCTCAAAATAGGAGATGAATAGTATTATTTTAAATATAAAGTAACAATATTCATCTCCTCATTACCTGTCATCCATACTTTATTATTACTTTTATTATTTCATTTTTTAAATTTATGTCTTTATAGATACCTTATTACGTTTATGTAATATTTTTATAATATTAATTTTACATCATAACTTTAGCGCATAATTGTGATAAATTAATTTTCGTGCATTTCTTATTATTATATAAAATTATAAGTTAATTTTATTATAAGTTATAATTGTACAAAAAATATATAATCACCTCAAAAAATAATGGTGCAAATATAAAATATTAGATATTGCTAAAATTGGAATGTATGAATATAAATTATTAAATGTTTGTAAAATCAAAAAGTAAAAATTGAAAATACATTACAATTGGAAATATGTTAAGAATAGAATTCTATTTGGAGTGAATGTCTATCTTGTGGAGAGTTTTACTTTGAGGCTAAGTCATTTTTCTTCCTATAAATAGAGGGGTCTTACCCCATTGTAAATCACCCCAAAATTCAATAAGAATTTTCTCTCTCTCTTTCTCTACAATATTGTTCTTATTCTTTTATTGTTTCATAACACGTTATCAGCACGAGACTCTACAATCTCAAGAAGCTCTTTGAGAAGATTAAGGTAATTTTTCTCCTCTTTTTACGTATGACTGACATTATGAAAAGAAAGTTCGTTGCCCTTGAAATTTCGAGCAAGAACTATATGACATGGGTGTTGGATGCTGAAATCCATTTAGATGCAATGGGTCTTGGAGACGCCATTAAAGACAGAAATAAAGCATCCACCCAAGACTGTGCTAAGGCCTTGATTTTCTTGCGTCATCACCTTGATGAAGGGTTGAAAATTGAATATCTCACAGTCAAAGATCCACTTATTTTGTGTAATGGCTTAAAAGAAAGATATGACAACTTAAAGTTGGTCACTCTGCCACAAGCACGATATAATTGGGCTCATCTGAGGCTCCAAGACTTTAAGTCTGTTTCTGAATATAATTTTGCGATGTTCAGAATTACTTCTAAATTGAAACTCTGTGGAGATAATATCTCTGATTATGATATGCTTGAAAAAACGTTTACAACGTTTCATGCCTCAAATATGGTTCTGCAACAACAGTATAGAGAAAAAGGTTTCAAGAAGTACTCTGAGTTGATTTCTCTTCTCCTTGTGACTGAGCAAAATAATGACTTGCTCATGAGAAATCATGAAAATCGACCCACTGGGTCTACACCATTGCTTGAAGTAGATGAGTTGTATTCCCATTATGCTAAGCGTGGAAAAGGCCATGACTCTATCGTAGTCGTGGTCGTGGCCATGGCCGTGGCCGTGGACAAGGAAGAAATTTTCCTAGTGTCAATCACCACCCAAAGAAATATAACCACCAAAAGCGGAAAGGGAAAGATGAGAAGCCAAAAGCAAACAGTTCAGAAAATGAATGTTATCGTTGCGGTGGAAAGGGGCACTGGGCAAATATTTGTCGTATACCAAGATATTTGGTTGAGCTTTATCAAGTATCTCTAAAGAATAAAGGCCCTGAAGCCAATTTTGTCTCTGAAAATGATTTTGACATCACCCATTTGGATGTGGCAGACTTCTTTGAACGCCCTGATGAAAAAATAGATCACTTGATCGATGATGGATCCGTGGTTAAAGATGATTGAGTTGTCTAAATTTTATTTTTGCCTATTCGTAGTAGTTAATAAATAAACATCATGTAATTATAATTCTTTACACGAATAGCAGTCATTAGTTTTATTTATTTTTAAAAAAATTATATTAGCTCGTTTCGATTAAATATAGTTATAGTATTCGTTTTAAACAATATTTCAGTTTGGTTAGTTTTTAACAATTAACATATTATTTTTTTGAAGTAATATTGTAATGTGAAGAAAATGCTTGGTTGCTGGTATTGAAATAACTAAATATGACGGCTTTCATTTTTTGGTTTGTTGAAACTGACAACCAAATCATCGTAGTTAATTTTCAGAAGTGTACGTTTGATAAATAACAAAAGAAACTAGTATTATTGTCTTGTCGCAATGTCACTACTAATAATTAGTCAGTACGAATATACGATTAACTAGTCCAGTATATGGAATTTTGTTATGAATTTTAGTATTGAATTAGGATATAGACTATTAAAGATAACCTAATTGAATAAACTCATACAGTACATGAAAGCATATCCTAAGTTTAATGTTTATGTTTAAATGGTGCTAAATACTAATATTTATTAGTATATTTTCTTTTGTATCACAAACTATTGGAAGCAAGCATAGATATTCCACAAAGAAAACTTGTATTAAAGTTCAATTGGAAAATATTTGTTTAATTGATTCAGGTACGACATATACAATATTCAAAGAGAAGAAGTATTTCTCTTATTTAAGTATGTGTAAGGCAGATGTTATTACAATTTCTGGTAGTAGTAAATTAATTGAAGGCTCTGGAAGAGCTACTATAACTCTGCCTAAAGGAACAATACTTATCATAGAGAATGCAATGTTCTCCTCCAAGTCCAAGAGGAACTTGTTGAGTGTTAAAGATATCCGTCAAAATGGATATCATATTGAGACAATAGATAAGAATAATCTTGAATATCTCATCATTACAAAGAATGTCTCTGGCCAAAAGAAGATTATTGAGAAGTTCTCATCTTTATCTGGTGGCCTGTATTGGACAAGAATTAGCGCAATTGAGGCACATTCTACCGTAAATCAAAAGGTTACTGATTCCAATACTTTTGTAAATTGGCATGATCGATTGGGACATCCTGGTTCAATTATAATGAGATGAATTATAGAAAACTCAAATGAGCATTCGTTAAAGAATTTAGATTCTTTTAAATAATGAATTTTCTTGCACTTCCTATTATCAAGGCAAGTTAATTATTATACCATCACCAACAAATGTTGGAATTGAGTCACCTGCATTTTTGGAACATATACAAGGAGACATTTGTGGACCTATTCACCCGCCTGGTGGGTCATTTAGATATTTTATGGTCTTAATAGACGCATCTTCTAGATAGTCTCATGTGTGCCTATTGTCATCTTGAAACCTTGCGTTTGCAAAATTAATGGCACAAATAATTCGATTACGGGCACAATTTCTCGATAATCCAATTAAGTCTATTAGACTAGATAATGCTGCTGAGTTTTCATCCCAAGCATTTAATGATTATTGCTTATCAATTGGGATAAAAGTGGAACATCATGTAGCTCATGTTCACATTCAAAATGGTCTTGCAGACTCTTTAATTAAACGTCTGCAATTGATAGCAAGACCGTTACTCATGAAAACGAGGCTGCCCACTTCTATTTGGGGCCATGCCATTTTGCATGCATCAATGTTAGTTCGTCTCAGACAAACAAGTTATCATAAATATTCCCCGTTGCAATTAGTTTTGGGTCATAAACCTAATATATGTCATTTAAGAATTTTTGGATGCGCATTATATGTGCATGTAGCACCGCCAATGGGTCCGCAAATAAGGTTAAGAATATATATTGGGTTTGAATCGCCCTCCATTAGTCGCTACCTCGAAAAATTGACATGGGATTTGTTCACTGCACGATTTGCAGACTGTAGATTCGATGAGACACTTTTTCCAAAATTAGGGGGAGAAGTTGGTGAAACCAAACAGGAAATTTTGTGGGAAATCCATCATTATCTCATCTTGATCCACGTGCCTCTATTTGTGAAAAAGAGGTGCAAAAGATTTTACATTTGCAGAGAATAGCAAATCAGATGCCAGACGCATTTACGGACTTGAAAAGGATAACAAAATCACATATCCCCGCAGAGAATGTTCCAATCCGTATTGATGTTCCTATTGGATAATCTTCTAGTGTCATAACTAATGATTCGAAAGCACGCCTAAAACGTGGCAGACCATTAGGTTCCAAAGATCGAAATCCTAGAAAAAGGAATGCAAATTATCAAAATGATACTACGAAAGAATCTCATGAGGAAATTCATGATTTAATAAATTCTGAGATTCATGAAGAATCCATTGAGCCCGAGACTCAAGAAAATAAGGAACTATAAATAAATCTAATCGATATTGAGACAAATTTTAATCGAGTGGATATAGTGGTGGATTATGTCTTTGCATATAATGTTGCATCTAGAATTATGCAAGAAAGCGAGGATCTTGAACCTCAATCTGTTGGAGAATGTCGACAAAGACTTGATTGGCCAAAATGACAAGAAGCAATCCAATCAGAATTGAATTCACTTGCAAAACGTGAAGTTTTTGGGCCTACAGTTCAAACACCTAATGGTGTTATGCCTGTTGGCTATAAATGGGTATTTGTACGCAAGAGAAATGAGAAAAATGAGGTACAAAGATATAAGGCACGCCTTGTTGCACAAGGATTTTCACAAAGGCATGGTGTCGATTATGGAGAGACATATTCACCCGTTATGAATGTTATAACTTTCCGTTATCTCATTAGTTTTTCTATCCTTGAAAAGCTTGACATGCATTTAGTGGATGTGGTTACCGCCAACCTTTATGGCTCACTTGATAATGAGATATACATGAAAATTTCTGATGGATTCAAAATTCCAAACACATATAATTCAAAGTCCTGGGAAATGTTTTCAATCAAATTGCAAAGATCTTTGTATGGTCTAAAGCAATCAGGACGAATGTGGTATAATCTTCTTAGTGAGTATTTATTAAAGGAAGGCTATATAAATTATGCCATTTTCCCATGTGTTTTTATAAAGAAAACAACATCGGAATTTCTTGTAGTTGCCGTATATGTTGATGACATAAACCTTATTGGAACTCCCATAGAACTCCAAAAGGCAATTGATTATTTAAAGAAGGAATTCGAGATGAAAGATCTCGAAAGACAAAATTATGTCTTGGTTTTCAAATTGAACATTTGGAAAACGGAATTTTTGTTCATCAATCTTCCTATATAGAGAAGGTATTGAAACGGTTTTACATGGATGGAGCATATCCTTTAAGTACTCCGATGGTTGTTCGATCACTTGATGCGAAAAAGGATCCATTCCAACCTCAAGAAAAGAATGAAGAGCTACTTGGTCCTGAAGTACCATATCTTAGTGCAATTGGCGCACTAATGTATCTTGCAAATACTACAAGGCCTGACATAATTTTTTCAGTTAATGTCTTAGCAAGATACAGCTCTGCTCCTACAAGGAGACATTGGAATGGAATCAAACATATATTGCGCTATCTAAAAGGGACTACCGAAATGGGCTTATTTTATAGCAATAATTGCAGTCCTGATCTTGTTGGTTATGCTAATGCTGGAAATTTATCTGACCGACACAAGGCTCGATCTTAAACAGGTTATGTGTTTACCTGTGGAGGCTATATCATATCTTGGCGATCGACTAAGCAATCAATTGTGGCGACTTCATCTAATCATGCTGAGATAATTGCTATTCATGAAGCGAGTCGAGAGTGTGTGTGGTTGAGGTCTATAATACATCATATTCGAGACAAATGTGGTTTGAAATGTGACAAACTACCCACGATTTTGTATGAAGACAATGCAGCATGCATAGCTCAATTGAAGGGGGGATTCATAAAAGGAGATAGGACAAAGCATATTTCACCAAAGTTATTTTTCACACATGATCTTCAAAAGAATGGTGATATCAATGTACAACAGATTCGTTCAAGTGATAATATGGCTAATTTGTTCACAAAATCCCTACCAACGTTAACCTTCAAGAAGCTAGTGCACAAGATTGGGATGCGAAGGCTCAAGGATGTGAATTGATGCTCTCTTCAGGGGGAGTTAATGCGCGTTGCACTCTTTTTCCCTTACAAGGTTTTGTCCCATTGGGTTTTCCTTGCAAGGTTTTTAACGAGGCAACCAAAGGCGCATTTCTAAATATGTGTACTCTTTTTCCTTTTCTAGAATTCTTTTCCCACTGGATTTTATTTTTATTAAGGTTTTAACGAGGCACGTTACTTATTGAGTAGACATTCAAGGGGGGAGTGTTAAGAATAGAATTCTTTTTGGAGTGAATGTCTATCTTGTAGAGAGTTTTACTTTGAGGCTAAGTCATTTTTCTTCCTATAAATAGAGGGGTCTTGCCCCATTGTAAATCATCCCAAAATTCAATAAGAATTTTCTCTCTCTCTTTCTTTGCAATATTGTTCTTATTCTTTAATTGTTTCATAACAAAATACATGAAAATTGAAAATACATCAAATTAAAATACATAAAAATTGAATACAGTAAATAGTATAATAATTTAGTAGGGACCTATGTTGTTTCCAGATACACCAAATCATTCTAGTATTGAATGAATATGCCAAGGATTGTTGTGGTTGTGACTGTGAAAATTGTTAACTTCTTTTATACATTGCTCATTGTTAGGAGAGATTGATAGGGTGAATCAGGGTAGGATTCTTAGACCGCGATGATATATTAGCATAGCTTTGCTTTTTTGTTTTTTTTATAAGACTGCCATCGCTCAATTTCTCAAAATCATTCATTATATCCCAAACATGATCAAATTTAAAATCCTTTTTGATGTTCGGATTTTCTTCGTGTGGAAATAAAAATAGATTTTCTTTAATAGAAATAAAAATTAATTTTAAATAAAAAATAATAGTAAAATATTGAAGAGAGAGAAGAATATAAAATGAATTTTTTTAAGTAAAAGATGGAGTAATGATTAGAGTAATTTTATTTGGAGGAGAAAATAAAAACAAGGGTTAGAGGCAAGGGTTGAAATCCATTATCAAGTGATTCTTAATTCTCAGAGCTCAAGCGCAAGACTTCTTGTCCACGCGGTTTTGAAAATTCCATTGTCAGTGCAAAGCTCTAATGTGGTAGTAAGTGCAGAAGAAGAATTATGGAATATGGTTATGGAGATGAATATAATGTGGAGTTTTGAGACGACTGATTCACTTGCTCCTGCATTAAGACTGTAAATCTGGCGGTTCCGAATCGGAACCGGACCGGAACCGTGACCTTGGCGGTTCTGCCGGTTCCGGCGGCCCGGTTCCGGCTGTTCCGGTTCCGGCGGTTCCCGGGAATTATGGCGGGACGGTTCTACCCATTGGAATTGCCAGAAACGGAACCGCCAGAACCGGAACCGGAACCAGAACCGGACCGGTTCTGGCGGTTCCAAACGGTTCTGTAACGGTAATTTTTTTTAAAAAAAAATTTAAAAATAAATTCCAAACGGCTAGTTTTGAAAAAGAGCCGTTTGGAAGTTTAAAAAATAGCCATTTGGCCCTCAAACTTTAATTTAACACCAAACTTTATATAATTACAGTATTTCCCATTTCTCAACTATAATTACCCCCTCATTCTTGCATTTTTATTCACCAATTCATCAATATCTCTCAATCTCTCTCAAGCTCTCTTTCAATCTTTCTAGTGCAAGTGCTTAATTTATTGTTGCAAATTCGTGAAACATTGTGAAGTTGTTGAATTGAAGTTTTCAAGTGTTCAATTTCAACGATTTTCAATTTTCAAGAAGTTGTTCGTCAATCCGGTAAACTCGTTTCAACTCTTACGTGCTAATTATTATGGCATTTTCGTTGAAAAATATGTTCGGTAAAGAAAAAGCTAAAAACGGTGAAAGTAATGGCCAAAATACTACCCCTCCCCCGGTTGATGACAATCTCAACATAAAACCGAAAGTTGAATTCTTGCCTGGTAATAAATTGGTGGAGGGAACATCTCTAGAGATTTTGGAGAAAGAAGGTACAAAGGACAACGTCACACCATCTTTGCAACACCATGCTGATAGCTTGGAAAAAGGTGCAATGGAACAGGTGGTTTTATCTCAATGGGGTGGTTTAAATAAGGCAGGATTTAAAGTAGTGCCTTCAAACACTAAGAAGCGTTCACCTTGATGGTGTGTTCAACATTGTATCGTACGACATAGTCCCTAAGCTTCAAGATCTGCTTATGGCATCAACTTTTAAGGTAAGTCCAGTACATTATCTACAGGATCTGACATCTGCTGTAATTCAATTCTCTAATACCTGAACAATTTGAATCCTTAGTAACTTATCTTTTGATGGACCTTGACATTGTATTCGACATGGCTCAGTATATGTATTTGTCTATTATTGTGAGTGATATAACATGACTGAAAAGTTAAAAGACCTTTTTTGTTATCTGGATTTTATTGCATTATTATTATAGGGGCTTTGTCTGAGAAATCAATGGAGGCACACAGGACAAGGAAGAAGCATATGGCTCGGACAGGGAAGAAGCATATGGCTCGGCTCCAGGAACTCTAAAAGATGTCGAAAAAATTGAAGTAGCCGATGATGTGGGTGCAACTGTCAATAGAATTAACCCCAAGGAACAAGAAGAAGCGTTCACCACAGGGGATAACTGAGTTAAGTCATGTTTAGGGAATAATGCATAAATTATGATGTAACTTGTACATTGGCATGTCTTCTTTTAGTTTTTTTTCCATTGGGGGAAGGAAGACTAAGAAAGATATGCCATTTTGGTCAATAAATATGCTCTTTATCATATCCTTGAATATCTTTTGTCTCAATATTTCTTTGTCTTTACTTCTATATCAATCCTTGAATATTTATATAACATACAATATTTAACATACAACACAATATACTAATGACAACATTCTTTTATCAATATATACTATTTATATACAATTTATACTAATTACTAAATACAACACAATATACACTACTTATATACAATATATACTACTTAAATACAATATATATTACTTATATACAAAATATACATTACTTATACACAATATATACTAATTACCAAACACAATATATACTATACTAATAACATAGTACACCATATAAAATATATTCTACAATATACTAATGACTACTATACAAGATATTGATTAAAAAAAAAATACAGAACCGCCGGGAACCGCCGGAACCGGAACCGCCAGAACCGGAACCTGATGGTACCCAGAACCGTATGGTAGCGGTTCCGGCTCCGGAACCGCGAGAACCGGAACCGCCAGAACCGATAGCGCAAACCCTAATAGACCCAAAACCGGAACCGAATACAACCCTGCATTAAAATCCTTCACATTTAAGAGCTAGCTTTGTTGCTTAATATTGCCATTCAATTCACTCTTTAAAGGGCCACGCTCCTTGTCTTCCATCCTTGACCAAATTTCTACTCTACATGTGTCCTGTCTTATCTATTTCTACTTTCCATTCAGGGGTCGCTTGCTTTAATTTACAAGAATTGTCGTATCATATAAGTTAATAAATTGTCTAGGCTGTCGTGCAAAAATAGAATTGCGTCATACACTCAACATTGCTAATTGAAAAGAATGGACATTGGGCCTAACTCAACCCTAAAAGCTAGCTTATGAGATGAGGATTGTCCAAACCATATAAGGAGATCAAAGACCTCAAATCCCTTCGATGTGGGACAACTCAACACCCCCTCACGCCCAGATCTCTGGAGCGTGGACAACATAAATGGGGACCCAATATCGATAACAATAATTGGGATGGGCCTGGCTCTAATACCATGAAAAGAATGGACATTGGGTCTAACTCAACCCCAAAAGCTAGCTTATGAGGTGAGTATTGCCCAAGCCATATAAGAAGACCAAGGATCTCAAATCTCTCCGATGTGGGACAACTCAACACTAATATTGCATAAGTTATGCAAGAATTCACATATTATTATATTCTGACATAAAATGTGAAATAATAATACGAGTTTAGTGAATACCTATTTTATTATTCTCAACATAACAACAATTAAAGAAAAATGACAGCTCGGTGCACTGCATTCATGTAGAATCCACGAAAAGGCCGTATTCTAAGGATATGTGATATAGACAATATATTCTAATATAAGTATTAACAACTAATTACATGGCTCGAACTTATGACATATAAATCACGCAGAGATAATTTTATTATTGCTCTAACATAACAATAATCATCCATATTATTATTCACGACATAAGTACATGAACCCAATCATCCAACTACCTAATGAATTCTTTATGTACATATTATGATCCCCTAAAAGAGTAAATATGCCAGATAAGATGAGTATTAATTAGTTTTACTTGTAAAACTAATAAGTACTTGAAAAAAGGCAATAGGAATACTGCGTTTATCCAAGAAACAGGAAATTGGATATGAAGAAGATGACAACAAATTAATATTCCAGATGTCAATTTCAATTCTTATGAAACAGGGGAATTAACTCCTATCACATGTTCTGCTCCTCTTCACCCCCTCGTGGCCGCAGTCCAATGAACATCATCCATTCATTATGCCCCCTCAACTACTTTTTCCATTTAGCTTCATGTTAGTAGTTGTTAGAATTGACAATATATAGTTAACTCTATGGTTGTAGTAATTGCTGCTTACCAAATTTTCCCTGTTTGTGAGGTTGACAAACGAAGCTCTCTTTCGTCAATAAACCAGTAGACACTGCTGGCAAAGAAAGATTTCTTTATTTTAGAGGAAAGCTTTTCAAATTTATTTTCCCCGTTAAGATCGAAATAATCAAAAATGATGCGAAAGCTAGTAATGCAAATCTTAAACGACGATAAATCAGATAATAAAAGAGAAATATACTAAAAGATGCATCAACATTTAACGAAGTCAGTGTATTGATCTACTGTTAACAAGTCTCACAAATTCTCCCCCAAAATTAGACTCTCAAACTCCTTATGGCTACATAAGGAATACTACTAAAGGAGAAGAAATGATTCTCAATTTATAAAAGTTCAGAACTTTTTCCTCCAAAAAAGAAGACTTGTCAAATATGAAAGAATCATATTTTTCTTTTCGTAAAAGGTAAAATCAATTATGTTAAATATGTTATCATTTCGTTCAATGAATAGAAAAATTAAATATAACAAGAAAATCAGGACAATTACCTAATATCTCCCTGCAGGGTCCAAACTCTCTTTACCGGAAAATTATATTGTGCATATAAGATAAAATTTAATTTGTATCTTTACCTATTTTATTTTGCATACTAAATATCTTTATTTTACTCTCCATTTACTCTAACCTCATTCATGTAATCATACCTTTGCTATTAGAAATCTCGTGTTTGTACTTGGATTCCAACATGAAATGGATGTATTTTACGTAATCATGTATTGTGTCCCGGGTCTGAACCGGATAGGATCGGGTCCGTGGTCCGAGCCTGGTGTTACTCTTAAGCCCGTGACGGACCAATCAGCATCATTTAGCCCGGGACCGTTAGGCTCGGGACCGTCAGCCCGGCCTGGGCCGGTCCTGGCGGGCCTGGCGGGCCCAATGGTTATATTTTTAAAAAAATGGTTTTAAAAATCACCGACGAACATATTTTAAAAAATAGCCGTTTGGGCTACAATTTGACCGTTTGGAGGTTTAAAAATGGCAATTTGGCCCTCAAACTTTATATAATTACACTTTTACCTATTTCTCAACTATAAATACCCCTCCCCCCTTCTTTCATTTTTATTCACCAATTCATCAATCTCTCTCAATCTTTCTACTACAATTGCTTAATTTATTGTTGAAAATTTGTGAAGTTGTTGAATTGAAGTTTTCAAGTGTTCAACGATTTTCAATTTTCAAGAAGTTGTTCGGCAATCTGGTAAACTCGTTTCAACTCTTACGTTTTAATAATATATTTTTGTGTGGTTTAGTTTGCATAATTATAATTAATATGGCATTTTCTTTGAAAAAAATATTTGGTAAAGGAAAAGGTAAAACCGGTGAAAGTAATGGCCATAATATTATCCTTCCCCCGGCTCCACGACCTAGAAAAGATAAGCAAGTTGAAAGTAGTCGCCAACCTAGACGTCATCCTCCTCCTCATGTAATTCTTGATAGTGATCACCCTTGTTTTCAATTTACCGATAGTGAATTTCTATATGATGTTGCAGTAGGTGATAGATTAGATGATGGAATTATGAATGCTCTTTATCCTAATGAACCTATCTTAGAGGAAAATGAGGATGATGATGATGATGATGAAACCCAAGCACCAGATTTAGATGATACTCCTACTAGTCTTGTTAATAACGCAAGTAATGCACCAACCAACCCACCTGTAGAAATTTCAACTTTTAATAGACAACCTGTTAAACGTCAAGAAATATCATTAGTTTGGAATTTTTTTACTCAAATAATAGAACTAAATAAGGCTAAGTGTAAAACTTTTTGCAAATTACTGGTTCATAAATTTACTGGAAACAGTAACGGCACGGGTAGTTTGACTAGGCACATAAAACACACCCTAGAGATAAGGCTAGATTTTTGCAAATGCAAGCGCAGCAAGAGGGGACAAGTGTAGATTATGCGGTTAACCCTAGTACAGGTTCAAATCTAGTTCAACCAGGAATTAACATTGTCACCGGAGGTATTTTATATTACGATCCAAATAGAGATCGTGAAGAATTAGCAAAGATGACTACTATTATGTGCTTACTTTATACTTTTGCTTCTAATCCTAATTGGGTTCATTATATTAGAAGAGTTTTTAATCCTACTTATAAAGGTTGGCCTCGCGCAACAGTTAAGGCCGATATTTATAAATTCAAACATGAATATGAGCAATATTTTCCCGCTAAGCCTAAGACCACATGAGCTTAGGCCCGTCACAGACTGGTCTCACCCATTGAGCCCACGAAATCAGCCCGTTTAGGCCCGGATCCGAAACAAAATACAACATTAATTTTACATGTCAAAACACTTCAGGAAAATGTTTATTACCTTTCTTCTTTTGATTATAATAATCATATGTTGCTTTATGTGAATTGGGGTATATGGAAAATAGTATTTTTATCTTTATAAGATAGGCGTAAGACTCCATAACACAATCTTTTCTAAATTTTATTTATAAAATTACATTGAATCCATTTATGTTGTTATATATTATACTTTAGTTTGAAGTTCTGGTAGTATATTAAGACGAAGGATAAGTAATCTCAACCTTATAATAACAACGGCAATAATAATCGAGTGAAAATTATATAAGTGAGATCTAAGAAGATTAAAATTTATGTAGCTCTACTCGTACTTTAGGAGGGAAAAGAAACTATTTTTGATAGATATTGTCTATGTCCCAACTTTATAACATAAGATAAAATTAAGAGATTTCGTAGGGCGGACAGGTATTTTTGAGTATTTTTACGTTAATTTCACCATCTTGTGAATTAATAGCACTTAACTACTTCCAAAGCGGCATTAAAGGCAAGCTCAACCTTCTCTCCCATCTTGAATTCACAATTATTGATCCTCGGTCGGTACTGACATGCACTTGCCTTTACTATAAAAGTTTTTGAGTGGAAAATCTCAACACAATAGTCTTGGAAAATGGGAACCCAAACATTGGCATTGATATTTGTGGCGTTATTGGGTTTTGCCAACCGTCTGAATGCTCAAGATTCGACTACCCTTGTTCCGGCAATCATTACATTTGGCGATTCAGCTGTGGATGTTGGGAATAATGACTATATTCACACCCTATTTAAGGCCAATTATCCTCCTTATGGAAGGGATTTTATCAATCGTCAACCTACTGGAAGATTCTGCAATGGCAAATTAGCCACTGATATAAAAAAAATTCTTAATATTAAATATATTATATTTTTAAAGTTATAAGTTCATATTTACTAAATTCGTCGGTAAAACACTGCATCCATTATTCGTGGGGAACTCACTTGCTCGACTAAATTTGCGCCGTGGAATGCCTATTGTTGAGTATTTTAGCATTTTCTATTGAGGAGAACTTGTATTCTCAGGGCTCGAATTCTAACATTTTTTTTAATTTTTAATAATTTATTTATTGTTGCAGCTGATACACTTGGTTTCACCACTTACCCACCTGCATATCTGAGCCCCCAAGCATCAGGCAAAAATCTTCTTATTGGTACTAACTTCGCTTCTGCCGCTGCCGGCTATGATGATAAAACTGCCATCCTTAACGTAAGTCTAATTACAAACACTCTGTATTTATATTTTATTTTTCTTTTGTATAATATTGGTCCGAGATAGGTTTAAAAGAAGTTAATACGTGTGGACAGAATTCATATAATCAACTCTGACTTGCTAATAATTAAGGAACAATTATTATAATTGAATGTTGGTTTCGATTTTTAATGAAAACCAAGGAATTGGGGCTAACTATTTTGATAAATATTGGTGCAGCATGCAATTCCATTGTCAGTGCAGATGCAATATTACAAGGAATACCAAGCCAAGCTAACAAAAGTTGCAGGCAGCCAAAAAGCGGCATCAATCCTAAAGGATGCGCTCTACATATTAAGTGCAGGAAGCAGTGATTTCTTACAGAATTACTACATTAATCCTTATATTAACAAACTCTATACTCCTGATCAGTACGGTTCTTATCTTGTTGGCATCTTCACTAGCTTTGTCAAGGTCGGCTATTTTGCTTCTAATTATTAGTTTCAGCATGTTTACATTTGCGATAACTGATGTTGCTGTTGAGTTGTCATCGGAGGGATTTGAGGTTCTTGGTCTCCTTATATGGCTTGGGCAATCCTCACTTCATAAGCTAGTTTTTGGGGTTGAGTTAGGCCCAAGGTCCATTCTTATCATGGTATCAGAGCCAGGCCCATCCCAATTATTGTTACCGATGTTGGACTCCTATTTATGTTGTCCACGCTCCAGAGATCTGGGCGTGAGGGGGTGTTGAGTTGTCCCACATCGGAGGGATTTGAGGTCCTTGATCTCCTTATATGGCTTGGACAATCCTCACCTCATAAGCTAGCTTTTGGGGTTGAGTCAGGCCCAAGGTCCATCCTTATCAGTTGTAGACAAATTAAGGTATATGGAATAGATCCATGTAACTTAGAGTTGTAATTTTGATATCTAATAATTTTTCAGTAAACATGGCAAATGAACGGGTTGGATCAAGCTCGAGCATTTAAAACGGGTCTAATCAATAAATAAATCATGATCCAACTCGTTCACTGTTTGGTTGTTAAAATTGGTTGGATCAATATTAAAGAACAAGTCATAACCCAATTCCCCTACAATGACCCAACTCTCTTTTCGGTTTTTTCTTCTTCTTTGCTTTTTGAAAATTAGAAAAGAGTGAAAATTAATGTCTTTCTCTTTGAACTATTACTAGCTTAATTTCTTCCAAATTTACATAATACTCAATCTCAAAATTGTATATTTTTCCTTGTGCCAAGGGTTTACTGGAACAGCTTTTCTACATTCACTATAGGGGTAATATTTGCGTACTCACTACTCTCCTCAGACCTTACCTGTACACTTTAATTTGTGGATCAAACTAGATTGATTTGATTTTTACCATATAAAAAAAGAGTTCATTTTTCACCTATGTTTTTTACTGAACGGTTCACAAATATGTAAACAGGATTTGCATGCCCAAGGAGCAAGGAGAATTGGAGTGACTTCACTACCACCATTGGGTTGTCTTCCTGCTGCTAGAACTTTGTTCGGATTTCACGAAAGTGGATGTGTCTCAAAAATCAATACAGATGCCCAACAATTCAACAAGAAGATGAATGCAGCTGCTACACAATTACAAAAGCAACTTCCAGGCCTTAAGATTGCTATCTTTGACATTTTCCAGCCCCTATATGACCTCGTCAAATCTCCATCAGACCACGGTACGTAAATATTCCACATCCTCTCCTAATAATATTTACATATACGGTAAATCGACACGCCCTTTCATTATTTTTTAGCCGAAAATCTATCGAAAATAATCTCTCTGCCCTGGGAGGATAGGGATATAGCTACATACATCTTACATTTCCCAGACCCCACTCGTGGAAACTTCCGGGGTTGTTGTTGTTGGTAAATCAACACGTAGAAGTCAGAGTTGTGATAATAGAAGTACTTTGTAGCATTGCTTGTACAAAATCCTGGGTATGGTACTGTTACTGACATACTTTTTGGTGATTAGGATTCACGGAAGCAAATAGAGGGTGTTGTGGAACAGGAACGGTGGAAACGACGTCGTTATTGTGCAACCCAAAATCACCAGGGACCTGTAGCAATGCAACTCAGTATGTATTTTGGGATAGTGTACATCCATCTCAAGCTGCTAACCAAGTCCTAGCTGATTCACTAATCATCCAAGGCATCAATCTTATTGGATAATTGAACAAAATTTAAATTATTGTTATTGTTATCTTTCTCTTGATTTAATGTATAAGTCTTTCGTTAAGTTACCACGTTCATTTTCTTTTGTTTCTGAGGTTTCTTGTTTACTTGATTCTGGGAGATGAAAACATTGTCCTATATTGCTTAATATTTTTCTTTTATTAATGAGAGTACACCATGTTTTGTGATGGAAAAAATATGTACTAAGGAACATTTGAACTGAAAAGTCTCCTTTTTTCTTTTAATGTTTATGGGACTAAGCTATCGTTCTGCAAAAGCTGGCTTGCTAATTCTAATTCTCTGTAGTATACGCTCACCACTTTTTTTTTTTCATAATAAAACCATAAAAGAATACCACCAAAGGAAATGGTGTAGTTGATGGGGTTGTTCTTCCCTTAACAAGAGGTCGGGTTTGAGTCTTGAGTATGCAAAAATCTTATTTTTGGTAGGGAATGTTTTCCCTCGAATGAGGCTTTATCCGATGAGAATATAGTCACACTCTAATATGAGTACCGGACACTAGGGTGGAAAACCAAAAAAAAAAAGAATAGCAGTGGTATAAGGAAAAATTATTCCTGGAAGCATTTACCTGTATGAAAAATTGTTCCTTTTTCGTCTAGCCCCATAGATCTCGTGCAAGGCCATGTTCCTATTGCTCAAAATTCAAATGTTTCCATTTTCTTCTTTTATTAGTAAAATATAATAAGATAAAAACTACTCTACTAGTTATAGAAACAAATTTTTCTATTTTTCTTGTAGCTAGTAAAAGGAATCCCTGCAAGGGCCAAGGTCGTCCTTTTAGGGGTGTTTGACGATCGGCATGGTATGGTATTTGGACATTTTAGTTCGGTATTTTTGATATTTTGATTTCTTAAAATGCTATATCAATATTGTACCTAACTAAATTTGGTATGGTTTGATTTTTCTCCTTTCGGTTCGGTAATTCGGTTTATTCGAATACTAACTAGTGCATAGAATCAAGGGAAAATTTTACAGAGCCGTGGTTAGACCTGCGATGTTGTATGGGGCGGAGTGCTGGCCCGTGAAGAACTCGCATGTTCAGAGAATGAAGGTTGCGGAGATGAGAATGCTTAGGTGGATGTGTGGGCACACCAGGCTGGATAAGATCAAGAATGAAGTTATTCGACTGAAGGTAGGGGTGGCCCCGGTGGACGAGAAGATGCGGGAAGCGAGACTGAGGTGGTTCGGGCATGTTCGGAGGAGGGGCCCCGACGCCCCGGTGAGGAGCTGCGAGCGGCTGGAGATTGTTGGTGGTCGGCGAGGGAGAGGGAGACCTAAGAAGCATTGGGGAGAGGTGATTAGGCAGGACATGACCAGTATGCAGGTTACCGAGGACATGATCCTTGATAGGGGAGTCTGGAGGTCTAGAATCAGGATTGTAGGCTAGGGGCTCATAGGTGATTACGTGATTAGTGTTTTAGTATGGTAGTTACTGCTTGTTAGTATTGCATGCGACTGTATTTATGTCTTTATGTTGCTTATGTTTTCATAATTATTTACGTTATTTTTGCGGGAGTACTTATGCTTTATTATTTTGTTTTATTTTGCTTTGTCTTGCTTGTGTTTCTAATTTTACCTTTGTTTCTCAATGCAGCTTTTTCCTTTATCCTATTCGCCGAGGGTCGATTGGAAACAGCCTCTCTGCCCTTTCGGGCAGGAGTAAGGCTCGTCTACATATTACCCTCCCCAGAGTGCAACGCGCATTAACTCCCCCTGATAAGAACATCAATTCATATCCTTAAGTCTTCGCTTTCCGATCTTGTGAACTAGCTTCTTGAAGGTTGACGTTGTTAGAGATTTTGTGAACAAATCAGCCATATTATCGCTTGAACGAATCTGTTGCACATTGATATCACCATTCTTTTGAAGATCATGTGTGAAAAATAATTTGGTGAAATATGCTTTGTTCTATCTCCTTTTATGAATCCTCCCTTCAATTGAGCTATACATGCTGCATTGTCTTCATACAAAGTCGTGGGTAGTTTATTACACTTCAAACCACATTTGTCTTGAATATGATGTATCATAGACCTCAACCACACACACTCCCGACTTGCTTCATGAATAGCAATTATCTCGGCATGATTAGATGAAGTAGCCACAATTGATTGCTTAGTCGATCGCCAAAATATGGCGGTGCCTCCACAGGTAAACACATAACCCGTTTGAGATCGAGCCTTGTGTGGGTCGGATAAATATCCAGCATCAGCATAACCAACAAGATCAGGACTGCAATTATTGCCATAAAATAAGCCCATATCAGTGGTCCCTTTTAGGTACCGCAATATATGTTTGATCCCATTCCAATGTCCCCTTGTAAGAGCCGAGCTAAATCTTGCTAAGACATTAACTGAAAAGGATATGCCAGGCCTTGTAGTATTTGCAAGATACATTAGTGCGCCAATTGCACTAAGATATGGTACTTCAGGACCAAGTAGCTCTCCATTCCTTTCTTGCGGTCGGAATGGATCTTTATTCACATCAAGTGATCGAACAACCATCGGTGTACTTAAAGGATGTGCTCCATCCATGTAAAACCGTTTCAGTACCTTTTCTATATAGGTAGATTGATGAACAAAAATTCCGTTTGCTAAATATTCAATTTGCAAACCAAGACATAATTTTGTCTTTCGAGATCTTTCATCTCGAATTCCTTCTTTAAATAATCAATTGCCTTTTGGAGTTCTATGGGAGTTCCAATAAGGTTTATGTCATCAACATATACGGCAACTACAAGAAATTCCGATGTTGTTTTCTTTATAAAAACACATGGGAAAATGGCATAATTTATATAGCCTTCCTTTAATAAATACTCACTAAGAAGATTTACCACATTCGTCCTGATTGCTTTAGACCATACAAAGATCTTTGCAATTTAATTGAAAACATTTCCCGAGACTTTGAATTATGAGCGTTTGGCACTTTGAGTCCATCGGGAATTTTCATGTATATCTCATTATCAAGTGAGCCATAAAGATAGGCAGTAACCACATCCATTAAATGCATGTCAAGCTTTTCAAGGACAGCAAAACTGATGAGATAACGAAAGGTTATAGCATCCATTACAGGCGAATATGTCTCTTCATAATCGACACCAGGCCTTTGAGAAAAACCTTGTGCAACAAGGCGTGCCTTATATCTTTGTACCTCGTTTTTCTCATTTCTATTGCATACAAAGACCCATTTATAGCCAACCGGCTTAACACCATTAGGTGTTTCAACTATAGGGCCAAAAACTTCACGTTTTGCCAGCGAATTCAATTCTGATTGAATTGCTTCTTGCCATTTTGGACAATCATGTCTTTTTCGACATTCTTCAACAGATTGAGGTTCGAGATCCTCACATTCTTGCATAATGCTATATGCGACATTATAAGCAAAGACATTATCCACCACTATATCCACTCGATCAAAATTTGCCTCAATATTGATTGGATTTATGGATAGTTCCGTATTTTCCAGAGTCTCGGGCTCAATGGATTCTTCATGAATCTCAGAATTTGTTAAATCATGAATTTCCTCATGAGATTCTTTCGTAGTGTCATTTTTATCATTTGCTTTCCTCTTTCTAGGATTTCGATCTTTAGAACCTAATGGCCTGCCACGCTTCAGGCGTGCATTCGACTCATTGGTTATGACACTAGATGATTGTCCAACAGGGACATCAATACGGATTGGAACATTTTCCGCGGGGATGTGGGATTTCGTTATCCTTTTCAAGTCCGTAAATGCGTCAGGCATTTGATTTGTTATTCTTTGCAAATGGATAATCTTTTGTACCTCTCTTTCACAAATAGAGGTATGTGGATCAATATGAGATAATGATGCATTTTCCACAAAATTTCCCGTTTGGTTTCACCAACTTCTCCCCCTAATTTTGGGAAAAGTGTCTCATCAAATCGACAGCCAGCAAATCGTGCAGTAAACAAGTCCTCTGTCAATGTTTCGAGGTAGCGAATGATGGAGGGCGATTCAAACCCAACATATATTCCAAACCTTCTTTGCGGACCCATTTTGGTGCGGGATGGCGGTGCTATAGGCACATATACTGCGCATCCAAAGATTCTTAAATGGGATATATTGGGTTCATGACCCAAAACCAATTGCAACGGGGAATATTTGTGATAATTCGTCGGTCTGAGACGAATTAGCATTGCTGCATGCAAAATGGCGTGACCCCATACCGAAGTGGGCAGCCTCGTTTTCATGAGTAATGGCCTTGCAATAAACTGCAGGCGTTTAATTAACGATTCTGCAAGACCGTTTTGAGTGTGAACATGAGCTACAGAATGTTCCACTTTTATCCCAATTGATAAGCAATAATCATTAAATGCTTGGGATGAAAACTCAGCAGCATTATCCAGTCTAATAGACTTGATTGGATTATCAGGAAATTGTGCTCGTAGTCGAATTATTTGTGCCATTAATTTCGCAAACGCAAGGTTGCGTGATGACAACAGGCACACATGAGACCATCTACAGGATGCGTCTATCAAGACCATAAAATACCTAAAGGACCCACTGGGTGGGTGAATAGGTCCACAAATGTCCCCTTGTATACGTTCCAAAAACGCGGGTGACTCAGTCCCAACCTTTGTTGGTGATGGACTGATAATCAACTTGCCTTGATAACAAGAAGTGCAAGGATATTCATTATTTGAAAGAATTTTGAAATTCTTTAACGGATACCCATATGAGCTTTCTATAATCCGTCTCATCATGATCGATCCCGGGTGTCCCAATCGATCATGCCAAAGTACGAAAGTATTGGAATCAGTAACCTTTTGGTTTACTGTTGAATGTGCCTCAATTGCACTAATTCTTGTCCAATACAGGCCACAAGATAAAGATGGGAATTTCTCAATAACCCTCTTTTGGCCGGAGACATTCTTTGTAATGATGAGATATTCAAGATTATCTTCATCTATTGTCTCAATATGATAGCCATTCCGGCGTATATCTTTAAAACTCAACAAGTTTCTCTGAGACTTGGAGGAGAACATTGCATTCTCTATGATAAACATCGTGCCTTTGGGCAGAGTTACAGTTGCTCTTCCGGAGCCTTCAATCAATTTACTACTACCAGAGATTGTAGTAACATTTGCCTTACACATATTTAGTTGAGAGAAATATTCCTTTTCTGTGAGTATCGTATGTGTAGTACATGAATCAACTAAACAAATATTTTTACAGCTGGACGTTGATCCAAGCTTGCTTTGTGAGATATCCATATTTGCTTTCCCATAGTTTGACATACAAAAGAAATACACGAACATAAGAATAAACAAATTCAATTCGTTTGTTTCACATTTAAACAATATTTTCAAAATCTGCTGAGGCCAGTTGACTAACTAAATCAGATAGTCGATTATATGTTTTCCATAATCGATTACTTTGCAGTTTGAAAATTTCAGTTTAAACATTTTCTTAAAACAATCGATTGTTAAACATACACAATCGATTGTTGAACATTGACAATCGATTGTTAAACACACACAATCGATTATTTGCTATTTTGAAAAACTTCAGATCACTGTCTTAAGACAATCGATTGTTAAACATACACAATCGATTGTTGAACATTGACAATCGATTGTTAAACACACACAATCGATTATTTGCTATTTTGGAAAACTTCAAATCACTGTCTTAAGACAATCGATTGTTAAACATACACAATCGATTATTTGCTATTTTGAAAAACTGATCACTGTCTTAAGACAATCGATTGTTAAACATACACAATCGATTGTTGAACTTTGACAATCGATTGTTGAACATACACAATCGATTGTTATGCAGTTTTAATGCGAAATATTAGATAATCGACTAACTGTTAGGTTAGGCGATTACCGCTACTGGAAAATAAAAATATTATTGAAATCTGAGCATATTGAAACATTCTAAAGAACTAATACTAACATTATATCATAAACTAACTAATACGAGCTGATACTAATGACTATTAGTTTATTCACTAACTATTACAAATAAGTGAAATAAAATCAAACAACTCCATCTTCTTTCATCACAGATCCATCACCGATTAGGTGGTCTATTTTCCCATCGGATTGCTCAAAGAAATCTGCCACATCCAAGTGGGTGATGTCAAAATTGTCGTCAGAGACAAAATTTGTTTCAGGGCCTTTACTCTTTCGAGATGCTTGATAAAGGTCAACCAAATGTCTTGGTATACGGCAAGCTTTTGACCAGTGCCCTTTTCCACCGCAACGATAACATATAGTTTCTGAACTATTTGCCTTAGGATCCTCATAATCCTGTTTCTACTTTCGGCGGTTATCTCTCCTCGGGGGGTGACGGACATCATGGAGATTTCTTCCTTGTCTACGTCCACGGCTATGACCCCGATTACGACCACGACCATGGTTAGATCCATGGCCCTTTTCATGATTGGCATAATGAGAATACACCTTATCTGCTACAGGCAGTGGTGTAGACCCAGTGGGTCGATTTTCGTGATTTCTCATGAGCAGGTCATTATTTCGCTCAGCCACAAGTAGAAGAGAAATCAGTTCAGAGTACTTTGTGAAGCCTTTCTCTCTGTACTGTTGTTGCAGTACCATATTGGAGGCATGAAACGTTGTAAACGTTTCTCAAGCATATCATAATCGGAGATTTTATCTCCACATAGCTTCAATTTAGAAGTAATTCTGAACATTGCAGAATTATATTCAGAAACAGACTTAAAGTCTTGGAGCCTCAGATGAGCCCAATCATATCGTGCTTGTGCCAGAGTGACCAACTTCAGGTTGTCATATCTCTCCTTTAAGCCTTTCCACAAGATGAGTGGATCCTTGACGGTGAGATATTCAATCTTCAAACCTTCATCAAGGTGATGGCGCAAGAAAATCAAGGCCTTAGCACAGTCTTGGGTGGATGCTTTATCTCTATCTTTAATGGCGTCTCCAAGACCCATAGCATCTAAGTGGATTTCAGCATCCAACACCCATGTCATATAGTTCTTGCCCGAAATTTCAAGGGCAACGAACTTTCTTTTCATAATGTCAGACATAATCGAGAATCAAATTAGGAAGAGAGAAATACCTTAGTTTTTCTCGAGAACGATTCTTGAGACGGTAGAGTCTCGTGCTGATAACGTGTTATGAAATAATATAAGAACAATACAATAATACAAGAACAAGAACAATAGAGAGAAAAGTAGAGAGAGGAGTATTCTTATTGATACTTAGGGATGGTTTACAATAGAATAGAACCCCTATATTTATAGGGAGGTGGTGACTTAGCCACCAAGAAGTAAACCCTAGAATCTCTCTAATTATGGACATTCACCTAAAATAGGAGATTTTATAACACTATAGTAATTTTAAAGATTTTTGCCTATTTAATTTTTATATTACGTTCTACTTCTTAAGACAATACATCCACACTATCTTTATGAGGCTGAACAAAAATATACTTTTGAATTAGATATCAAATTTTACAGTGCTAAAATACTACAACTAAATATGTTCTAAACAACAAATCAAAACGTAAAACTAGAAATAATTAAAAATGTTAAATGAATAAATCTATAAATAAATAGATTCACCATACTATGTAACGAAATGAAAAAAATCGTTTTTCATTAAACTAAATTATTAAAAATGTATTATTGTAAAATGAAAAAGGAGACTTTAATCCTTTTCAATACTCGGTGTAATATTTCGATACTAAAAAATTGTTCATTGTTATTTTAAAGCAAGACACACATCCACGCTATGTGGAAATTGTTGGGCTTCTTTATCTAATTTAATGAAGATGTATGAATGAGAAATTGAGGAAAAGATTTGGAGGGAAATGTTTTATTAATAGTTTGTTTGGCCAAATTTCGAAAATTAGTTTATTTTGAGAGTGATTTTCTCAAAAGTACTTTTAAAAGAAAGTATTTTTGGTGATAACAGTTTGTGTTTGACTAATTATTTGAAAATTACGTTTGAGCAGTAATTAGTGTTTGACCAAGCTTTTGAAAACTGCTTCTAAGTGTGTTTTTCTCAAAAGTGCTTTTCAGAAAATATTTTTGGAGATAAACTATTTCTTTTTGCTTCTCAAAAACTACTTTTGTTTCTCCTCAAAAGCATTTTTTCCTTCCGAAAGCTCGGCCAAACAACTATTTTTGGCCAAAAATGCTTTGGTAAAAAAAAAGCATTTTTGGCCTAAAAAGAAACTTGGCCAAATAAACTATAAGGCAGTTTGTTCCTTGTGGAAAAAAAATGCTTATACAGAGAAATACATCTCCTAGTTCTTAAAAAACTAGAGAGAAGTGGTGTCTCGCGCCGTTGTCGCCGCTAACCTACCTTCTGTTGAATTCGACATTGCCACAATTATAGAATAAATAATTGTTCCGTTCTATCCGAAATGTATAGCAAAGATTTACCCCATCTTGTTTGGACCGAGTAACTTCGAATTACAAATTCAACTCAAAATATGATCAAACTTTTTCAGTTTTTTGAATTAATGTACACCTCTTACTTAAACCTTGTAATACCCACCAAGATACGTCCCTAATTAAATGAAGGCCCTAACATCTCAGCTTTGCCCTGATCACAGAGCTTAGAAACTCAACATTCTCTGAGCTGTTTAGATTTGAGAAATTTGTTGCCTCAACATCCCTATGTTCACGCGCAAAATTTGATTGGGAAGGTAAACCATGTAACTTCTGAAGCTTTTTTTACCTCAAATCAAGAAGATTAACAATGTTGGGGAAACATGGAAGGAAAAAAGTTACTAAAACTGGTAAAAACTTTATTTACACAAATGTTAGAAGGAACCAACAGATGCTGATCTCCTGCAAAATCCAGCTTTAGAACGAGAACCTTTTAACACTTCTGCATATTTCACTAAGTCGGTTTTCTGGACTTCTTTTGATTCATCTTTAGTTATATTTTCTTGAGGTGAATCGGTCAGACGATTTGAGATATAATCCAATCTTCCTGAACCTGACGACGATCCCCCATCACTATTTCTCATACTATCTATCGAGTAGTTATTGTTGTTTTCTCCTTTGTCGCTCCTTGAACTTTGAGACGCCGAATGTAACTGCAGAAATTGTTTGGATGAACTAGAACTGTACCCAGGAGAATAACTAGAAAGTCTTGGCACGTTATCTTCAACATTGTTCACCATATCCATAGAAGAACTCCGACTAAGACGTCTATCCTTTCCCCGCACTAATCTCATAAGCTTACTAAACACCTTCTTTTTACCTGAAGTCTTATGGGGTGATGAATTATCAGTAGAAGTGTCATCAAATTCACCAGAATCTGTAAGAAAGGATTTTCGAGACGATGACCAATCCGAATCAAAATCAGTAACACTTATCTCTCGTTCCCCTTAACTTTCTGTATTTGCATATTCAAGAATTAGTTGCTTAGCTTTCTCCTCTGACTTGGGACTCAATGTTTTACTGAGGTCTCTTGCAATTGTTTTTCCTGCAACAGGCTGTAAGTTCCTCATCTCATACCGCAAGCAAGCGTTTATCCATCGGAGATAGACTAGTTCCTCAGCATCATTGCACCGATCTGCTTTAAGCCGCTCAACTTCCTTCGCTAAATCTTCATTTTGCTTTTTCAACCCTAGAGTTTCTTCCTTCAGTGCTTCTGTCTGCGGCAAGAATCATTAATAAGTCAAACGCTAACAAGACATATATCGGGAAAATGAAATGTAACATGGACAAAAGAATTACTTCTTCATCTTCCAACACAGAAGCAGCAATTATCTGAACAGATTCTAATCTATGAGCCAGTTCTGAATTTTCTTTTCTTAATCTGTGATTAGATTTCTTCAATTCATCAGCCTGATTCTCCAAATCCTTGAGTTTTCGGAGCTTTAACTGAACATCCGATTCAGCTTCAACAGCCTTCTTTTCCTCGTCGTGCAACTTCATAACTTTTTCTTGAAGGGTTAAAATCTGCTCCTTACTGTGATCAGCCTCTGATCTCAGCTTCTTTTTGAGTTGCTTTATCTTGACTTTTGCAGCAGCGAGTTCAGAAACAACTTTTGCATAATCAGCCACTTGAGCTTCTAACCTCATCTTATCGGCTGTCAATGAGTCAATCTTGAGACCAAAAAGCTTGGCCTCCATATTGTTTATTTCTAGTTGATTTTGAAGCTCCATGATAGCAGTTTCTTGCTCCTTAAGACCGTAATACTCGAGCAATTGGATTTCGAGAGTCTTCTCTCTCTCTTCGAGAATTTTGACAATATTTTTCAGGCTCTTAATCTCTTGATCATGGTTAACCATTTCAACAATTTTATATTCTCTAGGTGAATCTTCATACTGCAACAGCGTTTCAACGTCCCTCTTTGAGGTAGATAAACGAAGTTCCTTTACAAGTTCGTTGAACTCCGGCAAGAGGAATCCATCTCTATTGCTGTTGAATATACCACTGCTAGATGGAAGAGCTGTAGAATTCTCAATAATGTGTTTGCAGATGTGGAGGTCCTCCTGCAAAAACAAAAAAGTTATTCTCACAAACAGGACAACAAATCATCATATGTTATAGGACTTGAGGTGAAGACTAATAAGTGATTGCAACAACTACGGACCCCTTAACTATGTTTTTATAACTAATACCAACTATTCAGAAGCTTTTCCACACAAAGAGGGGAGGAAGTGCTTGCTGCCAACTTGCAGATGAGTGGAGATCTGAACTCAACAGCACATTTACTATTTGGGGATGGATGGTGCGAGGCAGGGTAAAAAGAAGGATACTTTTCCATTAGCCGAAAAGAAGTAGCAAAGGATATCGCTATCGTGGGAAAAAAAGAAAAAAACATAGGATAGGAAGCTCTATTTGCCTACACCAGATATCATAAGTTTTTAAGTGAAAAAGACAGCCCTTCTTTTCTCCTAAAGGAAAAAAAAATCAAATAAGGAAAAACATCGGTCGTCAGGCTTGATAACTTTCAGGAAACGTAATATTATATCTATGATCAATCACTAACACATAATGTTCAATTGCCACTACAAATAAACTGTTCAATTCCCATTAATCTGATAACTACTACATTCTCTCTTAGTTATTGCCTTAAATTTCATGGATATCTAAGCTCAAACAACTAAGATGCTTGAATAATAAAAGAAATAGTTGTTGAAGACATAATTAAGTAAATAAATGTGTGCTCTCTCCAACAGCTTAAGCTTTTAGATGAAATGGTCACACGGGTAATAATCCAGCTGTCTTACGTGTTTGTCTGACACAGTAGAAACTGATTTGTGGGAGGAAGGTGATATTGGAGTTGCATGGGAGGCGTGATCATCATTTGTGAGCTCACCATTTTCACCTCCTGTAACTCAACCCACAAAATCAAATTATTATTAGGAAGGAACTCCCAAATAAGAAAAGAACAGAAATATCAAACAGCACCTTAAAATGGTGCTCTAAATTAACCTGTTGAGCAAGGAGGGGGAAATGAATTGGAGGGCTTGATCCTTTTGGTTCTAAAAATGGTAAAAATAACCCCACCAAGAGATAGAACCAAAACAACCCCAATTTTCAAGAGCACGGGCCTTGTGTCTCTCGCCATTATTAATTTGTATGAGCAAGATCACACGTTTCCCTCATCTTCGTCATTGGTCATCTCAATACCCCAAAACACAGAAAGAGAAGAATCACAAGGAAGGATCAAGATTCCCTGTTTGAAAAAAAGAAAGAAATTGAATGGCCCCAAAAGAAAGAGGGAGGGAAATTAGCTGATGAAAAGGGGATTATTGTTCTGGGCATTGAAGATTAAACAAGGATAAAGTTTTAGAGTATGTAAAATATGATGTGGATTGTCTGGTTACAATTTATATGTTTGGGTTCCGTTCTCTGTTGCATGACCAACTTTTCTATATCAAATGTACAAGTAATTATCTAATAATCCAAAAGGAAAATATATTATACTTATATTACTACTAATAATTGCTTATAGACTATCTTATTTTGCGAGTGACCATAGTATTGGTGATACCTGTTTATCTTTAAAAACTGAATAATAATTAAATTTATATATGATTGTAAATTAGTTTAATACAAATAATTTTATAATACTAAATTAAGTAAATAAAAGACGTAACAAATAATCAAATCAGTGAGAAAAGTGAGTCTGCGCTCGGTTAGGGACTTAATAGGGGGCCTGCCTTCGATTCTGAGTTTGCAATTATGCATAAGTGAATAACATCCAGAAAAAATAGAAGTATATTGCTTTGGTATGCCTGTTATAATATTATAATGTATCTAATAAATAATAATTTTTTTCCTTTATATAATATGGGAGTATATTGCATTGGATGTAATTTGTTCTAAAAAAGAATATTTTAAGGATAAAATAGTGAAGATCTTGGTCTAACTTAAAGTGCTTATTAGCTAAAAATTTATACGCTGAGGGGAGTTTTCATGGTTCGATTTGGATTGGTTTTTTCCTAAAAAGAAACCAAACCAAGCAAGTCGGTTTTTCAAATATTAGAACCAAACCAAATCAATTAAGTCGGTTTTTCTCGATTCGGTTTATGTCGGTTTTTTGTTTTTTTAATTTTTTCTGTTATTTTTCGATTTTCTTAAATATAAGACATATACTACCAAACACACATTTCGGTGACAACATTTTCAAGGTAACACTATAAAATCAATTGACCTTTGAGAAATCTATTAATTACCAAGATATATTGATGATAATTGATTCAAATAGTGATGAATAGTTTAAGGACTCAATTAAAAATATATTATTTTTAACATGAAAAAATTTAAAACTTTGTATAAAAGTATACATATATACATGTGTAATAATAAATTTAAAATAGTTACTCCTATATTCGGTTTGGTTTGATTTTTTTAATTAAAACCAAAACCAAACCAAATTTGATTGGTTTTTAAATTTTAAAACCAAAACCAAACCAGAAAGTATCGATTTGGTCGGTTTGGTTTGATTTTCGGTTTGGTTCGAATTTTCGGATTTTTATGAACACCCCTAGCTGGGGGTGACCACCTTATGACTTTTGGCTTATACTTTACTTATAAGCACTTGGCTTATAAGCACTTTTAACTTTACCAAACACGTAAATAAGTCGAAAAGTACTTATAAGCTAGTTTGACCCGCTTAATTACAGGTTTGAGTAATTAGATCGAATAAAATTTGTTGTACATCATAAAACTATCCATCTTGTATGTATCATTATTCTTATTATATTTTCAGATCTGTTATGAAATAGCATTGAGATATGTCACATCACCACTCAAATTCTTTACCCAGTATCACATAATAACATTCTATGGTTGAGAAGAACATTGTTAGGGTGAGATACATTTGAACACATACAAATAAATAGTCGAACTTTACGTATTTATTTGCTATATGTCTTCAGGTTTTAATTTCTTGTTTATCAATTTCTTTTACTATTTTTCTCTTCTATGAGTATTAAAATCTTTTTCATAGTGAAAGGACTGAAATGCTTAACTGTTATTGTTGATGAGTAAGACACCAAATTAATTATCTGCAATGAATATTCACTATAGAAATTTACAAATAATACCAATATAGTCAAATATCTCTATACCAACATCTATATAAAACAACTATAAAAATTAATTTTTTCGGAACCGGGTTTTACGTTATGTTATACTACAAAAAAAGTTTTATTCTATGGGGGTTTTTTGGGCGATTAATGGCAGGTTTCGACACCCACAAAATGAATTATGGTGGTTCGAAAAAATGCCATATTTATGTTCGCCACAAGCATTTTTGTGATAATTTTTTAAAACCTCCTTGACAATCGCCACAAAATAAATATTGATTTGTGGCAGTTTTAAAAAGTAATTAGCGGCAATTTTTAACCCCCATAATATGAATAACGTTTTAAAAAAAATAATTTATGGGGTTTATAACCCCCACAATTTGATCTCAATCTTTAAAAAAAATTAACAAGTGGCAGCTATAGACTGGCACAATACCTATTTAAAAATTTTAATTTTAGGAATCAATAAATAATTGTTTACTAAATTAGTAACGCAAATTCCATTATAAATATCTATAGTAACAAAAATTACAAACTAAATTATACAAACACATATGATAACTCAAATTTCATTACAAATATCATAGCAACAAGCATTACAAACTGAATTATACTACAACAACAACAACAATCCAGTATAATCCCACTTAGTGGGGTCTGGGGAGGGTAGTATGTATGCAGACCATACCCCTACCCATAGATATGAATTATACAAACACATAGATATGATAACTTAAACACTAGACAATCTAGAGACTAGAGTAGTTCCTCAACAAATAAATATATAAAAGTGAAAAGTACTTGCTTGGTGATTTGTATGCTGTCACATAATGATACTCTTACATCCATGGGTAAGACACATTCGATCTCCATATCACTATGCTGAAACAATGAAACAAAAGTATATGATGAAAAGCTTATAAACAACTAGCATTTTGATATGCTAAAAGGACAAATCTAGTTACATAAATAAAAGAAAGCTACAGTAGTCTTACAAATAAATATGTCACTTGGTCTAATAGCATTGACAGAAGTTACTGGATATTCTCACATAAAAGAGCTAAAGTACAAAGTTATTTCCTCGTATATCATCATAAAACTTACTTCCAAATTCTACTTGGCAGCATAAAATCTAGCCATATATTCATGAAAATTTCACCTACATAACTATTAGAGTATACGTTAGCCTCTATAAGCTTTCAACATTAAACAAATAAACTATGAGTTGTAATCCAGCCCAATGATTCGCAGAAGTTAAACTTGCACCAGCTGAAAGCTAATAACAACACTAGAAACTGAAGTAGAGGAAATGAACTATAAAATATAAACTAATAATAAGTTAAATAAACAAGCCAATGCGCCATAATCTTCTGGAGCTAATTTCAAGCAAAAGAAGCAACAAGAAAGTGCCAAAATTTGAACCCAAAAAATAGAATTTATATACTATCAGCTTACTTCATCTTATTTCTTGAGGTACTTCATCAAAAATGAATTCCACTAGTATCTATATCAAGTAAGAACTGCAAGAGAATCACCTCTAACAATAAGAATGCCATGGACTTTTACTATTTCTATATATATTGTACTGATATTTCTGTAAACAATAGTCCTAGGAATAAGAAAATACATAAGCAATCAATTTATAACTAAAAACATCGATTTATGTAAGTTGTGAGTTCAAAGTTGTATCTCAAATTTATACCTACCTGGGCCATATAGCAGTTGTCATTGAGCCAACCATGTTTATTGTTCTCAAGGCTAGCACCTCTTTGCCTAAATCCAATTGATACTCACAGCTGCAAATGTTCTTCAATTGGTGCAGTTTCCTATAATAAGAAGCAACAACAACAACTACTAAATTTAATTAACTGAATAAAAATACGGAATTTCCAACATAATCTCTACCCAAGAACTGGAGTCACATACTCACGAACATGTAAGAATACTAAATACAAAGTCTGAAAGAAACATAAATCTGTTTATCTCGAATACAAGGAGATGACAGTCTAAAGTAATAATATAGGAGACGTTGGGCCTGCGGACGCCTGCAAGGCTACCTCGGGTCTCACTAGGCTGAAAGTCTGCTCTCACGCTACTGCTACTGCTACTGCTTGAAATCTGGATCTGTACAAAAATAGCACAAAGTGTAGTATCAGCACAACCTACCCCATGTAATGGTAAGTGTCTAGCCTAACCCCGGCGAAGTAGTGACGAGACTAAACCGGACTATCACATAAACCTGTGCAATTATAAATATACAGCGGAATCGAAATACCAGACAAATAAACAATACGGGAGGGGAAGCATGCCATGGGGAGATAATAGTTTCAAGTAAATGGACTATTATGAAGGAAAACATAACTCATACAACAATAAGGAACAAAGATCAACAAGTGCACGGCATTACCCTTCGTGCTTTTACTCTCATCCTTACCTAATTAATCGTATCAGTAAATCATGTGCACGACATCACTCTTCGTGCTTTTACTCTCTCTCCTCACAATATATAACTAGCGAATATCATTATGGAACAGTACATCGTACGGCACGGCATCACCCTTCGTGCTTTACACTCTTTCCGCATAATGTCAAACAATGCACGGCATCACCCTTCGTGCTTTAACACTCTTCCTCACCCAATCTACAATCATAAACAAGGGCAAGGGAAGAAATAAATAATAATGAAAGTCCCGGCAATGGAGCACAAACAAGCAATTTAAAAGCCCGACAAGGGTATAGTATCAATAATCTCAACGTCCCGACAAGGAAAAATATTCAATAATCAACAATGCCTCGGCAAGGGGAAATATCATTAACTCTTTCTCTTACTTCCACTTTCATCTTATAGTTCACATTATTACTTGAGCCAATGCTCCAAAGATTTACTTATCTCATATACCTTCACAATTTGTATTTCATCTCGAGCCAACGCTCCACGAAGTTTAAAGATCAATCCCTTTCACAAGCTCTTTACAACATATAGAAGTCATCAATCAAGCATGGAAAGTGTAATAAAATCCAAACTATTAGCATAATAAGGACTCATGGTCATGCTAGACACCAATGTATAGATACTCGTCACCATGCCTATACATTGTACTCGGCAATTAGCAAGTAACATATAAGACTCAACGCATATTCCCTCGAGTTAGGGTTAAACCAAACACGTACCTCAATGCCTTGAATTCAGCTCAAGCCTCAACAATGGCTTTACCATTCAGTTCCACCACAAAATCGCTCGAATCTAGTCACAAATTACTTAAATACATGAACAATTGCTAAATGAATCAATTTGAATGCATAAAAATGAATTTCCAAAAAATTTTACCCAAAAACTCCAAAAATACCACAAGCCCACGTGGTCAAAACTCGAAGTTCGAACCAAAACTCAGTTACACATTCCCCCACAAACTCAAATATGTAATTCGTTTTGAAATCGGACCTCAAATCGAGGTCCAAATCCCCAATTTTTAAAAAAACCTAGGTTCTACCCAAACCCCCAATTTTACCCATGAAACTCATTGATTTTAAGTGGAAAGCATGTTAAATGATGTAAATGATTGAAAGCAATTAGTAGAAATTAACTTACAATTGATTTGGAGAAGAAAGATTTCTTGGAAAATCGCCTCTGAGTGTTTGAGTTTGGGAAAATGTGAAAAGTAAAGTTCAAAATCGGTTAAGCATAAAATATGCAAGATTGCGAATAAGGGATTTGCGAAACAAGGTTTGCAATTGTGAACCATGCAGGTATGGGAATTGCAACATTTTTGTTCGCATTTGTGAACTCAGTCCTATCAGGGGACATTTGCATTTGCGAATAAGGCCCCGCATTTGCGAACCCTTGACCTTCGCATTTGCGAACCCTTGACCTTCGCATTTGCGAGGAATTGTTTGGCATTTGCGAACATTTACTTAATGCATGGGCTGGTTTCGTATTTGCGAACCAGCCTTCGCATTTGCCAGAGCTGGACCCTCGCATTTGCGGATGCTGGCTTCGCAAATGGGAAACCTGCAGATCAGTGATACCATATTTTCCAAAAATGCAGAATGCAATCCAACATATATCCAAAACTCACTTGAGCCCACGGGGCTCCGAATCAAACCTATACACAACCTCAAAAACATTCTACAAATTTATATGTGCGATCAAATCGCCTAAATAACATCATATACATCGAATTAAGTCTCAAAATTCATAATTTCTTTCAAGTTTTCATAAAATATAAATTTCCCATTTTAAGTCCGAAACACGTTGAACAACGTCTGTTTTCAACCAAACTTTACAGAAAGTGCTTAACATATAAGACATGTACCGGGCACCGGAACTAAAATATGGTGCCGATACCATAGTTTTTTAATCAAAATTTCATTTCGAAGTTCCTTAATCATTTCCAGAAAATAATTTCACATAAAAATTCATTTCTCGGGCTTGGGACCTCGAAATACGATTCCGGGCATACGCCCAAGCCCCATATTTTGCTGCGGACCGTCGGCACCGTCAAATCATGGGTTGAATCCACTTACCCAAAATATTGACAGAAGTCAAATTTATTCAATTTAATATCAAAATTTAGCATTTTCTCACAGGAATTCATATTTGAGCTTTTCGGCTACGCGCCCGGACTGCACACGTAAATCGAGACAATCCTAAATGGTATTTTCAAGACCTCGGAAGTACAGAATAGTAAGAAAACAAGTGCTGATCCCTGTGGGTCGTCACATAAACATAGTTGAACAAATTCAAATAAAGTTATTAAAATAATCCATTTAATATTCAACTTGCTAAATATCCTTGATTAAAATATAACACATTTGTATAATTACTAATATTATTTGTTGAAATTCAAAATCCTCTTATTATGAAAATAAAAGAAATTTATGTCCATATATTTTGCAATTTACTTTTTCCATTCACACATATAGACCGGTACATATGTAGGTTGACACAAGTTATTACAAAATCATCTCAAGTGATGTCTTATTTTATTCTCAACACGTATTACTTTGAATATGATCATTTTTATATTATCGAATCTTCTATAATCACACATCCATATTAGTATTTGTGTATCTACAACAGTCAACACTTGTCTTGTGGATAGCGGTCCGATGCTTTCTACCATCTAACACACTTTATAATTTAACATTGTCAGTTTTATAATTGTTATGTAAATTTATTCACTTTGATAATCATCCTTTTATCACATAACATTCAATAGCACTTTTCTATTTTAACATCTAATTATAAGTCAATGAGTAACATCTTCGTTTATATTCAAGTTTCTCTTGAAATAGCGAGCCTAAATATTTAAATTGTTTGAATTTTGGTATCGCAACTCTTTATGGTCTTATCTCAAATTCGCTTTAGTCATACCGACTGAACTCGAAATGTATACATATAGTCTTACTTTTGTGTATCCTAAAATCCTTGTTATCTAAAATACTAGTGTTAGAACCCGTGAGATACGCAGATAATTTGACAGAATATTGATCATATAAAATTATGATCTAATACATTGTATTATTTTAATAGATATTAGTTGTTATTTTATTATTTAATATAGTGTGCAAGAATATAATAAAATCTATACAAAATTAAAGGATACACATCATATAATAATCAAATAAAATATTTGTTCCTTGTTTATTCTTTATTAAATTAGCAAGTAGCTAGTGCTATACATTTAGCAATGTGACTTTTTATTAACTTGTCAATTGGCTTAATATTTCGATAATACTTCCTTTTTAATAGAACATAGATATATAATTTCTTACTCTAAAAATATTTTTATTTCTTTAAAACGCATGTTATATTGTTTAAAAGATTTAAATTGTCTAAAATTATCAATAATTTTTGAAATGTTATTTATTTATATTTTATTTTTAATTAATTCAAAATATAAATATCATAAAATTATCTGTATACCCTTCTTTTTATACGTTTTTTTTCTACTGTAATACTTGATTAGTTTTCTCATTTTGTAGTTTCTTAAAAATTTAAATTGTGTAATTTTTGTTTTACTAAATTACAATTTTAAATTCATCAAAAGTATAAAGAGATAAGCCTCTTATTATTTTTTATAAAAAACCTACCAATATTTTTATAATTGTTAATTTGTGTTATATATATATATATATATATATATATATATATATATATATATATATATATATATATATATATATATATATATATATATATATATATATATATATATAAACAACAACTACTATATATATATGTAGACGGGCTTACCCCTACCCGAAAGGGCAGAGAGGCTGTTTCCAATCGACCCTCGGCTCAGATAATATAATAAATATAAATATATTTATATATTTATATTTTTGTATTTTTATATTTTTGTATTTTTTATTATGTTATTATAATTTCTATGTATTAACTTAATATTATTTGAATTGCCATACGAGTTTCTATTAACTTACCAATTTAATACAATACAATAAATATAAATTTTATATTACTCTTGAAATTTAACTTGACCTTATCCTGTGTGTCTTTTTTATTATTATTTTGAGGATTAAATATTTCAATGATATTTTCGAGTACTATTTATTTATTTATTTATTTTTGTCAAATAAATTTAAAGCGTGGATAGACATATTATATATATTTTCCTTTTTATACATTAGTTTTTGCTATACATTATTTCGGATTTTTAAGTGTATATCTATAATACGCTTAGTATTGTATTATTTTTCTAAATGGATGATATTGAATTAGTTCAAATATTAGATAGATGTCACAACCTAAAATACAACCCATCGTGATGGAGCCTATCGATGATACTAGGCTAGCCGACATTACCAAAATTCTTCCAACAATTACCAGAAATAATTTAAGACTTTTAAGCTAACTGAAATCTTTATCATAAAAAGGGGTGAACCCAAAAACATAAGTGCGAAAATAAAGCCTGACATCAAGGTGTCGCTAGTCATGAGCATCTAACATAACCGGTCCGAAAATAATAAGACTAGTATAGTCTAGAATCCAAAATGCAAAATAATGGAATCAAATACAACCCATCGGGCATTCTTCACTCATTCTTCAAATCACTCAAACCTCACAATCACTCTTCCCTCACAGTCACTCAATACTTACGGTCACTCATCACTCGGCACCCGGCACTCGCACTCAGTGGGTACCTACGCTCACAAGGGGTGTGCAGACTCCAGAGGGGATCCGTCGACACCAAATAGTCATTCAAATCCCTAAAATCATCTCTCCAATTCCCAAAATTCAAAGCCCCAAAGTACACCTCAAAAACATATCAAATAGGTAGGGAAACCAGCTGGGAAACATAATTATTGAGTAGAAATGATCATTAAGAACTTACCTCAAGAATCTCCTTCAAAATCCTCTTATAAATCTCCAACCCGAGCTAAAAAATGTTAGAAATGTGAAAAATTCCGGAACCCTCAATTTTGAACCTTTTCATACTACCCAGATGTCCTTCTTCGCAAACGGGTATCCTCGCGTTTGCGAAGCACAACTGCCTTTATGCCGGAAATTTCCTTTAACGCGAACGCGATCCACCACTCACGAACGCGTACCTTAAGAACAAATCACAAACGCAGAAACCAACGACATGCGGTCCCTAGCTGCCTCTATTTCTCTTCGCGAATGCGACCCTTTTTTACGCGTTCGCACTGCACACTCGGACCAAATCTTTGCGTTCGCGTCCTCCTCTTCGTGAATGCGAAGAACAAAAGCTCATATTTACCCTTCACGAACGTGACTGCCCCATCGCGAACGCGATGAAGAAAAACTCTGCAACATAATACCAGAAAATCTGCCAACTTTTAAAGACAAAAATGATCCGCTAACCACGTGAAACTCACCGAAACCCGCTAAATCAAGTCCGAATGACCTCAAATTTTACACACAAGTCAAAAATAATACTACGAACCTATTCCAACTTCTAGAATCCAATTTCGACCACGATATCAAAATTTTCACTGCCGACCAAAATCGTCAAAATTTTAACTTTCGCCAATTTAAACATAATTCTACCACGGACCTCCAAATCACATTCTGGACGCGCTCCTAACTCCAAAATTACCTAATGGAACTAACGGAATCACCAAAATTCAAGTACGAGATCATTTACACATAACTCAACATTCGGTCTACTTTTCCAACTTAAGCCTTCACATAAGAGACTAAGTGTCTCCATTCACTCCAAAACTATTCTTAACCCGAACCAACTGACTTGGTAAGTCAAAATACAGATGTAAAACACAAAAGAAGCAGAAAATGAGGGAATGAGGCTGTAACTCTCGAAACGACCGGTCGTGTCGTTACGATAGAGAAGTTCTTTTAATATACGTCATAAGTCTACTAATAATTGTAATAATTATTATATTTATATTATTGTCAATAAAAAATTAAATTGGATTATTCTTCCTATTTATATTAAATATGACAGTTTAATTTTATATCTTTGTCTATTTTATTTATTTCTTGAAAGTATTGTTTATGTTTTTGTCATTAGCTTTATCTTATCCACATAGCATATAAAAATGACCATATGAATTATTATTCAAAATATTTCTCATCTCAAAAAAATAAAATAAAAAATATTAGCCTTAACATTTAATATATATCTACATTGAAGTTTTATATTTATATGTTTTTTCTTTTCAATATTATTTTTAAAAAATATAGTTATTTATTTATTTTAAATTTCAACAAAAAAAGTAACTAATTATTAACCAAATTCACTAATTATTTCCTAAAATTTGACAATTGTTAAATTTTTATTGTGACACTTGGCATCATCACAGTAACGTGCTTCTCTTATTTTACATAGATAGATTTTTTCAAAGTTCAGATTTTCGGTTGACACCTTAAATTGTGGAGATTATAACTCTTACAAATTGTATTAAATTACAGTTTTTGATGAACCTTCACAATATACTGCAATTTGTGAAGGTTATAAAAAAACTCTACAATAAGACCGTCACAAAAAGAATTATAAAGCGACAGTTAAAAGAAATGCCATAAAATGATATTACAGTGGGATTTTTATGATCCCCACAAATAAACCTCCACAGTTAGGCTTATTTCCTGTAGTATAATTATAATATATGTCTGTATAATAACACCTTATTATAGCAATTTAAAAATATCAAAACAAACAAGGTTACTATATAGAGATTTGACTGTATTAATTTGCTTACCTCCCAAGAGAAGTGCATTGTAATGGATTTGTACTAAGGGTGGGCATACTAATGCAAACCCGAATTTCAAATCGAAATCCGATTTTTTAAAATTTTCAGTCTGAATTTTCGAATTATGATTGGATTTTGAATTTAATATTTAAAAATTTTGGATTTCAGATTAGATATTGGTTTTGGTAATTTGAATTTTTGGATATCCAAAAATTCAAATTTTTTATACTTTGTATTTAATCCATTATTCATATGTTAATAGTAATAAGTTCAATACTCTATCCATTAGATATTATCTCATATATTCAATATAATTACTAAGTTATTAGGAGAGTATTTTTTATTTGGACATGGTTTTACTATTTCTACTTCTTATCTGCACTATTAATGTCTGTATTGTATTTTTTATTTTTATTTTTTATATAATAATTTCATTACTTTAATACTTCATCTTGCGGTGAGAATGAAGAACTTTTCAGGAATATGAGTACTTCATTTGGATATTTATTTTTGGATTGAATTTGGATTAATTTGAAACTGAATTTAAAAAATCCGATCCAATCCGAACTTATTTGGATTGAATTTGGATTGTCATTTCGTCAATCTAATAGCTGAAAAGTCAAACCAAAATTTCATATGCAATTCGAATTGTCTAAATGCCTACCCGTTATTTGTATATTACATGCAAGTGTTTTTTAGGAAAGGTAAACGTTAATTAATCCATTTAAAGTTTGTAATAGTTTAATTTCTATGCATTAATTATGTGAAAAGTCAAATAAATTGTAATTGTAAGTAATTAATTTACTGTAATAGATTGTATTTGTTATTATTTAAAAAAGTAAGACAAACAACGGATCACAACATACTACTAAACTATTTTAATTGTGTAAAAAATTCTCTAAACAGGTGCAACTATTCCAACATATAGCCGGCGAATAGGAATTAATTGCAATTGTGTTGGCTGGCTCTCTTGAAGGACTACAGACTGCACAGGAATGGAAATTATTTCCTCTAGAAATAGAATCGGACTGTACCAAGGTAATTCAATGCCACATTAAAGAAATCAAATATTTGACGATATTGTTAATACGTGCAGGTTGTTAATCCACCAGAAGAATGAAGCCGTCCTCAAACACATCTTTAGACAAGGGAATAAAATAGCGCACCTTTTAACGAAGAATAGAGTGCACAAATAAAAAAGAAAGTATTATGTACAATTACATTTTTTGTAATTTTTTTTGTAAGGAGAGATTATGAAGAACAATTAGTTTTTTGAAACATCTAACCATTGATGCATGTAATATTCTAGCAAATCTAGGTAATAAAAATATGTTCAAAGTTACACGTATAATAATGGTTGTAATAGTATGAACCCTACGTAGTTTTAATATGAATATCCTAGTTTACTAAAAAAAAAAAGATATAAGGGTGAGTTTCCGTTTCCGACCCGGAAAAAAAGAGAAGTTTCCATTTCCGACCGTTAATCGGGCAGCGGGAGCGGTCTGTTCAAATTTTGCGCCTATAAAAATCCCAGCGCCCTCCCTCTCTCTAAATGCAAGTAGCAGACATGCAAGCACTGAGAGCCATCCACTTCCATAAACACCTTTTCAATCTCCCTCCAAAAATCCCCCTCTCATCTCTCCGTTTCACCATTCTATGCAATTCCTCTCAATACCCCAAACAATCCCGCCAGTTCCGATCAACTCGCAGTCAACAAATTCCTAAAGAGTCCACCTCTCTCACCGACGCCGCCGTACAAGGCTGGGCTGCCCCTTCAACAAGTAAAAAAAACCCTAGTGACGAAAACACCCCACAAACAGAGTCTAAGTCGACTGCAGTAAATGGAAATTGTTCCAACGGTATAAAGACTAGGGTTTATGAAGTTATACGGAATGGTACCAAGAAAAAGGGGAAGGGCGTGAAGAGTAGTAAAACAGTGTGGGTGTGTAGTGATTGTGGGTATGATGATGGGCAATGGTGGGGTATTTGTAAGCAGTGTAATGGTGTTAATACAATGAAGCAATTTTCGGAAGGGATAGAGTGTCCTACGAGTGGGTTTGAGGTTACTGAGAATGTGACAAGGTCGTGGCTGCCTCATCAGTCTGTTAAAGCCATGCCTACGAAATTGACGGATGTAAATAAAGGGATCAATCAATTAAATTGGCGAATCCCTCTGTAAGTATAGTATAGATTTAAATAAGTGGAACATTGAATTTCATAAAGGAACATTGAATTTAATAATCTCCTAAAAAGAATGTTGCCTGTTTTTGTCTTGTTCATATCTTTGCTTGAGTTTCTTGCCATATTGACGTTGATATTAATATTTGAAAATCTTTGGGAAATTATTAATGAGCACTTTGAAATATTTTACTTGTATAGGTCTGGCCTCTTTGGAGCTGAAGTTGGAAGAGTACTTGGTGGTGGTCTTGTGCCGGGTACTGCCTTGTTTTGTCCCTATTTTTACACATGAAGTTCATTTGACTAGCAGTCTCAACTGAAAAAATCAAAATGTATTCAGTCAAAATTTCATAAAGATAGTCCATGTTTATAAAAATTAACAAAAAAGAAAAATTTCAGGTTTTGTAAAACGTTGTTTAAAGTACGGAATGAGTTAAATTCTTCTTAAAATCAGTATACTTCTTTAGGCTGTCATGTTAAAGGGTCCTTTTAGTGTCACTAAATTTTAGCTATATGTCTACTGATAGTAGTTGGCTGCAGGTTTGCCTAATGTTTGTTGTTGTTTTGGCGCTGTGCGGATAGTGAAGTATACTTATTCAGTTTAATCAAACATTTGTCACTATGCAGCATGGTAGAAACTGGCCAAAGCTAAATTATAGTGTAGGAGCAGAACTTACCACATGTTTGGGGTTTAGGCACGATAGCTGAGGAAGTTCTTGAATTTTAAGGATTTATGTTAAGTGCTTAGGAATAGGTGATTTTTAGGGCTGAATGTGCAAATTAGGAATAAGGAGGGAAAAGAAAAATATAAAATTAAAATTAGTCTTATCAAAAAGAGAAGTATACAATTAGTTGACGACTCCTTTATTCAGTGGGCACAACATCGTATGGTCACATCTATATCATAGAATTAAAGGAGAAGTTCAACTGCTGATGGTAACAACCTTCATTACTCAAGCTCCCATATCTTCTTTGACATCAGTACTGCATTAGACAGGTGTACCTAAATATCTATACTATTCCACGAAGATTTCCACAAATTACTTAAGTAATATAGCCTGCTACTTTGTTATTAATGAGATCATGTTACTAACGTGTAACTTGTTCATTTTAACCTTGAAATTTCTCGAGAGGCCTGAGTGTATTCTGTATAAAACTCAGAGTTATCCACCTGAAAATAAAAAAAGAAAATGAAAGCTTCCAGAAGTTGTTGCATTCTGTAATTTGCTTAAGGCTCTGCCTTGAACTTGCCATAGACTATGCCTAGGGATGTCAGGGATGCCTTTGTGAGCTGGAGCTCCTGGAAAGTTGAGAAGTCCATCAAGAGAATCAGGTCTATGCTTCCTGCTGTTATTTTGTGGTGCATATGGACAAAGAGGAATCAAAAATGCTTTGATAGAATCTCAACTGCCAGACACAATCTTAAGGCTAGATGTTTAGCTCTACTTTTTGCTGGGTGAACCACGCCCCTGTGTATAACCCTGACCTTTTCTTGGACTTTATCAGTATTGTAATAAGTTTTTGTCCTTCCTATGAGCTGATATCTCCTTCTCTTTTGTAATCATTGCATTTTCTGGATGCCTTTTAATTAATATACAATTTACTTAATAAAAAAAAAAGATGGAGTAGGAGCATCAACCAAAATAATCTGTGCCTGCTGATAAATAGTTGCTGCTAAATGTACAGTCACTCTCTGGGCCGTCTTTGGTCTCCGTTTCTCACTGTTTAAAAATATCCCCATTGATTTCATGGGCATTTTGACTTTAATTTATTGAGAGCTGTTTGGTCTCTGCCTTCTCAATATGAACTGATTCTTTTATCCCTTTCTATGTTGCAGGCTGCTTAGTTTTAGTTGGCGGTGATCCGGGTGTTGGCAAGAGCACGCTATTGTTACAGGTATGATGCTGTGTGCAGACATAAGTTTTTGGTTCTAAGTCATATCATTTGGAGTCATCTAATATTCTCCATCACTTTGACTATCTTACTCTCTATTGCAAGATTGCAGCCATAGTTGCAGAGGGGTGTGATATGGGAGGACCAGCACCAGTTCTCTATGTGTCTGGTGAAGAGGTGGGTGTTTATCATTCCTAATTGGGCAGTGTCTTTTTGCTTTTTCAAGATTTTGATGTGCTGTATTTGCTAAAGCTGAAATTCTACCAAGGGCTTGAATGTAGAAGTACCCTAACATAGAACCTTTTCCAATTCCTGACGTTGGCAAAACGTAAGCCAATGTAAAAGCTTACTGTCTCATAACAGATTCTCTTTTTTAAGAAATGACATATTAATAGTATGTCTTAATTTATAGATAAACATGATGGTAGATGAAGGCTTGGGTGCTATCTGAACTGTTGTAGTAGTTACAATTGTCAATTGAGCTTTGATTGGGCTGGTTTTGAGTAATTGTTGTTAGTAATATCTTCCATTGATTCATAAATCACTTCTGTACTTTTTCCATATTCACCTTTTCCGTGAGGGTTGCTCATTCTCATGCAGGTTGAACATATGGTTACTTGACTGAGAAACATATTTCTACAAAGGAAAAGTGATTGGTTTATCTTGAAAAGGGGGAGGGTATACAATTACTCCCTCTATCTCATTTTATGGGGCACACTTTTCTTTTATGTTTCTCTTTCTCCCTAAAAGAATAACACCTTTCTATGTTTGGAAACAACTTAACTTTAAACTTTTCGTTTTACTCTTAATAAGATGATTTGTAGACACACAAATGTTTATGGCCTGTCTTAAGCTCCATGTCCGTCAAAACCGCCACATAAATTGGGACAGAGGCAGGATATGAGGAACTACATGGTTTCAATTTTTTTGAATTTGAAGGAGCACACTCTCCTTGAGTGCATATGCTTGTGTTTTGGCTTTGTAATGCACGGAAACAAAATAGGGGGGGATATGTCGATGGCTTGTGAATTTTTCCAAATTTAATCCTAGATTTCTTGTTTAAATAATCTTTTTTTTCCTTGCACGGAATTTTACGTTCATGAAAAATATTTGTAACGCCCCATCTTGAGTCTTTTTCATGGCAGAGTGTTGAACAAATTGGAAACAGAGCTGATCGGATGAGAATCCGGACAGATGAACTATATCTTTATGCAAGTACAGATATTGAGGTTAACCCTTTGATATCCTTCAATAATTATGAATGTCAATTTCCTATGGCATGATTAATCTGTTTTAATGTGTTATTCTTATTGATTGTTGACTAATATTCTTGAACTGGCTTGTGGTGTGACAACTACGCCTTGAGTTAGTCAGTACAACTAGTAGTGGCTGCCAACTGAAGGACCTCTATCTTTAAATGGAAGATTATTAATCCAGTGAAATATGAGTAGAGCTGATCTGAGAAAACAGTGTTACTTAAAATAGGTTTTGCTCTTAAGATGTTGCATAATCTTTCCAGTTGGCTTATCTTCACATGCTGGTTAACAATATGAAGTATGAGGCCCTCTCCTCCCCTTTTCTCTTTGGACATGTAGCAAGTTGAGTCTTAGACAACTAGCCTGACCTCGACGATGCGAACTTGGGTGCTAGGTTAATTAGCATAATAATGCAAGGTTAGACTGGAGAAGATCTAAGAAGAAGTTTCAGTTGAACCCTTAGATGGGAACTGATTAATGTGCATTGGTCAGCCATGTACACAGTTACGCTTTTACTATTGCAGAGTCTTTGAATAACAATTGGATGTCTTAATGAGAACACAAACCATTTTTTCCATGCTAGTGATTTTCCACATATCTCTTTGTTATCCCATGCAATCACTTCCCTCAAGGTAGGGGTAAGGTCTGCGTACACGCTACCCTACACAGACCCCACTCGTGGGATTATACTGGGTTTTTTGTTGTTGTTGTTGTTGTTGTTGTTGTTGTATCCCATGCAATAATTTCACCTTATAGTAATTAAAAAACTTGAATTTAGGATCATCCTCAGCACTTCGTCACATAAATTAACGAGGTGTAAGATGTCCAGTATCATGTTATTGCAGTCTTTGTTTTTACTTGAGTTGGAGACGAACTGATTTTCCCTACCCTAGAACATCAAGTTGACGGTATATTGACCTAGCATGTTTTTACCAAAATATCTTACTAGTTGTACTTTTAGTATATTGTTTGAACAAACTTCTGATATTTTTAGTTGTGACCAGTGTGTAGTCGAAATTTGTACATCCAACTGAAGGAAGAGAATGGATCAATATTTTTATCTTTTTAATCTTTAAGTTGCAATTTGTTGTAATAATAATGTGCGAACGTCGCAGATAAATGAAGATCACTTAATGAAATATAGTTCGGTTTAACTATGTCAATTATGAAAAATATCTTTGTATTAATTCGAGTGCTTCATCTTCTCTTGTGAAAAGCTAGGTCCTTTGCGCATTTGTTCAAAAAATAACCTGGACTACTTGAAGGTTGCAGACAGAGATATAATACTGGACAGATGCTTAAAGTGTATACGTCTGATGTGCTTATGGTTTTTTCCGTGTTGCTATCTTCTTCAGGATATTCTGGAGAAGGCCCAAGATCTTTCACTGCGAGCTTTGGTAATTGATTCGATCCAGACAGTTTATCTGAGAGGAGTAACCGGAAGTGCAGGAGGTCTATCACAGGTTCACTGTTTTGTGCTGTCTTTTGTAATAGTTGATTTTTATCGGGAGGTCATTCAAATTCTTTATCCATTTGAATGGGATGGGTTATCATTTGTTATTAAAAACTTTCATTTGAGGGAGTTTCCGGAAACAAATCTTTTGTCTCACGGCAGCTGTGTGCTACCAGAGTTTTCAGGAAAGAATCTGTCTCTTAAGGATATCTTGATAAAGCTCTGGGTTACCTTCTTTTTAAATAATGAAATAGACAACCATTAAGTGTTTCTCAGAGCAGTGTTGAGTGATCATTCTTTATACTGATTCATTCTTGACAGGTAAAAGAATGCACAGAAGCATTGCTTCGTTTTGCCAAGAAGACCAATATCCCTGTGTTTCTGGTAAGGGTGGACTATTGAACATTGTGCTTTAACTTAAAGACATCTGGTTGATGATATTTATTGCAGTAACTTAGTTAAATTTTGTTTGTCTTTTTTCTTACTTTAGATGGCGTTCTTTAATTACCTTCTCGTCGTCTCCTCCTTTGCAAAAAATAAATTAAATTCTTTCAATTCATTTTTAATCAAAAAATACTGAGGTAAACTTAATAAGAGGAGTTTTACTTTTATTTATCATTTCGATACCTTATCAAAAGATATCTTGTTTATTTTCTTGATGGAGAAATTTTCCTTTATCATTACGAATCTGTGCTTAACTAGAATTCATATGCTTTCAGCAGCCAGAATCTCATGCAAGTTATTTATCTGTTGATCTGATCTAAACTTGGGAAATTTTCAGATTGGACATGTGACTAAATCTGGAGAAATAGCTGGGCCTCGCGTCTTGGAACACATAGTTGATGTTGTTCTTTATATGGAAGTAAGTACCTTCTGAATTTCAGTTTTGAGTAGTATCTCCTCCTGTGATGTTATTTGCAGTACACATATGTTTTATATGGCCTTTGATTATCTCATAGAGAAAAAAGAGGTTTTCGATATGGCTTTTGACACTGAAGGTGACAGCATTCTGCTCATGCTAGAGATGCTGTATCGTTCCTTTACAATTTGTTGGCTTCTTTAGCTCATCTGCATGCCCATTTTACTTTTGAGATAATAATTTATCATGTTGTGAAGTTGCAAAGTAGCCTTTTGTCTTTATTTTCTTTTTTGGTGTACTTAAGAGGTTCCTATTTGTATAGAGGATGGGGTCTCTTTTGTGAGAACCATATTTAGGTGTAGGTTCTCTTTTTTGTTATATGGCTTGTCTATGGGCTTCTCCGCAATTGTTAATAGAACTAGTTGCCTTATCAAATTTTTATTTTTAAAAATCATATTTGTGCATATTTCTTTTGGTTCCATTTGGAGTCAGTTCTTGCAGACCGAGAACCAACATCTTTTTGGGAAGAACAATTTTCTCTATCCATTTTGCCTTTGGAGGTTCTTATTCTTGGTTTGATTATCATTATTCCATATTTGTTTCTCATTAAAGCCCGGGTCACGCACTAAAATTGCAGGGAGAGAAGTGTTCATCTCATCGTTTACTTCGTTCAGTGAAGAATCGTTTTGGATCCACAGATGAGGTATTCAGATGCTTTATCTCTTTTTCTCACCCCCTTCTCCTTTCTCGTTTTCTTTCTTTTCGTTGAAATGCTCTATATGATTTTAGTGTTAGTTTGGTGGGACAAAGCTTCCCCTTCATTGTTTGACGACGGGGAAGATAAGGGGCAACTTAATGGAAGATCTACCAATTGCATGAATCAGTTAGTTTTGAGTTTATTAAAATGTTGATTCCTTAGAATGCTCAGGCTTGCTAGGAGTAGTGAATATGGTCTAGTTATAGGGCTTCATTCTTATTGTCAAGTTCTGAGTATTTTTTTTTGGGGGGGGCGGGGGTGGTTTGGGGGGGCAAATTATAAAAGAAATGGAGAGAATTGGTTTGTATTACTGCACTTAATTTGAAAATGTATTAGTTGTCCTCCATTTACAGAACATATTTCTACAAAAACTGGTAGAAGATCGTGGTCCACAGTCCAAGAACTTCTAATGTCTTCCTCAACTAATGTCACTTCTTGGTACCAAACTTATCCCAACATGGAAAGGTGCCAAACTTATTCCACCATATGCGACCCGTAGGTTTGAACTTGGAAAGTGTCTTGGCTTAGATGTTGAATTTCTTTGATTGCGTCTGGATCATAATATGTTTTGATTTTGGGTAGAGTGGTCTTGGTTATGTTTTTCAGAAAACAAAAGTGAGTTTCTGGACTTGGCTCTGGTAGAATCAATTTTTTCCTGGAAACATATTTCACTGCTGTCTATAATTCTTAAATAATTTTGGAGTCCTTCAGATTGGTAGAAGTAATTAGATTAAATATATCTAAACATCTTTATTTTGCTGCTAGCCTTTGAGCAAAAACTTTGTTGAAGGAAAACAAAAGAAAAAGTTATTCTGGCAGGAAAAAATAGTTCCGGGTCAGAAGGCAATTTGTTGTGACAAGCCAAGTGCCTGAAAAAGTAACTAATGAAGATGATGGGTTCCATTCTTCTCTGTTTGAAGAACAGCCATTGGCTTCCAACTGTTATTGGAAACTAATGACAAATAATTTTTTCCAAAATCAACTTGTCTGGTTCTTAAACAAAACAAAATCATTGCTGGAGGGCTTTGGTCTAGTGGTAAAGCCGCAGCACCTGAGTGTGGATTAGACACACGTCATGGTTCGAACCTGCCACAGACAAAGGCTCGGTATTAAGTGGAGAAGGGTAGAGGGCCGGACCCTTTATCCACCAGCTTTTGAACCGTCCACCGCTGGCCTTACAGGATTCCGCAGTTATCAAAAAGGAAAAAGAAAAAGAACCAAACAACTATTTAATCTGTTTTCTTCTTCCTCGAGGTAATTGTATGTAGAACTTTAAAAACAAGTAAATTATAATTGAGGCTTTTTAAACTCAAAGTTGTGTGTGCACTAAGCAGAGTTTGTTTGCTTAAGTTATCCTGCTTATTAAAGCTGCATTTTACATTAACTTGTTAGCTTTTTTCCCTAGAGTTTAAACGTCCCAAGTTTCTTTTCCCCGCTGGTAGTCACAGTGTGATTCATGTTTAGTGATGTAGGCAAGTAGCTGTGAGAGATATGTTCTGCTCTTGCACGAAAGAAGCTCATATTTCATTTGGAGTCTGATTTTCCAGCTTCATTTCATGATGTTGGGTTACTGGTAACCCAAGAAGGCTATCCTTCTTATCCGGTCAGCATATTCTGATTGATAAACGTTATACTTTCTGATGTTGGTTAAAGATTTGCCAAAAGGCAAAATGTAGACGTGATTACTAGGGTAAAATCGCCACAGGATTTCTCAAACCCTTTTAGTCTGGATTATGCTACTTTCTTTGTAGAATTCTCATCTCAGGGAAGTGTTTACTAGTTCTGATTATCTGTGGAACATCATACTGAAAATGTTGGACCATCCCTAATGACTTCCTAAATCTTTTTCTGATGTATGTATTTTTTTTTTGTATCATGTGCTCTGACATGTTTCATGTTTGTTAGCGTTGCAAATTGGCCCAATCAGCTGTAACCTAGTGTCATTTGCTTGCAGCTTGGAGTGTTTGAAATGTCGCAATCAGGCTTGCAAGCTGTTTCAAACCCAAGTGAAATGTTTCTTAGTGAACAGCAGTCAGATTCTGAGTTTCTGGCTGGACTAGCTGTTACTGTAATTATGGATGGATCTCGAGCCTTTCTTATTGAAATTCAGGTATGTGTTTATGCGATAATTTGTTTGGGTATTCTCAAGTCTTTATTAATTTATGCTCAAGTGGGGCCAAGTATTGTGGAGAAGTTTCATTATTGAGAAATATGAAAACCAAGAAGGGGGGGAGTGAAGGACTGATTAAATTACCATGTCTTATGGGGTAAGGCCTATGGAGGGGTATAACGAAGATATGGGATGCTTTCTATGACAAACATCAGAGTCAAGTGCGCAAATGGAGCTAGAATCGGGTCCTGGAAACAAAGATGGTGCAGTGATAAATCCCATGTGCAAGTCTTTTCTACATTTTTCAATTTCTCTTGCCAAAAGCTATGACAACTGCAAGGTGTACTGATGAGGGGAAGGAAGAGAGCTTTATGATTTAGGCAGTTTTATTGTTTTTAGCAACCTAAATATCTCGCTAGCTATTTCCTCATGAATCTGCTTTTCTGATACAACATTTTCTCAAATATTTTATCATTTGAATAAATTTCTGTATCCATGTAGGCATTATGTGTCGCTGGTTCATTTGTCTCAAGACAAGTAAATGGTGTTCAAGCTGGCAGAGCAGAGATGATAATTTCAGTGAGTATTACTACTCCAACGTTTACTTGAGCTCATAAGAAAATTGTTTAGGTTCTACTAATAGGGATCAAGTTGTTGTTTTCGATCTACTGCTGAAACTTGTGGCTCACATTCCAATTCTTGAAAATTCTTGGTATCCCCCCCCCCCCCCCCCCCCCAACCTCTGAACTGAGTAAAATTCAGATGGCTATGTTGTTTGGGATCAGATGTGCTGAAGATTGCGAATTAACTGGTTTGCCTACTGCTGTACAGAAACCAGTTTAAGTTCTTGAAATCATTGATATGTTCTTTTCCTAAAACTTATAATAATTCAGATGCGTGGGCTACATTTTTTTTTTTTTTTGGATCAGATATGCTGAAGGTTGCAAAATAACTGGTTTCTTTGCTACTGTATACAGGTTCTTATTAAGCAAGCTGGTCTCAAGCTACAAGAGAATGTAATGATTCTAATGAACTTTCCACGAATACTTTTCTTCCTTTTATGGCTTCTCCTCAGGATATCTTACCTTATTTTTTAAATTTGATCTTCCTTTTTATATATTTGGGTTGTCAATGTATACTTTGTGTTTTCTTTTATAATTTGACATATTCTCTAGATCTTTGATGTGGTTCTCCTCAGGATATCTAACCTTACAACAACAACAACAACTACCCAGTATACTCCCACCAGGTGGGGTCTAGGGAGGGTAATACGTAGACGAGCCTTACCCCTACCCTAAAGGGCAGAGAGGCTGTTTCCAATCGACCCTCGGCGCATAGGATATCTAACCTTATTTTTTAAATTTGATCTTCCTTTTTATATATTTCGTTTGTCAGTGTATACTTTGTGTTTTCTTTTATAATGTGACATATTCTCTAGATCTTTGATGTGGTTCCTATTCTATTTGATTATAGGGTATTTTTCTCAATGTTGTCAGTGGCGTTAGCCTGTCAGAGACTGCTGGTGATCTTGCAGTAGCAGCGTCAATTTGCAGCAGGTATATTGTTCATATATATTAGCCATCTGTCTTCGCAAGTCAGCACCTATGTAGTTCTCTCCATTCATATTATTATTTTACACAACTCTCACATACTTTAAAAATTCAAATTCATTTAATTAATCAAGCTTAAAATTTTGGTGTGGTGTTTTTTCCTGTAACTAACTTTCTCAGTATTTATTTGTTTTTACTTCTTGTATAACATAGAAGTCAAATAGGCACCCTAAACTCCATGTTGAGCTAAATAGTGTCACATAAAGTGCGATGGAACGAACACCTGATTATAATGGATGTTTTCTGTACATTAATACCAAACTATGTAAAAAGACAAAGGACGGAGTGAATGGACAGAGAAAAGGAAAAGAAAAAATTAAAAAAATAAACATGCAGTTTTCTTGATGACACGGAATTGCTTCTTGTGACTTGGAAGAAAACCAATGCCCCTATTTAAGTAAAGCAAACCGATGTGTGCCTGGCTTTGCTGTCCAATCTTGAGAAAGAGAAATAGACTAGTGGATTTCTGCATTTATTTATACTAATAAATATTTTTATATTTCTTGTCAAGTATGTAGATGTTTGTAAGCATGTGCCTTGTGTCCTTTTCAGTTTTTTGGAGTTCCCTCTTCCTGTGGGCATAGCATTCATTGGGGAAATTGGCCTTGGTGGTGAAATTCGTACGGTATGTATACTTTACCAGATCCCCCTTTTCTAACTTTCTGCAAACTTCCCTTGTTTTCTTGTGAAATTTCTGGGATTTGCACCTTGATACATGACTTATTCGAATTTGAGGATGCTATCTGGCCTCATATAATGCAATTGAAATTAAATAATAGCATCCTCAAATTCAAATAAGCCAGTTGATTATCCATATTTTCCGAATAGGCAAAAACATGATTCTAACTATAAACATGTAACAATCGTACCTCTTTCCTGTGATTTTCTCCTTTTCCTTTCTTTTTCTTCCTTGTGTTGTTTTATAGTCATGAGGTGGAAAAAAAATAGCAGTTTTGTCTTTTATTTTATTTTATTTTTTTAATTTTGTTATGAGTGTCTACTTTTAGGATCTTCCATTTCCTCGGTTATCAAAAATAAATACCATAATTCATGCATCCTATCTCACCTTTCCTATTATTTTAATGTCCGGGCTGGCAAAAAAGCCATGTAGCTTCTTCTTATAAGTGCTGTTGCTTGGAGTTGGTCATTCATTATGTTGCCTGTTGGTTGTTGGTGTCTAAAGTTGAGAAAAAGAATAGGCCAAACACATAAGTTCCCCTCAAACTTGGCCATTTTTTCCAGTTAGACACTTAAACTGTGTGTTATTCCTATTGAACACTTATACTGTCCAAAGTATGTATCAATTAGACACACCTTTTTCAGTCTTTTGTAGAAAGCCTGCGTATTATCAGATGCTTTTACATGGCAAACTAGACAAATTATTTTGTGACGTGGAATTTAAAAAAAAAAAAACTAAAACTTTCTTTTACAATTTTTTTTATAATTCCCACCCCACCTCGCCCCTTCTTCTTGCCACCACCCACCTCCCCCACTTTTCCACCTCCTGTTCTTACCCTTTTCTCCCAATTCCCTGTTCCTCTTCCTTTTCAGTTGGACCCCATGAAATGGGTGTAAATGTTCAACCATATCCATGTGGCCTGCAAATTTGGCTACTTGTGCAACAGTTTTGAACCCACAAGATATGGGAAAGAGATATTTATTACACAATTTACTTTGAAAGTTTGTTTTAGATGTTGGATTCTTCAACTGGTTATATTGATTACTACGATATGTTGTAACAGAAGTCGTTTGATTTTAGGCCTTAATTGACGTTTGTGGGGGCAGTATTTACTCAAGTAATTGGATTACAGAAAGGTTTAGAGAAACTACTGATGAATGTGATACTCTTTTGCTTTGTTGATATGGTTCAGTATTAGTGGCCTTGATACTGCTTGCTGAATTTTGATATCCCTTGTTCTAAATTTTTATAACAAGCTCTTCAAGTTGCTGTGAGAAAATTTCATTCGCTATATGTGCTCTTGACAAAATCAAGTCTTTGAAAGAACATAGTGAATTGTTTCAGTTGCCAGAGAATTGGGTCGTGTTGTTACAGAGTATGGTGGATTAGTGGCGGAAGGTGGAGTCTGGTAGGGAGAGAGAGCGAGGAAGAAGGAGAAAAAAAAGATTTATACGAAAAAAGAGGGCTTCGCGCACTCATACACAGTGTAGCACAAACACATTGACATGTCGACAGTGTGTCTAATAGATACATAATGAAAGAAAAGGCCAAGTTTGAAGGGCTGCTTATGTATTTGGCCAAAAGAATATTAATCTTGCTCCCCATGCACAAGACATGTTCTTTTTCCTTTTCCTGCCATTCTGATTCACTTCTGTTTGTTCTCCTTACAAAATATTAGGTACCGAGAATGGACAAAAGGATAAATACAGTGGCGAAGCTGGGATACAAGAAATGTATTATTCCCAAATCAGCTGAAACATCAATGACAGCTTTAGATCTCGGAGATACTGAGATAGTGGCCTGCAGGAATTTGAAAGAGATGATAAACATTGTGTTCAGAAAACCCTGAGATGGGTTATAGTGAATTTTTGTGTGAATGGTGATGCACTCTCAGCAGATGTCAGTACTGTAAATTATCTAGGCTGGACTTTACGCTGTGTTTTTGGATGAGTTCTGTCATTTTGCGCTCAACACTGTATATTAACAGATATTGTCTAATCCTCTAATTTACCAGGTAATTATTTCATAGTTTAGTTGCCTCCTATAGCAAAGGTTGATACCTTATTTATTTTAAAAATATATCCTTTTAAAAAATTATATTTCATAAATATCTTTGGATTTTTTATAGCTAAATATCTATTTATGGTCACCTTCTACCCTTAAAATAAGCTTTGTATTATTTTTCTCTCCTATCCCCTACCCCATATCTATTCTCCTTCTCTCTCTACTTACCGATGTTTTCTCCTTCGCCAGATGCTGGAGCAATTGCCACCGTCACCGTTTCAACCAAAAAGGCTAGCTAGTTCCAATAGAGAGGAGTCCTAGAACTGATGTACTTCTCAAGGCAGAGAAAGTAGCGCTGTCCTTTGATGGTTGTGTAGTTAGATTGGCCGGCCTTTATTCATTGATACAGCTGTCCTTAACCTCCCAATCTCATTCCCTAACGCAATATATCAGATCAACAAAAGAAAATTCGTTATTTTGCCGATAATTACGTGCTAATCATCCGCAATCAGAGGCAATGGTGATAGCGAGCAAAGACTAAATACTGATGCTGCTTCAAGTTGTTCTTGAACAAAGACAACGGAGTTGGGGGCTGAGCAATTTGAATTTTTTGTTAATATATTTTAATATATCTTGCTGTATTTCATTGTATTCATTATCTTTTTTCATTGTATTTCAATATATCTTGTTGTATTTTATGTATTTCATTGTATTCATTGTCCTTTTTTCATTGTATTTTAATGTATCCCGTTGTATTCTATATATTTCATTGTATTCACTGTCTCGCTTTATTCCATGAATGTATTCATATGTATTTTAATTAATGTAATTTATGTATTCAGATGTATTATAAAAGTTTCTCTTAAAATTGCTATATTTTTTGGGTATTTTTCAGTTGACAATTTTTTTAATAACTGGAAATACAAAATTTGTGTTATAATTGAGTTTGTTGAGTTATGTTAGGCGTCTATTATGTTAATTGATTCACTTTCCGTTTAAAAACAATGTAATCCTATGTTTCACGCTGTGAATACGGTCGAATACCGTCGAATATAATAATTTGTCCAGCTGTAATTCTATGTTTCATGTCATGAATATAGTCGAATACACTCGAATACAGAAATTTGTTTAGTTGTAATATAGTCGAATACACTCGAATACAGAAATTTGTCTAGTTGTAATCCCCTGTTTCACGCCTAGAAATGCTATTGTATTCATGAATACAGTAGCTTAAATATATTGAATACACTCTAAAAAATCTGAAAACATAGCTATAGGAAGTATTATAGTAAATGGTCGCTACAACTAGCTAATAACCACTAAACATAGTGGTTTCTGAAAGTTTCTATTATTTCAAGCCCCTTGGAATAGTAGTTTAGCTTGGGCGGATTTATAGCCTAATATATGGGGCACTTGAACCCATGGTTTCTCCATCAAATCATATATTTTATGCCCATATTTTTTAAATTAATCTAATAGTATCTGCATGCTTCAAAAAGGTTATATTTGCAACTAGTTGAATATTGAGTTACTTACTTTGAGGAGCAAGGGTTAATTTTCACTCAATACTTTATCTTTTAATTAATAGCACACTCATATTATAAAAAGTCTAGATCTGCGCTCATTTACATCTTGATTGCCATTAGCAAGTGTTTTTCTCTTTGTTTCCAATGCGTCGACAGAGAAACAGACAAAATAGGGGTGGAAGGGGAGTGAAGTAATCCATGTTATACGATAAACGCTGACACAAAGCAAGTGTCAGGAATTAAGATACCTTATGAATGACAAACTCTTTTCTAAGTGCCATAACCTCTTATTATGTACATAAAGAAAAATTTTATTTTGTGTCTTATACGACTGCTAGTAATTATATGAGATAATTTTTTTGTCTTATAATTTTATGGACTCAAATTTGAACCCAAAACTATAAGATTGTGGTCCATAAATTTGTAAGGTAAAAAGGAGCCTCATACAACTAGTGTTAGTTGTATGAGACACAACATAAAACTTCTCGTAAACAACATATGCAAAAGGTAAAAACTTACTTATGTTCATGTTTATACATGTGATGACCTTTTTGTCTCACCTCGATTTACGTGCACAGTTTGGGTGCATTTTCGAAAAGCTTTTATGTGAAATCTACGTAAATAAATAAATCAACCTTCAAAATGAATTAAAGTTGGCTATGGTCAACATTCTTGGTAAACGAACCCGGACCCGTGATCCGGCAATCTCATAGGATCCGTAGTAAAATATCGGTCTTGGGCGTATGACTGGAGTCGAATTCCGAGGTCCCAAGCCCGAGAAAAAAAATTTAAAAGAAAATTATTTGCTGGAAAATATGAAGGCTTTTAGAAGTGAATTGATGTAATTTTTTGATGGTATCGGGCCTGTATCTTGGTTTCGGAGTCCGGCAAGTTTAAAACAATAATTTGGTTGAACTTGTGTAATTTGGTAACAATCGGAGTTCGTTTGGTATAAACAGACCTATAGTTGAGATAATCGAAATTTCAATGTACTTGGGTGATTTAATGAATTGAGTAATTCATAGTTGTTGATATTATTTTGATGATTTGATCGCACGAGCAAGTATGTATGATATTTTTGGACTTCCGTACATATTTGATTTGGAGTTCCGATGGTTCGAGTAAGTTTTGCATAGGCCATGAAGTGTATTTGGACTTAGAAAAATGGTTGCAGGTTCAATTATGGTATTTTGGCCTCTGATCTCGCAATTGCAAGATCATGTATCATAAATACGATGTCTGGTGGCATGAGAATTGCGAAGGGGTGATATCAAATGCAAAATAAGCCCTGACCAACCTAGCTAGCATTTGCGAGCTTTTTTTCGTAAATGCGAAAAGCCCAAGAAATCCCAAAGGTCGCAAATGCGACCCTCTCCCTCTTGCGAAGATGACAATAATTTGTCAGGGTCGCAAATGTGACAGTTTCTTCGCATTTGCGAAGCTATCAGGAATTCTCAGGGTTCACAATTGCGAACTCCTGGTCGCAATTGCGATATCTGCACCTGATAAGTGGGATTTCAGACAGAATTCTTCTTTATTTTTATAATTTTTCAAACCCTAAAACATCTTTAGGAGGTTTTTCAAGGGCACAAACTCTTCCAAATTATTAGTAAGTCATTTCTAACGCATTTCTTTCAATCTAATCCATCTTTTTACATGATTTTATTTCAAAATCAGGGGGTTTTCATGGGAAATTGGGTAACTTTGGGGAGAACTTAGGATTTTTGAATTTTGGGAATTTGGACCTTAATTTGAGGTCCGATTTAAAAATAGATTATATATTTGGCGTTGTGTGTAAAAGGGTGATCAACTTTTGACTTTTTGGGAAAATTATTAGAAAATCTATTTCCATGCATTAGAATTTATTGATATCGTTAAGTAAATTGTGAGCAGATACAAGAAAATTGGAAGTAGAATCGAGAGTTAAAGCGGTAGTTGATGCTTGATTGTGTTTATGGTATTGAGGTAGGTGTTTGGTCTAACATTAGATTGAGTGAATAGGGGTTTTGGTCCTTATTGTTATGTGTTAATTGTTGAGTACGACATATATATGTGGTGATGAGTATCTATACGTTGGCGTCAAGCATGCCCCTGAGTCTTATACTATGATTGTTGTGACTCCGTTATATATTTTCCATGCTTAATATGATGATTATCAATGTTGAACAAGGCTTACGTAAGTATTTTTGGTAATTGAACATTGTAGAGCATTGGCTCAAGTTGAGATTTATGTTGTGAAGTGATTGTGGAAACGAGAAGCGGTTTATGAGATTGTTTTCCTTGGCTGGATGTTATTTGTTAAAAATTATGCGTCCACCAGACTGTATAGAGAATCGAGTTCTCTATGAGTTTCCACTAAAAATATTGTGGAACCAAACTGTATAGCGATCGGGTCCTATATCAGTTTGGTACAATGTTAACTTCGGAACCAGTACGTGGATGAGACACATGATAAGTTCCTACTGTATAGAGAACCAGATTCTCTAGCAGTTCCTACTGTAAGCAGTAGACCCTGCAATAAATCAGTACAGGAAATTAGGTTCTCTAATTGTTACTACAATAGCTTTGCATAAAGTAAAGAACACAGAGGATTTTTACGTGGAAAAATTCCAACTCAAGTGGACAAAAACCACGACCTACAGTTGTAGGCTTTCAACTTCACTAACTTGCAAACCCCTATTACAACCCACTTTGTAATTGCTCTATACAAATAATTCAACTAATTTGTGGTACTCTTACCACAAGCCAATTTGTGACTCTCTAGTGACAAAGGATTTACTAAATTGTGATGCTTTCACCACAAGATACTTTGTCACTCTACAGTTACAAAGGCTTTTGACACTCTAACTTGTAATAACCCTATTACAAGCCACATTGTAATAACTCTATTACAAGGCTTTACAAGTTGGCTAACTCTAGCCAAGACACAAACTTGGAGGGTTTGTGATTTTGTGTTTCCTAAAATAGCTTCTAAGAAAGCAAGATAGGAGTTACATAGAAGAACAAAAAACAAAGACTCGACAAACTTAAGGACTTAACATATCTTCGATCTTGGATCAGGTCCTTGAGGTTGCAACATCTTTGTTCTTGAGAGAGAGGTTGTTCTTGCACTTGAGAGATGATCACTAGGCAGGAAGAAAACTAAGGGGATAAGGCTTTGATGAGCTTGTCCATTCATTCATTTACTCTCATTTGATCAATGATCATCTGCTCCCTCAGTTCCTCCACCTGTTTCCTTAGTCTTTCATTCTCACCCTTCAACTTTAGCATTCTATTCCGTCAAGGGTCCTAGAGGACCAGGTTCCCAACCTATTAAGTAGGTTGAACCATCAATTAGATCACCAAGACTCTCTCCAAACTTTGTCTCATCAGTAACGAACGCAATCCCATGCACATATAACATCATAATATCCCATAAAACATAGAAGTATGTTACTTCTTCTTCAGAAATATTAGGACTTGGAGAAATAATGAGGTGATTCTAGTTTTGGAACTCATCATTCTGCCTGACAGCACTCTTTGAGACTTTAAAGTCTTATCCTTCCAAACCTAATGGCTCAAACTTTTGGTTTTGTAAGGAACCAGGTTCCTTACTTATACTACTCTTTCTATCCTTGAGCAGCCATGTCTCCCAATTGTTCTTCTCAATATATTTACCCTTATCATCTGTTGCATCTTTCTCAGCCAAACCTTTTTTAAAAAAAATTTCTTTCTCACCGAAAAAGATTTCATTTCATTCTCTCTTCCACAATCACATCAGCAACTCATACCACTTATACCTGTCTAACGCGCCGGCTAGACCCGCTACCGGACCGGCCCAGACTGTCCCGGTTCTTAAAAGGCCGGTGGGCTGCGTAGGGGGTGGAAAGGGGTTAGACGGTTTAAAAAAATTACCGATTAACCGGACCTGACGAAACCGGTATGCGTGAACAGTGCGTAAAAGGTTAAATCGAACCGGAATCGGCCCGGTTCAACGGTCATTTTTTTAAAAAATTTTCAAAGTGGGGCCCACTATCCGTTTGAAATGTCAGATTTTACAATTCATCCATTAGCCAACGGATCTGTTGATGAAATAGCCATCTTTTTAATTTTAAGTTTTTAACCCTTTTTGAATTTACAAAATTAACCTTTTTTGAAGATTATAAATTACCCCCCCCCCCCTCCCCTCTTCTTCATTTCTTCACTCAAATCTCATATCTCAATCTCAATTTCTCTCATTCTCCAATTTGCAAATTATTATACTTCAATTCATCATTTCATCTTCTAATTTTATTTGACTCACTTTTCTTGAATTTAGTTTATCGTGTTTTGTCATTCGGAATTTGAAGTTTGAAGTTTCAACTTTGATCAATTGAAGTTCAAATTTGAAATTCTTGCTTAACAACTTGACATTTGTTCGTGGTAACATCAGAATTGCGTAATCAAGTGCTCAATTCATTGTCGAATTCGGTGCACTCCCTCCAACTGTTTCTCTTATTTACTATTTTAATTACATATTTAATTTTAGCTTATGCTTTAATTTTTACAATATGTTTAGTGCTTCTATACAAACGTGTAAAATAGTTACTGGTAGGGGAAATAAAAAAAGAGGTAGTTCTTCAGCATCTGGTAGTAATAGTAATAACTCATTATCATTTACACATGTTTCTGAAGCATCGCCTAATGGTAATAGATATAGATTATGAACAATTACAAGAAGATTTGGACTAGAAGATAATGAAATAGGAACGGAAGATGAGATACCAGCTACACCTACTAGTGCTGGAGCTGGTAGTGTTGGAGTTGCTACAAGGGGTGGTGGTCGTGGCACTAGGAGTATACCACCTGTGGCTCCGACTACTAATCGTAGAAAAAGAATTAAGGTTTGAATTTTTTTTTTTGAAATAATAGAGGGTGTTGATAGAGTTAAATGCAAAATTTGTAACGGTGATTTGAAATATTTGACTGGTGGAAATTTAGGGGGGACTGGGACGCTTAGTAGACATATGAGAATTGAGCATCCCATAGAATGGGGTGCTGATGGTGATGGAAATGAAACATCTCTTAACCCTACTACTGGAGGTCTAGTGAAACATGATAAAATGAAGGGTCATGAGAAGTTAGCAAAAATGATTGCTTTGGGTTGTCTACCTTTTTCTTTTGATTTTCATTATATCTTATTATGTATATTCAAAGGATTTCGAATCCTTTATTTAAAGGTATCCCTAGAAGTACTTGTAGAGCTGATATCTTTAGACTTCACGGACAATATCAAACATACATACGTTATCTGTTTAGCCACCTTCCTTGTAGAGTTTCTCTAACTTCTAATATTGGCCATGTTGTTAGTGGAAATGATTATTTGACAATTACATGTCATTGGATAGATGATACTACTTGTATGCAAAACGTATTATTGCTTTTAGATATAATGAAGATCAAAGTCATACTGCTGCATTTATAAGCAGTACTATTTGTGAAGTTGTTGAATTTTATAATCTAAAGCAAAAAGTATTGTGTATGTACTTTGATAATACTTCTAACAATAATGCCGCAATTTCAATATTAAAACTGCATTTACAACCACCTCTTGATGACATTTTTCATGTTAGGTGTGCTTGTCATGTTTATAATTTAATTGTTAAAAGTGACTTTGATTTATTTTCAACCGAGATTACTCATGTTAAAAGATCAGTTGTTGTTATTCAAGGAAATAATAGACAATCTTGAATAAAAGAATTTAAGAATAAGTGTGTCCAGTATAACCTTAAACCATGATTCATGCTAGACAAAATTGTTACTAGATGGAATTATACATACACACACACACACACACACACACACACACACACACACACACACACACACATATATATATATATATATATATATATATATATATATATATATATATATATATATATATATATATATATATATATATATATATATATATATATATATTTAAAATGTTGCTACAAATATATATTCCCAATAACTGAGGTTGCTAATGCGTATTGTACTGATCCAAATCGTATGTTAACAGCTAGTACTTGGGAGGTCATTAATGATGTTGTTAAAGTTTTACATAAATTATATAAAACTACTGTTGAGTTTTCTAGAGCATATTACCCTACTGTTACTATGGCGTTAGTACATATAGCTGAACTTTCTTTTCTACTCTTTGAATTTAAGAAGAAAGTAAAATCTAAGGATATGTTGAAAAAATGCAAGCAAAATTCAAAAAAAATACTTCTTTCCAATTCCTCTGATTTACTTAATTGGTGCTGTTTTAAATCCTTCTAGTAAGATGTCTGATTGTCACCAGTTAATGAATGCTTTATATACTTATATGGAGATTGGACCAACTGAAACCCCAGATTTATATGTTTCTATGAACAAGCTAAATGATTATTTACAACAATTATATAATTATTATGCAAATGTAATTGATGATGCTGCTCGTGCTGTAGACAATGTTAATCCCACTAGGCCTTGATCGTTTTGATATTTTTTCTACACTTTCTAACACTCATACCAGTAGCAGGAACATTTATGAACTTCAATTCTACTTGCAGAAGCAAAAAGAGCCTCGCACAAAGGAATTTTCACCGTCGGGATGGTGGCATGAGAATGGACAGAAATTTCCTGTTCTTTTTGCTATGGCTCGGGACGTGCTGAATGTGACAATTTCTACTGTTGCATCGGAGAGTGCATTTAGCCAAGCAAGACAACAACTTGGAGACACCTGTCACTCATTGGGAAGTAATGCTTTGGAAGTTTTAGTATGTTTCAGAGATTGGATTAGATCGGAACGAAGAAATCAATGACGTGAAGATGTTGATAGCCCAGAAGACAAGGAACTTGGAGATATATTAACACATGGTAACCCATCCGAATTTAACATTGCAGAAGAAGGTCAATCAGTTCATATTGATTATGAAGAACTTACATGGGCAATGCATAACCTTTGAATTTACTTGTTGTTAAAAATGTAAACCTTTTAATTTGTAAGTTTGAAACTTTGAATTATGAAATAAATGTAGCACTTGCAATAAGTGTAATTTTTTCCCATATTCCTTGTATTCTTTATGTTAGTACTTTGTGTTAATATAACTTACAATATTTATACTCAACCCGGCCCGGCCCACTCAATCCGTAACCCGTATGGTTCAATTTTTACCCGTATAAACCCGAACCCGTTAAACCCATTAAGGTACAACCCGGAACCGGCCCGTAACCCGTATGGGCAAAAAACAATTGACCCGGCTCGGACCGGTAGGCCCGTTAAACACCTATAATGCCACTTCACCATCAATCAACCTACTTTTCATCAATTATTTTTACTGATCGAAAGTTTGTTTATAAACAGAACTCAAGAAGAAAAAGATCATCACTAAAATTAACTTGAGACAAGGTTGATTTTGGCTTTTAAGAAAAGAATCGATTTCATTTGTGTGTATGATAGAGAAGTCCCATTTTTGGGGAAACATGTTAGAAAAGGTTTAACATTTTGGACTTTGAAATTTAGGAGGAAAGGCAGGAAAAAAGTAGAAACAAACTGATGACATGACACTTCAGCATCTTAAAAGGCATATAAGTATTGAAGTGACTACTAACCCGAGTCACAGGAACAAGGTTCCGTGACTGTTTTTGAAAATTTTGAGCAAAGACTCCTAGAAGTGCAATGTCACACTTACTTGTTTTTGTCTTGAGATTGCCATATGTATGTACCTGTAACAGTATATATTTGACTAAGATGTCACCGAAAAATACTTTTTAGCATTGTACCTTTCCTTCTTAACATAGCCAATCATCGAGAGACTAGGTCTTGAGCTTGATCAACCCCAACTCCAGAAGATTTCTTTCAAGATGTTCCCTGCTCAAAAACTTGGTAAAGATGTCTTCTACCTGGTCTTTCGTCTTCTAGAACTTCATACAAATCAGAACCTTTTCCACATTGTCCCTGAGAAATCGGTGTCTGACATCAATGTGCTTTGTCTTTTGTGTTGTACCAGGTTTAAGCTGTAAATGCACCAAAGTCTTCAAGATGTTGCCTGATCTGTACTATTTGAGCTCAACAAGAACCAACAACCACGTATTTAGCTTCAGTAGTAGAATGAGCCGCATAATTTGTGTCTTTGTACCTTATGAGATCAAGTATGATCCTGGAAAATATACCGTTCCAAAAGTGCCTTTTCTGCCACCAAGATATTCAGCATAATCAACATCAACATACCCAACCAAATCAAGATAATCTAATCATTATTCTGTATGAAGGCCTAGGGACCAAGGGCCACATTTGATTCCTCTCAACTGGTGGAGTTATTCTTGCATATCGACTATCCAGTTAGTGTTTCAATGTTTTTTTTGATGTTCTTAGGCTTGATCTAAGGAAAGAATGATGAGAGGGAAAACATGTTCCTTACCTTAGAACTAGGTTGAATACTAGAGTCTAAGAATGTGATTGCACTTTGAAAGGATGTGAACTCTTTTGCTTCTAGTTGGATACTTGAACTTCAATATTGAAGGAACATGTTCTTCCATATGTGAATCATCATTGACATCAACTGAATCATGACTTCCACTATTTTGTTCTACATCAGGAGTTCCTAATGCTGCATCTCTAACCCTTTCTTCAGCTTTAGTGGTAGTAATTGAGGTACCAGATTCCTCTTGAGAAGTGGAAGAGGATGTGACATTGTCTTCACATGCCTTCTTCATCTGACTCATCATACCAGCCTTTCCATTTGAAGCATAAGATATTTCCCTTAACATATGCATCACACACTCTGTACTCCTTGGAATTTGAATTTGGTAGACCACGAACCAGTTCCTTCTTCAAGCAGCTCATATCACCAGCTTGTAGAGACTCAAAATCAGCAACGTAGATCTTCTTGTATTTTTTGGTTACTAAGACCACTTCGCCAGTTACCAGATAAGTAACTGTGCATACTTTAGACAAGAACTCTACTTTGTTCCCTTCATCACAGATTTGAGAGACTTTCCAAACTTTTCGACACCAAGAATATAACCCTTATTTCATTTCCAGATGATACATTCCCTCCCTACAAGGCTTTCAGTGTAAGGAAATCATTTCTTCTTCCAGTCATGAGCTTTGAGTAGTCACTAGCCATTTAACACTATTGATTGTTCCCTTTTCCCTATACACTAAATCAATGTTTAGACTTAGGAACCCAAGCAGTTTGGGTCCCTTATAACGATAGAATGTGTGGATCAGACTTCTTTTTGACCATGCAGGCAACATATATTTTCTTTTCCTGGAACCATGTTCCTCATCAATATGCCTTTTTCAACAAAAACTTGATTTTTCTTCAATGACTTAATTTAACTTTATAAGAGTTCCTGTAATGAGAAAGTGGTGAATGAGGGGTCTTTTGATCTAAGCAGGCATTATACAGTTTTTATGTGAAGGACCATGTTCCATAGCAGTAGTTACCTTTTTAGCAAAAACTTTATTTTTTTGTTGGGATTGAATTCTGACCTTACAATTTTCTTTGAAGTGCACAGTGTTGGCACAATAAGTGCAAAGCCAATTGTCAGGTACAGTAACATACTTGCTCTGAGGGCTGTATGGAGTCTTTTCCCTTTGGAACCCGATTCCCTGCCTATCTCCCCCATTATTTGTGTATAAGGCAGTGATAGCATCAGAGGACCAGGTCCATTTGAGAGATTTTTCAAGATCACTCTTCACTTTACCTAGTTCTTCTTGAAGTTGTTTGTTTTTCTCATGCTCAACACACAAACTAGACTTCACTGAATTTAACTCACTTTCAAGCTTAATGTATGCCTTACTTGCAACTTTATTTCACTTTTGAATGTTCTCAAAGCCTACTTTCCTTTTTTAGCTCCTCAATTGTTTTCTTTAGTTCAGCACCCACAGCTGATAGGACATCTCTCACATGATCAATGTTAACAACCTTATTAGTTAAAACCTCTTTCTCCTTTCTAACACACTCAATGGTCTCCTTTAGATTGACCACAACAACCATTAGATTATCTTTCTCATATCGTATGGTTGCAATTTTTTTAGTTAAGGCATTGTTTTCTTTTATCAGACTATGATATGCATCAGTTAAAACATTTTCCAAAGACATATGTTTTTTCGAAGAATAATACTTTATATTTCTTTGAACATCAAAGAAGTTTACGTCATCATCATCATCTTCTTCATCCTCATCAGATTTTGCCATCAATGCAAATAAGGAATCATATTTTGCAATTTTTCTTTCAGCGGCCACCATGGAGATGACTTCCTTTTCATTATCACCCTCAGATTCACTAGAGAAATCTCCCCAGGTAGCCAGAGCTTGCTTTACAATTTTGTTAGCGACATCTCTTTTCTTGAACTTTCTATCGGGGACTAGGTTCCTCTTACCCACTTTGTCAGCATTGTGTTTGTAATGGACTTGATTGTGTAGAGGACAATCTTTGATAAAATGTCCTGGTTTTCTGCACTTGTGACAACAATCATATCCTTTAGTGTTTCTGCTAGAGCTACCCTTCTTGGGAATGCCTCCATTTTTACTAACCATTTTCTAAAATCTTGGTGGCATGTAGGTTGATCGACCTTCCTCAAAGTCTGGTAGAACATCCATATAGATCCTTTCTAGGTGTTAACCTTTTAGAAAGAACCTGCTTTGATGCCGTTTGGTAGAAACTATGCATCCACCAAACTGTATAGAGAACCAGGTTCTCTATGAGTTTCTACTGAAAATACTGAGGAACTATACTGTATATTGATATGGTCCTATATCAGTTTGGAATAGTGCTAACTAAGGAAACGATATGTAGATGAGACACACGATAAGTTCCCATTGTATAGATAACCAAGTTCTCTAGCAGTTCCTACTATAACCAATAGACATTAAAACCAATAAGTTCAGAGAATCAGGTTCTCTAATTGTCACCGTAGTAGCTCGTCAGAAAGTAAAGAACACAGAGAATTTTTACATGGAAAATTCCCAACTCAAGGGGACAAAAAGCACGACCTACACTTGTAGCTTTAAACTTCACTAACTTGTAAACCCCTATTACAAGCCACTTTGTAATTTCTCTATTACAAAAAGTTCAACTAACTTGTGGTACTCTTACCACAAGCCACTTTTTGACTCCCTAGTTACAAAGGATTTTACTAACTTGTGATGCTCTCACCACAAGCCACTTGTCACTCTACAGTTACAAAGGCTTTTTCCACTCTAACTTGTAATAACCCTATTACAAGCCACTTCGTCATAACTATATTACCAAGGCTTTACAACTTTACTAACTCTAGTGATGACACAAACTTGGAGGGTTTGTGATTTTGTGTTTCTTAAAAAAGCTTCTAAGAAAAAAGATAGGAGTTACAATGAATAACAATTAACAAAGACTCAACAAACTTAAGGACTTAAGATATCTTCGATCTTGGATCAGGTCCTTGAGGTTGTAGCAGCTTTGTTCTTGAGAGAGAGGTTGTTCTTGCACTTGAGAGAGGATTTTCATTTTCTGTATTTGCAAGTGTTGAACCAAAATCGTGTGCCTTATATGAGGTTTATACTATACAAGACATTACCTTAGTGATGTCAATTCACAATGGTGATGTCCAATCTCAATGGAAAGTGGCTGTTGCATTGTTTGCTGCACTGTTGTAGGTAGTCACTTTCTGCAGCTGATTTACAGCTGTACAATTAACTTATACTTATGTTAGGGGAACACCAAGGTTTCAGGTCCCTAATCTGGTTCCTATGAGTCTAATGACATGCTGCCCAGATTATCATGAGTTGACTAACATGAATGATTGTACGAGGCATGCTTCAGGTCCTTCATCTTGTTCTCTCATAAAGTAAGGCATTTTACCTTCCTTGATTGCGTTTATGCATGTGTGACATCACTTACAATAATGTAAGCAAGGTAGGTAAAGAGCCTTTCATAGAAATTTGACTGCTACGTTGTTCTTGTGCAGTAGGCATGTGCATGAAGCAACTTTCTTGATGGAGAGTTAGTTCCATACAGTCTTCTCGGGAACTGGTATGGACCTGTTCCCTAAGTTATTCCTTCTACTCTTCCTTACATGGCTCATTGATGTCAGCTTTGAGTGCCAGATTCTTTGCGTTCTTTGGTTCTCTTCTTTCACTGTCTATCTTTCTCTTTATCTCGTAGGTCTTTAGATTTTCAACCAGCTCTTCCATGGTCATCTCATGCATGTCCCTTGATTCAGTAATAGCGTTCACCTTGCTTTCCCTAGGGCTGGATCCCAACCTGGAACTTTGTGATCTCAAGGTCTTATAGATGTGTAGCAGGTTCTTTATCTGGTTCTGAATGGTAAAATGTTAGATCATCAAAACATTAAGTGAAGTACTTGTGCCCAATGTACTTGTAACCTATCATTATTGCTTATGATATTGTTTCCCTTGCTGGGATATTATTGTTATACTATTGTTTTCTTGTCCGGATTCTATTGTAGTTTTATTGATTCCCTTGCCTGAATTACTTGTGATTGTTTCTTGAGTAAGGAAGAGTGGAAGCACGGAGGGTGATGCCATACGTGACATTTGTGATTAAGTGTTAATGCACGAAGGGTGATGCCGTGTCGATATTGTGAATGTAAAAGCACAGAGGGTGATGTCGTGGCATGATATGAGTGATAATGCATGAAGGATATTGCCGTGAAATAATTATGTGAGGTAAAAGAATGAAGGATGATACCGTGACGAATCTTTGATTCTTATGGTGAGAACGAGAGTAAAAGCACGAAGGGTGATACCGTGCACTTGTTATTGTTTTCCTTATTCTTTATCATAATTGAATTATGGTGTTCTTGGTGCTTCTCTAGTGAAATTTTTTTAGTACTTGATATCCCCAGCAGCATATTTCCCTTTCTCATCTTTAACTGCTAGTTTTTGTTATTATTATTATTATTATTATTATTATTATTATTATTATTATTATTATTATTATTATTATTATTATTATTATTATTATTATTATTATTATTATTATTTGATGTATATGATTTAACTGCAAAAGTTTTCTTGGTAGTCTTGTCCCAGCCTCGTCAATACTTCGCCGAGGTTAGGCTCGATACTTACCAACACATGGAGTTGGTTGTGCTGATACTACACTCTACACTGTGTGCAGATCCTGGTACTGGAGCTTTTGGACCATAACGAGATTGTTGCGTTCAGTCCAGCAGAGACCCGAGGTAGTCCTGCAGACGTCTGCAGGCTTTGGACACCCATTCTATCCTTTCCTTTATGTTTTTATTTATTTTAGGGACATGCATATGTTTTCTATTCAGACCACTATTTGTAGTATTCGTAGATGGATCGTGACATTGTGACACCAATTTTGGGTAGATTTGTATTTTGGATTTTGTACTAGTATTCAGTTAAATAATTAGTTTTCATCTTCCGCATTTCTTTTATTATTATTGTTATTCCGCTGTTGATCACATGTTAATTTGAATTGTTAAAAGGTTAGACAAAAAGAGTAATAAAATATGTAACACTCGGTTGCCTAGTTTTCACGAGTAGGCGCCATCACGACTCCCGAGGGTGGAAAATTCAGGCCGTTACACATTGGTATCAGAGCTCTAGGTTGCTTAGGTCTCACAGTTCACGAACAAGATTAGTAGAGTCTGAGGGATCGGTAAAGAAACGTCTATATTTATCCCCCAGAGGCTACAAAGTTTAGGAAAAACTTCACATCTATTCTTTCTTGCTGTGCAACTTGATTTATCAATGCTAATTGAACTTTCACTCTGTTCTTTCGCAGATGGTGAGAACACGTACCACTTCATCAGCTGACCAGCAGCCCGAGCCCCCAATAGCAGCTCCTGCGAGGGGCAAAGGCCGTGGTCATGCTAGGGCCCGTGGCAGAGGCAGGGTTCGGCCCAGATCTCAAGCAGCAGCACCATCGGTGGAGACTCAGGTTGAGTTTGACAATGAGGTTCCAACCTAGACAGTTCAAACAGGACCAGCTTGGTCCTAGCGGGGTTCATCGTCACCTCGATACTTCAGGATGCTCTGGTCCGTCTAGTGGACCTTATGGAGAGCGTCACTCAGGCAGATACATTTCCTCTAGCACCATCTATCTCTTATGCTAGAGGAGGATCCCATACTCCTTCTACTCACACTTCGGAGTAGATGGCTCATGTTTCAGACTCCAATAGCTAAGCCAGTTGGAGTAGTTCAGCCGGGTGTTATGGCACAGACTCGTGAGGGGCCAACTATGTCTGTTGATGTCGTGCGGAGGTTGGATAGGTTCACCAAGATTTTTACTATTACTTTTGGTGGTACATCTTCTGAGGATCCCCAGGATTATTTGGACAACTGTCATGAGGTTCTACGGAACATGGGGATAGTGGAGATCAATGGGGTCAACTTTGCTACTTTTCATTTGTCTGGATCCGCCAAGATTTGGTGGAGATTTTATTATTTAACTAGACCAGCTGGGTCACCGGCTTTGACTTTGGATCAGTTCTCTCAGCTATTTCTAGAGAAGTTTCTTCCTATCACTCAGAGAGAGAACTATCGGAGACAGTTTGAGCGTCTCCAGCAAGGTTCTATAAAAGTCACTCAGTACGAGAACAGGTTTATTGACTTGACCCGTCATGCTCTTCTTATACGTCCCACTAAGAGAGAAAGAGAGAGAGAGAGAGAGAGAGAGAGGAGGTTGATTAAGGGACTCGTTCAGCCTATTCGATTACAGATGGCTAAGGAGGCGGGGAGCGATATTTCTTTTTAGGATGCAGCCCATGTGGCCAGGAGGGTTGAGATGGTTCTATCACAGGGGAGTGATAAGAGGTATAACAAGATGCCTCGCCATTCGGGCAGGTTCAGTGGTGCCTCGTCTAGAGGTAGGGATTCTTTTGGTAGGGGCCTAACTTCCAAGCCGTTTCATTCAGCAGTACAGGATTCTCACGGCACTCTAGGTGGCTGTGGTTCTCATATGCAGTATTCTGATCAGCTGCCCTATAATGTATTGCCAGTTCCTATTAGTGCACCTTTGCTCTAGAGTTTTCAGGGTCGTCAGTCCTATCATCCGAGGGCTTGTTATACTTGTGGTGACAAGAGGCATATTGCTAGATTTTGCCCTCAAGCACCGAGTAAGTCTTAGCATCAGGGTTCCCGTGCCATGGTTCAGGCACCGAGTGTTCTACCGCCCGCTCAGCTAGCTTGAGGTAGAGGTAGAGGTGCTAGAGATGGAGGTAGTGGTATTAAAGGTAGAGGCCATGCCTCTAGAGGTGGAGGCTAGCCAGCAAGAGGCCGTGATAACAACACGATAGGGGATTCAAGAATCACTAAAAAACAAGAAAATCAAGAAACATGCAGAAACTAAAAGAAAATAAAGAAACAAAAAAGGACGGAAAATAATGATAGATTGAATTCAAGAAACCCTTTCTTGAATTTAAGAAGTTTATTCTTGAAGTTGATTCCTAACAACAATAATTAGCTAAAGAAGAATTAATCGCATTTGGTAGAGACTTAAAAATAAGATATAGATTGTGAAATCCAACCATTTGGAATAACAAGAACAACAATAAGCCTAAACCTATTACCTTTTTTGAATACCTAGAAGCGATCTTTGATTTCAAAAATGGTTTAATCTTACAATCTTAAGTTGAATCTTGAAGGTTGAAGAATAAATCCAAGAGTAGTCACACACAAGAGTGCAAGAAAAATCTCACAATGTTTATTGATAATAATCTGAATAATATAAGTCTAAAAATAAAGAAGACACCCCTTTATATAAAGAGGGGTCACGAAATTGTACCTAAAAAACAAGGAAATAAAGTCCTAAACTACTTTGGACAACAAGTCTAGCTACCTTAGGAAAAGGAAAATATTAGGAAGCAAAAACCAAGTCATTCTTGGAAAGTAATTCCAAAAATCTTAGTAAAAGGAAAACATAATCTTAACAAACTAGGAAATAAATAAATATAGTCCCATAATATATTGAAATAAGTCCCAAACCAATCTTGGATAGAATCTTGAAAATCTTGAAGGAAATTTGCGAGCAACTTGGCACCAACTTGCACTCAACATCTAGCACGACTGTTATAGCCTTCTTGGACATCAAGTAAGTCCTCTTTATGCTATAAAAACGAGGCTTTATAAGACTTCACGAGCAGCAAGTTTGGACACATTTTAGGTGCCAAATTGGTCCAACAATGGCCCGATTTTAAACCTTCTTCAGATGATGTCTCTTGGAATCTAATCCACCTATTTTTAACATGAATTCGGGCCATAAAATAATAATAACACCTAGAGAACTCATATCTTTTATCCTTAAGCTCTTCCTCCCAACTAATAACTTCTTTGATCGGTCCTGAAGTCCAATGATCTTGTTTTTCAACTTTTTAACTTGAGATCTTGTTAAAGGCTCTCTTTGAGATTCCAAAGATTCATCATTTTCATTGAATAGATTTGAGCTTTCTAGGATACTATCAAGCCGTACCATAGATATAGTTTAGAGTGGTGGGGCTCAGCCCGATGTTATGCTCTTCCAGCCAGGCTTGAGGCCGAGGCCTCCGGTGCAGTTATTACAGGTACGATCCTGGTTTGTAGTAGAGATGCTTCAGTTCTGTTTGATTCAGGATGTACATACTCCTATGTGTCATCTTATTTTGCATCGTATTTGGTCATGCCTAATGATTCCTTGAGTGCTCTTGTATATGTGTCTATACTGGTAGATGATTCTATTGTGGTAAATTGTGTCCATCATTCATGTATAGTTGAAATTGGGGGTATTGTGACCCGAGTAGATCTGTTACTTTTGGATACAATTGATTTTCATGTCATATTACGGATGGACTGGTTATCACTTTACCACACTATCTTGGAATGTCATGCCAAGACTTTAACCTTAGCTTTGATGGGTCTACCTTGTTTAGAGTGGAAAGGGACTCCCGATCATTCCACCCATAGGGTTATCTCATATATGAAGGCTCGGCGTATGGTTGATAATAGATATTTGGCCTATTTGGCGTATGTTCGTAATTCCAGCGCCGAGGTCCCTTCTATGGATTTTGCGCTTGTTGTTCGAGAGTTTCCTGAGGTATTTTCTTCAGACCTGCTGGGGATGCCACCCGATAGGTACATTAACTTTTGAATTGATTTGGCTACGGGAACTCAGCCTATTCTATTCTGCCATATCGTATGGCCCCGCCTAAGTTGAAAGGATTAAATGAGCAGTTGCAAGACTTGCTTGATACAGGTTTTGATAGACCTAGTGTGTTTCCTTGGGGTGCGTCGATGTTGTTTATTAAGAAGAAGGACAGATCGATGAGGATGTGTATAGATCATCGACAATTGAACAAAGTCACCATCAAGAACAAGTACCCATTTCTGGTGATTGATGATTTGTTTGACCAGCTTCAGGGTGCCCAACTATTTTCTAAGACCGAACTGAGATATGGCTACCATCAGTTGAGAATTAGGGTATCCGATGCCCCTAAGACAACTTTTTGCACTTGGTACATGCATTATGAGTTCTTGGTGATGTCATTCGGGTTGACAAATGCCCCAACAACTTTCATAGATTTGATGAACCGAGTGTTCAAGGCTTACTTGGATTCCTTCGTGATAGTCTTCATTGATGATATTTCGATCTATTCCGCCAGCCGAGAGGAGCATGAGCAATATCGGAGAGTTGTTCTTCAGACTTTGAGAGATAGTTGCTTGTATGCTAAGTTTTCGAGTTGCGAGTTTTGGTTGGGATCAGTTGCTTTCTTAAGTCATATTGTATCAGCAGAGGGTATTCAGGTGGATCCGAAGAAGATATCGGCAGTCAAGTACTAGCCTAGACCCACATCAGCTACAGAGATCTGAAGTTTCTTGGGTTTGGTGGGCTATTAACGTTAGTTTGTGGAGGGGTTTTCATCTATAGCAGCCCCAATTCCCAGGTTTACCAGAAGGATGCCCAGTTCAGGTGGTCGGATGAGTGTGAGGTGAGCTTTCAGAAGCTCAAGATAGCTTTGACTATGGTGCCGATGTTGGTGTTATCTACAGGTTCAGGGCATTATACAGTTTGTGGTGATGCATCTCGTATTGGACTTGGTGCAATATTGATGCAGGATGACAAGTTCATTGTGTATGCTTCGCTATTGTTGAAGATTCACGAGAAGAATTATCCACTTCATGATTTGGAGCTAGCAGCCATTGTTCACGCGTTGAAGATTTGAAGGAACTATTTATATGATGTTTCATGTGAGGTGTTCACGGATCACAAGAGTCTCCAGTACTTGTTCAAGCAAAATGAGTTAAATTTGAGGCAGAGAAGGTGGTTGGAGCTACTAAAAGACTATGATATCACCATCTTATATCATTTGGGGAAGGACAATGTAGTGGCCAATGCTTTGAGTAGAAAGTCAGTTAGTACGGGCAGTCTTGTGTATATTTCGGTTGGTGAGAGACCATTTGATTTGGATGTTCAGTCTTTCAGCCAATCCGTTTGTGAGGTTGGATGTTTCTGAGCCTAGCCGCGTGTTAGCTTGTACAACCGCTCGTTCTTCATTATTTGAGCGTATCAGAGATCGATAGTATGATAATACTCATTTGTTTTTCCTTAGGGATACATTGCGGCACCATAGTGCCAAGCAGGTTGCATTATACGAAGATGGAGTTTTGAGGATGCAGAGTCGAGTTTATGTGCCTAATATGGATGGACTTCGAGAGTTGATTCTAGAGGAGGCCCATAGTTCCGGGTACTCTATTAATTTGGGTGCCGCTAAGATATATCAGGACTTGCGGCAGTATTACTGGTGGGGGAGGATGAAGAAGGATGTTGTTGCGTATGTGGCTCAGTGTTTGAATTGTCGGCGTATAAAGTACGATCATCAGACCTGGTGGTCTGTTTCATAGGATTGAGATCCCTGAGTGGAAGTGGGAGCGTATCACTATAGACTTTATTGTTAGACTCCCACAGACTCAGAGGAAATTCAATGTAGTGTGGGTTATTTAGATAGGCTGACCAAGTCAGCAAAATTCATTCCTGTGGCAGCTTCCCATTCTTCTAACAAGTTAGTCGAGATCTATATTCAGAATATCGTTCATCTTCATGGTGTGCTTGTGTCTATCATTTATGACCGAGGTATGCAATGTACCTCACATTTCTGGAGGGCAGTTCAACGTGAGTTGGGCATGCGGGTCGAGTTGAGCACATCATTTCATCCTCAAACGGACAGACAGTCTGAGCGTACTATTTATATTTCAGAAGATATGCTCCGAGATTGTATTATTGACTTTGGAGGCTCGTGGGATCAATTCTTGACTTTAGCGGAGTTTGCCTACAACAACAGCTATCAGTCAAGCATCCAGATGCCTCATTGTGAGGCATTATATGGTAGGCGGTGTCGGTTGACGGTTAGGTGGTTTGAGCAAGAAAAAGCTCGGTTGTTGGGTACATATCTAGTACAGGATGCCTTGGACAAGGTTAATATTATTCAGGATAGGCTTCATACAGCTCAGTCCAAGCAAAAGATTTATGCCGACTGTAAGGTTCGTGATGTGGCATTCATGGTCGGCGAGTGGGTGTTGATTTGGGTGCCACCTATGAAGAGCGTGGTGAGATTTGGAATGTAGGGCAAGCTAAGCCCAAGATTCATTGGTCCTTTTGAGATTCATGATCGAGTGGGAGAGGTGGCTTAGACTTGTGCTGCCGCTGAGTTTATCAAGCGTGCATCCATTGTTTCATATGTCCATACTTCGGAAGTATCACAACGATCCATCTCACGTGTTAGACATCAACACTTTCCAGTTGGAAAAGGACTTGTCCTATGAGAAGGAGCTGATAACTACTCTAGACCGGCAGGTTCGTCAGTTGAGATCGAATAGTTTTCCTTCGATTTGTGTTTAATAGAGGGGTCAACTTGTCGAGGCAGTGACCTGGGAGTCCGAGTCTTATATGCGGAGGCGATATCCCCACCTTTTCTTCGACTCATGTGCTTTTCTTATGTCCGTTCGAGGACGAACGATTGTCTTAGAGGTGGAGAATATGATGACCTAAAAGGGCATCACTCATTTTAAAAGCAAATTCTGTGTTCCGAGGGCTGAAAAACTTTTATGGTCTCACCTCGATTTGCATGCATAGTCCGGGTGCATTTGTAGAAAGCTTTGATGTGAAATCTAAGTAAAATAAGGAAATTGACCTTTAAAATAGATTAAAGTTGACTATGGTCAACATTCTTAGTAAACGGATCTGGACATGTGATCCAATAGTCTTGTAGGGTTCGTGATAAAATATGGGACATGGACATATGTCCGGAGTTGAATTTCGAGGTCCCAAGCTCGAGAAAATATTTTTAAAGAAAATTATTTACTGGAAAAATATAAAGGCTTTTACAAGTGAATTGATGTAATTTCTTGATTGTATCGGGATTGTATCTTGGTTCCAGAGCCCGATACAAGTTTAAAATAATAATTTGGTTGAATATGTGGAATTTGGTAAGAATTGGAGTTCGTTTGGTATAAAACAGACCTATAGTTGAAAAAATAAAAATTTGAATGTTGTTGAGTGATTTCATGAATTTAAGATTTAATTCATAGTTGTTGATGTTATTTTGATGATTTTATCGCACGAGCAAGTCCGTATGATATTTTTGGACTTGCGAGCATGTTTGGTTTGGAGCTCCGAGGGTTCGGGTTAGTTTTGGATAGGCCACGGAGTGTATTTGGACTTTGGAAAATTGTTGCAGGTTCAGTCCTGGCATTTTGGCCTCTGATCTCGCAATTGCGAGATCAGAGATCACAAATGCGATGTATGATAGCATGAGAATTGCGAAGGGGTGACCGCAAATGCGAAATAAGCCCTGGCCAACCTAGCTCGCATTTGCAAGCTTTTCTTAGCAAATGCGAAAAACCCCATAAATCCCAGAGGTCGCAAATGCGACCCTCTCCTTCGCAATTGCTGAGATGACAGGAATTTGTGAGGGTCGTAAATACAATAGTTTCTTTGCATTTGTGAAGCTAGCGAGAATTCTCAGGGTTCGTAATTGCAAACCTCTGATCGCAATTGCGACATCTCTTCATGATAAGTGGGATTTTAGACAGGATTCTTCTTCATTTTTACAACTTTTCAAACCCTAAAACATCTTTGGGAGATTTTTCAAGGGCACAAACTCTTCCAAATCATTAGTAAGTCATTTCTAACTCATTTCTTTCAATCTAATCCGTCTTTTTACATGATTTTATTTTAAAATCAAGGGTTTGTCATGGGAAATTGGTGATTTGGGATAGAACTTAGGAATTTTAAATTTTGGGGATTTGGACCTCAATTTGAGGTCTGATTTCAAAACAAATTATATATTTGAGTTTTTGTGTGAATTGGTGATCGGGTTTTGGTTCGAACTTCGGGTTTTGACCAAGTGAGCCAAGGATCGAGTTTTGACTTTTTAAAAAATCATTAGAAAATCTATTCTCATGCATTAGAATTAGTTTATTTAGCATTTATTGATATCGTTAAGTAAATTGTGATTAGATACAAGCGAATTGGAAGTGGAGTCGAGAGTTAAAGCGGTAGATGAGGCTTGATTGTGTTCATGACATTGAGGTAAATGTTTGGTCTAACATTAGCTTGAGGGAATATGGGTTGTTGTCCTAATTGCTATGTGTTAATTGTTGAGTACGGCATATAAGTGTGGTGATTAGTATATATACGTTGGTGTCAATCATGTCCTTAAGTCTTATAATATGATTGTTGTGACTCTATTATGTATTGTCCGTGCTAACTATGATGATTATCAATATTGAACAAGGCTTATGGAAGTACTCTTGGTAATTGAATACTATAGAGCATTGGCTCAAGTTGAGATTTATGTTGTGAAGTTATTGTGGAAATGAGAAGAGATTTATGAGATTGTTTTTCTTGCCGGGATGTTATTGCTTATGATATTGTTTCCCTTACCAGGCTATTATTGTTTTACTATTATTCTCTTGCAGGAATTCTATTGTGATTTTATTGATTCTCTTGCCCGAATTGCTTGTAATTATTGCTTGGGTAAGGAAGAGCGGAAAGAACGAATGGTGATGTCGTGCGTGATATCAGTGAGTGAGTGTTAATGCACGAAGGGGGATGCCGTGCCGATATTGTGAATGTAAAAGAACGAAGAGTGATGGCGTTCCATGATACGAGTGATAATGCACGAAGGATAATGTCATTCCATGATTACTCGAGGTAAAAGCACGAAGGGTGATGCTGCACCGAATCTATTGATTCTTATGATGAGAACGAGAGTAAAAGCACGAAGAGTGATGCCATGCACTTGTTACTGTTTTCCTTATTCTTGATCATAATTGAATTATGGTATTCTTGGTGCTTCTCTACTAAAATTCTGTTAGTACTTGATATCCCCCGCAACATGTTCCCCCTTCCCATCTTTAACTGCTAGTTTCTGTTCTTGTTATTTGCAATATATGATTTAACTGCACAAATTTTCTTGGTAGTCTTGTCCTAGCCTCGTCATTACTTCTCCGAGGTTAGACTCGACACTTAATAGCTCATGGGTCGGTTGTGATAATACTACACTATGCACTGTGTGCAGAGCCCGGTACTGGATCTTTTGAACCACAACGAGGTTGCTGCCTTCAGTCCAATGGATGCCCGAGGTAGTCCTGGAGACGTCCGCATGCCTTGGCGTCCCCTTTTATTCTTTCTATTCTGTTTTTATTTATTTCAGATACAGACATGTGTTTTCATTTCAGACCTTTATTTGTAGTATCCAATCACATTGTGACATCAATTCTGGGTAGAGTTATATTTTGGATTTTGTACCGGTATTTAGTTAAATTATCAGATTTCGTCTTCCATGATCTTTTATTATTATTGTTATTCCGTTGTTGATCATGACTCCCGATGGTGAAAAATCCTGATCATGACAATACAAAATCAATGAATACTAGACAAGTACTTTTTAGTACTTAATCATGATTAAATAATATGTATTCTTTAATTACTTAGTTTGATATAAAGACTGAATACAAGTAAATACATAATGCTTGGAAATTGAAACAATAGTCTAGACTATAGAGAGGGGTTTATTATACAATCTAGGGAAAATTATACAGTATAACCGCTCCAAATATCATAACCAGCAAAATATAATTATATATTAATATATAATATACATATTTTGTATAATATTATAGGTATAATATTTGAGAAAACTACCCTCTATAGCCCCATTCAAATTTTAGTAGCCCATATTTTTTTTTCACTGACATGAAATGGCCCTTCGGCCCAAACTTATTGCATCTAATAGCCCGGAATATCTATTTTATATATTTTTTGTCTAATGATAGTATGTTTTATCTATTTTGTATATTGACGGTCTATTTTTATACTATCAGTCTATTTTGTATATTTTTTTGTAGCAACAGTCTATTTAGTATATTTTTTTATAGTGACATTTATTTTATATATTTTGTATAATGATAGTCTATTATATATAAATAGTAAAGTGACAGTCTATTTTGTATAATAACATTCTATTTAGTATACCTTTTGTATAATGAAAGTTTATTTTTGTATATGTTTTGTATAGTGACAGTCTATTGTATATAAATTGTATAGTGATAGTCTATTTTGTACAATGACAGTCTATTTTCTATATATTTTTTAACATACCAATATTCAACTCTATTTTCACCGAAATAAATACATAAATATCCATGTAAATATATACTAATAGTGAGCCTGGAATTATGATTCCTACCAAAATCAACTAATGACCTACATGTAAAAATAGAAATTTATTTGGTGAAAACCAAAGGATTTTCCTAGCAAAGAAAGTTAGCCAAAAAAAAAGAGAGAGGCAATAAAGAGAACTTGGAATTTTTATTCAAAGGGTGGTTATACCTCTCTCTTTAGCCAATAATTTTTCTTTTCCACTTTTAAAACAAAATCAGCAGCCTTTAAATTCCCGAAAATACGTAATAATAACAAATTAGTTGACTTGTTCTTCAGTTTAATTTGGAGTTGCTCTTGCACTATTAAATTATTATATTATGCTTATTGTATTAATTGCTAAGTCTCTTGTAATTAGATCAAAGCTGTTCCATTATTTATTTCATAATCTAACGTAAAAAATAAAAGAAGTAAAAAAAAAATCCACATGAAAATCAATAAAATGCATATGTAGAGGATGAAATCTGAAATCTATCCAATATCATTTCGCAATGCTGCAGAACTAAAAATTCCAGAAAAACAACCATGTGATTATAAAGTATGAATTTATGTTAAAACCAAAGTAAAGATTAGACCAAATATATAAAATGCTACAGTTAAAAATGAAGGGGTTTCAACAATTTGAAAGCAGCAAAATTGAGAAAGAAGCAGAAAGCAGTACGTTTGGCTAGCTATTAGTATTGTTTTTGGGATATAACATGGGTATTGTAATTTTAGAGGGGCATTTGCATTTATATCCGTTTTTTGGGTTACATTTTAACTTGTGCTTGTTTTGTAAAAAAAATTGCAAGCATACTTACTTTTTCTCGTAACTTCAGCATATATGGCTGAAGTAACAAAGACAATCACGTAAAACTTCAGCATTCTAGTAGACGAGACTGAAGTAGCAAGTGTATTGAACCAAGTGTCCTAAATTTTTTGTTTCTAACTGGCGAACTTCAACTCTAGAGGTGAAGCGTTTATTTTTGTCACTGGGAAACTTCAATTCTAGAGTTGAAGTTTTGTTTTATAACTTTGTTTTGTAACTGGGGAACTTCAGCTCTAAGCTGAAGTTTTATTTTTGTAATTGAAGTATTTGTTTTTGTAGCTAGAAAATTTCAGCTCTAGAACTGAATCTTTTGTTTTGTAACTATAGAAAGTAGAACCAGAATCAATAGCAGTTTCAATTTACGCAAGCAAGTTAACGCAGTGAATATTTTTTTTGGGGGGGTTGGGTTACCAGGGACATTGTCATGTTTACATGAGAAAAGTATAATGTATACTGTATCATAAACTGTAAAGAACAATAATTCACATATATATTTTTTAGAAAACACAATAAGTATAATGTAAGGGTACAACTTATAAACAATACTAATTGGAAACAGTCGGATACTAACTCTAAAAGAATATCGTTGGTTTCTAAAATATCCGGGAGAGGCTCTGGGAGACGTCCAGCTTGATATCTTAATACAAAAAAAATTTCAGTCTAGTTTCCCTCCTACAATGGCTGCTTCTATACACAAATAAGAATATTTGTACACTTTCGTACACGCATAAATAAGTTCTTGATACATATATTTATGTCAATCATTTCATAAACTTAAGTTTTACATCAACACCAATAAAAGAAGAAGAAGAAGAAAACGAAGGAGAAGAATGATGAAAAGAAAGGGGTTGAAGTTATTTAAAAAGTGAATACAAATTAAAAGTTTAAAAAAAAATAAGTATACGTTAAATGAGGCGATCAAATAAATTGTATCATGTAATTTTTATATTTTTAAATTACCGAATTTATAAATTTGGCCGAATGGCTATAAATGATATTTGCTCTATATATTTGGTTAGCAGATAGAAATTATTTTGGCCGGCTGGACAAATGTGTAACTTCAAGGTATCGGCCTAATGGGCCGGTAAGTAAGAGGGCCTCTCGAAGTAGTTGAATGAGCTCTTATGGTGGGTCAATCTAATCTTCCTGCTCTTGTGTCCAATTGAACATAACAGAGTCCATGAAACTCCGGCATCCCTGCTACCGGCTCCGGCTGACATTCCGGCAGCAGTGCCGATGCTTCGGTACCAAGTACAGCGGCAGAGTGGTAGTTGAAGCTGAAGATGGCCGTTCCTTCGCCGTCGAAGTTGATGCTCCAACTCTCCAAGCCGATTCCAGAGGCTATGCTCTCCCCCGCCGTGACCTAATCTGTAAAATCTCCCAAATTCTCAAATCACCTCCGTCCGCTTCATCCGATCCATTCCTCGACCTATCTGACTACCTGGACACGTTAACCTTAGCTCTAACTCCGTCCGAAGTTTCCGAAATCCTCAAAAACCTCAAATCCCCAACCCTAGCTCTTCGTTTCTTCCGATTTTGCCCCTCCGAAATCCCTAAATTTCGCCATGATTGTTTCACTTACAATCGCATGCTTCTCATCCTCTCCAAATCTTCTCTCCAGAACCGACTCGATTGTGTCCGCGAGATTGTTGATGAAATGGAACGGTCTGGTATAAGTGGAAACATTTCCACTGTTAATCTTCTCATTGGAATATTCGGAGATGGCCAACAAGGGAGTGGGCTCAATGAGCTGACAAGGTGTTTGGGGTTGGTTCAAAAATGGGATTTGAGGTTGAATTGTTACAGTTACAAGTGTATGTTACAAGCTTATATTAGATTGAGCTATTCGGATAAGGCTTTAGAAGTTTACCAAGAAATGAGGAGGCGTGGCTATAGATTGGATATATTTGCGTACAACATGCTTCTTGATGTTCTTGCTAGGGACCAAAAGGTTTGATCTTTGGCATTATTAACTAAAGTATTCTTTTTGGGAAGAAAAATTATAGTATAAAAGATATTTGTAGTCTGTCTTTAAAATGTGCAATTAGGGGTCTTCATGGTTCGGTTTTTTCCCTAGAAAGAAACCAAATCAAGCAAGTCATTTTTTCAAATATTAAACCAAACTAAACCAATTAAGTCAGTTTTTTCTCAATTCGGTTTATGTTGGTTTTTCAGTTTTTTTGGTTATTTGTCGGGTTTTTTTTAAATATAAGACATACACTACCAAACACATTTTCCGGATACTATATTTTCAAAGTAACACTATCAAATCAATTGCCCTTTGAGAAATTTATTTTTTACAAATATATAATGATGATAATTGAATCAAATAATGATGAATAATTTAAGTAATCAATTAAAAATATATTATTTTTAACACGAAATAGATTCTTACACTCAGCAAAAGAAAATTTTCAATCAAACTAGAATGTAAAGGTAAATAACTATACTAAAAATGCGAACAATTAACATTTACCATTAAATTTTTGAAACTTTGTATAAAAATATACATATATATATAGGTGTAATAATAAATTTAAAATAGTTACTCCTAGTGTTGATTTGGTTCGATTTTTTTTTTATTAAAACCAAAACCAAATTAAATTTGATCGGTTTTTAAAACTCAAAACCAAAACCAAACCAAACCAAAAAGTATCGGGTTTTTTGGTCGGTTTGGTTTTCGATTTGGTTCAATTTTTCGGGTTTTTATGAACACCTCTATGTGCAATTGGGATTAATGAATTACCTATGGTACAAAGACACTAAGTTAGGGGCACATGGTAAACCTTACTATCTTTGTGGAACACTGATGGAACCCTATGTGCAATTTGGATAAATGAATTACCTATGTTACAAAGACACTAAGTTTGGGGCACATGGTAAACCTTACTGTCTTTGTGGAACACTGATGGCACCTTTTATGAAATATTTTGAAGTGTAGATATCAACGGAACCAGATTGCCTTCACTCCAAATTGGACCACTTCATTCGGTTTTTGTATCTAATATCTATTATTGTAGTTCTCTTATGAGATTGAACTGAGTTTAATCCCTATACCTAGGTTTCAAATTAATGGTGCAGCTAGGTACACCAAATTCAATGGAAATGAGCTGTCTTAGTTATTAACAATAGGAAATAGTTATGCAAATGAAGTGCATCACTTTTACCTCTAAAGGGGTGGCTTAGTAGTCGAGAAACTGGAGTAACAACTTTGCGTACGGAAGTTTGATCTCCGACTAAGGTGACACTAAGTGAATCTTTTCAGTATTCCAAACTTTGGTGTATAGTGTTTCTCGGCTTAGTAGTCGAGAAACTGGAGTAACAACTTTGCGTACCGAAGTTTGATCTCCGACAAAGGTGACACTAGGTGAATCTCAGTATTTTAAACCTTGGTGTATAGTGTTTGTAGGTTTCCGGAGTAGTGGGAGATAAGAAAGTACCCGGTGAACTAGTCGAGGTGTACACACGTTGGCTCAACACCACCATTATTAAAAAAGGTGTTTTACGCTTGTTTTGACTTTTGAGTTTTGCAAGGTGTGGTCATCCAATTAAGATTATTGTTGAAGCGGATAGGAAGAGTTGTAATCACAGGTGCTATCATTATTTCTTGGTATGAGAATAATACAAGTGTGGTCAGATGTCTTGATACTGAGTTTGCTAGTGTATTTATTGTCTCTAAGATTAAAACACTTAATAAACAGTATACATGCATTATGCTACAGAGCTGTTTTGACTCCACTCCATGAGTGTGTATTGAAATATATGATGATTATGGTTCTGCTTGTCTAATGATTCTAATGTGCAGCGCTTTGCCAGGTTGATCAGGCCTACAAGGTTTTTGAGGACATGAAGAAGTGGCACTGCGAACCAGATGAATATACATATACTATTCTGATCAGAATGACTGGGAAATTAGGGAAGCCTGGCGAATCACTGTCTTTTTTTCAGGAAATGCTGTCGAACGGCATATCACCTAATTTAATGGCTTATAATACTATGATCGAAGCTCTTGCCAAAGGCCGAATGGTTGATAAGACTATCTTTGTCTTCTCTAAGATGGTGGAGAATAGTTACCGTCCAAATGAATTTACGTACAGTATTATTCTAAATGTATTGGCTGCAGAAGGGCAACTTGGAAGACTTGATGAAGTTGTGGAAATATCTAAGAGATACATGAATAAACTAATATATGTATATCTTGTTAGAACATTGAGTAAACTAGGCCATGCAAACGAAGCTCACAGGCTGTTTTGCAATATGTGGAGCTTCCATGACGGAGGAGATCGTGATGCTTTCTTATCCGTGTTAGAGAGCTTATGCAACAGTAAGAAAGTAACTGAGGCTATTGACTTGCTGAATAAGATGAATGAAAAGGGAGTAAAAACAGATACCTTCATGTATAATACTGTGTTCTCTGCTCTTGGGAAATTAAAGCAGATTTCTCATCTTCATGATCTCTATGAGAAGATGAAACTGGATGGCCCTTCACCAGACATATTTACTTATAACATTTTGATCTCTAGCTTTGGTAGAGCAGGACAGGTTGAGGAAGCTCTTAAGATTTTTGAAGAACTTGAGAATAGCAATTGTAAACCTGATATTGTCTCCTTTAACTCCTTAATAAATTGTCTGGGGAAGAATGGTGACATTGACGAAGCACACATGAAATTCGTTGAGATGCAGGAAAAGGGCTTGAATCCTGATGTTGTAACATATAGTACCCTCATTGAATGCTTTGGGAAGACAGAAAAAGTTGAGATGGCATATCGCCTCTTTGATGAAATGCTTGCAGCTGGTTGTTATCCTAACATAGTGACATACAATATCCTACTTGACTGTCTGGAGAGAAGTGGGAGAACAGAAGAAGCTGTTAGTTTATATGCAAAATTGAAAGAACAGGGTTTGACAGCTGATTCAATCACATATGCCATCCTTGAACGTTTACAAAGTGGTTCACATAGAACAACTAGAGTTCGCAGACAACATCCAATCACCAGTTGGGTGGTTAGCCCATTAAGGTGATAGGAAACAGGGATGGGATTAAGCTGCTCATGGTTGTATGCTTTAAGGATTTACTGCTCAGTTGTGCTGTCTCCTAAACCAAAGCGTGGTGCTAAAGCGACATTAAATTGAATTTTTATCGAGGACAAGTTGGCATTTATAACTCTGATGATTATGAGTTAAGCTGCTGCCTTGAAGACCGATCAGCTGTAGAAGACATGAATCTTTTTTATGTGAAAGTAGTTCCAAACCTGATATTTTAGTCTGTATATTAGTGCTTGTTTACAAAATGCACCTTGGTGAAACGGTTCCATCTTTCTTTATTCCTTGCTTTTCCGCATCTTCTTCTTCTTTCTTGTGATTCTTGAGCCGATGGTATATTGGAAACAACCTCTTTACCTGCATTAGGTAGGGGTAAGGTCTGCGTACAGATTACCCTCCCCAGACCCCATATATTGGGATCAAACTGGATTTGTTGTTGTTGTTGTTGTTATAGAACTCGATTATCACAGAAGCAGTCTTTCTATTCCTTTGGGGTAGGGGTAAGCTCTAGATACACATTACTCTCCGCAGCCGTCACTAGTGGAATTTCATTGGGTCATTGTTGCTCTTTGTTGCGGTAACTCGTTTATCACTGTGATTACAGAATATGCTTGCCTCCTTGGAGAATAAACAGCCAACTGTATGGAAATTGTCATTGTGATTGATTGACGTTCTTTTAACTTTGTCTTTAGGTGCTGTTTTTTAGCTTGTCGCTCCCTCATTAGAAGACTTGGTGAGTTGTGAAATAAGTGTGTTTTCTCTTCAGATTGTGTACTTTGGTGGAAATTTTGTCTTTGTGATTGATTGACGTTTCTTTTAACTTCGGCTTTAGGCAAAGCTGATGCGACTGCCCTGCTCTTATTATTTATCGTGCCCATATTTTCTCACTGAGAGTCCCCTAGATTGTGAAATAGATTACAGAAAAGGCCCATAAATGCCACTCAACTAATAGAAATGACCTATTTATGCCATCCGTTAAAAGTTCACTATTTCCATGCCGCTACTGCAATGTTGTATGGGGCGGAGTGCTGGCCCGTGAAAAACTCGCATGTTCAGAGAATGAAGGTTGCGGAGATGAGGATGCTTAGGTGGATGTGTGGGCACACCAGGCTGGATAAGATCAAGAATGAAGTTATTCGTCAGAAGGTAGGGGTGGCTCCGGTGGACGAAAAGATGCGGGAAGCGAGGCTGAGGTGGTTCAGGCATGTTCGGAGGAGGGGCTCCGATGCCCCGGTGAGGAGCTGCGAGCGGTTGGAGATTGTTGGTGGTCGGCGAGGGAGAGGGAGGCCTAAGAAGCATTGGGGAGAGGTGATTAGGCAGGACATGGCCAGAATGCAGGTTACCGAGGACATGACTCTTGATAGGGGAGTCTGGAGGTCTAGAATCAAGATTGTAGGTTAGGGGCTCATAAGTGATTAAGTATGGTAGTTACTGCTTGATATTACTGCATGCGACTGTATTTATGTTGCTTATGTTTTCATAACTATTTACGTTACTTTTGTGGGAGTACCTATGCTTTATTATTTGATTTTGTCTAGCTTGTGTTTCTAATTTTATCTCTGTTTCTTAATGCAGCTTCCCCATTTTTACTCTACTCGCCGAGGGTCGATTGGAAGCAGCATCTCTGCCCTTTCGGGCAGGGGTAAGGCTCGTCTACATATTACCCTCCCCAAACCCCACCTGATGGGAGTATACTGGGTAGTTGTTGTTGTTGTTGTTCTTGTTATTTCCATGCCGCTACTGTTACACTTTTGGCCTATTTAAGTATTTATGCCAGTATCTACTAACTATTTCATTTTTTTATTTTTAAAATAAGAATTAATTTTTCGACCCCACCTTTACCATGTGTCCTTTTATGTTAATTGGTTCTTTCTTTACTTGCTCCACATTTCTTTTAACCCTGCTTGCCATTCGAGGAGATGGAGGCAGCCGCATTGCGACATCTAAAATTTCCGGCCACATATTCCTCCTCAACCTCAATATCATCTCTTCAGCAGCCGTTGGTTCCTCGTTCCAAAATCTTTCAGAATGAATTCCTCCTTTAAGACGCCTATGATTGCTTGAGCTTCCGACCCCAAAACTGACCAACCAAATCCCAGCACTAATGAACCTGGGCTTCCTTTCCTACCACAGGTTATTCCCAGTCCCTCCCTTTAACTCCTCCTAGAACACTTAAATTTCGTTAATCACGATTTTCACGATTATTTTGGCAATATTTTCAAAATCTTAACGGAGTAATTTATTTTATTTTATTAGATTATTATTTACATATTACTCCTCATCCATGAGGTCGTTTCTGAAATTTTATGACAAGCAGGAGGATTTGATCTTATTATAACTGGGAGTTGGTTCAGTTGGAGGAGCTGTGATAAAGTATGGAAGTGTTATTTTCCCAGAGATAACTAGAGTTTGGTTTTGGGTTATGTTGTTGGTTTTTATTGGGTTGAGCTTGGTTAATTATATATAATCAGGGTTAAAAAACATATTGGGTCAAGTAAAGAAGAACCAATAATATAAAGACACGTGGCAAAGGTGGGTCAAAAAATTAATTCTTATTATTTAAAAATCAGAAAATGGAACCGTTAGTAGACAGTGACATAAATAGGCCAAAAGTATAACGGTAGCGGATAGTGACATGGAAATAGCGACTTTTTAACGGATGACATAGATATGCCATTTAGGCCTTTTCCGAAAAGATTATAAACTAAAATAGGTTTTTTTAAAAATCTTTTTATCTTTCTAACTGGCAATAATGCTGAACACCTTTATATCTTATCAAAATCAATCGAGCGGAGTTTAACCTACATTGTTACAAATCTTGTTTGAGTTTACTTTCAGGAAATAAAAGAAAACATTACAACATTTCTGTATCAGCTGGAGTAGCCATTAAAGTCGGAATGGTTTGTTTGTTTTCCTTAAATTGTCTCAAGGAATCTCCACATCATGGGTTAGTTTTTCGAACTGAATTAGACTCAAGATTCATCTTTTGATATGATATTAGAGCCACATCCAAAATATTCATTTAGTTCAATATTGGTGCTCCTTTTCATCCTTTTTATATGATCTTGGCAACCTTTTAACTCATTTCTGACTTTTGGCGCCTCTGGACTTGATAATAGGGCAATTAAGGAATCTAATCAAAAGCACAAAGATGAAGGATGTCGTTGGTCAGTATCTTTCTTTGTTCTAATCTATTTGATGATAAATGGAAAAGCGAAAATCAGGCAAATTATGGTACATAAATTGAAATTTGGTATGTATTTTTTTTAATAATTATGTATTTTTTTATAATTGATATTCATATTTTTTAATAACTTAATTGTACAAATTACTTACCCAAGGGTTACGTGCTCGATATTTTTAAGGCCTAGTGGCACCAAACTATCATTAATAATTATGTTTCTTTTAAATTGAAATTCATATTTTTTTATAACTTAATTGTACAAATTAATAACCAATGGGTTCCAGGCTCGAAATTTTTGAGGCCCAGTGGCACCAAACTATGATCAATAATTATATATTTTTGTAGGGATTTTTACCTATCTATACCGTATAGCAAACCTTATTACCTTCCATGTTTAAGGTTTGTGTTTATTATATTTTAGCATACCAAATTTCAATTTATGTACCATAATTCAAATTAAGAGTATAATTATTGCTTCATTTATTCTAGGCACGATTTTAGGAGCATATATTCACTTTAAGTGTATAATTTCATTATACTTTTTCCAAATATTAATCTCGTTAATTGTCTTTTTTTTTTAAAAATGGCTCTATTAACATAATATTTAAGCATACTGTCAGAATTGTTAAGCACGCTGTCAAAATTTTAAAGTACATTGCCAGAATTTGAAGCATGCTATCAGAATTTTGAAAAATGATGCCAAAAGTGAAATTACTGGTTTGTCTGAATATTATCTGGATATTCACATAAACAAACAATTCCATTACATGGACCAATAAGTCTAATGTGACCAAATTTGTCACTGAAATATGATGGAAAATCTTGATTAATAAACACATCAAATGTGTCATTTGTCCATAATGAGACCACCCTTTTATTTGTAATATTTCCGCGACGACTAATGAATAAACGAAGGTAATTTTTTCATGCCTAGAATAAATGAAGCAATAATTATACCCTTAATTTGAATTATGGTACATAAATTGAAATTTGGTATGCTTAAATATTTTGACACATGATTGTAGTTTAATTGTAGTATAAATGTAACAATACAACTTTATATAATACTTAAACTGATTTGTAGTTTATTTTGTAGAAATGGTATCTACAAACTGAATACATTGAATCTTAATATTTCAATTCTCATTTCAATTGTAGCATAATTGGCCTTTTCGATATAATTGTAGAAGTTTTAGTCTTCCCAATCTACAATTTATCTACAAATTATCTATAATTTATCTATATTTTATCTACAATTCTACAATTTAACTACATTTTCTGGAAAAATATGTCTTCTTCTTCTTCGACGAGCTTCAATCTGAAATTCAGTGAAAACCAAGTCTAGTCTTCACCAAAACCCCTCAAAATTGAGATATAAACTCCTAATCATATTTCGAATTATTTACAACAACACCCAATCCAAGGGATTTTCAATTGTAGCATAATTGGCATGTTCGACATAATTGTAAAAGACTTGTAGAAGTTTTAGTCTCCCAATCTACAATTTATCTACAAATTATCTACAATTTATCTACAGTTCTACAATCTAACTACAATTTAACTACAATCTCTGGAAAAATATGTCTTCTTCTTCTTCGACGAGTTTCAATATGAAATTCAAGTCAAAACCAAGTCTAATATTCACCACAACCCCTCAAAATTGAGATATAAACTCCTAAACATATTTCGAATTATTTACAATAACACCCAATCCAAACAAATAATGATTTTTGAAAATCCAAATTTGAATTCAAAGCTTTCAAGCTTTTTAATGGCTATCATTGATGGAAAATATATGGAGAAGGAGAGAATTACGCTGCAATGGATTTTCTTCCGATTTAAATTTTGAAATTAATGGTGTAGAATCACATTAAATCTGATTGCTACAAAATTGGCGCTTTTTTAGGGTAGAATTCACCTATTTTTGGTTTGGTACAATTTTGTAAACAAACTATGGTCTAGGCGGGTAAATATCAAATAATGAACATTTTTGGTAATAAGGTTTGCTATATAGTATAGATAGGTAAAAATCCCATTTTTTTTATAATTGAATTCATAATTTTTAATAACTTAATTGTACCAGTTACTTACCCACGGGTTCGGGGCTCGATATTTTTGAGGCCCAGTGCCACCAAACTATCATTAATAATTATGTATTTTTTTATAATTGAAATTCTTATTTTTAGTTAACATAATTGTACAAATTACTTACCCATGGGTTCCGGGCTCGATATTTTCGAGGCTCAGTGGCACCAAACTATCATTAATAATTATGTATTTTTTATAATAGAAATTTATATTTTTTTATAACTTAATTGTACAAATTACTTACCCATGGGTTCCGGGCTCGATATTTTTTATTCCCAGTGGCTTCAAAACTATCATTAATAATTATGTATTTTTTTAATAACTTAAATTCATATTTTTTAATAATTTAATTGTACAAATTACTTACCCATGGGTTCTGGACTCGATATTTTTGAGTCCCAGTGGGTCCAAAACTAACACCAATAATTACGTATTTTTTTATAATTTAAATTAATATTTTATAATAACTTAATTGTACAAATTACTTACCCATGGGTTCCGGGCTCGATATTTTTGAGGTTCACTGGCACCAAACTATCATTAATAATTATGTATTTTTTTATAATAGAAATTCATATTTTTTGATAACTTAATTGTAAATATTACTTACCCATGGGTTCCGGGCTCGATATTTTTGAGTCCCAGTGGCTCCTAAACTATCATTAATAATTATATATTTTTTTTACAATTTAAATTCATATTGTTTAATAACTTAATTGTACAAATTACTTATCAATGGGTTCCGGGCTCGATATTTTTGAGTACCAGTGGCTCCAAAACTATCATTAATAATTATGTATTTTTTTATAATTTAAATTCATATTTTTTAATAACTTAATTATAAAAATTACATACCCATGGGTTCCGGGATCGATATTTTTGAGGCCTAGTGGCAGCAAACTATCATTAATATTTATGCATTTTTTATAATAGAAATTCATATTTGTTAATAACTTAATTGTATAAATAACTTACCCATGGGTTCCGGACTCGATATTTTTGAGGCTCGGTAGCACAAAACTATCATTAATAATTATGTATTTTTTTATAATTGAAATTTGTATTTTTTGATAACTTAATTGTACAAATTACTTACCCATGGGTTCCGAGCTCAATATTTTTGAGGCTCAGTGGCACAAAGCTATTATTAAAATTCATATTTTTTGATAACTTAATTGTATAAATTACTTTTTTTGGTAATTAAGAATTTTATCAATCACCAAAGATGTTGCAACACAAAATCATAGTTCAGCTTATACACAGCTGACTATCACATATAGTCTGTATACCAACTATCTCTATAACTATCTAACCTATTTACAAGAGAAATTGCTGCATCTGTTATCTAATTTTGGCGGTTCCTCTAACATTACAAGAATAAGCTAGGTCCCTGAGTAAAGTATCACAATTACGGAAACCATTTCGAATATCCTCGAGTTTCTCTCCAGCCACAAAGTATAGAATAATTCAGCTATATCCATTTTGAATATGTTAGCTCTACAAGACTTTCCTTTTGCATTGCTAACTATCCACTGGATATACTGGTCCAGTTCTGCATTCTGGGATGATCTTCTCTGAGCCAGGACAGTGTTTGGTCCCTTAAGTCTGTAGCATATGGGCAAGTATGGAACAAATGATCTCTGGATTCTGTAGCATGTTGGTACAGTACACATTTCTGATCCACATTCATTCCCCACTGTATTAGCCTATCTTGGTTTGTAGCCTATCATGAAGTACCAACCATAAGTTGAAAACAGCTTTGGGCCTGGCATAGTTCTGAGCAGTTAGATTCCATGGGACTCTCGGGAGTTGGCCAATCTGAAATAGATAGATTTGTTTAATGGAGCATACTGACATATTAAGGCCTTGGTGTTGTTGTAGCGGACCTCGTGCTGCAATTATCTTTCGAACCATCCAACTAGCTTGCCTGGGGGTAGGAGTGTTCTCCAGTTGATGTTGCTTCATATAAACAACATGAATCCATTTGACCCAGCCAGATCCCACCAAAGTTTAGCAATTGCAGCCTTGTTCCATAGAGATATGTTAAGTTATCAATTCGTATTTTTTGATAAATTAATTGTACAAATTACTTACCCATGAGTTCCTAGCTCGATATTTTTGAGTCTCAGTGGCTCCAAAACTATCATTAATAATTATGTATTTTTTATAATTTAAATTCATATTTTTTAATAACTTAATTAAACAGATTACTTACCAATTGGTTCCGGGCTTGATATTTTTGAGGAGCAGTGGTACCAAACTATCAGTAATAAATTTATATTTTTTATAATAGAAATTCATATTTTTTAATAACTTAATTGTATAAATTACTTACCCGTGGGTTCCAAGCTCGATATTTTTGAGGCCCAGTGGCACCAAACTATCATTAATAATTATGGATTGTTTTAAAATTGAAATTCATATTTTTTTAATAACTTAATTGTACAAATTACTTACGAAGGGGTTACGAGATCGATATTTTTAGGCCCACTGGCACCAAACTATCATTAATAATTATGTATTTTTTATAATTGAAATTCATATTTTTCAATAACTTAATTGTACAAATTACTTATCAATAGGTTCCGGGCTCAATATTTTTGAGGCCCAGTGGCACCAAACTATGATTAATAATGTATTTTTTTTATAATTGAAATTCATATTTTTTGATAACTTAATCGTATAAATTACTTATCCATGGGTTCCTGACTCGATATTTTTCAGGCCCACTGGCACCAAACTACCATTAATAATTATGTATTATTTTTATAATTGAAATTAATATTTTTTATAAACTTTATTGTACGTATTACCTACTCGTGGGTTCCGGGCTCGATATATTTGAGGTCCAGTGGCACCAAACTAACATTAACAATTCTATATTTTATAATAATTTAAATTCATATTTTTTGATAACTTAATTGTACAAATTAATTATCCATGGGTTCCGTGCTCGATATTTTTAAGGCCCAGTGGTACTAAACTATCATTAATAATTATGTATTTTTTTATAATAGAAATTCATATTTGCTAACTTAACTTTATAAATTTCTTACCTATGGGTTCCGAGCTCGATAATTTTGAGGCCCAGTGGTACTAAACAATCATTAATAAGAATGTATTTTTTTTTATAATTGAAATTCATATTTTTTAATAACTTAATTGTGCAAATTACTTACCCATGGGTTACGGGCTTGATATTTTTGAGTCTCAATGGCACCAAACTATAATGAATAACTATGTATTTTTTAATAACTAAAATTCTTATTTTTTAACAATTCTATTGTACATACTTACCCGTGGGTTCCGGGCTCGATAATTCCAAGGCCCAATGGCACCAAACTGTCACTAACAATAATTATGTATTTTTTTATAATTGAAATTCATATTTTTTTATAACTTAATTGTACAAATTAATTATCCATGGGTTCCGTGCTCGATATTTTTGAGGCGTAGTGGCATTAAACTATCATTAATAATTATGTATTTTTTTATAATGGAAATTAATATTTTTTGATAACTTAATTGTACAAATTACTTAGTCATGGGTTCCGGCTCGATATTTTTGAGGTCCAGTGTCACCAAACTATCATTAATAATTATGTATGTTTTATAATTGAAAATATTGTACAAATTACTTACCCATGGGTTCGGGGCTTGATATTTTTGAGGCCCAGTGGCACAAATCTATCATTTTTAATTATTTATATTTTATAATTGAAATTCATATTTATTAATAAGTTAATTGTACAAATTACTTGCCCATGGGTTCCAAACTCAATATTTTTGAGACCCAGTGACCCCAAACTATCATTAATGATTATGTATTTTTTTTTGAATAAACAGATTTTCTATTCCATTCTGTCAGAAATTGTACACGTACAAAACTAGATGCTGACCATCTATACTCATATGTTATACAGTCGCTACACCTATTATCAATCTAATAAGAATTACAATATCACTCTTTGATAATAAATGTGACAAATCTGTCCCAAGAGCAGCCTAGGTAATGGTTTAAACTTTGTTCCCTCCATTTATGAGTTGAAGCTCCTCTTGAGTGGAGATGGACTACTATTTCCTTACAAACATTATCGCTCAGCATATTACCTCCTTGTAATCTCATTTTATTATGCTCTCTCCATATCACTATCACCAGAATCCCAAACAGACAGGCAGTGATTTCTGCTACTCCAGTTCTACTTCTTGCCAGTTTACTGACCCAGTCACATTCCTTTTTCCAGTCAGAAATGGGTCTTTTATAGCCCAACCAGTTTAGGAGTCGATTCCAAAGTGCTTTAGTCTTCAAGCAATCAAAGCATAGATGATCAAAAGTTTCACGATACATTACACAGAAAATACATTCCTGTGGAACCAGGATATTGAGTTCCTGGAGTTTGTCCACAATTGCTAATCTCTTGTGCAGAGCCAGCCACAAAATAAATTTGTACCTGGGGTATAATTGAGTCTGCAGTATGATGGTCTTCCATTGGACTTTACAGTATTGAGGATGTTGGTGTCTATATAACTTCTTGATGCTGAATGAATCACCCTTCTGAAGCTGAGGCAATCGACTGTCCAGGTTGCCGTGAAGAGTTGCAATGCCATTTATTAACTCTCTCGACTCAAATATTTTCCTAATTGCCTAAGCAGCAGATCTAGGCACCGGCATGTCATCAATACAACAATTTTTAATATAGAATGTATGCACCTATTTTATCCACAGACTATCCTTCTTCTTGGTCAGTGCCCATAGGTGCTTTACAACAGCAGCCTTGTTCCACTTAATCAGGTTCAACACATTTAAACCCCCTGCACTGTATGGCATACAGAGTGTTTCCCAGGCACCCAGAACTTTCCTTGACATTGTAGCTGAACCTGTCCAAAGGTATGATCTGCATATTACTTCAGTCATCCTCAGAACTTTTTTAGGCAGTAGAAAAATTTGGGACCAATAGGCTTGGACACCAAACAATACTGATTTAATTAGCAGAAGTCGAGAAGCATAGGAGAGCAGCCTTGATGACCAGCAGCTTATTTTCTGTGTGATTTTCTCAACTAATGGCCAACATTGAGCAATGGTCAATTTCTCTGAATCCAGAGGCATCCCCAAATATTTAAATGGAAGCCTGCCTTCAGGAAAACCTAATGCCTATAAGATCTCCTCCTTCTGCCAGTTTGTTACCCCTGTTATATACACAGCACTTTTGTCAGCATTTGCTTGAAGTCCATAAGCTTTGGAGAAATTCTGGAAAGCCTGCTTCAGTAATTATAATTATGTATTTCTTTATAATAGAAATTCATATTTTTTGATAACTTAATTGTACAAATTACTTACCCATGGGTTTCGGGCTCGATATTTTTGAGTCCTAGTGGCCCCAAACTATCATTACTAATTATGAATTTTTTATAATTTAAATTCATATTTTTATAATTTAATTGTACAAATTACTTACCCATGAGTTCCGGGCTCGATATTTTTGAGGTCGAGTGGCACCAATCTATTATTAATAATTATGTATTTTTTATAGTAGAAATTTATATTTTTTTAATAACTTAATTGTATAAATAACTTACCCATGGGTTCCGTGCTCGATATTTTTTAGGCTCAGTGGCACCAAACTATCATTAATAATTATGTATTTTTTTATAATTGAAATTTATATTTTTTGATAACTTAATTATACAAATTACTTACCAATGGGTTCCGAGCTCGATATTTTTTAGGCCTAGTGGCACCAAACTATGATTAATAATTATGTACTTTTTTTATAATTGAAATTCATATTTTTTTAATAACTGAATTGTACAAATTACAAACTATCATTAATAATTATGTATCTTTTTTATAATTGAAATTCATATTTTTTAAAAACTTTATTGTACATATTACTTACCCGTGGGTTCCGGGCTCGATATTTTTGAGGCCCTGTGGCACCAAACTATCATTAACAATTCTATATTTTTTTTTATAATTTAAATTCTATTTTTAGATAACTTAATTGTACAATTAATTATCCATGGGTTTCGGGCTCGATAATTTTGAGGCCCAGTGGCACTAAACTATCATTAATAATTATGAATTTTTTTTATAATTGAAATTCATATTTGATAACTTAATTGTATAAATTACGTACTCATGGGTTCCGGGCTCGATAATTTTTAGGCTCAGCGGTACTAAACAATGATTAATAATAATAATGTATTTTTTATAATTGAAATTTATTTTTTTAATAATTTAATTGTACAAATTACTTACCCATGGGTTCGGGCTTGATATTTTTGAGTCCCAGTGGCACCAAACTTTTTTTTTGGTAATTAAAGTTTTATTAATCACCAACGTATATGCTTTACAAAATCATAGTCTAGCTTATACTCAGCTGACTATCTCTAATTCATCAAAACTCACTGCATAGAATCAACACTCTCTCCTAACGATACTAAATGTTAAATTGCTGCAATACTTTCCTAATTCTATGGGTACCTTTCACATTACAAATGTATGCTATCTCCCTCAATAAGATTACACAGTTACGAAAAGTGTTGTTGAAAATTCTCGCATTTCTTTCCATCGAGACAACATATGTGACTTCAGCAATTACCATTTTCAAGATAGTTGCTCGACAAGATTTCCCTTTTACTTTACTTATGAGCCAGTGTAGTGTTTGATCCCAAGTACATGCTGGAGGATAACTCTCGTGTAGCCATTGCATAACTTGCCCCCAAAGATCAGCAGAGAAAGGGCATGATTGCATAAGATGGTCTCTGGTCTCTCTATGGCTATGGCATAATATGCCCTCCTGATCAACATTCAGTCCCCCACTTGCCTATTTGTCTTTAGTTGGTAGTCTGTCTTGTAGAGGCATCCACAAATTGAAGATTGATTTTGGTCTAGCATGATTGTTGATGATCAGATTCTTCCATGGAACTCACGGGAGATCTCCTAGCTGCAAGTGATATAGTTGTCTAATGGAACAATTCTGACTCCTCCAGTGTTGGAAAGTCTGCAGAATAGCTCTTGAGGCTATAATTTTCCTGACCATCCAACTGGCTTGTGTAGGAATTGGCATGTCCTCTATCAGCTTATCTGTTATGTAATAAGCAGTAATCCATCTTATCCACAGTTTATCCTCTTTGTGAGCACGATCCCAACAGGTCTTTGCAATTTCAGCTTTATTCCAGAGCATAATATTAACAAGGTTCATCCCTCCTGCTGATTTGGGGGTGCACATTCTGTCCCAAGAGACATAGGCTTTCTTAGTGATGGAATTTATACCAGACTAGACAAAACTTCTGCAAATAACTTCAATCAGTTTAAGTACTTTAGCAGGAAGAATAAAAATCTGTGCCCAGTAAGCTTGAATGCCAAATAGGACAAGTTGAATCCTTCCAGTGTAAGATAGTGTCCTGGCAGTCCAAGAAGTAATCTTGGCTGTACTAGAGGTTGCCATTGGATTAAGGCAATCTTCTTAGTGGAAAGAGGCACACCTAGATATTTGAAAGGAAGCTCCCCATGAACAAACCCAGGTGATCTATAATCTGTTTCTGCATTTCCAGTGATTTACCTCCAAAATATACTGAGCTTTTGCTCAGGTTTGCCTGCAGACCAGAGGCTTCAGAGAACTGTGAAAAACATGTGAATATGGCTCTGATGGATGCAATCTCTCCTTTACCAAACAGTAATAGATCATCAGCAAAACACATGTGAGTGATTCCTAGCTTTTTGCATCTAGGATGGAACTGGAAAGCTGGGTCTTTCTTTAGTTCATTGCAAGATTTGCTCAGGTACTCCATGACCAGTGCAAATAAGAAGGGGAAATTGGGTCCCCTTGCCTAAGTCCTCTAGCAGCATCAAAGGGTTCTGTTGCCTCTCCATTGACCAGTACTGACTACCTCACTGTTTTAATGCATTCCATAATCCAGTTGGTAAATCTGCTTGGGAAGCCAATCTCCTCCATAATCTGTTGTAGGAAAATCCATTCAACTGAATCATAGGCTTTTTGGAGATCAATCTTAATCATACATCTAGGTGTCACATGTGATCTCGTATAGCTTTTGACTAGCTCATGTGCCAAGATGACATTCTTAGCTATCTTTCTACCTGGGATAAAACCCGATTGGGCTTCACTGATGATGCTCGGCATTACTTTTTGCAATCTGTTAGCCAATATTTTTGAAATCAGTTTGTAGAGGACTAAGCAGTAAGCAATTGGCCTATACTCTTTAACTGTACTAGGCTTGGATACTTTAGGAATTAGAGTGATGGTTGCACAGTTGATAGGCCTGTACATCTTGGATGTTAAGAAAAACTCTTTGATGGAACAGATAATTTGCTTGCTAACGATGTTCCAAGACTTCTTGAAAAAAACAACATTATAACCATCAATTCCTGGGGCTTTATCATCTCCAATTGCTTTTAGACTCTGCACAATTTCAGCATCAGTGATATCCACACATAATTCCTTTCTTTGTTGCTGTGTTAGGACTGAGCCATTTGCCATGTACCTTTTATTAATTGCTGGAAGGACAGAAGCTGATGATCCCATAAGATTCTTATAGAAACCAGTGATCTCCTTTCTTGTACATGCTGCTATGGTGACTTTGTCTCCCATTACATTTATGAGTTCTGTGATATGTTTATTCTGAGTTCTCTCCTTCAGGACTGCTGTAAAGTACTTGGTATTAGAATCACCAAGTTGTATCCATTTTTCTCTGGCCTTTTGTTGTAGAACACTCTCTTCAATTAGTGACCACTTTTCCAGTTTCAGAACTATCTCTTTCTCTTTCTACTGCAACTTATCAGAATATGCCTTTGTCATTTGTTCTTGTACTTCTATCAGTTCTCTTCTGCAAAGTTCTGTCCTCTGAGGGATAGTCTTGAACTCCTTAACATTTAAGGACTTTAAGGGACCTTTCAATGTTTTGAGTTTGAACCACACTGACTTCATAGTGCCTGGGTTATCAGAAAACCAGACACTGGCCACAATCTGGTAAAACTCCTCATGTTCAGTCCAGACATTGAAAAACTTGAAAGGAATCTTACCTTTCCAGGAAGATGATTCCAATAACATTATCATGGGATTATGATCAGAAAATAGTGGTTGATTATATAATGTTTCCGCTTGGCTCCATTTAGGCATCCATTCAAAATTTCTAAAAACTCTATCCAGTCTGCTACAAACTCTATCTGTGCCAGTCTGCTTGTTTGTCCAGGTATAGTAGTCACCCTTCCAAGGTAGTTTTGACAGTCCGGCTTGTTGAATGCATTGACTAAATTCTTGAATTTCAGCATATCTGACAGGATTAAAGGACTGTCTATACTTATCATATAAAACAACATTGAAATCCCCTGCAACTACCTATGCTTCTGTTATCCCTGATGAAAGTGTCTGTAAACTACTCCATAGTGATCTTCTTTGTTCCATTCCATTGTATCCATATACCACAGTAAGAAAGCATGTAATGTCTCCTGTTCTTGTTCTAACCTTACTATGTATCAATTGACCTTCCTCCTGGATACCCTCAACTTCAAATATGTTTTGATCCCATAGAATCCATACTCTACCTTTTTGAGCAGAAACATAGTTTGTTAAAGTACCCCATCCAGGTGCCAGTAGTTTAGCAATTCTGCTAGCATTTATTTGTTTAACTTTGGTTTCTACCAAACCAACAAGACTAATTTTGTTTCTCCTACTATACTCCCTAACTTCTTTCTGCTTGTATCTTTTATTAACTTCTCTTATGTTCCAGAATAACCACTTCATTGATGAAAACTTGTACCCCCCTTTTCCCCCAGGTGTATCATCATGTTTACTACCAGAAACTGCCTCAAATCTATTACTAACAGTGATGGGAGTCAGTGGTGGGAAATTAAGAAAGTTGAAGATTGGACTCTGAGGTTGCTTCCCCGTATCTTCTTGCTTATCTTTCTCTGTCACCAGATGTTGAGGTATATTAACTTCTATAGGAACTTCATTTGGCACAATTTGTTTCACTATTGTCTCTCTTTGTATGGGAACAGTTTGGGCAGGAAGTTTACTCCTCCATTCTTGAACCATCTTGGTCTTCCTCACTTGATTAGGCTGGTTGAAGTTCTGCTTTGCTGAACAAATATGGCCAACCATTTGACATTTTTCACAGTAGGAAGGTTTCCAATCATACACTACCTCCTGCAAAAACTTCCTTCCATTTGGATCCATGACCCATACCTCCCTTGGTAGCTCTTTAATGACATTAACCTTTATAAGCATTCTGGCGTAGGAAATTCTTATCTGTTTAGCTGTACATTCATCTGCAAAAGTAGGTTTCCCTAAGACACTAGCAATCCTGCCTAGTGATCTCATTCCCCAGCAAGACATTGGGAGCTTCGGAAATTTTACCCATAGAGGAATGTCAGAAGGAAACTCCTCAGTGAAATCAAAATCTGGTGACCATTGCTTAAGGATCATAGGTCTGTTAGCAATTGAGTAAGGCCCTGCACATATGATCTCCTTAGCATCTTCAGTCGTTCTGAATTTAACTATATAATACCTTTCCTTATGATAATGCAACTCTGGTTCTGGGATATGTGACAAGTGAAGACTGATAAACCTCTTCATCGCATTAAAACCAGGCCCGTCCCCTATAATGTACACAACTAAAGCACATTTCCATTTCTTCTCTTCCTCTTCTACTTCTGATTTATTCAATTGTACCACTGGTTGTCCATCAATCATTACAGGAGGTATGTAATCCAACGCCATACCGTGTGTCGCAAACCTATTTTTCTGAAATAAAGTAGACCAAACCTTTTGGGGTTTCTCCACACTGTTTCTGCTGGTTTCCGGGTTCTCCTTTCCTTCCATAGCTGATTGACCTTGAATAGAGTGCTGCATGGCTTCTACTCCACTGGTTGATGCTTTCAATGGATCTGAAATCACCTCAATCGGAACTAGTGGAACCAGACCGACTTCACTCGGGACTACTGATGCAAATCAAGCTTCCTTGCGACTGTATCTCGGTGCGATGTCATCTCATTTGCATCGTGCTCAGCTACAACTGTGGTATCGGCGAACTGTACAGAGGGGTTCTGTACAGCGTTGGTATCTGATTTCTCCAAAATCAGTTGTTTGATTGTTGTTAACAGCTTCTCAAACGTTGATAGAGGTATTTTCCTTGGTCTTCCTCAGCCTTGACCTCGTCCTCTCGCCATTGTCACAAGCTCGGCGTACGTTTAGCTAACGTGCGCCGAGAGAAAAACGGAGAAGAGGAGAATTTAATTTAACTATAATTATGTATTTATTAATAATTATGTATTTATTAATAATTTAAATTCATATTTTTTTAATAACTTTATTGTACGTATTACTTACCCGTGGGTTCCGAGCTTGATATTTTTGAGGCCCAATGGCACCACACTATCATTAATAATTCTGTATTTTTTTATATTTGAAATTCATTTTTTTTATAACTTAATTGTACAAATTAATTATCCATCGGTTCCGGGCTTGATATTTTTGAGGCCCAATGGCCTAAACTATCATTAATAATTATGTATTTTTTTATAATGGAAATTCATATTTTTTGATAACTTAATTGTACAAATTACTTATTCATGGGTTCCGGACTCGATATTTTTTTATCCCAGTGGCACCAAACCATCATTAATATTTATGTATTTCTTTATAGTTTAAGTTCATATGTTTTATTAACTTAATTGTCCACATTACTTACCCATGGGTTCCGGGCTCGATATTTTTGAGGCCCAGTAGCACCAAACTATCATTAGTAATTACGTTTTTTTTTTATAATAGAACTTCATATTTTTTGATGCCTTAATTGTACAAATTACTTAACCATGTGTTCCGAGCTCGATATTTTTGAGGCGCAATGGAACCAAATATGATTAATAATTATGTATTTTTAATAATTGGAATTTTTATTTTCTAATAAGTTAATTGTACAAATTACATACCCATAGGTTCCATGCTCGATATTTTTGAGGCTCAGTGGCACCAATCTATCATTATTAATTATTTATATTTTTATAATTGAAATTCATATTTATTAATAAGTTAATTGTACAAATTACTTACCCACGGGTTCCGGGCTCGATATGTTTGAAGCCCAGTGGCACCAATCTATCATTAATAATTATGTATTTTTTTATAATTGAAATTTATATTTTTTGATAGCTTAATTATATAAATTACTTACTCATGGGTTTCGGGCTCGATAATTTTGAGGCTTAGTGGTACTAGACAATCATTAGTAATAATGTATTTTTTATATAATTGAAATTCATATTTTTTACTAACTTAATCGCACAAATTACTTACCCATGTGTTTTGGGCTCGATATTTTTGTTTCCTAGTGGTACCAAACTATGATTAATAATTATGTATTAATTTATAATTGAAATGCATATTTTTTAATAACTTAATTGTACAAATTATTTACCTACGCGTTTGGGGCTCGATATTTTTAAGGACTAGTGGCACCAATCTATCATTAATAATTATGTATTTTTTATAATTGAAATTCATATTCTTTTATAACTTAATTGTATAAATTACTTACCCATGGGTTACGAGCTCGATATTTTTAAGGCCTAGTGGCACCAAACTATCATTAATAAATATGTATTTTTTTATAATTGAAATTCATATTTTTTGATAACTTAGTTGTACAAATTAATAATAAATGGGTTCCGGACTCGAAAATTTTGAGGCCTAGTAGCACCAAACTAGTGTTTCCAAAGTATTTTTTTTCCTTGTTCGAAATGCAAACTTATTGGGCTCAGGTATTCCTCATTCCAAAAAAATTATATAACTAGTATATGGAATTTGCAGGAATTACCTATGGACTGGTAGTCATGAAACTAGTCATAGGTCTCCAATTGCTTGGGAAACATTGTGTAAACCAGAGGCAGCAGGAGGTTTGAACATTATTTCCTATGAAAGATGGAATAAAATAGCTCTATCAAAACTTCTCTGGGCCTTAATGTCTAAGAAAGACAAAGTCTGGATCAAATGGATTCATTGTCACTACATAAAGAAAAAAGACATTAATACTATGGAAATACCTAAACAAGCTAGCTGGCTCATTAGGAAATTGTTTGGAGCAAGAGAATGGTGGGCAACTGCAAACATGTACCAAAAATGGGCAATTTAGCATTAGGAAGGCATATATTCATACCACTCCACAATATCCCAAGGTTCGGTGGAAAAAATTATTGATGGTGACTGGCATGCTCCCGAAATAGAAATACATCTCATGGATGACACTACATAGACGCTTGGCAACAGTTGGCAGTTTAGCTAAATGGGGAATTGAATTTAATCAATCCTGCATTTTATGTGGAAAGGATATTGAAGAAACACACGACCATTTATACTTTGATTGCTTATACTCCCAAGCACTGTGGCAAGGTATGTTACAGTGGTTGAAGTTTCAAAGAACGACAGGCACATGGGAAACAGAAGTGCAATGGTTAACTACTAATGTTAACAGCAGAAACCCCAGAAAAACCATCTTAGGTGTGGTGTTTGCAGCAGTTGTTTACAACATTTGGATGGAAAGGAACAACAGAAGGTTTTAATAATCTAGCAGAGACGCCAAAGATCGAGCAAAGGAGATTACACTTCAAGTGCACTTTACTGGAATGAAGCTACCTAAATGGTCACCCATTCTGCAGAATATTAATAGTTATCCTTCATGCGAGTAACAACACTAATTCTGTGATAGGATATTAGCTTAACAACAACAGTTGTAGAATTTCTAATTGATTGTACTTTTGAGATCTTTTCTAGAGTCCAAAAGAACAGATGATGTAAATTTGCCAAATAGTTGAAATAAAAATAAATTTTCTTCTCTAAAAAAATAATTATGTATTTTTTTATAATTGAAATTCATATTTGATACCTTACTTGTATAAATTACTTACCCATGGGTTCCAGGCTTGATATTTTTGAGGCCCAATGTCACCAAACTATCATTAATAATTATGTATTTTTTTATAATTGAAATTTCTATTTTTTAATAACTTAATTGTAAAAATTACTTACCCATGGGTTTCAGACTCGATATTTTTGAGGCCCAGTGGCACCAAACTATCATTAATAATTATGTATTTTTTATAATTGAAAGTCATATTTTTTTAATAACTTAATTGAACAAATTAATTATCCATTGGCTCCGGGCTTGATATTTTTGAGGCCCAGTACCACCAAACTATCATTAATAATTATGTGTTTTCTTATAATAGAAATTCATATTTTTTGATAACTTAATTGTATAAATTACTTACCCATGGGTTCCCGACTCGATAGTTTTGGGGCCCAATGGTACTAAATTATCATTAATAATTACGTATTTTTTTTATGATAGAAATTCATATTTTTAATAACTTAATTGTACAAATTACTTACCCATGGGTTCCGGGATCGATATTTTTGAGGCTCAGTGGCACCAAACTATAATTAATAACTATGTATTTTTTTTATAATTGAAATTCATACCTATTAATGACTTAATTATGCAAATTACTTACCCATGGGTTCGGGACTCGATATTTTTGAGGCCCAGTGGCACCAAACTATCATTAATAGTTATGTATTTTTTTATAATTGAAATTCATATTTTTTGATAACGTAATTGTACAAATTACTTACTCATGGGTTCTAGGCTCGATATTTTTTAGGCCTAGTGGCACCAAACTATCATTAATAATTATGCATTTTTTTATAATGGAAATTCATATTTTTTGATAACTTAATTGTACAAATAACTTACCCATGGGTTCCGGGCTCGTAATTTTTGAGGCTCAGTGGTACCAAACTATCATTAATAATTATGTATTTTTTTATAATTGAAATTCATATTTTTGATAACTTAATTGTACAAATTACTTACCCATGGGCTCCGGGCTCGATGTTTTCGAGGCTCAGTGGCACCAAATTATCATTAATAATTATGTATTTTGTATAATAGAAATTCATATTTTTTGATAGCTTAATTTCACAAATTACTTACCCATGGGTTCCGGACTCGATATTTTTGAGTCCCAGTGGTTCCAAAACTATCATTAATAATTATGTATTTTTTTATAATTTAATTATATATTTTTTAATAAATTAATTGTACAAATTACTTGCCCATGTGTTCCGGGCTTGATATTTTTGAGTCCGAGTGGCTCCAAAGCTATCATTAATAATTATGTTATTTTTATAATTTAAATTCATATTTTTAATAACTTAATTGTACAAATTACTTACTCATGGGTTCCGGGCTCGATATTTTTGAGGCTCGGCAAACTATCATTAATAATTATGTATTTTTTTATTATAGAAATTCATATTTTTTGATAACTTAATTGTACAAATTACTTACCCATGGGTTCGGGGCTCGATATATTTGAGTCCTAGTGGATCCGAAACTATCATTAATAATTATGTATTTATTTCATAATTTAAATTCATATATTTTAATAACTTAACTCTACAAATTACTTACCCATGGGTTCCGGGCTCGATATTTTTGAGTCCCAGTGGCTCCAAAACTATCATTAATAATTATGTTTTTTTTTATAATTTAAATTCATATATATTTTTTTGGAATAAACAGATTTCTATTTCATTCCGTAAAAAAAGTATAAGTACAAAACATAGATGCTGACCATCTATTCTCATATGCTATACAATCACTACACAATTACCGCTCTAAAAAACAAAATCACTCTATGATAATACGTGTGACATAATCTATCTCAAGAGAAGGTCTTTCTCAATAGAATTTTAGGGGAAATTATTTAAACTTTGTAGGACAACCCTCCATTTATGACTTGAAGCCCCTCTGGAGTAGAGATGGACTACAATTTCCTTACAGGCAGTATCGCTCATCAACTTGCCTCCCTAGAATCTCATTTTATTCCGCTCCCTCCATATCGGTGTCACCAGGATCCCAAAGAGACAAGCAGTGATTTCTGCTAACCCATTTCTACTCTTTGCCAGCTTACTAACCCAGTCACATTCCTCCTTCCAGTCTGCAATGGATCGCTTATAGCCCAACCAGCTAAGGAGTCGATTCCAGATTTCTTTGGTCTTCAAGCAATCAAAGAAAAGATGCTCAAAGGTTTCTCGATGCAAATCACCGAAAATACAATCTTGTGGAATCAAAATATTTAACATCTGAAGTCTATCCACAGTTGCAAGTCGCATGTGAAAAGCCAACCACAATATAAATTTGTATCTGGGATGTAGTTGAGGCTGCAAAATGATGGACTTCCATTGAACTTTGTTGTACTGAGGTAGAAGTTGTCTATATAGCTTCTTGATGCTAAAAGACTCACCCTGCTGAACCTGCCTCAATCTGTTGTCCAGATTTACATTGAGTGTTGCAATGTCTTTTATCAACTCTCTCGACTCAAAAATTTTCCTTATTGCCCAGGCATCAGCCCCAGGCACTGGCATGTCTTCAAAACAACAGTTCTTAATATAGAAGGTATGCATCCATTTTATCCACTGGCTATCCTTCTTATTAGTCAGTGCCCATAGATGCTTAACAACAGTTGCCTTATTCCATTTAGATAGGTCCAATACATTCAGTCCCCCTGCACTGTATGGCATACATAGAGTATCCTAGGCAATCAGAGCCTTCCTTGAAACTGTGGCAGAACCTGTCCAAAGATATGATATGCAGATAGCTTCAGTCATCTTCAAAAAAAATTTAGGCAGTAGGAAAATCTGGGACTAGTAAGCTTGAATACCAAACAGAATAGATTTAATCAGTTGAAGTCGACCAGCATAAGAAAGTAGCCTTGACGACCAGCAAGTTATTTTCTGTGTAATTTTCTCCACCAGTGGCCAACATTGAGAAATGGACAGCTTCTTTGAATCCAAAGGCATCCCCAAATATTTGAAAGGGAGCCTGCCTTCAGAATATCCTAGCACCTGTAGTATCTCCTGTTTCTGCCAGTTTGTTACCCCTGCTAAGTACAATGCACTTTTATCAATATTTGCTTGAAGACCAGAGACCTTAGAGAATTCCTGGAGAGTCTGTTTGAGTAAGCTGATAGACTGAACATCTGCCTTACAGAACAAAAGAAGATCATCCGCGAAGCAAACATGTGCTACACCCAACCTCTTGCATCTAGGATGGAACTTGAACTCTTTCCTCATCATCATTTGTGGTGAAGCTGGATAGGCCAGCGTCCCCTGGATCACCACCTATCGGTAGCAAAGAGAAGCTGTTAGATGTGTTCAAAGAGGCTCCAGCACATTGTTGTACATTCTTTCCTTTTGCCAACCCTCTGTCAATCACCCTGCTTCCAGCATTGTTAGTCTGCTTACATTCCTCCACTGTTCTATCAGTTTTAACCACCACATTAAATTCATATTTTTTTAATAACTTAATTGTACAAATTACTTACCTATGGGTTCCGGGCTCGATATTTTTTAGGCCGAGTGGCACCAAACTATCATTAATAATAATGTCTTTTTTATAACAGAAATTCATATTTTTTAATAACTTACTTGTATAAATAACTTACACGTGCGTTCCGGGCTCGATATTTTTGAGGCTTAGTAGCACAAAACTATCATTAATAATTATGTATTTTTTTATAATAGAAATTCATATTTTTTTGATAACTTAATTGTACAAATTACTTACCTATGGGTTCCTGGCTCGATGTTTTTGAGTCCCAATGGCTCCAAAACTATCATTAATAATTATGTATTTTTTTTATAATTTAAATTCATATTTTTAATAACTTAATTAAACAAATTACTTACCAATGGGTTCCGGGCTTGATATTTTTGAGGCGCAGTGGCACCAAACTATTAGTAATAATTTTATATATTTGTAAAATAGAAATTCATATTTTTTAATAACTTAATTGTATAAATTACTTACCCATGGGTTCCAGGCTCGATATTTTTGAGGTCTAGTGGCACCAAACTATCATTAATAATTATGTATAGTTTAAAAATTGATATTCATATTTCTTTAATAACTTAATTGTACAAATTACTTACGAAGGGGTTACGAGATCGATATTTTAAGGCCCAATGGCACCAAACTATCATTAATAATTATGTATTTTTTATAATTGAAATTCATTTTTTTTAATTACTTAATTGTACAAATTACTTATCAATTGGTTCCGGGCTTGATATTTTTGAGGCCCAGTGGCACCAAACTATCATTAACAATTCTATAGTTTTTATAATTTAAATTTATATTTTTTTATTACTTAATTGTACAAATTAATTATCCATGGTTCCATGCTTGATATTTAATTGTATAAATAACGTACCCATTGAGGCTTAGTTTTGTAACAATCTGTTTCATCTTTGCATCCTTCACTCTAGTTTCTATACATCCTATACAATCTACTTTATGCCTTTTCAGAAAGAGTCTCAGCTCCTTCTGTTTATGGGCCTTATTTAGACCCCTAATGTTCCATGTGAAGACTATCATGATGTGGTGAAGCTCGATAGGCCAGCGTCCCCTGGATCACCACCTATCAGTAGCAAAGAGAAGCTATTAGATGTGTTCAAAGAGGCTCCAGCACATTGTTGTACATTCTTTCCTTTTGCCAACCCTCTGTCAATCACCCTGCTTCCAGCATTGTCAGTCTGCTTACATTCCTTCACTGTTCTATCAGTTTTAACCACCACATTAAATTCATATTTTTTAATAACTTAATTGTACAAATTACTTACCCATGGGTTCCGGGCTCGATATTTTTGAGGCCGAGTGGCACCAAACTATCATTAATAATAATGTCTTTTTTATAATAGAAATTCATATTTTTTAATAACTTAATTGTATAAATAACTTACCCATGGGTTCCGGGCTCGATATTTTTGAGGATTAGTGGCACAAAACTATCATTAATAATTATGTATTTTTTTATAGTAGAAATTCATATTTTTTTGATAACTTAATTGTACAAATTACTTACCTATGGGTTCCTGGCTCGATGTTTTTGAGTCCCAATGGCTCCAAAACTATCATTAATAATTATGTATTTTTTTTATAATTTAAATTCATATTTTTAATAACTTAATTAAACAAATTACTTACCAATGGGTTCCGGGCTTGATATTTTTGAGGCGCAGTGGCACCAAACTATTAGTAATAATTTTATATATTTGTAAAATAGAAATTCATATTTTTTAATAACTTAATTGTATAAATTACTTACCCATGGGTTCCAGGCTCGATATTTTTGAGGCCTAGTGGCACTAAACTATCATTAATAATTATGTATAGTCTCAATGGCACCAAACTATCATTAATAATAATGTCTTTTTTATAATAGAAATTCATATTTTTTAATAACTTAATTGTACAAATTACCTACCCAGGGGTTCCGGGCTCGATATTTTTTATTCCCAGTGGCTCCAAAACTATCATTAATAATTATGTATTTTTTTAATAATTTAAATTCATATTTTTTAATAAGTTAATTTTACAAATTACTTACCCATGGGTTCTGGGCTCGATATGTTTGAGTCCCAGTGGGTCCAAAACTATCATCAATAATTATGTATTTTGTTTATAATTAAAATTCATATTTTATAATAACTTAATTTTACAAATTACTTACCCATGGATTCCGGGCTCGATATTTTTGATGTTCAGTGGCACCAAACTATCATTAATAATTATGTATTTTTTTATAATAGAAATTCATATTTTTTGATAACTTAATTGTAAATATTACTTACCCATGGGTTCCGGGCTCGATATTTTTGAGGCCTAGTTGCACCAGACTATCATTAATAGTTATATATAGTTTAAAAATTGATATTCATAGTTCTTTAATAACTTAATTGTACAAATTACTTACGAAGGGGTTACGAGATTGATATTTTTTGGCCCAATGGCACCAAACTATCATTAATAATTATGCATTTTTTATAATTGAAATTCATATTTTTGAATTACTTAATTGTACAAATTACTTATCAATTTGTTCCGGGCTCGATATTTTTTAGGCCCAGTGGCACCAAACTATGATTAATAATTATGTATTTTTTTTTATAATTGAAATTCATATTTTTTGATAACGTAATTGTATAAATTACTTACCCATGGGTTCCGGGCTCGATATTTTTCATGCCCACTGGCACCAAACTACCATTAATAATTACGTATTTTTTTATAATTGAAATTCATATTTTTAAAAAACTTTATTGTACGTATTACTTACTCATGGGTTCCGTGCTCAATATTTTTGAGGCCCAGTGGCACCAAACTATCATTAACAATTCTATATTTTTTATAATTTAAATTTATATTTTTTGATAACTTAATTGTACAAATTAATTATCCATGGTTCCATGCTTGATATTTTTTAGGCACAGTTGCACTAAACTATCATTAATAATTATGTATTTTATATATAATTTAAATTCATATTTTTAATAACTTAATTGTACAAATTACTTACCATGGGTTCGGGCTCGATATTGTTTAGGTTCAATGGCACCAAACTATCATTAATAATTATATATTTTTTATAATTGAAATTTATATTTTGTAATAACTTAATTGTACAAATTACTTACCTATGGGTTCAGGGCTCGATATTTTTGAGGCCATGTGGCGCCAATCTATCATTTTTAATTATTTATATTTTTTATAACCGAAAATCATATTTATTAATAAGTTGATTGTACAAATTACTTACTCATGGGTTCCAGACTCAATATTTTTGAGACCCAGTGATCCCAAACTATCTTAATAATTATGTATTTTTTTATAATAGAAATTTATTTTTTGAATAACTTAATTGTACAAATTAATTTTCCATGGGTTTCGGGCTCGATATTTTGAATCCCAGTGGCCCGAAACAATCATTAATAAATATGTATTTTTTATTATTTAAATTCATATTTTTTAGTAATTTAATTGTACAAATTACTTACCCACGAGTTCCGGGCTCGATATTTTTTAGGCTCAGTGGCACCAAACTATCATTAATAATTATGTCTTTTTTTATATTTGAAATTTATATTTTTTGATAACTTAATTATACAAATTATTTACCAATGGGTTCCGGGCTCGATATTTTTGAGGCCTAGTGACATCAAACTATAATTAGTAATTATGTACTTTTTTATAATTGAAATTAATATTTTTTAATAACTAAATTGTACAAATTACAAACTATCATTAATAATTATGCATTTTTTTATAATTGAAATACATATTTTTTATAAACTTTATTGTATGTATTACTTACCCGTGGGTTCCCAGCTCGATATTTTTGAGGCTCGGTGGCACCAAACTAACATTTTAACAATTCTATATTTGTTTTATAATTTAAATTCATATTTTTTGATAACTTAATTTAACAAATTAATTATCCATGGTTCCGGGCTCGATAATTTTGAGGCCCAGTGGCACTAAACTATCATTAATAATTATGAATTGTTTTATTATTGAAATTCATATTTGATAACTTAATTGTATAAATTACTTACCCATGGGTTCCGAGCTTTATAATTTTTAGGCTCAGCAGTACTAAACAATGATTAATAATAATGTATTTTTTATAATTGAAATTTATTTTTTTAATAATTTAATTGTACAAATTACTTACCCATGGGTTCTGGTTTTGATATTTATTAGTCCGAGTGTCACCAAACTATTATTAATAATTATGTATTTCTTAATAATTGAAATTCATATTTTAATAACTTTATTGTACGTATTACTTACCCGTGGGTTACGAGCTCGATATTTTTGAGGCCCAATGGCACCAAACTATCATGAATAATTCTGTATTTTTTTACAATTTAAATTCGCATTTTTTGATAACTTAATTGTACAAATTAATTTCCATGGGTTCCGGGCTCGATATTTTGAGGCCCAGTGGCACTAAACTATCATTAATAATTACGTATTTTTTTATAATGAAAATTCATATTTTTTGATAACTTAATTGTCAAATTACTTATTCATGGGTTCTGAGCTTGATATTTTTTTGGCTCAGTGGCACCATTCTATCATTAATAATTAGTATTTTTTTATAATTTAAATTCATATTTTTAATAACTTAATTGTCCATATTACTTACCCATGGGTTCCGGGCTCGATATATTTTTGAGGCCCACTAGCACCAAACTATCATTAATAATTAAATATTTTTTTATAATGGAACTTCATATTTTTTGATGCCTTAATTGTACAAATTACTTACCCATGGGTTCCGGGCTCGATATTTTTTAGGCGCAGTGGAACCAAATATGATTAATAATTATGTATTTTTTATAATTGAAAATTTTATTTTCTAATAACTTAATTGTACAAATTACATACCCATGGGTTCCACGCTCGATATCTTTGAGGCCCAGTAGCACCAATATATCATTATTAATTATTTATATTTTTTACAATTGAAATTCTTATTAATTAATAAGTTAATTGTACAAATTACTTACCCACGGGTTCCGGGCTCGATATTTTTGAAGCCCAGTAGCACCAAACTATCATTAATAATTATGTATTTTTTAATAATTGAAATTCATATTTTTTGATTACTTAATTGTATAAATTACTTACCAATGGGTTCCGGGCTCGATAATTTTGAGGCTCAGCGGTACTAGACAATCATTAGTAATAATATATATTTTTCTAATTGAAATTCATATTTTGTACTAACTTAATTGTACAAATTACTTACCCATGTGTTTCGGGCTCGATATTTTTTAGGCCTAGTGGCACCAAACTATCATTAATAATTATGTATTTTTTATAATTGAAATTCATATTTTTTGATAACTTAATTGTATAAATTACTTACCCATGGGTTCCGGGCTCGATATTTTTGATGCCCAATGGCACCAAACTGTCATTAATAATTATGTATATTTTTTATTATTGAAATTCATATTTTTAATAACTTAATTGTACAAATTACTTTTTCTTTTGGTAATTAAACTTTGTATTAATCACCAAAGTGTTTGTCATACAGATCCATAGCACAGCTTTATACTCAGCTGTCTATCAAAATGAGCAAAAAGACTAACCTATACTATCCAAGAATTCAGCATTATAGTAAATAATGCTGAAGGTGTCTTCTTAGCCTAGGAGGAGCTCTAACATTACAAGTATAGGCAATATTTCTAAGTAGTTTGTCACTGTTATAATAGGTGTTTTCAAATATTCTCGCATTCCTTTCCAGTCATAGGACATACAACATTTCTGTCAAGGTCATTTTGACTATATGAGCTCGAGGAGATTTGCCTTTAGACTGCTCAATGAACCACTGGACAAATTGAGTTCTGTCCAGTAGGTTGCTTAGCTCCAATCCATTGTAATGTATGATATCTCAGCTGGGATGCAAAAGTGCAGCCCAGAAATAAGTGTTCTCTGGTTTCCACATTTTGTTGGCACATAACACAAGTGTCTGCCACATTCAGGCTCCATTTAATAACCTATCCTTGGTAGGTAATCTGTCTTGTAATAGCAGCCACAAGTTAATGATCTTCCGGACCATCCTACTAGCTTGTTTAGGGACAGTGATGGTCTCCAACTGTTGCTGTTTGATATAGACTGTGTGAATCCATTTCACCCATAATGCATCCTTCTTGTGTGCCAAATCCCAACTGAGTTTGGCTACAGCAGCCTTGTTCCACAGTAAGAGATTGGTCAAGTTCAATCCTCCAGCAGACTTTGGCATATAGATTTTTTCCCAAGCCACATATGCTTTCCTTGATACATTAACTGAGCCAGACCATATGTAGGATCTACATATTGCCTCAAGCAGTTTTATAACTTTGGAAGGTATGAGGAATAGTTGAGCCCAGTAGGCTTGAATACCAAAGACAACTGATTGTACCAGCTGGATTCTACCAGCATATGATAGCTGCCTAGCAGTCCAGGATGTAATCCTGGCAGTAATCTTGTCGACCAGTGGTTGCCATTGAACAATAGTCAGCTTCTTGGTAGCCAAAGGTACTCCCAAGTATTTAAAGGGAAGTTCTCCACGTACATAACCAAGATGGTCAAGAATTTGCTGCTGATCCCCAGGCTTTACCCCTCCAAAATAAACAGCACTCTTGTGCAAGTTAGCTTTCATTCCAGAGGCTGCAGTGAACTGAGAGAAATATGTAAACATGGTACTTACAGAGTGAGGTTCTCCTTTGACAAACAACAATAGATCATCAGCAAAGCTTAGGTGAGTTATTCCCAGGTTTTTACAACCAGGATGAAATGTGAAGCCTTTAGCTTGCCTCAACTCAGCCAGAGATCGACCATGAGTTTAGGGCTCGATATTTTTGAAGCCCAATGGCACCAAACTATCATTAATAATTATTTGTTTTTTTTATAATTGAAACTCATATTTGATAACTTAATTGTATAAATAACTTACCCATGAGTTCCAAGCTCGATAATTTTGAGGCTCAGTGGTACTAAAAAATCATTAATAATTATGTATTTTATAATAATTGAAATTTATATTTTTTAATAACTTAATTGTACAAATTACTTACCCATGCGTTCGGGGCTCGATATTTTTGAGGCCCAGTAACACCAAACTACCATTAATAATTATGTATTTTTTATAATTGAAATTCATATTTTTTTTTATAACTTAATTATAAAAATTACTTACCCATGGGTTCCGGGCTCGATATTTTGAGGCCATTGACACCATTAATAATTATGCATTTTTTATAATGGAAATTCATATTTTTTGATAACTTAATTATATAAATTACTTACTTATGGGTTCCGGGCTCGATATTTTTGAGGCCTAATGGCACCAAACTATGATTAATAATTATGTATTTTTTTAATAATTGAAATTCATATTTTTAATAGCTTAATTGTATAAATTACTTACCCAAGGGTTCCAACTTTGATATTTTTGAGGCCTAGTGGCACCAAACTATCATTTATACTTATGTATTTTATATTAGAAATTTATATTTTTTGATAACTTAATTGTATAAATTACTTACCTATGGGTTCCGGGCTCGATATTTTTGAGGCCCAATGGCACCAAACTATCATTAATAATTATGTTTTTTTATAATTTGTTAAGAATATGATTCTATTTAGAGTGAATGTCTATCTTGTAGAGAGTTTTACTTTGAGGCTAAGTCATTTTTCCTCCTATAGATAGAGGGGTCTTACCTCATTGTAAATCACTCCAAAATTCAATTAGAATTTTCTCTCTCTTTCTCTGCAATATTGCTCTTGTTCTTTTATTATTTAATAACACGTTATCAGCACGAGACTCTACCGTCTCAAGAAGCTCTTTGAGAAGATTAAGGTAATTTTTCTCCTCTTTTTAATTATGACTAACATTATGAAAAGAAAGTTCGTTGCCCTTGAAATTTCGGGCAAGAACTATGTGACATGGGTGTTGGATGCTGAAATCCATTTAGATGCAATGGGTCTTGGAGACGCCATTAAAGACAGAAATATAGCATCCACCCAAGACTGTGCTAAGGCCTTGATTTTCTTGCGCCATCACCTTGATGAAGGGTTGAAAATTGAATATCTCAGAGTCAAAGATCCACTTATTTTGTGGAATGACTTAAAAAGAAGATATGACAACTTAAAGTTGGTCACTCTGCCACAAGCACGATATGATTGTGCTCATCTGAGGCTCCAAGACTTTAAGTCTGTTTCTGAATATAATTCTGCGATGTTCAGAATTACTTCTAAATTGAAACTCTGTGGAGATACTATCACTGATTATGATATGCTTGAAAAAAACATTTACAACGTTTTATGCCTCCAATATGGTTCTGCAACAACAATATAGAGAGAAAGGTTTCAGGAAGTACTCTGAGTTGATTTCTCTTCTCCTTATGGCTAAGCGAAACAATGACTTGCTCATGAAAAATCATGAAAATCGACCTACTGGGTCTACACTACTGCCTGAAGTGGATGAAGTGTATTCCCATTATGCTAAGCGTGGAAAAGGCCATGACTCTAATCGTGGTCGTGGTCGTGGTCATGGCCGTGGACAAGGAAGAAATTTTCCTGGTGTCAATCACCCCCAAAGAAAAATAACCACCAAAAACGTAAAGGGAAAGATGAGAAGCCAAAAGCAAATAGTTCAGAAACTGAATGATATCGTTGCGGTGGAAAAGGGAACTGGGCAAATATTTGCTGTGTACCAAGACGTTTGGTTGAGCTTTATCAAGCATCTCTAAAGAATAAAGGCCCTGAAGCCAATTTTGTCTCTGACAATTATTTTGACATCACCCACTTGGATGTGGAAAACTTCTTTGAGCGTCTTGATGGGAAAATAGACCACTTGATCGGTGACGGATCTGTGGTTAAAGATGATTGAGCAGTTTAAATTTTATTTTTGCCTATTCATACTAGTTAGTAAATAAACATCATGTAATAATAGTTCTTTACATGAGAAGTAGCCATTAGTTTTATTTATTTTATGAAATTATGTAAGCTCGTTTTGATTAAATATAGTTCTAGTATTTATTTTAAATAATGTTTCAGTTGATTTAGTCCACTGTTTTCGTTTTAAACAATATGTGGTCATTACAATAACATTGGAACACTTTATATATGCATGAATGCATAACACATGTATTCTGTTGAAAGAAAAAAAAATTCATACTTCAGTACGAAACGGATTGATTTGCTAAAGTTTGCTAAAGTACAACAAATTCCCCGACAATATGAACTAGCGTGCCAATATTTGTACGAAACTTTAGCACTGAAATGCGATTTTTTTATTTTACTTTGTTTCTTTTCCTTTTTTCTGAAAATACTAATATTTATTTGTATATTTCTTTTATATGTTAAATTATGGTAAGCAAATATGAATATCTCAAAACTTGGATCAAAGTTCAATTGTAAAAATATTTGCTTAATTGATTCATGTACGACACATACAATATTCAAAGAGAAAAAATATTTCTCTCATTTAAGTATGTGTAAGACAGATGTTACTACAATTTCTGGTAGTAGTAAATTAATTGAAGACTCTGGAAGAGCTACTATAACTCTGCCTACGGGAACAATATTTTTCATAGAAAATGCAATGTTCTCCTCCAAGTCCAAGAGGAACTTGTTGAGTTTTATAGATATCCATCGAAATGGATATCATATTGAGGCAATAGATGAGAATAATCTTGAATATCTCATTATTACCAAGTAATGTCTCTGGCCAAAAGAGGGTTATTGAGAAGTTTCCATTTTTATCTTGTGGCCTGTATTGGACAAGAATTAGTGCAATTGAGGCACATTCTACCGTAAACCAAAAGGTTACTCATTCAAATACTTTCGTACTTTGACATGATCGATTGGGACATCCTGGATCAATTATAATGAGACGGATTATAGAAAACTCAAATGGGCATCCATTAAAAAATTTAAAGATTCTTTTAAATAATGAATTTTCTTGCACTTCTTGTTATCAAGGCAAGTTAATTATTATACCATCATCAACAAAGGTTGGAACTGAGTCACCTGTGTTTTTTGGAACGTATACAAGGGGACATTTGTGGACCTATTCACCCACCTAGTGGGTCGTTTAGATATTTTATGGTCTTAATAGACGCATCTTCTAGATGGTCTCATGTGTGCCTATTGTCATCTCGCAACCTTGCGTTTGCAAAATTAATGGCACAAATAATTCGATTACGGGCACAATTTTCCGATAATCCAATTAAGTCTATTAGATTAGATAACGCTGCTGAGTTTTCATCCCAAGCATTTATTGATTATTGCTTATCAATTGGGATAAAAGTGGAACATCCTGTAGCTCATGTTCACACTCAAAATGGTCTTGTAGATTCTTTAATTAAACGTCTGCAGTTGATAGCAAGACCGTCACTCATGAAAACGAGGCTGCCCATTTCGGTTTGGGGTCACACCATTTTGCATACAGCAATGCTAGTTCGTCTCAGAACGACAATTTATAACAAATATTCCCCGTTACAATTATTTTTGGGTCATGAATTTAATATATCCCATTTAAGAATTTTTGGATGCGCAGTATATGTACCTGTAGCACCGCCATATCGCACCAAAATGGGTCCGCAAAGAAGGTTAGGAATATATGTTGGGTTTGAATCGCCCTCCATTATTCGCTACCTCGAAACATTGACAGGGGATTTGTTCACTGCACGATTTGCAGACTGTCGATTCGATGATACACTTTTCTCAAAATTAGGGGGAGAAGTTGGTGAAACCAAACGGGAAATTTTGTGGAAAATTTCATCATTATCTCATCTTGATCCACATGCCTCTATTTGTGAAAAAGAAGTGCAAAAGATTATCCATTTGCAAAGAGTAGCAAATCAAATGCCAGACGCATTTACGGACTTGAAAATGATAACAAAATTACATATCACCGCAGAGAATGTTCCAATCCGTATTGATGTCCCTATTGGATAATCTTCTAGTGTCATAGCTAATGAGTCGAAAGCACGCCTAAAATGTGGCAGACCATTAGGTTCCAAATATCAAAATCGTAGAAAAAGGAAAGCAAATGATCAAAATGACACTACGAAAGAATATCTTGAGGAAATTCACGATTTAATAAAAGTGAGGATCTTGAACTTCAATCTGTTGGAGAATTTCGACAAAGACTTGATTAGCCAAAATGGCAAGAAGCAATCCAATCAGAATTGAATTCACTTGCAAAACGTGAAGTTTTTGGGCCTATAGTTCAAACACCTAATGGTGTTAAGCCTGTTGGCTATAAATGGGTCTTTGTACGCAAGAGAAATGAGAAAAACAAGGTACAAAGATATAATGCACGTCTTGTTGCACAAGTATTTTCACAAAGGCCTGGTGTCGAATATGAAGAGACATATTCACCCATTATGGATACTATAACTTTCCGTTTTCTCATTTGTTTTGCTGTCCTTGAAAAGCTTGACATGAATTTAATGGATGTGGTTACCGCCTACCTTTATGGCTCACTTGATAATGAGATATACATGAAAATTTCCGATGGATTCAAAATGCCAAACACACATAATTAAAAGTTCCGGGAAATATTTTCAATCAAATTGCAAAGATCTTTGTATCGTCTAAAGCAATCAGGACGAATGTGGTATAATCGTCTTAGTGAGTATTTATTAAAGGAAGGATATATAAATGATGTCATTTGCCCATGTGTTATTACAAAGAAAACAACATCGGAATTTGTTGTACTTGCCGTATGTGTTGATGACATAAACCTTATTGGAACTCCCATAGAACTCAAAAGGCAATTGATTATTTAAAGAAGGAATTCGAGATATAAGATCTCGGAAAGACAAATTTATGTCTTGGTTTGCAAATTGAACATTTGGCAAACAGAATTTTTGTTCATCAATCTGCCTATATAGAAAAGGTATTGAAACGGTTTTACATGGATGGATCATATCCTTTAAGTACTTCGATGGTTGTTCGATCACTTGATGTGAATAAGGATCCATTCTGACCTCAAGAAAAGAATGAAGAGCTACTTGGTCCTGAAGTACCATATCTTAGTGCAATTGGCGCACTAATGTATCTTCCAAATACTACAACGCCTGGCATAACTTTTTCAGTTAATGTCTTAGCAAGATATACTTCAGCTCATACAAAGAGACATTGTAATGGAATCAAACATATATTGCTGTATCTAAAAGGGACTGCTGATATGAGCTTATTTTATGGCAACAATTGCAGCCCTGGTCTTGTTGGTTATGCTGATGCTGGGTATTTATCTGGCCCACACAAGGCTCGATCTCAAATAGGTTATGTGTTTATCTGTGGAGGCACTGCCATATTTTGGCGATCGACTAAGCAATCAATTGTGGCTACTTCATCTAATCATGCTGAGATAATTGCTATTCATGAAGCAAGTCGAGAATGTATGTGGTTAAGGTCTATAATACATCATATTCGAGACAAATGTTGTTTGAAATGTGACAAACTACCCACGATTTTGTATGAAGACAATGCAGCATGGATAACTCAATTGAAGGGAGGATTCGTAAAAGGAGAATGGTGATATCAATGTGCAACAAATTCGTTCAAGTGATAATATGGCTGATTTGTTCACAAATTATCCACCGACGTCAACCTTCAAGAAGCTAGTGCACAAGATTGGGATGCGAAGGCTCAAGGATGTGAATTGATGCTCTCTTTCGGGGGAGTTAATGCGCGTTGCACTCTTTTTCCCTTACAAGATTTTATCCCACTGGGTTTTCCATGTAAGGTTTTTAACGAGGCAACCAATAGGTGCTTTTTTAAATATGTGTACTCTTTTTCTTTTCAAGAATTTTTTTCCCATTGGGTTTTATTTTAGTTAAGATTTTTAATAAGGCACATTATTTATTGAGTAGACAGAGTGTTGAGAATAGAATTCTATTTAGAGTGAATGTCTATCTTGTAGAGGTTTTATTTTGAGGCTAAGTCATTTTTCCTCCTATAAATAGAGAGGTCTTACCTCATTGTAAATCACCCCAAAATTCAATAGAATTTTTTCTCTCTCTTTCTCTACAATATTGCTCTTGTTCTTTTATTATTTTATAACATAATTAAAATTAATACTTTTTGATAACTTAATTGTACAAATCACTTACCCATGGGTTTCGGGCTCAATATTTTTGAGACCCAGTGGCCCCAAACTATCATTAATAATTATGTATTTTTTATAATAGAAATGCATATTTTTTGATAACTTAATTGTACAAATTACTTATCCATGGGTTCCGAGCTCGATATTTTTGAGGTCCAGTGGCACCAAACTATTAGTAATAATTTTATATTTTTTTATAATAGAAATGCATATTTTTTAATAACTTAATTGTACAAATTACTTACCCATGAGTTTCGGGCTCAATATTTTTTAGGCTAAGTGGCAACGAACTATTATTAATAATTATGTATTATTTATAATGGAAATTCATATTTTTTGATAACTTAATTGTACAAATTGCCTACCCATGGGTTCCGGGCTCGATATTTTTTAGGCTCAATGGCACCAAACTATGATTAATGATTATGTATTTTTTTTATAATTGAAATTTATATTTTTTTAATTACTTAATTGTATAAATTACTTACCCATGGGTTCCAGGCTCGATATTTTTGAGGCTCAGTGGCACCAAACTATCATTAATAATTATGTATTTCTTTTGAAATAGAAACTCATATTTTTTGATAACTTAATTGTATAAATTACTTACCCATGGGTTCCGGGCTCGATATTTTTTAGGCCCAATGGCACCAAACTATCATTAATAATTATGTATTTTTTTATAATTAAAATTCATATTTTTTTAATAACTTAATCGTACAAGTTACTTACCAATTGGTTCGGGGCTCGATATTTTTGAGGCTCAGTGGCACCAAATTATCAATAATAATTATATATTTTGCATAATTAAAATTTATATTTTTTATTAATTTAATTGTACAAACTACTTACTCATGGGTTCCGGTCTAGATATTTTTGAGGCCAAGTGGTACCAAACTATGATTTTTTTGGGTAATTAAGGTTTTTCATTAATCACCAATGAAGTAACATTACAAAATCATAGTCTAGCTTCAGCTCAGCTGACTATCTGTAAGATAACATAAAAACTGTATCTACTATCCTAACTACCTATCACTACTATATTCGAAGGTGTTGTAATTGTTTTCTAATTCGTGGGGTACCTCTAACATTACAATTATACACTATGTCTCTCAAAAGGGTTGTATTACAGCGAAATGTCTTGTTGAAGACTCTTGAATTCCTTTCCAACCAGATAGTATATGCAAATTCAGCTGCTACCATTTTGAAGATTGTTGCTCGACATGTTCGACCCTTGGCTTTGGTTACTAGCCACTGCATTTTCTGGTTCCAGTCATTGAGTTGAGGATAAGTCTCCTTCAGCCAATTCATTGTTCTTTCCCATAGGTCAACAGTGACTGGGCAGGACAATAGCAAAAGGTCTCTAGATTCTGGGTGATTTTGGCATAAGGTACATTGTTGATCAACACTCAGTTCCTAGTTGTGCAATCTGTCTTTTGTTGGGAGTTTGTCCTGTAAGAATAGCCATAGATTGAAGGTTGCCTTTGGCCTTGCATAGTTTTGTATGATTAAGTTCTTCCATGGGACTCTCAGCAGGTCTTGCATCTGTGAATGGTAAAACTATCTAATTGAGCATCCATGTTCCTTCCAGTTTTGGACCCTCTGTAAGATGTCTCTTAATTGGATGATCTTTCTGACCATCAAACTTGCCTGAGCAGGAATTGGAATGGATTCAATAGGTCTGTCTTTGATGTAGTACCCAGTGATCCACCTAATCCACAGTTTGTCCTTTTTATGAACTAGATCCCAGCATTTCTTTGCGATGGCAACTTTATTCCTTGAGATTAGTGAGATTCATCCCTCCTACTGATTTTGGTGTGCACATTTTGTCCTAGGAGATATATGCTTTTTAGTGATAGTGTTCATCCCAGACCAAATGAAGCTCCTACAAATGCCTTCGATCATCTTCAGGACTTTAACAGGGAGTATGAACAGTTATGCATAGTAAGCTTGGACACCAAAAATGACAGCTTGGACCAGTTGGATTCTCCCAGAGTATGACGGTGTTTTGGCAGTCCAAGAGGTGATCTTGGCAGTGATCCTGTCCACTAGAGGTTGCCATTGAAGCAATGTGATTTTCTTGGTGGACAAGGGGACTCCTAGGTACTTGAATGACAATTAACCTTGTTCATAGCCAAGATGGTCGAGAATCTGTTTCTGGATATCCAGTTCAACCCCCCCCCCCCCCCCCCAAAGTAGACAGAGCTCTACTATGATTTATAATTATGTATTTTTTTAATAATTGAAACTAATATTTTTTTAATAACTTAATTGTATAATTACATACCCATGGGTTCCGGGCTCGATATTTTTGAGGCCGAGTGGCACCAAACTATCATTAATAATTATGTAATTTTTTATAATTGAAATTCTTTTTTTAATAACTTAATTTTACAAGGTACTTACTCATGGGTTCCTGGCTCGATATTTTTGAGGCTCAGTGGCACCAAACTATCATTAATAATTATGTATATTTTTGTAATTGAAATTCATATTTTTTGATAACTTAATTGTACAAATTACTTACTCATGGGTTCCGGACTCGATATTTTTGAAGCTTAGTGGCACCAAACATCATTATTAATTATTTATATTTTTTATAATTGAAATTCATATTTTTTATTAACTTAATTGTACAAATTACTTACCCATGGGTTCCAGACTCAATATTTTTGAAGCCCAACGACATCAAACTATCATTAATAATTATGTATTTTTTTTTAATTGAAATTCATATTTGATAACTTACTTGTATAAATTACTTACCCATGGGTTCCGGGCTCGATAATTTTGAGCCTCGGTGGTACTAAAAAATCATTAATAATAATGTATTTTTTAATAATTGATATTCATATTTTTAATAACTTAATTGTACTAATTACTTACACATGGATTCCGGGCTTGATATTTTTGAGTCCTAGTGGCTCCAAACTTTGATTAATAATTATATATTTTTTAATAATTGAAATTCATATTTTTAATATCTTAACTGTACAAATTACTTACCAATGCGTTCGGGGCTCGATATTTTTTGAGGCCTGGTGGCACCAAACTATCATTGATAACTATGTATTTTTTTATAATTGAAATTCATATTTTTTGATAATTAATTATACAAATTATTTATCCATAGGTTCCGGGCTCGATATTTTTGAGGTCTAGTGGCACCAAACTATCTATAATAATTATGTATTTTTTATAATGGAAATTCATATTTTTTGATGACGTAATTGTACAAATTACTTACTTATGAGTTCCGGGATCGATATTTTTGAGGCCCAATGGCACCAAACTATGATTAATAATTGTGTAATTTTTTAATAATTGAAATTTATATTTTTGTAATAACTTAATTGTACAAATTACTTACCCATGGGTTCCGGGCTTGATATTTTTGAGGCCCAGTGGCACAAGACTATCATTTATAGTTATGTATTTTTTATATTAGAAATTCGTATTTTTTGATAACTTAGTTGTATAAATTACTTACCTATGGGTTCCGGGCTCGATATTTTTGAGGCCCAATGTCACCAAACTATAATTAATAATTATGTATTTTTTTATAATTGAAATTCATAATTTTTAATAACTTAATTGTACAAATTACTTACCCATGGTTTGCGGGTTCGATATATTTTAGGTTCAGTGTCACTAATCAATCATTAATAATTATGTATTTTATTATAATCGAAATTCATATTTTTTGATTACTTATTTGTACAAATTACTTTTTTTTGGTAATTAAGAATTTTATTAATCACCAAAGATATTTCAATACAAAATCATAGTTCAGCCTATGCACAGCTGACTATCACATCTAGACTGTATATCAACTATCTCTATAACTATCTAACTTATTTACAAGAGAAATTGCTGAAGCTGTTGTCTAATTTTGGGGGTTCCTCTAACATTACAAGTATAAGCTAGTTCCATGAGTAGGGTATCACTACTGCGAAAAACATTCTAAAAAATCCTCGAGTTTCTCTCCAGCCACAAAGTATAGAATAATTCAGGTGCCACCATTTTGAATATATTAGCTCTACTAGATTTTCCTTTAGCTTTACTAACTATCCAATGGATAAACTGGTCCCAGTTATGCATTCTGGGGTGATCTTCTCTGAGCCAGGACAGTGTTTGCTCCCTTAAGTCTGTAGCATTTGGGCAAGTATGGAACAGATGGTCTTTGGTTTCTGTAGCATGCTGGCACATAACACATTTGTTGTCCACAGTCATTCCCCAATGTATTAGCATATCCTTGGTTGGTAGCTTGTCATGAAGTACCAACCATAAGCTGAAAACAGCTTTGGGCCTGGCATAATTCTGAGCAGTTAAGTTCTTCCATGGGACTCTCGGGAGTTGGCCAATCTGAAATAGATAGATTTGTCTAATGGAGCATACTGACATGTTAAGACCTTGGTGTTGTTGTAGCAGACCTCTTGCTGCAATTATCTTTCGAACCATCCAACTAGCTTGCTTGGGGATAGGATTGTTCTCCAGTTGATCCTGCTTTATATAAACAGCATGAATCCATTTGACCCACATTGTATCTTTCTTGTGAGTCAGATCCCAGCAAATTTTAGCAATTGCAGCCTTGTTCCACAAATATAGGTTAGTGAGGTTCAGCCCACCAGCTGACTTAGGCAGACACATTTTGTCCCAGGATATATAGGCCTTCTTAGTGATGACATTTGATCCAGACCAGATGAAACTTCTGTAGATTGCTTCAATTAGCTTTAGGATCTTTGTAGGGATGAGGAAAAGTTGTGCCCAGTATGCCTGTATTCCAAAGACCACTGACTGTACCAGTTGCATCCTCCCAGCATATGACAACTTCCTAGCAGTCCATGAGGTGATCCTAGCAGTGATATTTTCCACCAGAGGTTGCCACTGAATCAATGCCATCTTCTTGGTGGATAGAGGAATGCCCAAATATTTGAAAGGCAATTCTCCAATAACATAGCCTAGGTGATCAGTAATCTGCTGCTGTACTTCAGAACTAACCCCTCCAAAGTATACTGAACTTTTGCCCAGGTTGGCTTTCAGTCCAGAGGCTTCAGTGAATTGGGAGAAATACTGGAACATGGTAATGACAGAATTAGTTTCTCCTTTAGCAAACATAAGTAGATCATCAACAAAACTTATGTGAGTGATGGCCAGCCTTTTACAGCCTGGATGGTATAGGAATTCTTGGTCTTTCCTCAGTTCAGCCAGTGATCTGCTAAGATACTCCATGACTATTGCAAATAGGAATGGGGAAACTGGATCACCTTGTCTAAGACCTTTAGCAGCTTTAAAAGGTTCAGTTGTTTCCCCATTAGCCATCAGTGTATAGCTTACTGTTTGAACACACTCCATGATCCAGTTTGTGAATATGGCAGGAAAACCCAATCCTTCCATTACCTGTTGCAAGAAGATCCATTCAATAGAATTAGGCCTTCTGCAGATCAATTTTGATCATGCATCGAGGAGTCACATGGGATCTGGAATAGTTTTTGATCAACTCATGAGCCAGGATGACATTGTCTGCAATCTTCCTGCCTGGGATGAAACCTGCTTGGGCTTCACAAATGATGCTAGACATGATTTTCTGCATTCTGTTGGCTAAGATCTTGGAAATCATTTTGTATAAAACAGAGCAGCATGCAATTGGTCTATATTCTTTTACTGTGGTTGGGTTAGGGACTTTGGGGATTAAAGTGAGAGTTGCACAATTTACTGGTTTATACATCTTGGTAATCTGGAAGAAGTCATTGATTGCACCTATGATTTGCTTGCCAATGATGTTCCAGGTCTTCTTGAAAAAAACTGCATTGTATCCATCAATTCCTGGAGTTTTGTCATCCCCAATTGCCTTTAAACTCTCCAGAATCTCAAGTTCTGTAATATTAACACTTAACTCTTTCTTCTGTTGATGTGTTAAGCTAGGACCATTAGCCATGTACACTCGGTTTATGGCTGGCACAGAAGCAGCTAATGTGCCCATTAATGACTTATAGAAGTCAATGATCTCCTTTTTAATGTCATCTGGATTAGTAACCTTGATACCCCTAGCTGTAATAAGCTCTGTGATATGCGTGTATTGATTTCTTTCCTTCAGGACAACAGAGAAATACTTGTTGTTAAAGTCACCCAGTTGAATCCATTTTGCCCTGGCCTTCTGTTGTAGAATACTTTCTTCAATCAAGGACCACTTTTCCAGCTTCACTGCTATTTCTTTCTCTTTAAATTGCGGCTCATCATTGTATGCCAGTGCCATCTGATTCTGGATGTCCTTCAATTCTTGTCTACTATGATCAATTCTCTGACTAATGTTCTTAAAATATTTAGTATTTAAAGATTTTAGAGGGCCTTTCAATGACTTGAGTTTGGACCACACTGATTTCATAGAAAACTGATTATTGTTATGCCAGTTATCTTTGACCAGCTGATAAAAGTCTTCATGATTGGCCCATGTATTGAAGAATCTGAAAGGAATCTTCCCTTTCCTAGTAGCTTCTTCCAGTGTAATCACCATAGGGTTATGATCAGAGATTAGGGGATGATCATATACAGTTTGCACATGACTCCAGTAAATCATCCACTCATAATTGCCAAAAACTCTGTCCAGTCTACTACATACTCTATCACTGCCTATCTGCCTATTTGTCCATGTGAAATACTCCCCTTTCCAGGGAAGCTCTGAAAGTCCAGCCTGTTGTATGCATTGCGTAAACTCTTGGATCTCTGATTGCTTAACTTGATTACTTGACTGTCTATCAGTGGCATACAGAACAACATTGAAATCTCCAGCAACTAACCAAGGCTTAGTAATAGCAACAGAGTAATCCTGCAGATTTTTCCATAGATCTTCTCTGGTCCATTCCATTATAGCCATACACCACAGTGAGATAGCAGATGGCATCTCCAGAAATGTTTCTGACTCTACAGTGAATCAGTTGATCCTCCTCCTGGATACCAGTGACTCTGAACAACTTTGTATCCCATATAATCCATACTCTACCATTTATGGAACCTTGATAATTTGTTAGTAAACCCCAGCCAGGAGCCAACAACTTAGCAATTCTTCCTGCATTCTTTTCTATAACCTTGGTTTCAACTAGACCAACAAGGTTAATGCTATTTTTCCTGATATACTCCCTCACTTCTTTTTGTTTATACCTTTTATTTACACCCCTAATATTCCAGACTAACCACTTCATTGACAGTTGCTAGGTCCTCCTTCATCATCTGGAGGAATCTCAACTCTACTACTGGACATTGCTTCAAAACGATTGCTAACCACAATAGGGGATAAAGGTGGGAAGTTGGTGAGGTTGAATTCAGGGGTTTGAACTTGCTTCCCTTTCTCTTCCTGCTTATTCTTTCCTGTTACCAGTGATGATGGGTCATTAGGCTCTTTCCGAGATTCACTGCTCAGCCTTGTCTCATGTTGCTCAGTTTGTTGTAGAGGAACCTCCTGCTGATTATGAACAGTTTGGATTGGAGCCTTTCCTTCACTGAGCCGAAGGTCGATTGGAAACAGCCTCTCTGCCTTTTCGGGTAGGGGTAAGGCCCGTCTATATATTACCCTCCCCAGACCCCACCTTGTGGGACTATACTGGGTAGTTGTTGTTGTTGTTGGATTGGAGCCTTGGTTCTCCATTCCTGAATCACTTTAGGCTTCTTCACTTGAGGAGGCTGGAGTGGTTTTTGATTCATCAAACTGTTATGCCCAACCGTCAGACATTTCCCACAGTAAGATGGTTTCCAGTCATAAACCACTTCTTGTAGAAATTTCCTCCCATTAGCATCCATTAACCATATATCCCTAGGTAGCTCTTTGGTAACATTCATCTCTATGAGCATTCGAGCATAGGAAATTCTAGATTGTTTGGTTGTACATTCATCCACGATGAAAGGTTTCCCTAACACACTGGCTATTCTACTTAAGGATCTCATTCCCCAACAAGACATAGGAAGTTTAGGGTATTTGAACCATAGTGGAATCTTAACAGGGAAATCCTCAGTGAAGTCAAAATCTGCGTCCATTGCTTAAGAATCATGGATCTGTTTGCTATAGAATAAGGACCAGCACACACGACTTCTTTGGCATCATCAATTGTTCCGAACTTAACAATGTAGTATCCTTCCTCATGATAAAACAGGTCTGGTTCTGGTACATGTGCCCAGTGGAGGTTGATGAATCTCTTCATCGCATTGTACCCAGGCCCATCCCCTAAAAATACACAATTAGGGCACATTTTCACTTATTCTCTTCCTCCTCCACCTCTGCTTTGTTCAACTGGTCTACTGGTTGACCTTCAATCATTACCGGGGGTATGTATTCTAGAGCCATACCATTAGATGCAAATCGATTCTTCTGAAAGAGATTAGCCCAGTTCCTCTTTGGTACCTCTGTTTTGTTTGAAATCTCCTCCACTTGCTCCGTTATACCTTTCACTGGTTGAGTTTGGACTGGCATAAGCTTCTGCATGTATCCACTTTCACCGGCTATCTGCTTCATCGGAGCTAATGCTGCTTCAATCGAAACTGGATAGCTTCGTTCCATCTCCATTACATCATTAGGTTGTTGTGAAATCAAACGATTCTCACCTTCGCATGACAGATCGACTGGTTGCTCAGCTGCAACAGTGGTGGTCAGATTCTCCGTAGATGATGATTAATGGTTGTTATGACTCTCTCTATTATTGAAATCGGAATTTTCCTGGGTCGTCCCCTACCTCGACCCCTCCCTCTCTCCATAGCTACGAGCTCGGCGTATGTTAACTAACGTGCGCCGAGAGAAAACGAAGAAGAAGGGTCTTAATTATACACTAACGAAGTCTCATATCCATTTGGTTTTGAGCAATGGGATTCAATTGTACAAATTGCTTACCCATGGGTTCCGGGCTCGATATTTTTGAGGCTAAGTGGTACCAAACTATTATTAATAATTATGTATTTTTTTATAATAGAAATTCATATTTTTAATAACTTAATTGTACAAATTACTTACCCATGGGTTCCGGACTCAATATTTTTGAGGCTCAGTGGCATCGAACTATCATTAATAATTATGTATTTTTTTAATACTGGAAATTCATATTTTTTGATAACTCAATTGTACAAATTACTTACCCATGGGTTCCGGGCTTGATATTTTTGAGGCCCAATGGCACCAAACTATGATTAATGATTATGTATTTTTTGTTATAATTGAAATTTATATTTTTTAATAACTTAATTGTACAAATTACTTACCCATGGGTTCCGAGCTCGATATTTTTTAGGCTCAGTGGCACCAAACTATCATTAATAATTATGTAGTTTTTTTATAATAGAAATTTATATTTTTTAATAACTTAATTGTATAAATTACTTACCCATGGGTTCCGGACTCGATATTTTTGAGGCTCAGTGACACCAAACTATCATTTATAATTATGTATTTTTTTATAATTGAAATTCATATTTTTTAATAACTTAATTGTACAAATTACTTACCCATGGGTTCCGCGCTCGATACTTTTGAGGCTTAGTGGCACCAAACTATCATTAATAATTATATTTTTTTATAATTGAAATTCATATTTTTTAATAATTTAATTGTACAAATTACTTACTCATGGGTTCCGGGCTCGATATTTTTGAGGCCCTGTGGCACCAAATCTATGATTTATAATTATGTATTTTTTTATAATTGAAATTCATATTTTTTAATAATTTAATTGTACAAATTACTTACCCATGGGTTCCGGACTCGATATTTTTAGGCCAGTGGCACCAAACTATCATTAATAATTATGTTATTATTGAAATTCATATTTTTTAATAACGTAATTGTACAAGTTACTTACTCATGGGTTCTGGGCTCGATAGATTTGAGGCCCAGTGGCACCAGACTATCATTAATAATTATGTATTATTTTTATAATAGAAATTCATATTTTTTGATAACTTAATTGTACAAATTACTTACATGTGGGTTCCGGGCTCGATATCTTTGAGTCTCAATGGTACTAAACTATCATTAATAATTATGTATTTTTTATAATTAAAATTTATATTATTTTAATAACTTAATTATATAAATTATTTATGTTTGGGTTCCGGGCTCGATATTTTTTTAGATCGAAATACCAGTATAACATACTTAAACAAAAAGAATTCTAACCTAAAATATTACATATTGCTACACTACAAGGCTCTATAATTTACTACGCTAAAGGGTCTACGTTTTACTATGCTAAAAAGGTCTAGATTTTACTACGCTAAAAAATAATGTAAACTAGACATAAACAACAAATAAATTTAATTGCAAATAAAATCGGTATGAAAACACATATATATAAATGAGAATATTAACAGATAAATTTATTTGACAGATTTATATTTTTATATACAACAACAACAACCCGTATAATACCACTTAGTGGGGTTTGGGGAGGGTAGTGTGTACGCAGACCTTACCCCTACCCTTGGGTAGAGAGGCTGTTTCCAAATAGACCCTGACATCCTTCCCTCCAAGAACTTCCCACCTTGCTCTTGGGGAGACTCGAACTCACAACCTCTCAGTTGGAAGTGGGGGTTGCTTACTATCAGAGGAACCCCTCTTGACATTATATTTTTATATACAACACTGAAGTTAAATCCGGATAAATTTAACATGCTAGTTTGGAAAAAAACACAAACTGAAATTGAACACGTACAAATGAAGTAATATGCATTATTATAAAAGTTTCAACTTAAAATAAGTCGAAATACCTCGATTTAGAATTTTTGAAAAGCTAGTAGATCAAAATTTTGACTCCGGAAACGTGAATCAACAATCACACGAAGCTCTACTCTAGTGTGGGACGTATGATCCAAATTTTAAGTGTCGAGGGGACCCAAATTTTTTTTCTAAAAAAAACTCGGCCAAAATTTTGAGAGAAATGGGGGACCAAGAATAGGAATAGTAAAGTAATGGTGGAGAAGAAGACGGGGGAGGGGGGTCATTTTTTATTAAAGATATATTGCCATTTTTATTGGCGCTATGTAGTGCCAGTGAAATTTGTGTATAACGTCACTTTTATTGGCGCTATACATATAATTTTCAGAAAAATTATGTATAACGCCACAAATAATGGCGCTATACAGTAACGATACAATTATCATTACTGTATAGCATTATTTTTTGTGGTGTTATATATATTTTGATAATATTTTTTACCCTCATTTACGTCATTTCAATCAAAAAATATTACATTACGGACTCCGAGCTAGAGTTCGCTGACAAAATCCGATCGCTGGTATGAATCTCTGGTCAAAAGTACGAAACCTACAACATAGCATTAGGCAGTGAGGTCAATCATATTAGTAACGTGTTAAAGGACACCACATTAAATCTACCATTTTATTTATTTAAAGTATTAAATGGACGAGTTAGATAAGATATGAGATGAGTTGAAAATAAATAATATAAAAACAAATAAATTATTCGATCTTATCAATATTTAATATGGACAAAAAATAGATTAATCGTCGAATAATATATATTCATATTATTTATGGCTTCTTGAATATAATTACTTTTTGAAGAATGTTCAGTTCTCAAACTTGAGAAACTTTAAATTTGAGGCTTAAAAATATAAAAGTTAAACCCATAAATAAGATAATATAATTCTTATTCATATCTGTTCTATTTTTAAAAAAAATTATTATTCAATTTACTTTTATTAAATAATCTGAGTGAATAAATATTTTCTTTTGTTCATTTTGTCACCCCTACTCCTACTACTAAAAATCGCGATTTTATTTGAAAATTAGAACAATGACGTGGACAGGTGACAAGTTCTAACAAAAAAAGAGAAGAATAATGTGGTCGTGTTATAAAATAGAAGTCTATTTAGAGTGAATGTCTAAGAGTTTTAGCTTGAAGCTAAGTCATTCCTCTTCCTATAAATAGAGGGGTCTTACCCCATTGTAAATCACCCCAAGTATTAATAAGAATACTTCTCTCTCTCCCTATTCTCTCTCTATATTGTTCTTATTCTTGCATTATTGTTCTTGTCTTTATATTATTTCATAACATGTTATCAGCACGAGACTCTATCGTCTCAAGAACCATTCTCGAGAAATCTAAGGTATTTCCCTCTTCCTAATTTAATTTTCGATTATGTCTGACATTACGAAAAGAAAGTTCGTTGCCCTTGAAATTTCGGGCAAGAACTATATGACATGGGTGTTGGATGCTGAAATCCACTTAGATGCTATGGGTCTCGGAGACACCATCAAAGATAGAGAAAAAGCATCCACCCAAGAATGTGCGAAGGCCTTGATTTTCTTGCGCCACCACCTTGATGAAGGTTTGAAGATTGAATATCTCACCGTCAAGGATCCACTCGTCTTGTGGAACGGCTTAAAGGAGAGATATGACAACCTGAAGTTGGTCACTCTGCCACAAGCACGATATGATTGGACTCATCTGAGGCTCCAGGACTTTAAGTCCGTTTCTGAATATAATTCTGCTATGTTCAGAATTACTTCCAAATTGAAGCTATGCGGGGATAATATCTCCGATTATGATATGCTTGAGAAAACGTTTACAACGTTTCATGCCTCCAATATAGTACTGCAACAACAGTACAGAGAGAAAGGCTTAACAAAGTACTCTGAACTGATTTCTCTTCTACTAGTGGCTGAGCGAAATAATGACCTGCTCATGAGAAATCATGAAAATCGACCCACTGGGTCTACACCACTGCCTGAAGCAGATAAGGTGCACTCTCATTATGCCAAACATGAAAAGGACCATGGTCATGGTCGTAAACGGGGTCATAGCCAGGGACGTAGACAAGGAAGAAATTCCAATGAAGTCCGTCACCCCCCGAAGAGAGATAACCACCGAAAGCAGAAACGGGGTCATGAAGATCCTAAGGAAAATGGTTCAGAAACGATATGTTATCGTTGCGGTGGGAAAGGGCACTGGTCAAAGATTTGCCGTATACCAAGACACTTGGTTGACCTTTATGAAGCATCTCGAAAGAGAAAAGGCCCTGAAACAAATTTTGTCTATGACGACGATGAGGACATCACCCACCTGGATGTGGCAGACTTCTTTGAGCAACCCGATGGGAAAATAGACCACCTAATCGGCGATGGATCCGTGATGAAAGAAGATGGAGTTATTTGATTTTGTTCTACTTATTTGTATCAGTTAGTGAATAAACTAATAGTCATTAGTATTAGCTCGTATTAGTTAGTTCATGATGCAATGTTAGCAGTAGTTCTTTAGAATATCTTCAATATGCTCAAATATCAATAAAACTTTTATTTTCCAGTGGGGGTAATCGACTAGCCTGAAAAACTAGTCGATTATCAACTATTTTCGCATTAAAGTTGAAAAACAATTGATCAACAATCAATTGTCGTTGACTAACAATCGATTGTCTTGAAACAGTGGTCTGGAAATTTTTCAAAAATCATCCACAATCGATTGTCTTTGTCTAACAATCGATTGTCTTGAAACAGTGAGGTCTGGAATTTTTCAAAAATCATCCACAATCGATTGTCTTTGTCTAACAATCGATTGTCTTAAAACAGTGTGATCTGAAGTTTTTCAAAAATAACAAATAATCGATTGTGTGTGTTTAACAATCGATTGTCTATGTTCAAACAATCGATTGTGTGTTTAGTAATCGATTGTCTTATGAAAAACGCTGAAAATTTTCAAACTGCAAAGTAATCAATTATGGATAACATATCTGATTTTGTTAGCCAACTGTTAGCAGCAGATTTTGAAAATATTATGTGACACAAACGAATTGAAGTTGTTTATTCTCATGTTCGTATATTTTCTTTTGTATATCAAACCATGGGAATTAAATTGATTGAAGGCTCCGGAAGAGCAACTGTAACTCTGCCCAAAGGCATGACGTTTATCTTAGAGAACGCAATATTCTCCTCCAAGTCTAAGAAGAACTTGTTGAGTTTTAATGATATCAATGTTCTCCTCCAAGTTTAAAAGGAACTTGTTGAGTTTTGAGAATCCATTTTAGAGAATGCAATATTCTCCTCCAAGTCTAAGAAGAACTTGTTGAGTTTTAAAGATATCATTCAAAATGGATATCATATTGAGACAATAGATGAGAATAATCTTGAATTCTTCATGAAAACGAGGCTGCCCATTTCGGTTTGGGTTCACGCCATTTTGCATGCAGCAATGCTAGTTAGTCGGCTGCCCACTTTGGTGTGGGTTCATGCCATTTTGCATGCAGCATTTTAGTTTGTCGGCTGCCCACTTCGGTTTGGGGTCACGCCATTTTGCATACAGCAATGCTAGTTCGTCTCTGACTGACGAATTGACACAAATATTCCCCGTTGCAATTGGTTTGGGTCATGGACCCAATATATCCCATTTAAGAATTTTTGGATGCGCAATATATGTGCCTTTAGCACCGCCATCCCGCACCAAAATGGGTCTGCAAAGAAGGTTAGGAATATATGTTGGGTTTGAATCGCCCTCCATCATTCGCTACCTCGAAACATTGACAGGAGATTTGTTCACTGCACGATTTGCAAACTGTCAATTTGATGAGACACTTTTCCCAAAATTAGGGGGAGAAGTTGGTGAAACCAAACGGGAAATTTTGTGGAAAAATGCATCATTATCTCATCTTGATCCACATACCTCTATTTGTGAAAGAGGCACAAAAGATTATCCATTTGCAAAGAATAGCAAATCAAATGCCTGACGCATTTATAGATTTGAAAAGGATAACAAAATCACATATCCTCGAAGTGAATGTGACAACATTTGATTCACGAATACATATTCATTATTGGAACAATATGAACATGAAATTGGTATTAAATATACCACACTCACCCCTAGAAGGAGGTTTGAGATGATACCACACTCACCCCTAGAAGGAGGTTTGAGATGATATATGGCATGAATGATCGTTGGTCACGTACCTATTGTACGCCAAAGTATTTTGGAAATATGACTATTAAAGGACAACGATAGTGCAAGAAACATATCTTGCATATAAGTTTGACATGACCATAATGGTATAACTTTCTCTTTAAGAAAGATATTCACCACATGGATGTTGATAAATCTGTGGTAGTACAAAATTAATTGAGAGCTCTAGAAGAGCCAATTATTACTATGTTGGAGAAACACAATTGAGTATTGTGCTGTAGTAAGTCTCAAAGAAACTTATTCAGTTTCCAAAGTACACGCGAAAGCGATTGATTATATTGAGACTATAAATAAAGGAAGGCTTTGATATCTCCTATTACTACAACTTGTAGCGGGATAATTTGTATATGAAAAGCTACCCGCTTTGTTCTCCAGTTTGTACTACACAAACGAAAGAATGCCACAATAAAGTGGATATACATTGGTATAAAACCCATGTCATAATAAACCCGAAGTTTATTGATAAGTGCACATGTCATGGTGTAAATTTGAAGTTTACCAATATTGATAATTTATTCAGTTGGCATTCGTGTTAGCCATCTCATTTTAAGTATGATGTGCAAATTCACATAGGTGAATATTAAAGAACTAGAAAGTTCTTTACGAATTCTCTTGTATCACTTGTTCTCATTAATGAACTGACCAACTAAAGAGTTCGGGTTGATGCCCATAAATTCTGGAAATATCAAAGGTGAATATGGGCCCACTCACCTGCCATGTATACCACATATGATGCATCTATGATATGGTTACATGCGCAATTGTTATTAACCCGCAGCCTGGCCGGTGCTTGCGAGGTAAATTGCTCAGTAATCTAACTTCGAGCATAATTTCCAGATTCTCTACTCAAGATAGTTCATCTTGATAAGTTGGTTTATATCAAAGTTAGTTTAGCAAGATAATTATTGAGTGCTTCCACTTAATAGCTAAACTGTTTCTTATGAGAACGAAGTTATATATCAGTTTGATATACGTTGTATACGAGAGTATATTCTCCCCTCACAAGTGGTTCAGGTTCAGGAACCAAATAATTTCATCTTATTATTAATGTGCCATGTATATTGACATGATAATGCACAAAGATGATTTCCCAAAGTTGAGGAAACAAGTTAGCTTTTCTAACATGAGGGGGAGACATGATAAACACTTGAGAAAAGGTTACATGGGATGAATTATCATTTGTATATGTATATCCCCGAATATCATGATATGAACCTGAAGTTCATAAAAGGATAATTCAATTGCAACATATTGCAAAGCATGCTATACGCATTTGCTGACCCAAAGAAAGTAACTAAATGGAAGAGATACAATTCAAGAAGAATTGATTCCATATGAAAGACATGTAGTTTTGAACCTATAGTTCAAATGCTTGAAAGTATAAAGTCAAAGGTATGTATAGTCAGTTTTCGATATCTTATTTGTCTAGCATGACATAGAAAACTTGATATGCATCTAAAGTCTATTATATGGCTTATATGACTTAACTTGAAAGATTTAAGTTGCTTGAAGCATATGCAATTCTTGGTCCTGAAGTACCACATCCTTAGTACAATTTGTGTACATATGTATCTTGCTATAACTATAAGCATGATGGCATTGAGAATGCATTTATGGAGATATTGAAGAGTCATTCCACGACATTATATGAAGATGTTCATACCTATCAAGAATGATGATTTCAAGATTGGAATGCAAATGCTCAAGGATATAAATTGATGTACTCATTAGGGGGAGTTAATGCGCGTTGCACTCTTTTTCCCTTACAAGGTTTTGTCCCACTGGGTTTTCCTTGCAAGGTTTTTAATGAGGCAACCAATAGGCGCATATTCAAACATGTGTACTCTTTTTCCTTTCTTTAATTTTTCCCAATGGGTTTTGGTTTTAAGGTTTTATGAGGCACATTATTGAATAGACATTCAAGGGGGAGTGTTATAAAATAGAAGTCTATTTAGAGTGAATGTCTAAGAGTTTTAGCTTGAAGCTAAGTCATTCCTCTTCCTATAAATAGAGGGGTCTTACCCCATTGTAAATCACCCCAAGTATTAATAAGAATACTTCTCTCTCTCCCTATTCTCTCTCTATATTGTTCTTATTCTTGCATTATTGTTCTTGTCTTTATATTATTTCATAACAGGTCGAGAATAATTGATGGGCCAGGAAATATTCTATTTGATACTTGGATTTGATTAGTGTGGTTGGGGTTGCAAGCAACAGCGACATTGCCGTTGATTATTACTTTCGTATTTATTTGATAAGAAAATGGAGAAACCAAAAAACAAGTAATTGTGTTCATTACTCATTAGGGTTAAATATATGTCATACTATTCGAAATAAATGTATTTATTTGGTTTAGAAAATCTTTTCTCTTTGAAATATTATTTCCATCTACTTATTATTTAATAAGTTATTTTATAATTAGTAGAGTTAAACTAATCATTACTAATCGTTGGAGTAACACCTAAATAAACACGATCTTTGGAGAGCTAAAGATACACTTTCTAATATAACTCTCTGAATCATCTTCTTCTATTTATATGTCGGGTTTCTTTCTTGAGTTTTCTGCTAGTTCCGTACTCAGTTTAATAACTGGAAGAGTTTATTGAATCCTGAAGGATATATCTAATTTTATTTATCAATGTATGAACGAAATATCCTTAAAGATAATGTATTTGACGTGCCTCAAGTTAATTCATATTCTTCATAACCATTTTTTCCAACAAAGCTAATCCAAACACTGTAAGATATAAAATGAAACAAATTCTCTCGGAGTGGAATTAAATAGAATTTGACTCATACTTATTTTCTGCTGATCTGTCTATAAGTATATTGCAACTGCAACGATTCATTACAATTAAACCAGTTTAGCACTATGATTGAAGTCGGTAAGTTTCAAATCACCTCTCATGTAAGGAATCTCTAATCAAAAAGCATAAAGCTGAAGGATTTTAGCAATAGGCACCGAGTTATGTCACGTGAATGAGGATACAACTTTCTATATCTATTCGTATAGCGCAAAAGCAGAAACATGCGACTTGCATGGCTCCTACTTTATTGTAACTCACTTTTGTGATAAAATATGATTCTTCATTCACTTTTATTTACTTATTATAAATTTTATATATTTTTTAAAAATATTAAATATATTAATTGATGCATATCATTAATAAATTTGAAAAAATAATTTAAAATGAGTAATTAATACTATGAATATCAGAAAAAAAAAAATATTTTCTCTTGATATGCTAAAAGTGACGACTGAACATGTAAAATTAAACAGAGAAAGTACATTATAGCTTATTAGAATTGATATTTATCACTTTCTCCTGTCAACAATAAGTCACTATTTTATCTTTTATTATTGATACAAAATAAGTATTCATTTATATAATTAAGAAATATTAATTTTATTTTTTAAAAATTTATCTTTATTTACATATTATAATGTATCAAAGTAATAATTAATTTAAGTTAATTTAATAAATACATCTTTTTTCTAAAAGTTTATATTTTTAATATATATATTAAAAATAAAATAATCATTTATTATGAATAGAATAACTTAATAAATTTAAATAATCTGGATAAGACTGAAAAGGAAAAGATGAATTGGTCCTCGCGACAAGAATAATTACTGTATGTAGCATATTCTCTAAGGATAATATTGATTACTGTGGTTGGTGGGGCGAAGCGATTCATCGGCCATCGCTTTAGGCAAATAAATTTGATTCAAAATAATTCTTGAAAACTGTTATGAAATAATATAAAAGACAAGAACAATAACTCAAGAACAAGAGCAATAGAGAGAAGAGTAGAGAGAGTTCTTCTTATTGATACTTAGAAAATGTTAGGAGTGATTTACAATGGTAGAGGACACCTCTATTTATAGGGAGGAGGATGATTTAGCTACCAATAATAGGACTCTAGAATCTCTCTAATTAAAGACATTCACCTTAAATAGAAGTGTATTTATAACACTCCCCCTTGAATGTCTATTCAATGATGTGCCTCGATAAAACCTTAAAACAAAACCAAATGGGAAAAATTAAAGTAAGGAAAAAGAGTACACATGTTTGAATATGCGCCTATTGGTTGCCTCGTTAAAAACCTCGCAAGGAAAACCCGGTGGGACAAAACCTTGTAAGGGAAAAAGAGTGCAACGCGCATTAACTCCCCCTGATAAGAACATCAATTTATGTCCTTAAGTGTTCGCATCCCGATCTTGTGAACTTGCTTCTTGAAGGTTGACTTTGGTAGAGATTTTGTGAACAAATCAGCCATATTGTCGCTTGAACGAATCTGTTGAACATTGATATCACCATTTTTTTGAAGATCATGTGTGAAGAATAACTTTGGTGAAATATGTTTCGTTCTATCTCCTTTTATGAATCCTCCCTTCAATTGAGCTATACATGCTGCATTGTCTTCATACAAAGTTGTGGGTAGTTTATCACACTTCAAACCACATTTGTCTTGGATATGATGTATTATAGACCTCAACCACACACACTCCCGACTTGCTTCATGAATAGCAATTATCTCGGCATGATTAGATGAAGTAGCCACAATTGATTGCTTAGTCGATCGCCAAGATATGGCGGTTTCTCCACAGGTAAACACATAACCCGTTTGAGATCGAGCCTTGTATGGGTCGGACAAATATCCAGCATCAGCATAACCAACAAGATCCGGGCTGCAATTCTTGCCATAAAATAAGCCCATATCGGTAGTTCCCTTTAGGTACCGCAATATGTGTTTGACCCCATTCCAATGTCTCCTCGTAGGAGCCGAACTAAATCTTGCTAAGACATTAACTGAAAAGGATATGTCAGGTCTTGTAGTATTTGCAAGATACATTAGTGCGCCAATTGCGCTAAGATATGGTACTTCAGGACCAAGTAGCTCTTCATTCCTTTCTTGTGGTCGGAATGGATCTTTGTTCACATCAAGTGATCTAACAACCATCGGTGTACTTAAAGGATGTGCTTCATCCATGTAAAACCGTTTCAGTACCTTTTCTGTATAGGTAGATTGATGAACAAAAATTCCGTTTGCCAAATATTCAATTTGCAAACCAAGACATAGTTTAGTCTTCCGAGATCTTTCATCTCGAATTCATCCTTTAGATAATCAATTGCCTTTTGGAGTTCTATAGGGGTTCCAATAAGGTTTATGTCATCGACATATACGGCAAGTACAACAAATTTCGATGTTGTTTTCTTTATAAAAACACACGGGCAAATGACGTCATTTATATAGCCTTCTTTTAACAAGTACTCACTAAGACGATTATACCACATTCGTCCAGATTGCTTTAGACCATACAAGGATCTTTGCAATTTAATTGAGAACATTTCCCGAGATTTTGAGTTATGCGCGTTTGGCATCTTGAGTCCATCGGGAATTTTCATGTATATCTCATTATCAAGTGAGCCATAAAGATAGGCAGTAACTACATCCATTAAGTGCATGGCAAGCTTTTCATGGACAGCAAAACTTATGAGATAACGAAAGGTTATCGCATCCATTACAGGCGAATATGTCTCTTCATAATCGACACCAGGCCTTTGAGAAAAACCTTGTGCAACAAGGCGTGCCTTATATCTTTGTACCTCGTTTTTCTCATTTCTTTTGCGTACAAAGACCCATTTATAGCCGACAGGCTTAACACCATTAGGTGTTTTAACTATAGGGCCAAAAACTTCACGTTTTGCCAGCGAATTCAATTCTGATTGATATGCTTCTTGCCACTTTGGCCAATCCTGTCTTTTTCGACATTCTTCAACAGATTGAGGTTCGAGATCCTCACATTCTTGCATAATGCTAGATGCTACATTATAAGCAAAGGCATTATCCACCACAATATCCACTCGATTAATATTTGCCTCAATATTAATTGGATTTAGGGATAGTTCCGTATTTTCCAGAGTCTCGGGCTCAATGGATTCTTCATGAATCTCAGAATTTGTCAAATCATGAATTTCCTCATGAGATTCTTTCGTAATGTCATCTCGATCGTTCTTTTTCCTTTTTCTAGGATTTCGATCTTTGGAACCTAATGGTCTGCCAGGCTTCAGGCGTGCATTCGACTCATTGGTTATGACATTAGATGATTGTCCAACAGGGACATCAATACGGATTGGAACATTTTCCGCGGGAATGTGGGATTTCGTTATCCTTTTCAAGTCCGTAAATGCGTCAGGCATTTGATTTGCTATTCTTTGCAAATGGATAATCTTTTGTACCTCTCTTTTACAAATAGAGGTATGTGGATCAAGATGAGATAATGATGCATTTTTCCACAAAATTTCCCGTTTGGTTTCACCAACTTCTCCCCCTAATTTTGGGAAAAGTGTCTCATCAAATCGACAGTCTGCAAATCGTGCAGTAAACAAGTCGCCTGTCAATGTTTCGAGGTAGCGAATGATGGAGGGCGATTCAAACCCAACATATATTCCTAACCTTCTTTGCGGACCCATTTTGGTGCGGGATGGCGGTGCTATAGGCACATATACTGCGCATCAAAAAATTCTTAAATGGGATATATTGGGTTCATGACCCAAAACCAATTGCAACGGGGAATACTTGTGGTAATTCGTCGGTCTGAGACGAATTAGCATTGCTGCATGTAAGATGGCGTGACCCCATACCGAAGTGGGCAGCCTCGTTCTCACAAGTAATGGCCTTGCAATCAACTGCAGGCGTTTAATTAACGATTCTGCAAGACCGTTTTGAGTGTGAACATGAGCTACAGAATGTTTAACTTTTATCCCGATTGATAAGCAATAATCATTAAATGCTTGGGATGTAAACTCAGCAGCATTATCCAGTCTAATGGACTTGATTGGATTATCTGGAAATTGTGCTCGTAGTCGAATTATTTGTGCCATTAATTTTGCAAACGCAAGGTTGCGTGATGACAACAGGCACACATGAGACCATCTACAGGATGCGTCTATCAAGACCATGAAATACCTAAACGACCCACTAGGTGGGTGAATAGGTCCACAAATGTCCCCTTGTATACATTCCAGAAACGTGGGTGACTCAGTCCCAACCTTTGTTGGTGATGGCCTGATAATCAACTTGCCTTGATAACACGAAGTGCAAGGATATTCATTATTCGAAAGAATTTTGAAATTCTTTAACGGATGCCCATGTGAGCTTTCTATAATCCGTCTCATCATGACCGATCCTGGATGTCCCAATCGATCATGCCAAAGTACAAAGGTATTGGAATCAGTAACCCTTTGGTTTACTGTTGAATGTGCCTCAATTGCACTAATTCTTGTCCAATACAGGCCACAAGATAAAGACGGGAATTTCTCAATAACCCTCTTTTGGCCGGAGACATTCTTTGTGATGACGAGATATTCAAGATTATCTTCATCCATTGTCTCAATATGATAGCCATTTCGGCGTACATCTTTAAAACTCAACAAGTTTCTTTTAGACTTGGAGGAGAACATTGCATTCTCTATGATTAACGTCGTGCCTTTGGGCAGAGTTACAATTGCTCTTCCGGAGCCTTCAATCAATTTACTACTTCCAGAGATTGTAGTAACGTTTGCCTTAAACATATTTAGTTGAGAGAAATATTTCCTTTCTTTGAGTATTGTATGTATAGTACATGAATCAACTAGGCAAATACTTTTACAGTTGGACGTTGATCCAAGTTCGCTTTGTGAGATATCCATATTTGCTATCCCATAGTTTGACATACAAAAGAGATACACGAACATAAGAATAAACAAGTTCAATTCGTTTGTGTCACATAATATTTTCAAAATCTGCTGCTAACAGTTGACTAACAAAATCAGATATGTTATCAATTACTTTGCAGTTTGAAAATTTCAGTTTAAACGTTTTCTTCAAACAATCGATTGTTACTCACAAACAATCGATTGTTGAACATTGATAATCGATTGTTAAACACACACAATCGATTATTTGCTATTTTGAAAAACTTCAGATCACACTGTCTTGAGACAATCGATTGTTATGCATAGACAATCGATTGTTGGCTATTTTGAATAATTCCAGAGCACACTGTTTTAAGACAATCGATTGTTAAGTATAGACAATCGATTGTTGGCTATTTTGAAAAATTCCAGAGCACACTGTTTTAAGACAATCGATTGTTATGCATAGACAATCGATTGTTGGCTATTTTGAAAAATTCCAGAGCACACTGTTTTAAGACAATCGATTGTTATGCATAGACAATCGATTGTTGGCTATTTTGAAAAATTCCAGAACACACTGTTTCAAGACAATCGATTGTTATGCATGGACAATCGATTGTGGATGATTTTTGAAAAATTCCAGATTACACTGTCTTAACGACAATCGATTGTTAGACAAAGACAATCGATTGTGGATGATTTTTGAAAAATTCCAAATTACACTGTCTTAACGACAATCGATTGTTAGACAAAGACAATCGATTGTTGATCAATTATTTTTCAGCTTTAATGTGAAAATAGTAGATAATCGACTAGTTTTTCAGGCTAGTCGATTACCCCTACTGGAAAATAAAAATTTTATTGATATTTGAGCATATTGAAGATATTCTAAAGAACTACTGCTAACATTGCATCATGAACTAACTAATACGAGCTAATACTAATGACTATTAGTTTATTCACTAACTAATACAAATAAGTAGAACAAAATCAAATAACTCCATCTTCTTTCATCACGGACCCATCGCCGATTAGGTGGTCTATTTTCCCCTCGGGTTGCTCAAAGAAGTCTGCCACATCCAGGTGGGTGATGTCCTCATCGTCGTCATAGACAAAATTTGTTTCAGGGCCTTTTCTCTTTCGAGATGCTTGATAAAGGTCAACCAAGTGTCTTGGTATACGGCAAGTCTTTGACCAGTGCCCTTTCCCACCGCAACGATAACATATAGTTTCTGAACCATTTGCCTTAGGATCTTCATGACCCCGTTTCTGCTTTCGGCGGTTATCTCTCTTCGGGGGGTGACGGACTTCATTGGAATTTCTTCCTTGTCTACGTCCCTGGCTATGACCCCGTTTACGACCATGACCATGGCCCTTTTCATGTTTGGCATAATGAGAGTGCACCTTATCTGCTTCAGGCAGTGGTGTGGACCCAGTGGGTCGATTTTCGTGATTTCTCATGAGCAGGTCATTATTTCGCTCAGCCACTAGTAGAAGAGAAATCAGTTCAGAGTACTTTGTAAAGCCTTTCTCTCTGTACTGTTGTTGCAGTACTATATTGGAGGCATGAAACGTTGTAAACGTTTTCTCAAGCATATCATAATCGGAGATATTATCCCCGCATAGCTTCAATTTAGAAGTAATTCTGAACATTGCAGAATTATATTCAGAAAAAGTTCTGGAGCCTCAGATGAGCCCAATCATATCGTGCTTGTGGCAGAGTGACCAACTTCAGGTTGTCATATCTCTCCTTTAAGCCGTTCCACAGGATGAGTGGATCCTTGACAGTGAGATATTCAATCTTCAAACCTTCATCAAGGTGATGGCGCAAGAAAATCAAGGCCTTCGCACATTCTTGTGTGGATGCTTTTTCTCTATCTTTGATGGTGTCTCCGAGACCCATAGCATCTAAGTGGATTTCAGCATCCAACACCCATGTCATATAGTTCTTGCCCGAAATTTCAAGGGCAACGAACTTTCTTTTCGTAATGTCAGACATAATCGAAAATTAAATTAGGAAGAGGGAAATACCTTAGATTTCTCGAGAATGGTTCTTGAGACGGTAGAGTCTCGTGCTGATAACGTGTTATGAAATAATATAAAAGACAAGAACAATAACTCAAGAACAAGAGCAATAGAGAGAAGAGTAGAGAGAGTTCTTCTTATTGATACTTAGAGAATGTTAGGAGTGATTTACAATGGTAGAGGGCACCTCTATATATAGGGAGGAGGATGATTTAGCTACCAATAATAGGACTCTAGAATCTCTCTAATTAAAGACATTCACCTTAAATAGAAGTGTATTTATAACAAAAACGAAAAAGATCTTAATTATTTTTATATATACAACTCTTTAAAAAGTTTTAATATCAGTTTTCAAATAATGTTTGAGGAGATAAAGTAAAATATAGTAAATTAAGAATGATAGCTCGTTGCATTAAATTCTCGTTATGTGCAGGGTCCGGAAAAGGATCGAACTATAAGAGTCTATCGTACGTAATTTTATTCTGCATTTCTATAAGAAATTATTTTCACGGCTCGAACTTGTAACCAATTACGTCAAGGTTTCTCTTTTTAACTAAGAATATGATTTAATATTTAAAAATTTCTTAATAAACGTGCAAAAATCTTCAAACGATTTTTTGTCCCTTACTTGTTATATCTATTTGATGATAAAATAGATATGGAAATTGGTGTACCTTACAAAATGGTCACTTTAATTGTGGAGTGTGTCTCTACAGCAAGCTTCTCTTTACTAGTCAATGGAGGTCGTACTAGTAAATTTACAGCAAGAAAAGGATTAAGACATGGAGACCCAATGTCTCCCTACCTGTTTGTCTTAGTCATGGAATACCTCAACAGAAACTGAAGCAATTAAACAGGAACACAGACTTCAACTTCCATCCCGAATGTTCCAAGTTACAGCTCACTCATATCTGTTTAGCAGATGATCTCCTGATGTGCGGTAGAGGAGATGAAATTTCCATGAGGCTATTGCTGAAAGAGTTTGATAACTTCTCCCAGATGTCTGGACTGCAAGCACACTTGGAGAAAAGCTCTCTGTACATAGCATGGGTTACACAAGAAGTCAAGGAAAAGCTATTGGCAAAATTTCAATTAACAGGAGGGCAGCTCCCCTTCAAATACCTGGGAGTTCCCTTGTCAACAAGAAAGATTACAATCACACAATGCCTACCTTTGGTTGACAGGATAGTGGACAAAATCAGATGCTGGTTATCCAATATCTTATCCTATACTGGAAGGCTCCAACTGATCAAGAGTGTTCTATTTGAAATGCAAACCTACTGGGCGCAGGTCTTCCTACTTCCAAAGAAAGTCATCAAACTGGTGGAGGGAATATGCAGGAAATACTTATGGACCCCATAGCTTGGGAAACAGTATGTAAACCCGAGGCAGCTGGAGGCTTGAATATCATTTGCTATGAAAAGTGGAACAAAGCAGCCCTTTCAAAGCTGCTATGGGCTCTAATGCAAAAGAAATATAAGCTATGGATCAAATGGATCCACTGTCATTATATAAAGAGAAAAGTATTTGCTACCATGAAACACCAAAGCAGACTAGCTGGTTGGTAAGAAAAATATTTGGAGCTAGGGACTGGTGGGCACACGACTGGGCAGCAATGCAAGCATGCTGCCAGAATGGAAGATACAACATTAATAGAGCATATATGCACTATATTCCACAGTACACCAAAGTTCCCTGGAAAAAATTGGTGTTGGTGCCTGGACTACTGCTAAAACAGAAATTCATATTATGGATGTCATTGCATCGACGTTTGGCAACAGTTGACAGGGTAGAACAATGGGGTATCCACACTGATCAGTCTTGTTCATTATGTGGCAGTGGTAGTGTAGAGACACACGACCACCTATTCTTTGACTGCTCGTATTCCCAATCACTGTGCAAGGATTGATAAGGTGGTTAAATTTCAACAGATTGATAAACAATTGGGAACTAGAGGTGCAATAGATCTCTGATAGAGTAAACAACAGAAAACCAAAGAAAACCATCCTAGGAGTGGTGTTCGCAGCAGCTGTATACAATATTTGGATGGAAAGTAATGAAAGAAGATTTAAACAGTCGAGCAGAGATGCTACAGATAGAGCACGACAGATTGCAATCCAGGTGCACATCACTGGAAAGAAGAAGCAAAAATGGCAGCCCATATTACAGTGCTTAAATTGCTATCCACAATGTACTCCTTGAATATATTCACAGTTTTGTATGTTAGGAGTTAGTTAAACAACTTTCTGGTTGTAGAGTAGATAGTTGATCAAATTTGAGATTTGTTCTATAGTCCCAAAGAACAAGTGATGTACATTTATACTGGTTGAAATACAAAAAAAATCTTTTTGACCAAAAAAAAGAAGATAAAATAAATAGAAAAGTAAAACTCAAGGAAATTGTGCTCGTTGTATTGTTTTATTTAATCTGCAACAATTTAGAGGATGTGAATTAAAGAGAAGGGAGTAGGTATTAGGTAGTCCAAGCCAAAATATGGCGAACAAGGGGATGTTCCTAGCAGTAAAATAGGAAATGTAAATCATAAATGGTTGTCCAGTTTTGCGAAGCCCGGAATTAAAGTGTGGTCTTTTTGAATTCAAACCACTTGCGGTGAATAACCATGCTATATGTAAAACTAGTATTAATACCCGTGCAGATGACAACAACAACAACCCAGTATAGTACCACACAGTGGGGTCTGGGGAGGGTAATATGTAGACGAGCATTACCCCTACCCGAAAGGGCAGAGAGGCTGTTGTTGTTTATAAAACTAGTATTAATACCCGTGCAGATGCACATCCTTTATCCTAAGAGGGAAATATACACACATCTGTATCTAAATTCCACTGAAAACATCGGTAGAAACATCAGTAATAATAAGAGACCATAAGCAGGTTGTGATCTATGAAGGAGAGGGAACCCTATGCACCACTTGTGGCAGAATAGGACACATTGCTCTTAACTGCAACTATAGGACACAAATGCCCACAGCAACAAGATGCTCATCAAGAAAAACCAGTCATTTTGGAGGAAGGTGAATGGAAAATTGACACCATCCCACGAAGACGCAAGCAAGGGCAAGTAGAAACAATAAACAAAAGTGAAGGATAAACAAGCAAATCACAACATGCTTCACAGACGGATGTGATACGGGTAAATATGTTCGATGCCAATTCAGGTAAATTCTTACAAACTCAAACTCTTTACTATAATTCAAAGAAAATTCTCAACGATCAAAAAACCAAAAAATGCCAAATGGCCCAAACAAAACCTTCACTAGACCACAAGACCTGTTCGAACGTGGACAGGACACAAGCCCACCGTTGCAGCCCAATACATGTGACAAATGAAAAGCGGGGCCAATAACTGATGACCCCACTAGTACCAATGATGAGCCCAGCTTCCAAGGGGCCTCTAGCCCAACACCTAATACCTCAATCACCACACCTAGTGAAATACCCAATGGGGCCGGTTCCTTTTTCCCAAACGGGAACTTTACTAAGAGCACTATTGATAGCCCAACTCCCCCTCCCAACGCCCAAACCTAGGCTTTCCCTACCAAATCTCCTAAGACGCCCTCTAATGGAGAAATCCCAATAGTTGCCAACAATAATCGAGTACCCTATCTGCTACCTCCCAATTTCCAGATGAAAAGATCATAACAGACACCTTCATTACATCCCTAATTAATGAACACCAACCCCTAGTTCCAATGACAAGAAACCCTTCCAATATCCAAGTTATGACACCCAAGGGTTTAATGATGGGATGATATCCCCTTAATTTCACTCCCATCGTTACCCAAAGTAGTAAGCACCGACAACCATCATCACCCTACCACCACCACCAAACCACCAACCGGCTGGCAATATAAAATTATCCACCCGGACAAGTACATCATCAATTATGCTCAAAGGTCGTTTCACCGATCGGTCTGCCATTTGAATTCTCATTGAAGTTGGTCTAGGTTTCCCAATACCCAAAGTCTTGAAAATCGAGTACGGCATCAAATTAAGCCCTAAGTCACATAAAGCTCTGGCAAAGTCCACACTTCCAATTGTACAAGGGATAGTAAAAGCACTGGGGTCCTCTAACTTCAGGGCCATTGAATGCACTATAACACTCACTTGGTGAATCATCTTCATAGTTTCACAATCCATGGACCGCTTCTTTATAACCAAGTCCTTTATGAATTTTGCATGGCCCGAAATTTGTTCAAGTGCCTCTACCAAAGGCACATCTATTGACAAACTCTTCATCATTTCAGTATTCTTAAATTGATTATCATTTCTTTGTTTTGCGAGCCTTTGAGGATACTGTGGATGTGTCCTAAGCAAGTGTTCCTTGGCTTTAGGCACCACCGACTCGGGCATAGCAATCACGTGTTCCCTAGACGGGTTCATGGCATCTTGTGTTTCCACCTTATCCTCATCAATATTTATCCTCACTTCATTGTTCACATTGGTCTCAACCATATCTTCAACAATCAAAGGTACATCGTCATCATGCAACTCAACATCATCTTCCACAACTTGCTTTTCTCTCGAGGTATGCACATCACCGCCTCGTCCGCTTCTAGTTGTAACCGCCATCACATAGTTGTTGTTCCCACACTTGGGGTTCACTACCGTATCACTTGGTAGAGCACCCTTGGGGCGGGTATTCAAAGCTTGAAAAATTTGACCTAGTTGCACTTCCAAGTTCTAGATAAATGTATTATGCGAAGCCAATTGTGCATCTAAATCTTGGTTCCTTTTCATCATTTGCTCGAACATACTTTCAATTCTCCCTATATCACTCCCGAAAGAACTCGGACCTTGAGAAGGAAAAGGGGGTGGATTGTTCAGTTGTTGGTACATGGGGAGCCTTTGAAAACCTTGGCCCCGGTTGCCTTGGTTCCCACTATTATTTCATCCTCCTTGATTTTTGTTGTTGCTCCAATTATTGTAGTTCGCAGTCCAATTACCTTGATTGTTGCCTTGATTACCCCAATTGTTGTTTTGATTGTTGTTGTTCCAATTGCCTCCACCTTGTTGTTGGTTGTTATTTTTCCAATTGCCTCCACCTTGTTGTTGATTACCCAATTACCTGGGGACGTCATTGTTGATTTGAAGGGTTGCCTCTATTCCCTTGGTAATTGTTGACATATTGGACCTCTTCAATTTCATCATTATAACACTCATTCGAAAAACCACCACCATCATTGTTGTCATATTGTTCACAATTTCCTGGAGTTTGTTGCCCTATTTGCTTCCTTTGTAGCATAGAAAAACCTTTCATGGCATTGAGTTGGCGCAAATTTTGGACATGTTGCAATTGCGCCTTCGCCAATTGGTTCATAGTGGTTGTCAAGTACGCTATAGCTTGCCCATGGTCATGTAACTCCTTATGTAAATGAATAACCGTAGGGTCACCTTGAGGGAAGTTGGCTCTACTTTGCCATGCGGAAGATGTCTCCGCCATCTCATCAAGAACGACACAAGCTTCATCATAAGTCAACTTCATAAAATTACCCCCAGCCAATTTGATTCACTATGCATTGATTTGTACTATTGTTACCCCGGTAGAAAGTTTGTTGCAACATATTCTCCGTCATGTCATTATTGGGGCATTCCTTCACCCTCGTTCTATATCTCTCCCAAATTTCATTCAAAGGTTTCGTTTGCTCTTGTTTGACGGCTAAAATTTCATCCCGAAGTTCTGCCATATGACTTGGTGAGAAAAACTTGCCAATGAATTTATCCGCCAACCCATTCCAAGTTGTAATGGAATGATTGGGGAGCCTTTCTAACCAATCCAATGCTTTATCCCAAAGAGAGAACAAGAAAAACCTCAATCTTAACGCATCCTCAAACACGTTTGTCTTCTTTCTACCCCAGCATGTATCTACGAACCTCTTCAGGTGCTTGTAGGCATTTTGATCGGAGGTGCCCATAAAGTATCCTCTTTGCTCGAGCAAGGTCAACATAACATTTGTGATTTCAAAGTTCCTCGCCCGGATTCGGGAAGGAAAAATGGTACTCGCATACCCTTGATTTGGGAGAACTCTTGGGACCACTCTTGGCGGTGGCGAAGGAGGGGCTGGGATAGGATTGTTGTCATTTGTACTGGCCTCATGGACTCTACTTGGAGCTTGAGATAAATTCGGAACCTCATCTTGATCAAGATCATCTACCTCCTCCCCCGCCATGACATTGCCAAGAGGGTCATTAACATTTAGAGCCATTGGTACCTAAGTAATCAACACAAACAAAATTAGTAAATAAGAAAGAAAGAGAAACAAAATACAAAACTAACTAAATAGATAGTCAACACCGTAAGCTCCCCGGCAACAACGCCAAAAAGTGGTCGCTGCCAACTCGACACTACACCAAGTTAGGAAGAGCGGGCCGCAATAGCTTTTATCCGATTTGAGGATCGGGATTGATTTCCTCTGGGAGCTAGTAACAGAGTTGGAATGTCTGTCTAGCTTAGAGATGTGTGTTTTCCTTAAATATCACTTCAAATATTTTTGGGTTTTTGAATTATAACTACTTTTATAAAACTAACGATTAACACTAAATTATGCTATGAGAATATTTCTAAGTTGTATCTAATGGGAAGAAGGGCACTAGGGTCGTGACACTACCTAGGTGGCTAATGACGGGTTGATGTTACTTAGGTTCAATTGACATGTTGGGGGCCTATGCTATAATCATTGCACAATTTTACCCACTCTCTCACCTCTCGGTAGAGAGAGTGATTTTGCCCAATTGACTCTCTCGAGACCAAATGGGTAGGAAAATTAGACCAAACAACTAGGGTTCAAGTAGGGTGATTACTCTCTCGAGAGTTAACCCATTAATTGGGACTGTCATTTCTCATGAGTCTATCCCAATACCTTGTTGGGTTAAATTTGGGTTCATAGACTCTCTTTCTCAAGAAGAGTTAAATCCAAAGCTTGAATCAGTGTTTACAACCACCAATTCTAAATAAAAATATAAAATCAACCCATATATATAAAACAACCATAATCAATCTAACCCCATATGGCAACACTCATCAATTACTCACACTAGGGTTGAGCCACAACCCTAGCTAATGGGTTTAGCTACACATGCTTAATGAAGAAATAAATGAATAACTAAGCATATTAATTAATTGCTAAAATGAGATTACAAGATTCTATCGTAAAATTAAAGCTAAATTGCAAAAATGGCTTCAATGCCGAGTCTCTCGAACGCAGCTCAGTTTGGAGTACAAAAAGATTATCTAAAAATGGTAAAATATTCTATTTAAATTAGGCTAAAAAATTGGACAAAAATATCCCTGTAGGGTCAGTGCAGGCCTCTCAAAATGGATTGTGGCCGTACTGGCTCTTTATTTTCAACTTTCAACTTTTCTGATCATGAGGGCCGCAGACTGCGTGGATTCAACAGCGACCGCAAAGGCAACATGCGCGGTACCCACAAGCTTGACCGCAGAACGTATGGCTTGACACTTGGGATTTCACATCTCTCTGCGGACTGCACCAAAAGGTAGTGCAGCCTCGAAGCATTCACTGCTGACTGCGTAATGTGTATCAATCATGGCCGCGTAGCCTTGGGCCTAAGCTAGCCATGTCTCTGAACCTCCTAGTGCGGCCACATCCACTTTTTTGCGTTCCGCAGTAGGTTCTTTTTTCCTCAATTCACTTAATCTTTAATATTTGAGCAGGTTTCACTCCTTTTGAGTCGATATTTGACATTTCGTCACTTTTCGATCAAACCTACAATCAAGCACAACTTGTGAGCATTTTGGGACTATTTGTAGAAATTTATAACCAAAGCATAGGCAAGTAGGGGGATGAAACACGTTAAAATTCCTGGTTATCACGTATCACTCGCTCCCATTTTATTATATCTCGGGGTAGGCGTACCACCCGCTCACCATATATAATATTGTTGCGGCGTGCAACCCAATCCATATGTAATATTGTTGTGGCGTGCAGTCCGATTCATATATAATATTGTTGCAACATGCAACCCGATATATATATAATATTGTTGCGGCGTGTAAAGCGATTCATATATATAATATTATTGTGGCGTGCAACCCGATCCATATATATTATTTACAATTATGACGAGAGTCCCGACAAGGAATTAATAAGGTCTACGCCAACCCGAAGGAAAATTCGAAAGCATAAGAAAATACGTCCCGGCAAGGAAGAAACAGCTATAACCAACTCTAAATACAACATCTAGCTACCTCACTATAACCCAAATTATTATAACATCTAACTATCCCAGCTATTATCAAACTCGTTACCATATGTAACTACCTCTGCTATAACCAAACTCGTTCCGCCACCTAAATACCTCAGCTATAACCATAATCCCTACCCAGCACAAAGAATTATTAACCTAATTATCCATAATGCCAATTAAAAACGCAATTCAAGGAAACCCAACTCAACAGCAGCCCGGCAAAGGTGCGACATAATGATCTCTTCTCTTTCTCACTTTTATTTCACAGTTCACTTTGCAACTCGAGCCAGTACTCTAGAGTTTAAATTATCACGTATACTTTCACAATTCGTTATACAACTGGGCCAATGAAGCAACAAAAGAGAGTTTTTTGAACAATACTTTGTCATTACCAGTTCTTCTGATGTTTGTCAATGATGCATTTTGGGCATATATCCTAGGAACTGGACTAACTAAATCTTTTGTGGGTTGTACTTAAGTACAATTATGCAAAACATCACAACTATGGGATCCCTGAGGTACCCCAGTAATGTCCCAATTGTATTTCCTTCTGTTTAACTAGTATAAATACAATATCCTTTTGATAAACAAGAAACAACTTTTTTTTAATATTGACTGATTGTGATGTTTCTTTCTCCAGCATATATGTTTATTTTATTATATATGCAAGTAAACTTTTATTTTGTTTTGTAAACTCTTTTTTGCTATTTATATAAATATAGATGTGTACCATATATATTACATTTAGTTTTAAAAGAATTTTGTTTTATTCAAATCTAGCTACAGTGTTTCAAAGAACTATATTTATAGGATTTTAAAGAGTTTTATAGTTATATGGAGTAGTTTTTTTTTTTGCTAGAGGTGAAGTAGTATCTAAACAATTAAAAAATAACAAAACTCTTATATTATATTATATTATATTATATTATATTATAAATATATATATTATTTATATTTAACTAAAATAGTAATATAAAATAAAGTTATCATATACTATTGATATTTATTAGCTTGCCACTTGGCTTAACCATAATGTCAATTATATATGCTAATGTTTTTGCTTATATATATATATATATATATATATATATATATATATATATATATATATGGTAGTCAGTTATTTTTTTCACCTATTTTTATCGTTTGAGTTAAAAAGATCATATTTTGATTCCATTTGTGTATGTTCTTCTCTTTTCAACAAGCTGCTACACATATTTAGAGTGCAACCATCTAATGAGAAACAGACCTGCTGCCATTCATCGGCCATGGTGGAGCATGCACTAGGCTGTTATTGGAGCAATCACTCGGAGCACTTGTTGTTATAGAGCAAGCACTTGGCCATGGTGGGGAATAGTACTAGGCTGCAATTGAAACTAGTGGACAAATACACAGATTGGAACATATCCATTAAAACGCGGATAATATTACGTTAATATTTACTATTAACAAGTAAATTTGGTCCAAAAAATTAATCAATCAATCAATTATTTGACCAAATTCAAATCCAAATTCAAAGCCGAAGCTGAGCCGAGTGAACGACGGCAATGGCGGTGCGAGGTTTGCTTTCTTCTTAACTCTTTAAGAGCTACAAGAAGAGTAATTGTATATATACCCACCAAAAACCTTTTCCTCTTCCTTATGGGACATTGTCTCATTGTCAAGAGGGGGAAATTTAAAATTTCACTCAAAAATTTTATTTTTCCTCCATTTTCTATTCATCCCTTTTTAAGCTTATTCTCTTATTAAAAAATCTCAACAATCCCCCACCTGAATAGGGAATGATTATATCATGGAAGTATGCATGAAAAACTATGTGACTCGCAAGTAAGGATTAATCGTATCTGGATAAGCAAATTTCCCTTTGAACTTTCCATAGTGAACTTATATCGGATATACTCGGTCAATCGGTATATTTGTTATCTTTGAACCGTAGATCTTTGGTGTATGCCTAGACAACCATAATTGACACAATCAACCCTTAACCATATTTGGTTCTTATTGTTGTGTTCGTTTCAGCCACGAACATTGTCTGGATCTATAAGTGCGTAGAGAACTAGCCTTACAAAATTCTCTTTGAAGCGACTAACACTTCACACTTACATAGGTAATTTCTAAACGTGTCATTCCATAGATACACTATTTGATATACCCCGTATCAGATTTAGAAATCACTAAAAACCCTTAATATTTTATCCTTGGTATTTAACATTGTCTCATCATGAGAATGGACTAATATTTTAGTTGACAATGTTGAACCGTCATTAATGACTTTGTTTGATCTCCTTGAACCTATATCTTTGCATCTCCAATCTTCTAGGTAGAGTTACCGCCACAATAACTTGTTCTCGATCATAGTCCCATTCGCCTCGATGATTTCTCAACTACCTCTCTAGTTAGGCCTTTTGTAAGTAGACCCGACACAATATCACTTGACTTTACATAATCAATTATGATAATTTCTCTAGAGAGTAATTGCCTAACGGTTTTATGTCTTCATCGTATATGATGAGATTTATTGTTATACATAACGCTCTCAATCCTTCCAATTACCGCTTGACTATCACAATGTATGCATATTGGTGCCAACAGTTTGGACCAAAATGGAATATCTTTCAAGAAATTTCAGAGCCATTCAGCTTCTTCACCTACTTTATCTAAGGCTATGAATTCAGCCTCCATTGTAGAATGGGCAATACAAGTTTGTTTGGACGACTTTCAAGATACCGCTCCTCCACCAATAATGAATACATATTCACTTTGTGGACTTGGAATCAGTTAATCCAATTTGCATTACAGTATCTCTCAATGACCGCAGTATATTACTATAGTGCAAAGCAAAGTCATGGGTATGTACTAAATACCCTAAAACTCTTTCATGGCCATCCAATGAGATTGAGTTAGTTTGCTCGTGTATCGACTCAATTTACTTATAGCACAAGCTATATCTAGTTGTGTACAATTCATGATGTACATCAAGCAACCCAACACACGAGCATAATCCAATTGTGATATGCTTTGGCCTTTGTTCTTTGTTAATGCGAGATTCACGTCAATTGGAGTCTTTGCAACTTTAAAGCCAAGTGATTGAATTTTTCAAGTATTGTCTTATTATAATGATATTGTAACAATATCAGACCTTGAGAAGTCTTATGGATCTTAATTCCCAGAATTAAATCAGCAACTTCCAAGTTTTTCATGTCAAACTTCCTAGTTAGCATGCGCTTAGTCGCATTTATGTTGGTAATGTCATTACTCATTATCATCATATCATCAACATATAAGCAAACAACGACTATGTAATTTGAAACATTTTTAATGTACACACATTTATCATATTCATTTATTTTAAAACCTTTTGACAATATTGTTTGGTCAAATTTCGCATGCCATTATTTAGGTGTTTGTTTTAGTCCGTAAAGGAACTTAACAAGTGGACATACCTTCTTTTCTTTATGTGCAACCACAAACACTTTAGGTTGTTCCATGTAAATTTCTTCTGCCAACTCTCTATTTAAGAAGAATGTCTTAACATCCATTTGATGAATTTCAAGACCATAAACTGCAGCTAACGCTACTAATGTTCGTATGGACGTAATTCTTGTAACTGGAAAGTATGTATCGAAATAGTCAAGACCTTCTCGTTGTCTATACCCTTTGACCATAATTCTTGTCTTAAATTTGTTAATGGTGCCATCATCTTTCATCTTCCTCTTAAAGATCCATTTAGAACCCAACGGTTTATTTCCAGGAGGAAGATCAACCAATTCCCATGTATGGTTGTTTAATATAGATTATATTTCACTACTGACTACCTCTTTCCAAAATAATGATTCCGAAGAAGACATAGCTTCTTTAAATGTTTGAGGCTCATTTTTCAATACGAAAGTCACAAAATCTGGTCTAAATAAAGTAGACGTCCTTTGACGTTTACTATGTCTTGGATCTTCCTGATTAAATGTACTTCCTTTTGTTTCTTCCCCGGGTCATTTTGATCCTTCACCAATCGACTCACATTTCTTTTTATATGGATATATATTTTTAAAGAACTCAGCATTATATGATTCTATAACCATATTATTACGAATGTCGAGATTGTTTTATTTATGAATCAGAAATCGATATGCTTTACTATTAGTCGCATATCCTATGAAAACACAATCAACGGTTTTCGATCCTATTTTTACCCTTTTGGGTTTAGGAACTTGCAATTTTACCAAACACCCCAGCGCTTTAAAGTAATTCAAGTTGAGCTTCCTTCCTTTCCATTTTTCATATGGAATGGATTGTATTTTGCTATGGGGTACTCGATTTAGTATTCGGCTAGCTGTAAGAATGGTTTCCCCCCACAAGTTCTATGGCAAACCAGAACTTATCAATAATGCATTCATCATCTCCTATAATGAACGGTTCTTTCTTTCTGCAATCCCATTGGATTAGGGCGTTAAGGGGCCGTTGTTTGGTGAATGATTCCGTATTCTAAATATATTTGTTCAGAAGGAGATTTATATTCACCACCCCTATCACTTCTTATCATTTTGATTTTCTTGTTAAGTTGTGTTTCAAATTCATTTTTGTATTCCTTGAATTTTTCTATTGCTTCATCTTTACTATTAAGTAAGTAAATATAGAAATACCGAGTACTATCATAAATAAAAATTATGAAATACTTCTTTCCACCGCGAGATGGTATTGACTTCATGTCACAAATACCTGTGTGAATTAAGTCTAAAGGTTTTGAATTCCTTTCAACTTACTTATAAGGATGTTTAACATATTTAGATTCCACACATACTTGACATTTTGATTTGTCACATTCAAACATAGACAATACTTCCAAACTAATCATTTTCCACAAGGTTTTATAATTGACATGACCAAAATGTATATGCGATAATTCATTTGACTTAAGTAAGTAAGAAGAAGCTGAAATTTTATTCTTATTTTCGACAATCATTATATTAAACTTGAAAAGGCCCTCAGTAAGGTAACCTTTTCCTAGAAATATTTTGTTCTTACTCATTACCACCTTATCGTATACACAAAAACGCTAAAAATCCTGCTTAACAAGAAGTCCCGAAGAGACTAAGTTTGCCCTCTCGATACCTTATTGGAGCTTTGTAACTAGTGGTCGATTTCCCGTCGCGTCAGCCTTTTCCCAGTGCGCGGAGCCCCAATGAGGATTTGACTTCACTTTAGTTAAGAATAAAGATAGGGGCCGGGCGGGCAGTGAAGGATTATTTAGTAGACGGCAAGCGAGCTGCAAGCACCTACCAGGAAGGAGAAGAATAAGCATTACCTCTGTTGAAGGAAGAAACCCCTCCCTTTGCTTATTTATTCTTCCTGGTCTTCGGGTCTCATCTGAACGGCTCGCTGGGAAACTTCTAACTTAATTAACGGACAGAATGCCTTCCTCTGATTCCTGGAATGAGAGTGAGCTTGCTTCTTCAATGTCGTAGTCTTAGTCTAGGGACATACTTCATCTCTTCTATTTTCCTCGCATACACCTTGCACTTCAACTGAGTCTAACGAGGCTCAGGTGTGGAGCCTTCGTAGTTTTTCTAAGGACCGGAATAAGAGGTTTCGGCTTTTCGGGGTATTTAACATAGCTAATAATTCTTAGAAATCACTCACTTATTTACTTACGGAATCTCAAATCTCTCTCGACACCGAGAATTATTTATGTGTCCAGGTCGATTAGACATTCGGCTTCCTCCCACAGAGTCCTCACCCTTCACAAGGATGGACTGATCCCGGGAGGTGAAGCCTTCTTCCTAATTTTGGGAACATGAAGTACATTTTTCAAAGTCATGACCTTGCGAGAAGTCATTTTGAGAAATATCGTCTCATAGCCTTCAATTTTTGTTGTTACAGCATTTGCCATAAAAATCGTCTCCTCGGGTCCAGCAGGAGCATATGTAGAAAATGCTTCTCTAACAGCACAAACATGGCGAGTGGCTCCAGAATCAATCCACCACTCCTTAGGGTTTCCTATCAGGTTGCATTCAGAAAGCATAGCACACAAGTCATCAATATCTTCGTGCTTTTCAATCATGTTTGATTGACCCTTCTTCTTATCTTTCTTCGGAGCACGACACTCCGTAGATTTGTGTCCGGTTTTTCCACAACTGTAGCAGTTTCCACATAACCGCTTCTTGCTTGGGTTGTATTTCAGTCCAGAAGCCTTCTTCCTCTTTTTGTTCTCTTCAACAGTATTTGCTCCCATTATTGTTGAGTTTCTACGGCCACTCTTTTCAGTAGCTTTGTTGTCCACTTCGATTCTCAATCGAACAATGCGATCTTCAAGGGACATCTCCTTGTGTTTGTGTTTCAAGTAGTTTTTGAAGTCCTTTCACAAATGAGGCAACTTTTCAATCATCGCTGCTACTTGGAATGTTTCATTGATGACAAGACCTTCAATGAAATTTCTGACAATAAAAATACTAAGATTACTACTTTCAACAACAATATTAATTTGATTTATACCTTCAGCAGAAGATCTTGAATAATCACTTGAAATTCCTGGACTTGGGTAATAACAGACTTGTTATCTACCATTTTGTAGTCCAAAAACTTTGCAGCAACGAACTTTTTCAACCCGACATCTTCGGTTTTGTATTTTTTTCAAGCGCAATCCACAGTTCTTTTGACGTTTCCACGCTACTATAGACATTATACTAAGCATCCTCCAGCCCGCTTAGAATATAATTCTTGCACAAAAAATCTAAATGCTTCCACGCCTCAATCAAGAGAAAGCGTTCAGTTTCTGGAGTTTCATCGGATAACACAGGAACATTTTCCTTGATAAACTTTTGGAGACATAGAGTAGTCAAATAGAAGAACATCTTTTGATGCCAACGCTTGAAATCAATCTCGAAAAATTTTCTGGGTTTCTCCGCCGGTGCCAATGCTGCCGGTGTTGTTCGGCTCGTTGAAGCATTGGCAGTCACTATTAGAACAGCTTAGTTCATATTATCTTTCGTCATTTTTCTGTAAAAGAATGATACAAATAAATGTTTAATAAACGTTTAAAACTTGAGTAAAAAAATACGTAGATTTTAATTTCCAACAAAACGCCACGAAGGCTTTAATCTCCAAAACGGGAGTATACAAAACAACAAAGATTTTTGTTTCCAGAACAGTAAGTATAACACAAATACATAAATAAAAATTCGTTAAATTCCTTAAGCTTGTTATCCTTGCTGTATTTGTAAATAATAATTCTAGAAATAGTAAATTAGCATAAAAATATAAACGAAAAACTCAGAAATCGCATAGAAATTCTGAGAGGAAAGAATGCAATTTATATCCAACGTTAAGTTCAAACAAAGAGGAGATCAGTAGCTCTCAATTTCTATTTCTGTATGTTCTTCTCTTTTCAAGCTGAACCGAGTGAGCGACGATGACAGCGCGAGACTTGCCTTCTTCTTAACTCTTTAAGAGTTAGAAGAGTAATTGTATATATATTCACCAAAAATATTTTCCTCTTCTAATATGGGACAATGTCTCATTGTCAAGAGGGCGAAACTTAAAATTTCACTCAAGAAAATCTATTTCTCTTTCATTTTCAAATCACCCTCTTTTAAGCTTATTCTTTTGCTTAAAAAATCTCAACATAAAATATATAATATTTTTTTATTAATTATCGCATAAAAGTTTCTTTATATTAATCTTCATATACATAATTTCTATATTTTAATCCTCGCATAATTAATATGTACTATATCAAATCGACCCCTTATTATTATTTTTGAAATGCCGGTCACAATAATATACTAGGAAACTAAAAATGAAAAGATTTAAAAATATACTGGGATAGCACGCCGAAGAAATGCTAGAAATGTAATTCACTAACATGTCATGAGATGAAAGGTCACTAAAAAGGCGTTCGAACTTTATATAAAGGACCAATCACACAACAATGTTAGTAATACCTCCTACTTTCTAATTAGAGTAACAAACTTACCAAAAACATGAGGCCATTTTTCTTCTTCCTCCTTATTTCCATGACAGCTGCTGCCAAAGCGTCTCATGCAGAATCTATTCCCAGCCAAATTCACCCTCTGCGGCCGACGGCTGGTTCCGCCGGCCGCCACGTTCCTCAAATCAACTGCCTGAGCTGGCGTTTGGCAGTTGAAACCAACAACATTCAAAACTGGAAATTTGTGCCCCTTCAATGCGAAAGCTACGTGGGGCACTACATGCTTGGCAAGCAGTATCGCGACGACTGCAACGCTGTGGTCGTCGCGGCTATCCAGTACGCCAAAACCCTCAAAATTGCCAAAGATGGCAAGGATGTTTGGGTCTTTGATATTGATGAAACCAATCTCTCTAACCTTCCTTATTATGCTCGTTCTGATGTCGCCTTTGGGTAAGTTTTTAGGAAATGCAACTTCTGTACCTGGATATAGTGCGTAAAATTTCAACAAATACCATGTTCTGAACCCATAATTACATATATGCAATAGATTCAGTGATGAAAAATGTAAAACTCAAGTTCTTGACAAATAAAGTGTACTTTTAATTGTTATCAGGGCAACAAAATTCAACGGGACGAAGTTTGACGAGTGGACAAGAGAAGGGAAAGCTCCAGCAGTACCAGGCGCTCTGTTTCTGTACAAAACATTGTTGGCTATGGGTATTAAACCAGTCTTTATCACTGGAACAAAAGAAGAATTCAAACAAGTCAGGATTGCTAACCTAAAAAAAGTTGGCTACCATTCGTGGGTGAAGCTCATCTTGAAGTAAGAATATTAATTAACTGTCTATGTATTTACTTGTAAAATTGAACATTTAGGGACATAATTGATATGATAATATAAATATTAATGAATGTTGTGGGTGCAGGGGAGTAAATGATACAGGATCATCAGTAATGTACAAGTCAGGTAAAAGGGCAAAGTTGGTGAAAGCTGGATACAGAATTGTTGGCAATACAGGAGACCAGTGGAGTGATTTGCTTGGTGATTTTGTTGGTGACCGCACTTTCAAATTGCCGGATCCAATGTATTACATTAGTTAAAAAACTAATTACCCACTTCGACATTATTAGGGTTTCTGTTTCAGAATATTACGATTGAAATTAGTGTCAAGTAATTTAGCTGTCTTGATTTTTATTAGGATATGTATTTGGTTTTAACTCTTGAAATGTGCTACACCCCGATCTCCTTTTTTTTGTGTTTTCTTTGTGTAATCTCAATTGGGTGAAGAAATGACAAGTGCAGTTAATTCATAACAATTGTGCCAAGTACTTTTGACAAAATTAAGTAGGTAGAATATGTTATAAATAGACTTCTATTTAAGGTGAATGTCTTTAATTAGAGAGATTCTAGAGTTCTATTCTTGGTAGCTAAATCATCCTCCTCCCTATAAATGGAGGTGCCCTCTACCATTGTAAATCACTCCTAACATTCTCTAAGTATCAATAAGAAGAACTCTCTCTACTCTTCTCTCTATTGCTCTTGTTCTTGCATTATTGTTCTTGTCTTTTATATTATTTCATAACACGTTATCAGCACGAGACTCTACCGTCTCAAGAACCATTCTCGAGAAATCTAAGGTATTTCCCTCTTCCTAATTTAATTTTCGATTATGTCTGACATTACGAAAAGAAAGTTCGTTGCCCTTGAAATTTCGGGCAAGAACTATATGACATGGGTGTTGGATGCTGAAATCCACTTAGATGCTATGGGTCTCGGAGACACCATCAAAGATAGAGAAAAAGCATCCACCCAAGAATGTGCGAAGGCCTTGATTTTCTTGCGCCATCACCTTGATGAAGGTTTGAAGATTGAATATCTCACCGTCAAGGATCCACTCATCTTGTGGAACGGCTTAAAGGAGAGATATGACAACCTGAAGTTAGTCACTCTGCCACAAGCACGATATGATTGGGCTCATCTGAGGCTCCAGGACTTTAAGTCCGTTTCTGAATATAATTCTGCAATGTTCAGAATTACTTCTAAATTGAAGCTATGCGGGGATAATATCTCCGATTATGATATGCTTGAGAAAACGTTTACAACGTTTCATGCCTCCAATATAGTACTGCAACAACAGTACAGAGAGAAAGGCTTTACAAAGTACTCTGAACTGACTTCTCTTCTACTAGTGGCTGAGCGAAATAATGACCTGCTCATGAGAAATCACGAAAATCGACCCACTGGGTCTACACCACTGCCTGAAGCAGATATGGTGCACTCTCATTATGCCAAACATGAAAAGGGCCATGGTCATGGTCGTAAACGGGGTCATAGCCAGGGACGTAGACAAGGAAGAAATTCCAATGAAGTCCGTCACCCCCCGAAGAGAGATAACCGCCGAAAGCAGAAACGGGGTCATGAAGATCCTAAGGCAAATGGTTCAGAAACTATATGTTATCGTTGCGGTGGGAAAGGGCACTGGTCAAAGACTTGCCGTATACCAAGACACTTGGTTGACCTTTATCAAGCATCTCGAAAGAGAAAAGGCCCTGAAACAAATTTTGTCTATGACGACGATGAGGACATCACCCACCTGGATGTGGCAGACTTCTTTGAGCAACCCGAGGGGAAAATAGACCACCTAATCGGCGATGGGTCCGTGATGAAAGAAGATGGAGTTATTTGATTTTGTTCTACTTATTTGTATTAGTTAGTGAATAAACTAATAGTCATTAGTATTAGCTCGTATTAGTTAGTTCATGATGCAATGTTAGCAGTAGTTCTTTAGAATATCTTCAATATGCTCAAATATCAATAAAATTTTTATTTTCCAGTAGGGGTAATCGACTAGCCTGAAAAACTAGTCGATTATCTACTATTTTCACATTAAAGCTGAAAAATAATTGATCAACAATCGATTGTCTTTGTCTAACAATCGATTGTCGTTAAGACAGTGTAATCTGGAATTTTTCAAAAATCATCCACAATCGATTGTCTTTGTCTAACAATCGATTGTCGTTAAGACAGTGTAATCTGGAATTTTTCAAAAATCATCCACAATCGATTGTCTTTGTCTAACAATCGATTGTCGTTAAGACAGTGTAATCTGGAATTTTTCAAAAATCATCCACAATCGATTGTCTATGCATAACAATCGATTGTCTTAAAACAGTGTGCTCTGGAATTTTTCAAAAAAGCCAACAATCGATTGTCTATGCATAACAATCGATTGTCTTAAAACAGTATGCTCTGGAATTTTTCAAAATAGCCAACAATCGATTGTCTATGCATAACAATCGATTGTCTTAAGACAGTGTGCTCTGGAATTTTTCAAAATAGCCAACAATCGATTGTCTATGCATAACAATCGATTGTCTTAAGACAGTATGATCTGATGTTTTTCAAAATAGCAAATAATTGATTGTGTGTGTTTAACAATCGATTGTCAATGTTCAACAATCGATTGTTTGTGTTTAACAATCGATTGTTTGAAGAAAATGTTTAAACTGAAATTTTCAAACTGCAAAGTAATGGATAACATATCTGATTTTGTTAGTCAACTGTTAGCAGCAGATTTTGAAAATATTATGTGACACAAACGAATTGAACTTGTTTATTCTTATGTTCGTGTATCTCTTTTGTATGTCAAACTATGGGATAGCAAATATGGATATCTCACAAAGTGAACTTGGATCAACGTCCAACTGTAAAAGTATTTGCCTAGTTGATTCATGTACTACACATACAATACTCAAAGAAAGGAAATATTTCTCTCAACTAAATATGTGTAAGGAAAACGTTACTACAATCTCTGGAAGTAGTAAATTGATTGAAGGCTCCGGAAGAGCAATTGTAACTCTGCCCAAAGGCACGACGTTAATCATAGAGAATGCAATGTTCTTCTCCAAGTCTAAGAGAAACTTGTTGAGTTTTAAAGATGTACGCCGGAATGGCTATCATATTGAGACAATGGATGAAGATAATCTTGAATATCTCGTCATCACAAAGAATGTCTCCGGCCAAAAGAGGGTTATTGAGAAATTCTCGTCTTTAACTTGTGGCCTGTATTGGACAAGAATTAGTGCAATTGAGGCACATTCAACAGTAAACCAAAGGGTTACTGATTCCAATACCTTTGTACTTTGGCATGATCGATTGGGACACCCAGGATCGATCATGATGAGACGGATTATAGAAAGCTCATATGGGCATCCGTTAAAGAATTTCAAAATTCTTTCGAATAATGAATATCCTTGCACTTCGTGTTATCAAGGCAAGTTCATTATCAGGCCATCACCAACAAAGGTTGGGATTGAGTCACCCACGTTTCTGGAACGTATACACGGGGACATTTGTGGACCTATTCACCCACCTAGTGGGTCGTTTAGGTATTTCATGGTCTTGATAGACGCATCCTGTAGATGGTCTCATGTGTGCCTATTGTCATCACGCAACCTTGCGTTTGCGAAATTAATGGCACAAATAATTCGACTACGAGCACAATTTCCAGATAATCCAATCAAGTCCAATAGACTGGATAATGCTGCTGAGTTTACATCCCAAGCATTTAATGATTATTGCTTATCAATCGGGATAAAAGTTGAACATTCTGTAGCTCATGTTCACACTCAAAACGGTCTTGCAGAATCGTTAATTAAACGCCTGCAGTTGATTGCAAGGCCATTACTTATGAGAACGAGGCTGCCCACTTCGGTATGGGGTCACGCCATCTTACATGCAGCAATGCTAATTCGTCTCAGACCGACGAATTACCACAAGTATTCCCCGTTGCAATTGGTTTTGGGTCATGAACCCAATATATCCCATTTAAGAATTTTTGGATGCGCAGTATATGTGCCTATAGCACCGCCATCCCGCACCAAAATGGGTCCGCAAAGAAGGTTAGGAATATATGTTGGGTTTGAATCGCCCTCCATCATTCGCTACCTCGAAACATTGACGGGCGACTTGTTTACTGCACGATTTGCAGACTGTCGATTTGATGAGACACTTTTCCCAAAATTAGGGGGAGAAGTTGGTGAAACCAAACGGGAAATTTTGTGGAAAAATGCATCATTATCTCATCTTGATCCACATACCTCTATTTGTGAAAGAGAGGTACAAAAGATTATCCATTTGCAAAGAATAGCAAATCAAATGCCTGACGCATTTACGGACTTGAAAAGGATAACGAAATCCCACATTCCCGCGGAAAATGTTCCAATCCGTATTGATGTCCCTGTTGGACAATCATCTAGTGTCATATCCAATGAGTCGAATGCACGCCTGAAGCGTGGCAGACCATTAGGTTCCAAAGATTGAAATCCTAGAAAGAGGAAAAAGAACGATCAAAATGACACCACGAAAGAATCTCATGATTTAACAAAATCTGAGATTCATGAAGAATCCATTGAGCCCGAGACTCTGGAAAATACGGAACTATCCCTAAATCCAATTAATATTGAGGCAAATATTAATCGAGTGGATATTGTGGTGGATAATGCCTTTTCTTATAATGTAGCATCTAGCATTATGCAAGAATGTGAGGATCTCGAACCTCAATCTGTTGAAGAATGTCGAAAAATACAGGATTGGCCAAAGTGGCAAGAAGCAATTCAATCAGAATTGAATTCGCTGGCGAAACGTGAAGTTTTTGGCCCTATAGTTGAAACACCTAATGGTGTTAAGCCTGTCGGCTATAAATGGGTCTTTGTACGCAACAAAAATGAGAAAAACGAGGTACAAAGATATAAGGCACGCCTTGTTGCACAAGGTTTTTCTCAAAGGCCTGGTGTCGATTATGAAGAGACATATTCGCCTGTAATGGATGCGATAACCTTTCGTTATCTCATAAGTTTTGATGTCCATGAAAAGCTTGACATGCACTTAATGGATGTGGTTACTGCCTATCTTTATGGCTCACTTGATAATGAGATATACATGAAAATTCCCGATGGACTCAAGATGCCAAACGCGCATAATTCAAAATCTCGGGAAATGTTCTCAATTAAATTGCAAAGGTCCTTGTATGGTCTAAAGCAATCTGGACGAATGTGGTATAATCGTCTTAGTGAGTACTTGTTAAAAGAAGGCTATATAAATGACGCCATTTGCCCGTGTGTTTTTATAAAGAAAATAACATCGGAATTTGTTGTACTTGCCGTATATGTCGATGACATAAACCTTATTGGAACCCCTATAGAACTCCAAAAGGCAATTGATTATCTAAAGGATGAATTCGAGATGAAAGATCTCGGAAAGACTAAACTATGTCTTGGTTTGCAAATTGAATATTTGGCAAACGGAATTTTTGTTCATCAATCTACCTATACAGAAAAGGTACTGAAACGGTTTTACATGGATGAAGCACATCCTTTAAGTACACCGATGGTTGTTCGATCACTTGATGTGAACAAAGATCCATTCCGACCACAAGAAAGGAATGAAGAGCTACTTGGTCCTGAAGTACCATATCTTAGCGCAATTGGCGCACTAATGTATCTTGCAAATACTACAAGGCCTGACATATCCTTTTCAGTTAATGTCTTAGCAAGATTTAGCTCGGCTCCTACGAGGAGACATTGGAATGGGATCAAACACATATTGCGGTACCTAAAGGGAACTACCGATATGGGCTTATTTTATGGCAAGAATTGCAGCCCGGATCTTGTTGGTTATGCTGATGCTGGATATTTGTCCGACCCACACAAGGCTCGATCTCAAACGGGTTATGTGTTTACCTGTGGAGAAACCGCCATATCTTGGCGATCGACTAAGCAATCAATTGTGGCTACTTCATCTAATCATGCCGAGATAATTGCTATTCATGAAGCAAGTCGGGAGTGTGTGTGGTTGAGGTCTGTAATACATCATATCCAAGACAAATGTGGTTTGAAGTGTGATAAACTACCCACAACTTTGTATGAAGACAATGCAGCATGTATAGCTCAATTGAAGGGAGGATTCATAAAAGGAGATAGAACGAAGCATATTTCACCAAAGTTATTCTTCACACATGATCTTCAAAAGAATGGTGATATCAATGTTCAACAGATTCGTTCAAGTGACAATATGGCTGATTTGTTCACAAAATATCTACCCAAAGTCAACCTTCAAGAAGCTAGTTCACAAGATCGGGATGCGAAGACTTAAGGACATAAATTAATGTTCTTATCAGGGGGAGTTTAATGCGCGTTGCACTCTTTTTTCCTTACAAGGTTTTGTCCCACCGGGTTTTCCTTGCGAGGTTTTTAACGAGGCAACCAATAGGCGCATATTCAAATATGTGTACTCTTTTTCCTTACTTTAATTTTTCCCATTGGGTTTTGTTTTAAGGTTTTAACGAGGCACATCATTGAATAGACATTCAAGGGGGAGTGTTATAAATAGACTTCTATTTAAGGTGAATGTCTTTAATTAGAGAGATTCTAGAGTTCTATTCTTGGTAGCTAAATCATCCTCCTCCCTATAAATAGAGGTGCCCTCTACCATTGTAAATCACTCCTAACATTCTCTAAGTATCAATAAGAAGAACTCTCTCTACTCTTCTCTCTATTACTCTTGTTCTTGCATTATTGTTCTTGTCTTTTATATTATTTCATAACAGAATATGTGTATCCGATGAATATAAAAGCCGTCCATTTCGTTTAAGACATTGCTTGTCACGGTCAGCAACAACTTAAAATATTGAAATGCAAGATTCTTGGCAATAATTATGTGCCACTTGTATACTGCTCCTTCATGTTCAAAATAAATGATTTTTAATTTTTTTTATGGTTCAAAATAAATAATTTTTTTCAGATTTTAAAAATAAATCAATTATTTTTTTCTACATTGTTCTTGAAGTAAATAGTGTTGAAATATATGTTAGAAGTATTTACATGAGATATTAAATAGTACTGAAGTTTTTGAAAAAGCTTTCTAACATACTACATAAATAATCAGATCACCAACAATATCTAAATCATAAATTTTGGAAACAAGAAACTTGAAAAGAACAGTTTACCATTGTTTACTAACATACGTATGTGTAAATATTCATAAATTATTGTCCACTAACTTACGTAATTATTTATAATTTATTTTTAAATAATCTGATAAACATATTTATGGTAATCATCCCATGAACTGAAGTTCCATAGCAGCACCAACATCAGCAGAGTAAAGAAAAAGAAGAAAACAAAGGAGGAGAAATGGGTTGAAGTTATTTAAAAGTGGGTGAAAGTTATAAGTTTTTTAAAAAAATATGTATAAGTTAAATGGGGGCGACCAAATAGGGCCCATGCAATTTTTATGTAAAAAGCCTATTAAATGAGCCCCGAGATTGATTTTGGCATTGTTACACAAATTATCAGTCTGATTTAATGTTTATATTTTCTAGTTGATATACATAAATTATACATGGTTATACATATATTACATATAAAATATGCAAATATTATATTTCTGCCGGCTATTTTTAGTTTAACAGATTAGGTAAACAGTTATTTGAGTTAAAAATAACTAACTTATCGAATCGAACTATACCGAGCCAATTATTAGGTTTACTTTAATATAAATTAATCCTCACTTAATTAGTATCTTTCCATCCGTATAATTTATATTTCTCTTTTCTTTACTTAATTTATTTTATGCTACCATAAAATAGTGGGATGAATCTCTATTCTGAACATCTTTCATGTTCCTTTGATCATTATTTTTAAAATAGTAAAATTTATAAAAAGTTTTTGCCAAAGTCATATGCAAGTAGATATTATCGTATTAGACTAGCAACTCTTGCATGATAAAAAAGATACCGAAAAATTAATCGAATCGTACCAATACCGAAGAAAGACTAAAATCATTGGGACGGTTTCAAAAGTTTTAATTTGGTTATACAAAATAAAATAATTAAAAATTTGATATGATATAAATTTTATAAAATAACAGATGAAACCAAACCAATTGATCCTTGTTGCATGCCAATGCTTTCCAAAACTTATCCTTTTTAACTATGGCTAGAATGCTTATTAAATTAATTTAATCTAGACCTTTATAAGTTACATTGTACCAGTGTCACTCATCTTATATTGATCATGCGCAAACCAATTTATTTTTGAAAAAATTTACTTCTTGAAGAAATATTACGAAGTGTAGTACAGTATGTCTGTTAGTATCAAGTTATTTGATCAGTCATAACAAGATGTGGTCTTTTTGTTTTTCATCCGGTTCCTTAATTTGTCACGACATGAATTTTTGTATGTATAATTAACTTAAATAGTTGTCTGCTCAAGTGCTTAAATTTAAAATAGCTGGCAAATATATGTATAGTTCATATATAATAATGCGTAATTGTTATATAATTTATATATATTGGCTAAAGAAATAAACAGCGAATTCAATTGGCTATTTGCGTAAAAATCCTTTTTATTAGTGATTGCACTCTATCGTACTGGGCCTAATAAGAATCATATGATGGCCTAAGTATCATATGATCCTTAGGCAATTACATACCAAAATGGGAGGAGAAACTAAGAATCATATAAGGGCGAATTCATAATCTAATTGTTAAGGTATTTTTTGGTTAAAACCCAAGGGTCAAAACAGTGAGGCCCAAAAGCCTTGAGATAGCGTAGAGGGGTCGAGCCTAAGCGTAAAAATTGAAAAAAAATCTTACTTTATACCTAGTTAATTCTAAACTATTTACTTTTTAGTATTCAGACCCAAACTATATACTATTTATATCCATAAGTTCCAAATTATATACCCAGCACCTTCTAACTTCCAAGTTCTACGCCTTCTTGTACTACTACAAAAATATTAGTTTTCATAAATATTCATCAATACAAGAAGAATATGGTCCTTGGCCAGTAATTCTTCGATCTATCTTTGTCCCACAGAATTGTGATTTTGTGTTCAAATGATTTGTTACCCTTTTTCGTTTGAAACATATTACCTAATTTGCCAACGCCATTTAATATGAGGGAGTCATATTTTAAGACAAAGAGATCTATAGTCTTCTTCTAAATTAGTCTTGATCGTTTTATGCTAACTTTTAGTTTGTTTATAAGTGTTCATATGATTTAGTTAAATATTATGTAGTTTAAGTTAAAAATTTTGTTGCACTCATCCATTAAAAAATGTTATTGTTAACATACCGAATCTTACAGATTGATCGAGATAAGTTGAAGAGATGAAGAAATAGAGAAAGAGAGAGAAAGAGAACTGACTGTCTCTATTTTCTGTGTATCGTTCGTTACAAGAAAATGAATCAATAATATAAAATACAGAAGCCTCTAGAATATATACACTTTGGGCCGAAATAAATGTATTGTGTGTGTGTAGGCCTGAAACTAGGGTTGCTTAGTTGGGCTGCTTAGTGCTTAGTTGGGCTTCTTAGTCTGGTCCAGAACTTGGGCAACAGTCACTAACTCTAACACCCCCCTTCAAGGTGGAGGGTGATTGAACCCCCACCTTGAGCAATATGGAATGATGCATAAGCCATGTCAAAGGCTTAGTAAAAATATCAACTAGCTGAGAGGCAGTGGGAACATGATGCAAGGCAATGATGCCCTCATTAAGCTTGGTTCTGATGAAGTGGCAATCCACTTCAATGTGTTTGGTCCGCTCGTGAAACACAGGATTCTTGGCAATATGAAGTGCTGCATGTCACAAAAAACAGGCACAACAGTGGTAACAAGAACACCAAAATCAGACATAAGTCTAACAAGCCAGGTGAGCTCACCAACAACTTTACTCATGGCCCTGTACTCAGCCTCAGCAGAAGACATGGACACCACAGGCTGCTTCTTAGCCTTCCAACCAATAAGAGAGCCACCCAATAGAATACAAAACTCAGAAACAGACCTCCTAGTGTCTGGGCAGGAAACCCAATCACTATCACAATAGGCAGACAAGGAGAGATCATGGGTGTTGCTGATGAAGACCCCAACTGCAGAAGTTCCTCTAAGATATCTGAGTGTATGCAAGGCTGCATGCATGTGAGAGAAAGTAGGCTTCTGAAGATACTGACTGAGATGTTGCACAGCAAAGGCCAAATCAGGCCTAGTGTGAATTAGAAAATTGAGCTTCCCCACCAGGCTTCTATAGGATTCAGGAGATGGAAGAGGATCTCCTTCAACCATGTTGAGCTTGGCAGAAAGGTCAAGAGGACAGGTAACATGAGTAACATCTTCACAGTGATATGCTTTGAGAAGGTCAGTAATAAACTTCTTCTGATGAAGAAGCAGCCCATCAGACTGGTAACTCACTTCAATGCCAAGAAAATAATTGAGGACTCCTAAGTCCTTGATTTTAAACTCAAGGTCCAGAAAGCTCTTCAAGGCAGTAATCTCCTCCAAATCATTACTGGTGAGAATAATATCATCAACATAGACAGCCAACAATACAATAGAAGAGGCAGATTTCTTAAAAAAGGGAATAATCATTGAAAGAAGAAGAATAGCCTCTAGAACATAAGGCTTGAGACAGCTTGGCATACCACTGCCTAGAAGCTTGTCTCAAACCATATAAGGATTTCTGAAGAAGACAAACCAGAGGAGAAGAAGAGGAGGAACAGTTGACAGTCAACCCAGGAGGCAGTCTCATATAAACCTCTTCATCCAAATCACCATGTAAAAAAGCGCTATTCACATCAAGTTAAAAAAGAGACCAGTTCTGTTTAACAGCTACAGCAATGAGGGACTTAATAGTGGAAAATTTGACAACAGGAGAAAAAGTTTCATTGAAATCCACACCCTCAACTTGGGTGTCACCCCTAACAACCAATCTAGCTTTATATCTTTCCACAGACCCATCAGCCCTATACTTGATCTTATAGACCCATTTGCAACCAATAGGTTTTTTACCATAAGGAAGCTGAACTATAAACCAAGTGTGATTAGCTTCCAAGGCTGCAAACTCCTTTCTCATTGCCTCCTGCCATGCAGGGAGAGAGGCAGCCTGCTGATAAGAGGTAGGATCTACCTCTGCACTGTTAACCAAACTGTGAAGGCAAGTGGAAGAAGAACTGGGGCCAGAAAGAGATGGAGGGAGATTGCGGACATATTCTTCGAGATGAGCAGGAGGAATATGAGTCCTGCTGGACCTTCTAGGAGCAGGTTCAGCAGGCACAGGAGGAGAATGGTGTAGGGAAGAAGGGGATGAAGAAGGAGAAGCAAGGGGCAGAAGTGGAAGAAGGTGAGGAAGTGTTGAGCAAGGAATCATCAGTAGGAGGAAGCCAAACAGGGATGGATTAAGAGTATGAGAAGGAACAGGAAAGGTATTCCCTGAAGGAGCAAAGGGAAATACATCTTCATGAAAGACCACATCCCTGGAGATTATGGTAAGCTTAGTCTTCAAGTTGTACAGCTTGTATCCCTTTTTACCCAATGGATATCCCAGAAAAACATAAGGATCAGCTCTTGGCTGAAATTTATCCCTATTCTGTTTGGGGACTGAAGCAAAAAAAAGACAACAAATTTTTTTAAGATGGTTATAAGAAGGAATTTGTCCAAAAAGCAACTCAAAAGGTGATATATTGTTGAGGAGTTTGGAAGGAAATCTATTTATGAGATAGGTTGCAGTAAGCACACAATCTCCCCAGAATCTAAGGGGTAGTTGGGAATGAAAAAGTAAGGCTCTGGAGGTTTCTAGCAGATATCTATGTTTTATTTCAACCACACCATTTTGTTGTGGTGTATGAGAACAGGAGGTTTAGTGTATTATTCCATTTTCAGCAAAGAAACTGCTGCCATAACCACTAGACCCAAGTTCAAAAGCATTGTCACTTCTAATTGTTTGCACAACAACCTGGAATTGAGTTTTGATCATGGCAATGAAAGCTTTGAAATGGGAAAGGCATTGCTCTTAGACACCATAAGGTGAGTCCAAGTAGCTCTAGTAAAGTCATCAACTATTGTTAGGAAATATTTACATCCATTATGAGTGGAAGTGGCATAAGGACCCTAAGTATCTACATGAATGAGTTGAAAGGCATGTGTTGTCTTAATGGAACTATCATGAAAAGGCAGTCTAGACTGCTTGGCTAATGGGAAAACAGTACATATGAAAGGTTTGTTATTTGCAAATTTACATGGAATATGAGGGATGTCTTTCATCCTAACAAAAGGTATGTGGCCTAGTCTATTATGCCATAACATCTCCATTTTATTCAATTCAGAATGGTATGTACAAAGAGAGGAAGAAACAGAATCAACAGCTAATGGAGAATGGTATTTACAAGGAGTATGAGATTGAAGAGAAGAAGAAGAAGAAGAAGATTGCACAAGCCTGTAAAGTCCATCGTCCAATTTACCAATTTCTAGTGGCCTCTTCAGAGAAGGGGCCTGTATCAAACAAGAGAACTTAGTAAATAGGACAATAGAATTCAACTGTTGCACAAGCTTGGATACAGAGATGAGATTGTAATGAAAGCTGGGAATATAAAGGACATGATGTAGAGTGAAACACAGGAATTGTATGGATCCATTACATGTTACCTTGACCTTATAACCATTAGGCACGATAACTAAGTATGGTATAACTAATGGCTTAATATCAAACAGAATATCTTTATTAGAGGTTATGCGATCAGTGGCACCAGAATCTATAATCCAAATGCATTCACTAATTTTAGTTAACATGCGAGCCCCATAAGATACATTCTTTAAATGACTGGGGGGAGAAAAAGTACTAGCAAAGTTGGCAATTGCCATAAGACTGGATTGTAGTTGAGACTCTGAAATTTGTGTTTGTTGAAGCAGCAACATGAGTTGTGAATATTGATCCTTGGTTAAACCAGGAATCAAAGATTCTGATTCAGAGGACCCCTGAGTACTATCAGCATTGTTTGGAGACCCAACAGAGTTCGCACATCCCTGCACCTCAACATTTGTTGCAGTCCTCTTGCTCCTTGTAAATTTGAAGTCTGGTGGGAATCCATGGAGTTTGTAGCACTTGTCAATCATATGACCATGTTTCTTGAAATATCTACACACTAAGTTTGTCTTGTTGAGATCAAAGCTGACTCTTTGATTGAATTGTTTAGAATGGGCATGTGTGCCAGGGAATTTGTTGGTGAAATAAGTGCTAAAAGAACTTGAATCACTACGGAATTGAGAGGGTGATGATGTAACTTGTCTTTGTCTCTCATCCTGAAGCAGAATGTTGTACGCACTGTCTAGAGATGGAGGAGGCTGCAGCATGAGGATGTTGCCCCTAACTCCAATATATGTATCGTTAAGCCCCATGAGAAATTGATGTAGCTTGTTTTCATCATCCTCCTTTTGAAGCTCGAGTTTGGCAGCACATGTACAAGTGCTACCACGAGATGCACGCATAAAACCCAACTCATCCCACAATCTCTTCAGCTTGTTGAAGTAAGATGCTATATCTAAAGATCCTTGACTAGTAGATGCTAACTCTTGCTTAATATCAAATATTTTGGTACCATTCACAGTCCCATACCTACTATTAAGCTGAGTCCAAATACTTAGAGTTGTGTCAGAATACTGAACACTCTCAGCTATCTCTGGCGTAAGAGAATTAGTGAGCCAAGAGTTAACCATATTATTACACCTATCCCACTGCCTAGAATTAGGGAAATTTTCCGGAGGTTTGGGAACTGTTCCATCAACAAAACCTATCTTATTCCTAGCAGTTAGGGAAACAATTATATTTCTCCTCCATCCCCCAAAACCAGTCCCTGAAAAGGGACTACTAACCAAAGAGACTCTGAGTACATCAGAAGATATGAGAAATAAAGGGCTCGAAGGGTCAAGTACGAAATTAGTGGGACCAGAATCAGAATTATCACCAACATTAACCATTTTTGTGACTGAGAATCCTTACCAAGCCTGAAACTTCATGAATCCAAACCCTAACAGTTCGTGGATATTCAAATCCTTAGGAATAGACTTATTCCTATGTCGAACCGATGAAACCGACGAAGTAGAAAACTCAAAAATCAACCGATTGCAGCGGAAAACCCAGCAAAATGAGAAAACCCTAGATTTTCAGATAACAGAGAAACTCGGATAAAAATTGATGAGGGCAACATCGCGAGAAAGCCGGTGATGAGCAGAGTCGGAATCGCCGCTCTGATACCATGTTAACATACCGAATCTTACAGATTGATCGAGATAAATTGAAGAGATGAAGAGAGAGAGAAAGAGAACTGATCGTCTCTATTTTCTATGTATCGTTCATTACAAGAAAATGAATCAATAATATAAAATACAGAAGCCTCTAGAATATATACACTTTGGGCCGAAATAAATGTATTGTGTGTGTAGGCCTGAAACTCGGGCTGCTTAGTGCTTAATTGGGCTGCTTAATCTGGTCCAGAACTTGGGATGCATTCACTAACTCTAACATTTATTTAATTTTATAAAATTTAAATATTCTTAGCGAGATTTTTAGCTACCCTATTAGCGTCGACCTTTAGTAGTTGAGAAACAATATTCTTTTCATTTTTTGAATGTGAACACAACTCTCGAAATAGAATTTACTCAAACTGAGGCAGCTTGTAATATGAGTAAGAATAGAATCCATTATTAGGAATGTAATTAATGTCCGGAATTGGAGAATTTGTAGTCATCTTTTATAACACTTTTATTATTAAACATCATTTTCCTTTTTCCTTCATCGTGAAATGTCAATATTCTAATAATGCAAGGAAGATAGCTATACTGCAACAGTATGTATATTATTATAGTTTACAATATATTGCAACGGTATATTGTAATAATCAAAGAAGAATACAGTTACCCAATAGTATATCGCTATAGTATGCAATATACTATAATTGAAATAATATATTGTATACTATAACATATACTATTATAATATACAATATAATTGTACTGTAAAAGTATACTATTATAGTATACAATATATTGTTGTAGTATATTATAATAATATGAAATATATTGTAATAGAATACTGTAATAGTATGCAGTATACTACAACAATATGCTTATCACCCATAATTTCACTTGCTTTTGCTTTAAGCTTTTACCAGCGTGAGGGGAAAATTGAAAATGCATATATATATATATATATATATATATATATATATATATATATATATATATATATATATATATATACTTTACAATTAGATCCTTTAGAAATTTTTGAAATTTTGATTGACAACTAATATTATTTCAGCTTAATAATTGAACAATTTTTTTTTAACTCTTTATGTACAATTGTATACCATATTGGTATATCTATATACTATACTAGTATCATTTGGTAGTTTATATTTTTTTTATTGTATTAGCTACGTTTAATTGGTACACAACTCAATTTTTCTTTAGTAATAGTATAAAAAAGAATAATAAAAATAGTGAAAACAGTAAATAAAATTAGACTATAAAAAGAAAAAGAACATAAAAAAGAAGCTAAATGTAATTAGAAAAGAAAAAAATGAAAAAAATAAGAAGAAAAAGAGAAAAAGAAAAGGAATGAAAGAAAAGAAAAGAAGTATAAAAAAAAGAATTGGAGAATAAAGAAAAATGTCACGACCTGGATTTCTCACCCCCCGGGAGTCGTGATGGCGCCTCCTCGTAGAAGCTAGGCAAACCGCAAAATTATGAACTCTTAAATCTTTTGCTTTAATCCTTTTTACAACATATAATAACAAGCGAATAAGCATTTAAATATTAGCGGAATGTGAGAATTAAGTGGAAGTTTTAGACAAAATGAACCAAAAATGACAAAAAAAATCCACATATGCCTCTACCCAGAAACTGATGTCACATTATTCACGGACTATCTATGATTACTACATACAAGTGTCTAAAAGAAAGAAATACAATCTGTCTCGGATACAAATGATAACAGAATGTAAAAACAAATAGAAGAGACACCGGTCCTACGGAAGCCGACAAGACTACCTCGGGATCTCTATGGATTGAAGACTAGCTCCTGTGCTACTGCCCGGTACCTGGATCTGTGCAAAGGAACACAGAGTTTATTATCAGCACAACCGACCCCATATGCTGGTAAGTGTCTGGCCTAACCCCGGTGAAATAGTGAAGAGGCTAGGACCCATATGTATATATATGAAGGGGAACATGCTCGGCGGATAAGAGATAAAATAGAATCTCAAGAGAATTATAAGAAAATAAAAATTTTAACTTTTAACAAAAATAGGAAAAATAATGGCATATTTCGCTTTCGACTTACATCGTATGAAGGGGAACATGCTCGGCGGATAAGAGATAAAATAGAATCTCAAGAGAATTATAAGAAAATAAAAATTTAACTTTTAACAAAAATAGGAAAAATAATGGCATATTTCGCTTTCGACTTACATCGTGTTACAGGCATGCAAATAGGCATGCAACCCGTTCTCATTTCTCATATCTCGTGGTAAGCGTACCACCCGCTCTTATTTCATTATATCTCGTGGTAGGCGTACCACCCGCTCCCATTTCATCATATCTTGTGGTAGGTGTATTACCCGCTCCCATTTTATTATATCTCGTAGTAGGTGTATCATCCGTTCCTATTTACAAGGCAACACAAAATCACAAGGAATTCCGCAAAGGGAACAAAAGCAATATGATAACTTCCCGACAAAGGAACAACAATATCAAAATAAACATTCCGACAAGGGAGAATCTGCTATAACCAATCTTATCTCAATTCCTACTCAGCTTAATCAGTACCAATACTTAATCATAATAAAAAAAATCCATGAGAATAACCAAAATCTTTGCTCAATATCGAAAATACTCAATCAAAGCATCTGTAGTAACATTTAATTACACAATATCTGTCAGTTTAAGACTCACGGTCATGCTTTATACCAACGTATAGATACACGTCACCATGCCTATATGTCATACTCAACAAGAAGCAATTAACAAATAGGACACAACTCCTAATCCCTCAAGCGAAGGTTAGCATCTCAAACTTTCACGGCCAACTCAAGCCTCAAACATGGCTTTTCCTTTCAAATTTTGCTCCAACCCAATCGAATCTATACATAATCTATTTAATAACATTAATAAAAGCTAAACAATCCAATTGCGATGCTTAATTACAACTTTTTAATCATTCTTCCCAAAAATCCAAAAATCGACCCCGGGCTCGCTTGGTCAAAACATGAGGTTCGGACTAAAATCAAATCACTCAGTATCCACGAGCTCAAATATATAATTATTTCCAGAATTCGACCTCAAACAAGGTCTAAATCATAATTAATCAAAAAACCTTAACTCTACCCAAATCACTAATTTTTTTACCCTTATTCACATGATTTAGGCCTAAAAATTTAATGGGTGTTAATGGAAAATGAAAAAAATGAGTTAAAAATTACTTACCAAAAAGATTATGGTGAAGAATTGCTTTAAAAGTTGCCTAAGAACTTTGGAGAAGAAGGGGTTTGTGAAATTTTTATAAAATTACGTAATGGGTTCTGTTTTTCTCGTTTAAAAATTACTGGGCGAAAATTCCCTTCACAATCGCGACAAACCCCTCGCATTCGCGATAGGTCAGGCTGGTTAAGCATTCACACTCACGTAAATGGGCTCGCGTTCGTGTAGCCCCTCGAGCCCCTGTGTACGCGTCCAACGGGTCGCGTTCGCGTGAGTCAATTACCCTTCCCACTGCCCATGCCCACTTGGCCTTCACGTTCACATGTCCAGATCCGCGTTTGCGAAGGTATAAACCCCCATTGCCGTATGTTCGCGTCCTGAGCTAGCGTTCACGTTGAATGATTTCCCTTTCATCAAAATTTACACATCGGGTTCATGAGGGCCAACCCGCGAACGGGAATAAGGAAATCTCATCATACCACGACAGCTATTTTCTGCAATTTTTCTTAAGTTCTTCCTGAATCACATCTGAAACACACCCGAGTCCTCAGGGCTCCTAACCAAACACACGTACTAACTCAACAACCTCATACGAATTTATCCGTGCAATCAAATTACCAAAATAACCTCAATAACAACGAATTATACCTAAAAATCAAGAACTTTTCTCAAACTTCATCAAGCATCAAATTTAGCAATTTGGGTCTGAATCACGTTAAAGATATTTGTTTTTCACCAAATTTTATATAAATATCTTAAATCATATATAAGACATGTTTCGGGCATCGGAACCAAAATACGTGCCCGATACCAATACGTTCTAATCAAATTTCATGTCAAATTTCCTTAAACAATTTCAGAAATTTCTTTTAAAAATTTATTCCGCGGGCTCGGAACCTCGAAATTTGATCTTGGCATACACCCAAGTCCCATATTTTCATACGGACCCTCCGGAGCCATTAAATCACGAGTCCGGGTCCGTTTATCTAAAATATTGACCAAAGTCAAATTAACTCATTTTATAACTAAATTTTATAATTTTCATATTTAAGCTTTCCGGCTACGCACACGGACTGCGCACGCAAATCAAGGCGAGGCTAAAAGAGGTTTGCAAGACCTCAAAAATACAGAATTTAATTTAAAAATAAGAAAGGTCATCACATCCTCCACCTCTAAAACAACAGTTCGTCCTCAAACAGACATAAGAAGGAAGTACCTAAGTCGGGGAAAAGATGGAGATAACGGCTCCATATATCTGACTCGGACTCCCAGATCGATGCCTCTAGGGGATGACTCTCCAATAATACGAATAGAATGAAAACTCTTCGATCTCAACTGAAGAATCTGTCGGTCAAGAATAGCTATCGGCTTCTCCTTATAAGACAAGTCCTTGTCCAACTGGACATTGCTAAAATCTAACACATGGGATGGATCGCCGTGATATTTTTGAAGCATGGATACATGAAATACTAGATGCACGGCCGATAAGCTCGGCGGCAATGCAAGTCTATAAACCACCTCTCCCACTCGATCAAGAATCTCAAATGGACCAATGAACCTAGGGCTAAGCTTGCCTTCTTCCCGAATCTCATCACGCCCTTCATACGCGACACTAGAAGCAATATCCGCTCATCGATCATGGAAGCCAAATCTCGAAACTTGTGGTCGGCGTAGCTCTTTTGCCTGGACTGAGCTATACGAAGCCTATCCTGAATGATCTTGACCATGTCCAAGGCCTCCTAAACCATATCCGTACCCAACAACCGAGCCTCTCCAATCTCAAACCATCTAACAGGATACCGACACCGTCTACTATATAAAGCCTTATAAGGAGCCATCTGGATATTCGACTGGTAGCTGTTATTGTAGGCAAACTTCGCTAAAGGAAAAAAATTATCCCACGAGTCTCCAAAGTCAAACACAGGCTCGAAGCATATCCTCCAAAATCTGAATAGTCCGCTCGGACTGTCCATCCAACTGAGGATGAAATTTTGTGCCCAACTCAACCCGTGTGCCCAACTTTTGCTGAATTTCCCTCCAGAAACACGAGGTAAACTGTGTATCCTCATCTGAAATGATAGATATCACCATGAAGGCGAATAATCTCCTGAATATAGATCTCAGCTAATCTCTCAGAAGAATAGGAGGCTGTCATAGGAATGAAATACGCTGATTTGGTCAGACTATCAACAATGACCCATACTGCGTCGAACTTTTTCCGAGTCTGTGAGAGTCCAGTAACGAAGTCCATATTGATTCGCTCCTACTTTCACTCGGGAAGCTCAATCATCTGAAATGAACCACCAGGCCTCTGATTCTCGTACTTAACCTGCTGACAATTCAAACAACAAGCCACATATGCTACGATATCCTACTTCATTCTCTGCTACCAATAATGCTGCCGAAAATCCTGATACATTTTTGCGGTAGTACCGGGAGCTATGGGCCTCCTCTAAAATAAACTCTCAGAGCCCATCCATATTAGGCACAGAAACTTGACCCTGCAATCCAAAACTCCATCATCATCTAAGGTAACCTACTTGGCACCTCTGCGATGCATCGTGTCTCTAAGGACACATAAATGGGGATCATCATACTGTCGATCACGGATACTCTCTAATAATGAAGAACGCGCGACTGTGCAAGCTAACACACGACTGGGCTCAGAAACATCCCGGCTCTCGAACTGATTGGCTTTGAATATCCAAAGCAAGCGGTCTCTCATTGACCGAAATATAAGCAAGACTGCCATACTGGCTGACTTCCTACTTAAAGCATCGGCCACCACATTGCCGGATGATATAAAATAGTGATGTCATAATATTTCAACAACTCCAACCACCTCCTCTGCCTCAAATTCAACTCTTTTTTCTTGAACAAATACCGAAGACTCTTGTGATCCATGAATCCCTCACATGCCACGCCATATAGATATTGCCTCCGAATCTTCAATGTGTGAACTATGGCTGGCAACTCTAAATCATGAAACAGATAGTTCTTCCCATGAATCTTCAATTGCCGTGAAACATAGGCAATGAACTTGCCATCCTGCATCAACACTGCACCAAGTCCAATGCGAGAAGCATCACAATAAAGTGTATAAGGTCCTGAACCTGTGGGAAAAACTAACACCAGTGCCGTAGTCAGAGCTGTCTTGAGCTTCTGAAAGCCCGCCTCACATTCCTCCAACCACCTGAACTGGGCACCCTTCTAGGTCAACCTGGTCATCGGGACTGCATGTGATGAAAATCCCTCTAAGAAACTCCAAATCTCTATAGATGATACTGGTCTAGGCCAGTTCTTGACTGCCTCAATCTTCTTCGGATCAACCTAAATACCCTCTACTGATACAACATGACCCTGAAATGCAACTGAACCCAACCAGAACTCACACTTCGAGAACTTAACATATAACTGACTATCCATCAAAGTCGGAGAACCACTCTAAGGTGTTGCTCCTGCTCCTCATGGCTGCGAGAATATATCAATATATCATCAATGAAGACTATCACGAACGAATCCAAATAAGTCTAGAACACTCGGTTCATCAAATCCATAAAAGCTACTGGGCGTTTGTCAACCCGAATGACATAACCAAAAACTCATAATGCCTGTACCGAGTGTGAAAACTAGTCTTAGGGACATCAGATGACCTAATCCTCAACTGATGGTTGCTAGATCTCAAGTCAAACTTTGAGAATACCTTGGGACCCTGAAGCTGATCGAACAAATCATCAATCCTTGGCAGCGGATACTTATTCGTAATTGTAACTTTGTTCAACTACCGATAATCAATAAACACTCTCATTGACCCATCCTTTTTAACAGACAACACAAGCGCACCCCAAGGCAACTTGGTCGAATGAAACCCTTCTCAAGAAAGTCTTGCAAATGCTCCTTTAACTGTTTCACTAAGGCAGGGCCATACGATACGGTGGGATAAGAATAGGCTGAGTGCCCGGAGCCAAATCAATACAAAAGTCAATATCTCTATCGGGTGGGATACCCTGCAGGGCTGAAGGGAAAACATCAGGAAACTCACGAAAAATAGGCTTAGAATCAATAGAATGGACCTCAGCATTAGAATCACGAACATATGCCAAATAGGCCAAACACCCCTTCTCGACCATATGTCGAGCACTCACACACGAGATAGCATTGTATGTAGAATAACTAGGAGTCTCTTTCCACTCTAAACGAGGCATACCGGTAAAGCTAAGGTCACAGTCTTGGCATGACTGTCCAAGATAGCGTGGTGAGGTGATAACCAGTCCATCCTCAATATGATATCGAAGACAACCATGTCTAAAAGCAATAAATCTACACGAGTCTCAAGACACCCAATAACCACAATACAAGAACTTTGGACCCAATTGACCACAATAGAATCACCTACCAGTATAGACACATAAATAGGAACACTCAACGAATCACTAGGCATGACCAGGTACGGTGTAAAATAAGATGACACATATAAATATGTAGATCCTGGATCAAATAACACTAAAGCATCTCTATCAAAAACCAGAATCGTACCTATAATAACTGCACTGAAGCCTCAGCCTTGGTCTTGGCCTAAAGAGCATAACATCGGGGATAGGCCCAACCATCCCGAACCACATATCTAGGTTGCCCTGCTGCTGGTTGGCCTCCACCTCTAGCGGCCTAAGCTCCATATCTAGTACCTCTACCTCCATCTCTAGCACCTCTACCCCCCCCCCCCACTTCTATCTGGTTGGGCGAGCTTTGGAACACCTGATGCCTGTACCATGGCACGAGAACCCTAATGTTGAGAGCTACTCGGTGCTCGAAGGCAATACCTAGCAATGTGCCTCGTGTCGCCACAAGTGAAATAAGCCTTCGGCTGCTGGGGCTGGCAACCCTCGAAAATCTGAAGCGGTGTTGCACAAAAAGGAGCTGGTGGTGCACTGTAAGGCTGCTGATCAGAATAATGCATCTGAGGACCACAGCTACTTGAAGCACCATGAGAAACCTGAAGAGATGACTAAAAGGGCCTAGGAAGATGGCCTCTACCGTATGAATCTCTACCTCCAGACGAGGTACTACTGAATCTCCCTAAATGACGGGATCTCTTGTTTTCTCCATGACCACCCCCATGTGATAGTACCATCTCAACTCTTCAAGCCACATTGGCCGCCTCCTAAGGATATCCCACTCCCAGTTTCTGTAGCTATCTGGATACGAATCGGTTGAATGAGTCCATCAATAAACCATCACACTCTCTCCCTCTCAGTGAGAAGTATAATAAGGGCATGGCGAGCCAAATCTATGAATCTGGTCTTGTACTGGGTGACAGTCATTGATCCCTACTGAAGGCACTCGAACTGCCTCTGATAGGCCTCTCGCTGTGTAATAGGGACAAACTGCTCCAAAAATAGCTGTGCGAACTGCTCCCAGGTCAAGGCTGGCGACCCTGCTGGTCTAGCTAAGAAATAATCCCTCCACCAAGTCTTGGTGGATCCAGATAAGCGAAATGTAGCAAAATAAACCCTATTGGTCTCAACAATACCCATGTTCCGAAGAACCTCGTGACACTTGTCTAAATAATCCCGAGGATCCTCAGTAGATGCACCGCTGAAGGTAGTAGTGAAGAGCTTAGTGAACCTGTCCAATCTCCACAAGGCATCGGCAGACATGGCTGGACCATCGCCGGTCTGAGCTACCACAACTGGCTGAACCCCTGAAGTCTGAAACTGAGGAGCTACATGGTCCGGAGTGCAAGTAGCAGGAGTCTAGGCTCCTCCCCCAGCCTGACAGATGGCTGGTGCTACAGGAAGTAAACCTGCCCTGGTTACACTCTCCATAAAGCCCACTAGACGGACCAGAGCATCCTGAAGAACTGGGGTAGCAATAAACCCCTCTAGGACCTGAGGTGGGCCCACTCGAACTGCTGGGGCTGGAACCTCGTCATCAAAATCTACTTGAGGCTCCGCTATGGGTGCTACTGCTCTAGGCTGAGCTTTGCCCTTGCCTCGACCTCTAGCACGGCCTCGGCCTCACCCTCTGCCCCTCGTGGGAGCTGCTGCTGGGGACTTGAGATGCTAATCGGTAGATGAGGAAGCGCGTGTTCTTGCCATCTACGAAAGAACAGAGTAGAAATTCAATAAGCATTGAGAAACCAAACCGCACGACAAGAAAGAACAATTGTGAAGTTTTCCTAACTTTGTAGCCTTTGAGGGATAAATACAAACGTCGTCGTAGCTATTCCTCAGACTCTACTAAGCTTGTCTTTGATACAACTTGTCATGACCCGAATTTTTCACCCTCGGGAGCCGTGATGGCGCCTACTCGTATAAACTACGCAAGTCGAAAAATTATGAACTCTTAACTCTTTTGTTTTAATCCTTTTACAACATATAATAACAAGTAAATAAGCATTTAATTATCAATGGAATGTGAGAATTAAGCGGAAGACTTAGACTAAATGAATAAGAAATGATAAGAAATCCACATATGCCTCTACCAGAAACTGGTATCACATCATTCACGAACTATCTATGATTACTACATACAAGTGTCTGAAAGAAAGAAATATAGTCTGCCTCGAATACAAGTGATAGTAGAACGTAAAAACCGATAGAAGAGACGTCGGGCCTGCAAACGCCGGTAGGACTACCTCGGAATCTCTATGGATAGAAGGTTGGCTCCCGAGCAACTGCTACTGTCATGTACTTGAATCTGTGCAAAGGAGCACAGAGTATAGTATCAGCACAACCGACCCCATGTGATGGTAAGTGCCTAGCCTAATCCCGACGAAGTAGTGACGAGGCTAGGACTAGACTTCAGATAAATCTGTGCAGTTATTTATATGTATGTATGTATATATATATATATATATATATATATATATATATATATATATATATATATATATATATACACACACACACACACACACACACACACATACAACGGAAAAATAAACTGAAACAACAAGTAAAACCTGGGAAGGGAAATATGCTCGAGGGATAACAGATAAAACAGAATCTCAAGAGAATTATAAGGAAACCAAAATTTAACTTCTACCAAAGATAGGAAAAACAATGGCAAATTTCACTTTTGATTCACATCTCGTTGCAGGCATGCAATCCGATCCTATTTATCATATCTCGTGGTAGGCGTACCAGCCGCTCTCATTTCATTATATCTCGTGGTAGCCGTACCATCCACTCCCATTTTATTATATCTCGTGGTAGGCATACCACCCGCTCCCATTTTATCATATACTATGGTAGGCGTACCACCTACTCCCATTTTATCATATCTCGTGGAAGGGGATATACCCACTCTCATTTTATTATATATCGTGGTAGGCATACCACTCGCTCCCATTTACAAGGCAACACAAAATCACAAGGAATCCCGGCAAGGGAACAAAAGCAATATGATAACTTTCCTGCAAAGGAATAACAATATCAAAATAAATATCTCGACAAGGGAGAATCAGCTATAACCAATCTTATCTCAATTCCTACTCATCTCAATCAGTACCGATATTAAATCATAAATTTAAAAAATCCACAAGAATAACTAAATCTTTGCTTAAACGGGCTCGCGTAAACGGGCTCTCGTCGCGAAGCTTTATTCCTCGCGTTCGCGTCCAATGGGTCGCGTTCGCGTGAGACAACTACCCTCCCTCTGCCCAGGCCCACTTGGCCTTCGCGTTCGCGTGGCCAAGTCCGCGTTCGCGAAGGTTTACCCTACTGCCTCGCGTTCGCATCCTAAGTTGCACGTTCGCGTAGAAGGATTTCCCTTTCATCAAAATTTACACATCGTGTTCGCGAGGGCCAACCCACGAACGCGAAGAAGGAAATCTCAACATACCAGAACACCAATTTTCTGCAATTTTTCTTAAGTTCAAAACTTCCCGAAAAACACCCCGAGCCCTCGGGGCTCCTAACCAAACGCACGTACTAACTCAACAACTTCATATGAACTTATCAGTGCGATTAAATCGCCAAAATAACCTCAATAGGAACGAATTACACCTCAAAAAGTAAAGAAATTTTCTCAAACTTCATCAAGTATCAAATTTAGCAATTTGGGTCCGAATCACGTCAAACGACGTTTGTTTTTTTACCAAATTTTACAGAAATATCTTAAATCATATATAAGACATGTTCCGGGCGTCAGAATCAAAATACGGGCCCGATACCAACACGTTCTATCAAAGTTCATTTCAAATTTTCTTAAACAATTTCAAAAAATAATTTTCTTTAAAAATTCATTTCTCCGGCTCGGGGCCTCGAAATTCGATTCCGGCCATATGCCCAAGTCTTTCCTACGAACCCTCCAGGACCATTAAATTATGGGTTCGGACCCGTTTACCTAAAACGTTGACCGAAGTCAAATTAACTCATTTTATAACCAAATTTTATAATTTTTTTTATAGATTTTCATACTGCTATGTGTCCGGACTGCACACGTAAATCGAGATGAGGCAAAAAGAGGTTTTCAAGGCCTCAAAAATATAAAATTTAATTTAAAAATAAGTGATTACCTTTTGGGTCATCACAAAAAAATTCTCACAAAAACTACTTTGAGTAGGAAATGTAATTAGTTTATGGGTAGAAAAATAAATGGATAGACAAGGATAAATAGTTCTATTTTTGTGCGTAACTATGTCAAAACCCCCCAAAATTGCACGTGTCGCCTTACTTGGTCGCGCTCATTTAACCTATACCAATTTCTTTTAAAATTTTTTTAATTTGTATACACTTTTTAAACAATTTCAGCTCTCTTTCTCCTCCTTCTCATTTCGCCAAAGAAATGGTAAAGGTCTCGGGAATCCTCCAGCCAACTGCCATCACCTTCTGCTGTTCCCTAAACAGATCCATGTCGACATCCACACCAATTAGATATCCTGAATACACAAATTCATGTTCAACTACATAATCTCCACAAACATCTAGTTGTGGTACTACTTCAGTCGCGACTTTTCTGTAAAAAAAATTGATTCCCCTGTGGTTGAAATTCTCTTATGGTACAGCGAAATCTAAATCCATGTTCTGAAATACAAATGGAGGAGCATTAGGGACGTTTGCTAATTTTGGTTTTGTTGCTACATTGTTTATATCACTTCCAATTAAATGGTAGCAGATTTCTTGATTTTACACTTCAAGCACAGATTATCCGCCCAACATTAATTGATTCTTGTTTCAAAATCGCATAAAGCCAACGCAAATCTCATAGGCCGAATTTCATTGAAATTCCTGTTTGGTTACAATCTGAAACGTAGAATTGGAACCAATCTTTTGCAACTATACTAAGGTTTATTTCTTGAATCCAGACTCTCCTGCCATTTGGATTGGTGAGACATTCTACTCCAAATGAATCCACGATAAAAATACTTCAGCTTATTTAGTGTTGAAATTTTTATAAACGAACAAAATAGTTTCAACATCTTTGCTGAAGTTTTTAAAAAAGCTTAATGACAAAACTAATGAATCCAGGACAAAAAAAAACTTCAGCTTATTTAGTGCAATTACAAACAAAATAGAGAATAATACTTCAGCTACTATGCTTAAGTTCAGCAATTACAAACAAAAACTTCAGCAAATAGAGAATAAAACTTCAGCTACTATGCTTAAGTTCACCACATACAAATAAAAACTTCAGCTGCTATGCATAAATTCAGCAATTACAAACAAAAACTTTAGCAAATAGAGAACAAACCTTCAGCTACTATGTTTAAGTTCAACAATTACAAACAAAAACTTCAACACACTTGGTTCAACCATTTTTGCTACTTCAGGCCCGTTTAGTAGAATACTGAAGTTTTGCGTGATTGTCTTTGCTACTTCAGCCTCCTATGCTGAAGTTAGGGGTGTACAAAGAAAACCGATAAACCGCACCAACCCGATAATCCGAGTCAAACCGAGAAAAAAAACCCGACTATGGTTTGGTTTGACTTGGTTTGGTGTTGGAAAAAAAAATCCGACCATAATTGGTTTGGTTTGGTTTTAACTAAAGAAAGTTAAACCAAAACTAAACCAACCCGACATTAGATATACAGCAATTTTAGATATATTTAATATATAAATATACTTATTATAATGTAATTTATAAATATTTCTTGAAAAATTTCATAATGTTATCTTTTAAGGTATTATTTCAAGGTTTGATTTAGAACTTTTGAATGCTCCAATAAGTTTATAGCCATTAATATTAGTAAATTAAATAATGCTAGCAATCAATACTAATGCTAACAAAAGACATTCAATTCTATATTACGAACGAGAATTTATTAAATGTCTATTTTTTATTTTGCAATAATTTAGATAAAAATACATAACCTATTTTTATTTTTCTTAAGCTTTTAGGCATATATACTCCCTCATTAGTCTATCTAGTTTAGCATGAATTAGTGCTTTAGATTATGTTTATTTTTATTATGACTTTTTAATTAGCAATATTTATAGTACATACTTTTATTATTTTTTATTGTTGAATATTTTAGGATAATGTCATGAGTCATGACATATCTCATATTTTGTATTATTTTCTTGAAAAATTTATATAGTTGTATCTTACTAGGATTAAAGAAATATATTGAGCATACATTATATATTTTGTTCTACGAAGATTTTACCGGAAAAAAATTCGAAAAAAACCCGAATAACCCGAAAAAACCCGAGAAAAACCGATATTGAAAAACCCGAATTTATTGGTTTGGTTTGGTCTTTGGATTATAAAATCCGAACCAACCCGGTCTATGTACACCCCTAGCTGAAGTTACGCGAAAAAATGAGTACGCTTGTAAATTTTTTTACAAAACGGACACAAGTTAAAACGTGACTCAAAAAGCTGGTATAGATACAAATGCCCCAACCTAATCAGATAATACCTTGACAGTTGGACATGACGGCGACAGATTGATAACAATTTCTACATTCTAAATTAGCGCTTAAAATAGTATCTACAAAGAAGGCTTAAAATTGCCCCTAGACTATTCGATTTTGTGCAAAAAATACCTCTCGTTTATCTATTAATATCCTTACCGTTATCTTAGTGGCTTAATTATGCCCTTATTACTAGCTGAATTATCTGAAAAAAATAATCAATATCCACGTGTCATCTACCCATTGGTCTAAAAATAAATTCTTACTAATAAAAAAAGTTTTAAAAAAAAAAAATACCCCCCATAACATGGGTTTTCAGCGGACCCGCCCCAAAGAAGGCCCGCCTCGCGGCCAATTCCCTCTTTCTTCTCTAATCTCCATGAAATCGAATTAAAGGAGGAGATAATGAATTATTTTCTCACTCATTTCATACCCATTTGAGTTCTTTAATGAATTTACTCTCATTTAATGAATTTTTTCCTAATTCAAGATTTGAAATTTTATTCCTATACCTATTTCATTTTCTTTCCAAAATCAATATTTCCTTGCTTAAATTGTTACATTGCCTGTTGTTGTGGTGACACAAATTCTCCCATTTGCATAATTTAATTAAAATAGGAAGAAGAATAAGTTATATTGTCTTTTAAGAAAAAAAGATTTGAATTGTAGGTTTAAAATACGGCCAATCAAAACTTAGGTTTATGGTGGATTGACTAAGAATTTATATTTAACTCATGGGACAGTAATACATGGATATTAATTATATTTTTTCTCTTCAAATAAATTCGTTAGTAATAAAGACATTATTGAGCCACTAAAGTAATGGTAGGATATTTTTGAATTAATAGATGAACAGATGATAATTTTATATCAAATTAAATAGTTTAAGAACAGTTTTAACCCTTTTCATCGTTTTCCTCCCTATAGTTTATAGCTATTTGTACACCGCAGTAATAAGAAAATAAGGTAAATCGCCACTAGTAGTCCTCCTGGAAAGTGGAAACAATGGGATATCCCTTTACCTTGAATGAAAATGAATCTTTATCCTCACTTATATAATAGTAGTAGATATAAATGCATAATTATTTACATTTATTCGTGACGTAAGCGTTTTAGCCAATTGGATGGCTTAATATTTGAATTTACCCAAAAAATAAGAAAAGAGTTGAACGCTATTTGAAATGTGTCGGTACTTTTTAGTAAATTTCCCAGATCATAGCAAACTTTTCAATTTTTATGAATTAGGGTGAAAGAACAAGGAAAAGATTTCAAAGTAGGCTTCATATAACATTTTGAAAGTATTTTCAGGGGCGGAGCCAGGGAATTCGATACGGGTTCAAATTTAATAATTTTGGTTTAAAATTGTATTTGTTTAAAGAAATTTATTAAATATATATAATTTATTAATATAAAACCCAATAACTTAATATTATTAGAATTTCAAACTAAAAAACTTAAAATTCTGACTCAGAGTATTTTATGATTGAAAAGGTTAATTTCTAAAAAAGTAGATATGGACGATATCGTGTTGACACAAACCAAACAAACGAAGTTGACTGCTCAATTTGAACCAAGAGATTTGTAGCTTATCTTCTTGAGTTGATTTGATGATGATCAAATCTTTTAGACTTCCACTAACATTTCCAACTTTTCAAATTTTAAATCATAAATAAGCTATTCAAGTACTTTGCTTCTAATAAACGCGTGAGCCAAATAAAGATGATATATTTCTTTTTACTTAAAAAAGGTATTCAGATAATATGAAAGATTGATTATAATACAATCTGATAACTATCGGGAGTTCAGCAAAAAGAGAAACTCGTGGTACAAAATGTTTTTCTCTTGATAGGTGTGCGTAATATAAATTTTAAGGTAAGTTTCGAATATCATATACTTATTTTAAAGAAAAAGATAAATAAAACAAAAACAAAAGGTGGTCTGAATTAAAGAAAAAGAATAAATTTAAAAAGAAAAAGAAACGTGCGTGCATTATGAGGTCGTTGTGAAGATTTGTTCAAATATTTTTGAATTGACCACTTCCTCTGTGTATTCACTTTACATTAGATATATAGACTTTTCTCTTCACTTTACGTGGAATAGAAAATTTTAACCCAAAAAAACGAAAGATAAATGTTTTTTTTAAAAGAAAGGTTGGAACATAAGATTCTTAAAGAAGCCCAAATTATTGACTTTTTCATTCGAGTAATGTTCCGTATTAGGAAACTAACGAGTATAGCTACTTTCATGCCTTCATATGTAAAATAATGTTGACTCTCCCTGATTTTTTTCTTTTTTTAATTGAATTCTGCTTTTTATATTGACTGCTAACTAACTTTGAATGTTTGATAATTTCAGAAATTTAAGTTTATCGCTTAAGTATGTTTCACGCGTGTTTTAGGTTATTCATTTTACTTTGTAATTCTAGAATTGCATCTTTTTAGATTATCCTAAATAAAAATAAAAATTGCCTTATTTCTTATAATTGAGAAATTTTTGTGACTTAGTGAGCGTTTGGACATAAGAATTATAAAATTTCACGAAAAAATGATAAAAAAAATTCAAGTGAAATTTGTATTTAAAAATTAGAGTTGTGTTTGAACATATATATATCATATAGCAAACCTTATTACCAAAATTGTGTATACTTTGGTATTTACCCGCCTATACCATGTTTTGTTTTCAAAAATTGTACCAAACCAAAAATAGATAGATTCTACCCTAAAAAGGCTCCAAATTTGTAGAAATCACATTTAATGGTGATACTATCACCATTAATTTCGAAATTTAAAACGGAAGAAAATCTATTGCAGCATAATTCTCTCATTCTCCATATATTTTCCAACACTGATAGCCATTAAAAAGCTTGAAAGCTTTAAATTCAAATTTGGATTTTCGAAAATCATTATTTATTTGGATTGGGTGTTGTAAATAATTCGAAATATGTTTAGGAGTTTATATCTCAATTTTGAGGGGTTTTGATGAAGATTAGACTTGGTTTTGACTGATTTTCATATTGAAACTCGTCGAAGAAGAAGAAGACATATTTTCCAGAAATTGTAGTTTGTAGAATTGTAGATAAATTGTAGATAAAATATAGATAAATTGTAGATAAGTTGTATTGGGGCTGAGGCTGGTGGATATGATGAGGTGCACGGGGGCTTTGGCTTTGGTGCCAGGAACGGAGGAGGCACTTCGCTGCTTGATTTCGCCAGGGCTTCCGAGCTCCTGATTGCGAACTCGACATTCCGGAAGAGGGAGGAGCATTTGGTCACCTTTAAGAGTTCGGCGGCGAGGACTCAGATTGACTACATTCTCATCCGTAGGAGCAATAGGAGCTTGTGCAAGGACTGCAAGGTTATTCCGGGAGAGTCTCTTTCGACTCTTCATAGACTTTTAGTGATGGATGTCGATCTCTGGGTGAAAAAGAACCGGATGGGCGCGCAGGGTCAACCGCGGATTAGATGGGGAGCTTTGTCTAAGGAGAATGCACAGGAGTTGGAGAAGAGGTTAGTGGAGGGCGGAGCTTGGAGTAGTTATGGGGAAGCGGACGCCATGTGGACAGTGACGGCGAACTTGGTTAGGGGGGCTGCACGGGACGTGCTCGGGGTAACTAAGGGATATTCAGGCAGACATCAGGGTGAGTGGTGGTGGAACGGGGTAGTCAAAGGAAAAGTGGAGGTGAAGAAGGCGGCGTTCGCTAGGTTGGCAGGGAGCACGAGCGAGGAGGAGCGGAGAGCGAACAGGTTGGTTTACAGGGAGGCGAGAAGAGAAGCTAAGATGGCAGTCACGGAAGCTAAAAACGCGGCGTTCGGTCGCATGTACGAGGAACTAGGGGAGAGGGGTGGGGATAAGAAGTTATTCCGGTTGGCTAAAGCAAGGGAGAGGAAGGCCCGTGATCTAGACCGAGTCAGGTGTATCAAGGCCTAGGATGGTAGAGTTCTGACGGGGGAATCGCAAATCAAGCAGAGGTGGCAGGCGTACTTTCGGGATCTTCTTAACGAGGAGGGGGATAGGAGCATAGAGCTAGGGGAGTTTGGGCATTCAGAGCGTCATAGAGACCTTGGGTACTGCAGGCGCATTAGGGTGGAGGAGGTCTTAGGGGCGTTGCGTAGGATGAGTAGGGGTCGAGCGACTGGGCATGACGAGATCCCGGTGGAGTTCTGGAAGTGCATGGGTAGAGCTGGAGGGGAATGGCTCTCTAGGCTGTTCAATGCGATCTTCAGGACTAAAAGGATGCCGGATGAGTGGAGGTGGAGTACAGTGGTGCCCTTGTACAAGAACAAAGGGGATATCCAGTGCTGCAACAACTATAGAGGCATCAAATTGATAAGTCACACGATGAAGGTTTGGGAGAGGGTGATTGAGGCGCGGGTGAGGGAGGCGACAACTATATCTGAGAACCAGTTCGGTTTCATGCCGGGTCGCTCTACCACAGAGGCGATTCACCTAGTAAGGCGGATGGCGGAACAATTCAGGGATAAGAAGAAGGACCTTCATATGGTGCTTATCGACTTGGAGAAGGCGTATGACAAGGTCCCGAGGGAGGTGCTTGGAGGCGAAGAGTGTTCCAGAAGCCTATATCAGAGTAATCAAGGACATGTACAATGGAGCTAAGACTAGGGTTAGGAAGGTGGGGGGCGAATCAGACCATTTCCCTGTGGTAATGGGGCTCCATCAAGGATCGGCGCTGAGCCCCCTGTTGTTCGCCTTAGTGATGGATGCTCTAACCCGACATATCCAAGGGGATGTGCCTTGGTGTATGCTCTTTGCTGATGATGTAATATTGATAGACGAGACGAGGGCCAGTGTTAGTGAAAGGTTGGAGATATGGAGACAAACCCTCGAGTCTAAGGGTTTCAAAATAAGCAGATCTAAGACAGAATATCTGGAGTGCAAGTTTGGCGATGGGCCGAGTGGGGTAGGCGGGGAAGTGATGCTTGGTTATTAGGCCATCGCCAAGAGGGACAGTGTTAGATACCTTGGGTCTGCGATTCAGGGGGGCGGAGAGATTGATGGGGACGTCAACCATCGGATTGGAGCGGGGTGGTCAAAGTGGAGGCTCGCTTCAGGGGTCCTGTGTGACAAGAAAATTCCACAAACTCAAGGGGAAATTCTACAGAGCCGTGGTTAGGCCTGCGATGTTATATGGGGCGGAGTGCTGGCCCGTGAAGAACTCGCATGTTCAGAGAATGAAGGTTGCGGAGATGAGGTGCTTAGGTGGATATGTGGGCACACCAGGCTGGATAAGATCAAGAATGAAGTTATTCGACAGAAGGTAGGGGTGGCCCCGGTGGACGAGAAGATGCGAGAAGCGCGACTGAGGTGGTTCGGGCATGTTCGGAGGAGGGCCCTCGATGCCCCGGTGAGGAGCTGCGAGCGGCTGGAGATTGTTGGTGGTCGGCGAGGGAGAGGGAGGCCTAAGAAGCATTGGGGAGAGGTGATTAGGCAGGACATGACCAGATTGCAGGTTACCGAGGGCATGACCCTTGATAGGGGCGTTTGGAGGTCTAGAATCAGGATTGTAGGCTAGGGGCTCCTAGAGTCCTTCGTTCGCATCTCTCGGGGTTGGGTGTGGGATAGTAGGGTTACCCATAGGTGATTAGTGTTTTAGCTTATGTCTCCATATGGTAGTTACTGTTTGTTATTATTGCATTATTGCATGCGGCTGTATTTATGTTGCTTATGTTTCATGAGTACTTACATTATTATTGCAGGAGTACCTATGCTTTATTATTTTGTTTTGCTTGTGTTTCTAATTTTACCTTTGTTTTCGTAATGCAGCTTTCCCTCTTTATATCCTACACGCCGAGGGTCGTTTGGAAACAGCCTCTCTGCCCTTACGGGCAGGGGTAAGGCTCGTCTACATATTACCCTCCCCATACCCCACCTGGTGGGATAACTGGGTAGTTGTTGTTGTTGTTGTTGTAGATAAGTTGTAGATAAATTGTAGTTTGGGAAGACTAAAACTTCTACAATTCTTCTACAATTATGTCGTAAATGCTAATTATGCTACAATTGAAAATTCCTTGAATTGGGTGTTGTTGTAAATAATTCGAAATATGTTTAGGAGTTTATATCTCAATTTTGAGGGGTTTTAGTGAAGATTAGACTTGGTTTTGACTGAATTTCAGATTGAAACTCGTCGAAGAAGAAGAAGACATATTTTTTCAAAAATTGTAGTTAAATTGTAGAATTGTAGATAAAATATAGATAATTTGTAGATAAATTGTAAATTGTAGTTAAATTGTATTGTTATATTTATATTACAATTAACTACAATCTTGAGTCAAAATTTAAGCATACCAAATTTAATTAATTCTTAATATTCAAAATTTCAATTTTAGGAGTGCCGCAAATTTTGAAAGGGCAAGAACGATTTATATGCATTGGCTGTTGTTGTGATAAATTATTTTATAATATGTGTTATTGTGCTCTTGGTAAAAGAGAAAAAAAATTACTATTTAGCGTAAGTCATATAATAAAGTCATTGGCAAATTAAGGGTAATAATATAAACGAAATAAATGTTGCAACTGTATGCCCTTAAGCGAACATTTATCCTTTTGGCATATAAGTTTCTTAAGCCAATGATTAGGAGTGCCATAAATGGCTAGGTATTCCAATCTTAGTTCTTTCCAATTGTTACGTGCATACACACAGTGAAGTAAAAGAGAAAAAAAATATTTACTATTTAGTGTAAGCCATATAATAAAGTCATTGGCAAAAGAAATTTGGTATATCATTTGATGAGAACATGTTTACAGCAACTCTGTGTTACATCCAGCTAGGGCGGGGAATTTCCTCTTCTTATTTTATTTTGGTGAAAGATATGCAACACTAGGAAAGAGAAGAGGAAAAAAAAGGAAAAAGGAATATATGCTCCTAAAATTATGCCTAGAATAAATGAAGCAATAATTATACCCTATTTGAATTATAGTACATAAATTAAAATTTAATATGCTTAAATATAACAAAACACAAACCTTAAACATAAAAAATAATAAAGTTTACTATATATATATAAAAATTCCATAAAGAAATCATTGAACAGCCTCTTAATTACGCTCTGTTAAAAATTTAATGAATAATTGGTTGTCTTCTAACTTTTATAATTTTATCTTTCTCTACTTAAATATTATGAATTTTGAAAAGTATTGCTTCTAACTTTGCAACTTTTTCAGAGATAAAGATAAGCAATTATAACATGCAACGTCTCCTAACTAACAAATTATCCGTTATACTTTTATCACTAAACCAAAATCCTGAAATACTTGCTTCACTATTAAATTTAATAAAATACCGTAGTATTATCCTTCCATTTAATGGTTAGCAATTACTTAAGGAAAAAGTTAAATTATTGGTTTGTGGTTTTTTAAAAAAGCAAACGGTTCCAAAAGATAAAGTCGGTAGGAAAAGTAGCAAGCAGGAATGCCCCTCATGTCTCCTAGTCAATGATTTTATCTACAACTTTGTTTCTTATCATAAAGATAAAAGCGGAAAAAAAGAATATACTTTTTAAAAAAAATATTTGTGGACTTAGCTGATGACTCGGATACTGATGGCTAGTATTTCAATACTTGAGCTTATCCTCTTCATGCAATTCTAAAGTCAAGACATTCATTTGAAACCATACGACAAGATAATGTCGAATCTCAGGATAAGGCGTACCTATATTTCTACAGACACATATATTAAATTCCCGAATTATTATCTTAATCTAGAGTCCCTCTATCCTAACACTAATGTCCCATTTTCTTGCCGTGCTACCTATTTAACTTTTTGACACGTGTAATCTTCTCATTAGCTAATCTTATTGTTTTACATGTGTCATTTGTTTAGTTGGACTGTGATGAAAATTTCTGTGTTATTAGCTGTCATAAAGTATCACAAGTAAAAGTGAACTATGTCCACACATTATCTTTTTCCTGCATAGTCACATATATAAATTGCCAACCTAGAATACACAAAAAATCCCATGTTTCCTTTTGCATATGCTTTTAACAGATAGACACCAAAGCTTTAGCCCAACTCAGAGAGTATTATTATTATTATCTCGACATTTTTCTTGATCTACTTCTTTATTTTCAAGAAATTATAAGGCAAACTTAGCTAGCAGCATGATGAAGAATCAAGATCAACAACATGAGTTATGGATGATAGATGAAGGATATGAATTAGGTAATAATGGTGAGATATACAACAACAACAACAGCCGCTCACCTTCTTCATCAGTTTCATCATCCATTGGAGAATCATCAACAATTTCAAATGGATCAACTTGTTCATCTTCATTAGACACAACAGATGATGCATCTTCATCTCCCTCTTCATGTTCACCTAATTCTGATGAAGCTTTATATGACTTATCATCCCTCATGGCACAATTACCTATCAAGTAAGTACTTTCATCATTTTGCATTATGTGACAGTATTTGACCTAAAAAAATAGGTGCACTTAATTTTCGCTATAAGGTTCGGGAAAAAGTCGGACCACAAAAATCTATATTTGTATATGAGGTTGTTTTTACTGTTCGATTTGGTGACTTCCTGATCACAACATGTGATATTATTTGACTGAACTAATGAATTATTTAGTTTGGAACAGACTTGTAAGAAAATAGTGGCCAAGTGAAATGCAACAGAATTAGTAACAACAATAGAAAAGAATCTCTTTTGATGAATTACAACTTAAAATGATCAATCTTGTTATCATGAGAAATGAAATTTGATGGTGGAATTCTAATACTTTTCATTTATGAATATTGCAGGAGGGGTTTATCAAAGTTTTATCAAGGCAAATCACAGTCATTTACATCTTTATCAAGAGTGACAAGTTTAGAGGATCTTGTCAAGAAAGAATCACCTTACAAAAGGAAAATGAAGTCTTGCAAAAGCTATGGAGCTGGATTAGATTCTTACAAGTCATATACTCTTCCAAAGCCAACTATATTGAAGAAAGCCTCAAGATTTTCAGTATCTTGTACTAATGGAAAGGCAAGTTTTATCAGCAGGAGCAGACCCCCTCTAATTCCTCTCCATAGAACCTAGACTACTACTGTTACTGTAGTACCATATCAACTTAGGATATTAATCCCATCCCTCCTATCAAAACAAGTCCATCAGAAAAATGAAAAAAAAAATAAGAGAGAGATAGAGATCTAGTCTAGAGAGTATGTGTATACTTCAATTTTGTTTATGTTATTTCAGAAGTATATTTTTTGCCCTTGCAGTTCCTTGGAAACGGGAAAAGAATAATGATGACAAACTCTATTGTTGTTTAAGTTTGTTTAATCTTCATTACTCATCATTCAGAAGTATATGGTGCCTTTTGCTAAATACTGTTTTAGAAGCAAACTCTAATCTTAGTAGGCCTACTTCTATATAGTCGCAAAAGATTTTATGAATGAGGAATTGTGATCAAGATAACTGAATTCTCCATTGAAAGTTGAGATTCATCAATTTCCTACAAGTTACAATTAGTTGCCATTGCACTTGATGTACATCATCCCTACAATTTGATCTTGAAGAAGACAAAAGAATATGAAACAACAGAGATGCTGTTTCCACTAAGCTAACAAGAAAAATTCCTACCAGTCTATATTTATTCAAGGGGGACATGGCAGCAATTCGACTTGATCGTCTAACTGGGGTTGACAACACCATCTTCTTGACCTCTTCTCCATCTTTCTCCACCTGCTTTTAGAAAGCAAAGATTTACAGATTGTAGCGTTTATCAAAATACAAGAAAAGTTTCCATTAGAATTTAAATATTTAAAAGGGGGAAAAAAGACTAAATGTTTAGCATACCCTTTTCTTGATGATCTTCTTTTCAGCTGTAAATGTTCCATATGATGGAGAATCTGTTTTAGAATGATCCATAACAGATGCTTTGCTGCCTTTAGTGTTGCTGTTTTCTTCTGCTTCAATTACACTGTTTTTCCTAACACAACTTCTAATGGAGCTGCTGCTGACTTCTTCAAGTACCATTTCCCCTAGCAGTTAAACATTTGGAGCACTGATTTGACTAATCTCTTTTGATGCTTCTTTCTTTGGACCAAACAAAGATGAAGCTGCTGTAATGGATACAATGGCAGGTGTTCTCTCAAGCTGAGTAAAGTTTCTGAGATTTTCTGTAGGGTGGATACAATGGCAGGTGTTCTCTCAAGCTGAGTAAAGTTTCTGAGATTTTCTGAAGGGGCACTCGAAGATGAAACCTTTACAACAGAAGTTTCATTTTTCTCCTCTTAAGACATTGAATGTCCCAGCTTGAGGAGTTTCAATAGACGCTCTTACTTTCCGCATTATTCAATCCAGTTTCTTTGATTTTAGCATTGTTTGGCTCTAATTCAATGTCAAGATTACTGGTTTCATATTCTGTGTCAATTACTTCGGTTACTTTAAATTCTGTCTCAGTTAATTCCTCATCTACAGCGATTTCCTCGGATATTACCTCTACCTGCTCAACATTGGCAGTTAATTCATCATCTTGCTCGGAGACCCCTGTCGTTAATTTTTCATCTTGCTCAGAGGTTAATTCATTAAGCAATGGTTCAACTTCTTCCTAATTCACTTCATTGGAACTAGCAACTTCATCAGCAGCTTTTGACATGATTTCCCCATCTTGGTTAGAATCCTTCTCAAGAATTTGATTCTTCTGCAGTTGCTCATGAAAGTCTTCAACTTCTTCCTCATCTACCTCATTGGAACTAGTAACTTCACCAGCAGCTTTTGACATGGTTTCCTCCACTCCACCACCACGTGCACTTTGATCAGTAACATTAACCACTCTGTTGTCCTGTTCAATATCAATATCTGCACTAGTTTTTTCAGTATCAGCACTTTCCACATTCAAGAACCCCACAACATCATTAACACATTCAACTGCCTTTAGTTCATATCTAGTCCCCCTTTGACTCAACTCCAGAAAACCACTTTGAGAGTACTCTAGCTGCTCCGCATGTACACTTCCACTCCCATAAGTTTCATGGAAAACAGCTTCAAAGATGTTCTTTCGAATCACGTCGCCATTTTCAGAACTCACCATAGAGTTTATGGAAGATAAGTTTGAGCCTAAAAGGAAGAAAACAACCAATAGAAGCAAAATTTTGAATAGTCCTTTTAGGCCCCATTTTCTTTCCACAACCTCTTCCATTTGTTCATCATCCTCATCAACACTATTATCCCTATCTTCTTCAGTTTCTGTCTCCAAATTCACAGGCCAATATTTTCTTTTTGGGCTTCAAGAAAATTCGTTAAAATGATTTAAGCAAATGTTCCCTTTTTGAGTTACAAAATATAGACTAGTATAACGTAGGGAAATTTTCATAAAATATTATTTAGTAGTAATTAGTCATTTATTGATATTATTTGTTATATTATAGAATATAGATACTTTTTAAGTGGTTATAAGATGTATTTGATGTATTTAAGCTATTGTATTCATGAATACAGTAGCAAAAATAGGCGTGAATCAGGGAAGTCCAGCTAATCAGTTATTATATTCGACTGTACTCATGGAGTGAATCATAAGATTACAGATGGATAGATTGTTGTATTCAATTGTATTTACAAAGTGAAATTGGGGATTACATTGTGTTTAAAGCAGAAAGTGAATCAATTAACATAATAGACTCGTAATATAACTCAACAAACTCAATTATAACACACAAATTTTGTATTTTAGTTATAAAAAATATTCTCAACCAAAAAATACCCCCAAAAATAGCAATCTTCAGATAAATTATATAATACATCTAAATACATAAATTATATTAAAAAAACTTATGAATACATTCATATCGTATAGTGAGATAGTGAATACAATGAAATACATAGAATACTGTGGGATACAGTGAAATACAATGAGAAAAAAGATAATATATACAATGAAATACATAAAATATAATGAGATACATTGAATTACAATAAAAAAGATAATGAATATAATAAAATATATTAAAATATATTAACAAAAGATCATGTTACTCAGCCCCAAACTATATCGTCTTTGTTTAAGAACAAACTAATGGATTATATGTTGATGACTATTGTTCAAGAATCAGTGCATCTATTATAATGGGATGGGGGCATTGCAAAGAATCAACTTGTAAAAACCCAAGCCCACTGCTACGCTGTCATCTCCCCATGCTCTCATCGCCAAATTCTCCCTCCTTCACTTGTAAGTTATAAACCGTTCTTCATCTTTGGTTTTATCTTCAAATTATTTTTGTATAAAAGGTGCATTGATTCGGCTTTTCACAAGAATCAGTTTAATGTTGGCGCCCGTTCTGAAGCGGGCTTTGCACAAATTCGATAGAAGAAGGAGGAGATCAGATATTTTAATGGGATGAAGGAAGAGAATAGGATGTATTAGAGAGAGAAAGAAAATAGTGTAACTGCTTAGCGTATTTAGTGGCTTAGGGATAGAAGATGACCAAAATTAAATATTTTACTATAAACCTTAAAAGATATTTATAGAATATATATTTTTAAATAATATATATTTAAGATAAATAAAATGGTAACTTTTGTTATAGGGGTTCAATTTTCTTTCTCATAAAATTTTCAGCTTACTAAAAAACTATTTAGACTGTTAAAAAGTGATAATCAATGAAAATTTCACGCCTTAGCCCATGTTTATCGTTTTTGAATCTTTTTTTTTACAATAATTAACTTAGATAGTTGTCAATTTAATTATTTAAACTAAAAATAACTAACAAATGCATATTATATTTATAATAATATTACATAAATAGTAGTGTATAATTAGTGTAAAATTTATATGTAGCGGCTAGAAAGAAAATAATGAATTTATCCGATTATTTATGTAAAGTTATTTGGTTTTTACTTATTTGGAATGAAAAGGAAACTAAGATAAAGTCAAAGTCAAAAGCAAATGTAATGCGATCATGCGAAGAAAGAATTACAAGAAAATATATATGATTCATACTTAATAAAAAATGACTCATATTTTTAAGTTTTATTTTACCTAGTCCATATTGTACATATTTTAGAAGCATTTGCAAATTCAAAATATGTATTTTTTACAATCATTGTTTCTAAAAGCTATGGAATTAATTCTTTGTTTTCACAATTATTGTTTTTACTCTCTTTTCTTCTCGCATCTTCTACATATGCTTCAAAGGATCGTGTATTTTCTGCTTCTCCTATTGGGCCACCTGCTTGCGATGAAAGAAAATTGAAGAGTAGAGTCCACAATTGAAGATCATTCAAAGTCTTGCTTTTGAAAATGAATTTTTTTAAATTTGTTAGTTGTTTGGATTGAGTATTGTTCCAATTGATTAAAATATCAAAAGGAGTTCAAAATTTAAATTGAAGTGAATCGAGTAGATTTGAGCAAGATTTGAGTTAAATTTCAGAAAAGACGCAACGAATAAAACGAAGTCAGGTTTTTTATATTATTATGTATAATATTGTATATGAGTGTAAAAACACACCTTATACACTACTATACACTTTTATATACCTTTATACAAGCGTCTATAGACGAATTTCTTCCACAATTTTCAGTTGCAATTCTTGTTCAAAACCAATCCAAATCTCCATAAATGACTTCAAATTTTATATACAACCTCCTTGTACTATTTCTAAAAATTCTAAATAACACTCACTCCAAGCACATTAGCATCCTCTCAGCACATCCTCTCTCATCCTCTCTGCGCACGTTAGCATAACGTACGCCGAGCTTGTGATAATGGCGAAAGGCGGCAGTCGCGGAAGGGGACGACCGCGAAAAATCTCGATTGACACTTTTGACAAGCTGAATCAATTGATTCTGGAGAAGAACAGTGCGAAGGAGGTGCAGAACTTCACCCCTGTGCAAGCCCTAGGCACTATGGAAGTTGTTGATCAAGCTTCCGAGACAGTGACAGAACAGCCAGATGCTCTAATAGAAACGACTATGGAAACGCCTAAGACACCAGAGGTCGAAGGGATTCCAACCCTTCCGAGTACAGTGGAAGCATTTCCTTCGGCAGAGGCAACCATGCAACCAACAATGGAAACAGAGGAACAACCAGAGACTACCAAAAATACATTAGAGGAACCTAAGAAGAGCAGGTCAACACTATTTCAGAAGAATCGATTTGCGACTCATGGTATGGCTCTTGACTACATACCCCCATGATAGTCGATGGAAAGCCCACAGTACAACTGGAAAAATCGGAGGTGGAGGAGGAGGAAGCCAAATGGAAGTGCGCCTTAGTGGTATACATCCTAGGCGACGGTCCTGGCTCCAACGCAATGAGGAGATTCATCAGTCACCACTGGTCCCATGTCCCCGAACCAGAATTGTTCTATCATAACGAAGGGTACCACATTGTGAAATTCAAGGCAGTGGCTGATGCCAAAGAGATACTATGTGCTGTTCCTTACTCAATAGCCAATAGGCCTATGATACTCAAACAATGGACACCTGAATTTGATTTCCCAGAAGAGTTTCCGACTGAAATACCACTGTGGGTAAAGTTTCCAAAACTACCAATGTCTTGCTGGGGTATGAGGTCTCTTAGCAGAATTGCTAGTGTATTAGGAAAGCCAATTTTTGCAGATGAATGTACCAAAAAACAGACAAGGATTTCCTATGCCAGAATGCTCATTGAGGTGACTGTCACTAAAGAACTACCAACAGAGATATGGGTTATGGATCCAAATGGGAAGAAGTTTCTTCAAGATGTGGTGTATGAGTGGATGTCTTCCTATTGTGAGAAATGCCAAACAATATGACACAATTGTGCAGTGCAGCAAAAGCAAATCCCAAAACAACCTACACAAGTATGGAAGCCAAAGGCAGTCCAGGAATGGAGAACCAAGGGCCCTGCTGTGCCAATACAGAGGCAGCCTCCAACACAGCATAGTGAATCTAATGGGTCTCATCATGAAGCCAGGACAGTCCAGAGCCAGAGGGTTGATAAGGGCAGTGACAAAGGGAAACAACTTCAGAGTCCAACACTCAACATCACCAACTTCCCACCCCTGTCCCCCATCATTGTGAGTAAAAGATTTGAAGCAGTTTCTGGTAGTAAAGATGACCCTCCAGGGGAGGTAGGGGGATCAACATCTTATCAATGAAGTGGTTAGTGTGGAATATAAGGGGTGTAAATAAAAGGTACAAGCAGAAAGAAGTTAGGGAGTATATAAGGAGAAAACAACATTAACCTAGTTGGATTAGTAGAAACTAAGGTTAAGCAAATACATGCTAGTAGAATTGCTATTCTACTAGCACCAGGCTGGAGTGTCTTAACAAACTATATCTCAGGTAAAAAGGGTAGAGTGTGAATTCTATGGAATCCAAAAGTTTTTACAGTCACTAGTGTTCTAGAGGAAAGCCAGTTGATTCACAGCAGGGTTTCCAGCAGAACAGGGGATTTCACATGTTTCCTCACTGTGGTGTATGGTTTTAATGGGCTGGAACAGAGAAGATCCTTATGGAGCAGTTTACAAGCACTGGCAGTAGGAATGCAAGACCCATGGGTTGTTGCTGGGGATTTCAATGCAGTCTTATGTGACAAAAATAGGCAATTTTGCAAGCCAGTTAGACTCCCTGAAATTCTAGAGTTTAACAAATGTATGCAGCTAGTTGGACTGACAGAATTGCCTTGGAGAGGTGAATATTACACATGGACAAATAAGCAAACTGGTGTGGACAGAGTATGCAGTAGGCTGGATAGAGTCTTTGGCAACTATGAATGGATGATCAAATGGAACCAGGTGGTCACAGATTATGATTTACCCCCAATCTCATACCATAACCCCATGTTATTGACACTGACTTCATCTTCCTGGCATGGGAAGAAGACTTTCAAATTCTTTAATGTCTGGGCTGAGCATAAGGACTTCCAGCAGATTGTGGTAAGAGTGTGGAAGGATGGAACATGAGAGCAATATGGGACAAACTCAAAGCCTTGAAGAGCCCTTTGAAGGTCCTAAATATTAAAGAATTCAAGACAATTTCACAGAGAATAGAGCATTGTAGACAGGAACTGGGGACATTACAAGCCCAGATGAATCATGCATACACTAATGGCTTACAACAGAAGGAGAAGGAGCTGGTTCTAAATTTGGAAAAATGGTCAATGATTGAGGAAAGTGTTCTGCAACAGAAGGCAAGAGCAAAATGGATACCACTTGGGGACTCCAACACTAAGTACTTCACTGCAGTAATGAAGGAGAGAAGTCAACACAACCAGATTACTTAACTTACCAATGCAATGGGAATCAAACTTATTACACCTGAAGATATCAAAGAAGAAATCATGGGATTCTACAAGGCACTCATGGGAACTTCTACAACTAACCTGCCTGCTATAAACCAACAGTATATGTCAAATGGCCCAAAACTGACACAACAACAAAGACAGGAGCTATGTGCTGCAGTAACTGATACAGAAATAGCAGAGAATCTCAAGGCTATTGGAGATGACAAAGCACCAGGGATAGATGGATACAATGTTGTATTCTTCAAAAAGAGGTGGGGCATCATTGGTAACCAAGTCACCACTGACATTAAGCAGTTCTTCACCTCAACTAGGATGTGCAAACCAATAAACTGTGCAACTATTACCCTCATTCTTAAACTGTCCAAACCATCTACAGTCAAAGAGTATAGGCATATTGCTTGCTGTTCTGTTCTCTAAATCATCTCAAAAATACTGGCCAATGGGCTGCAGAAGGTGATGGCTAGTATTATCAGTGAAGCTCAGGCAGGATTCATCCCAGGTAGAAAGATCCAGGACAACATCATCCTAGCACATGAGCTTGTCAAAAGCTATACTAGACAGCATGTATCCCCCAGATGCATGATAAAAATTGACGTCCAGAAAGCGTATGATTCAGTTGAATGGGTATTTCTACAGCAGGTTATTGAACAGATTGGCTTCCCTAGCACCTTCACCAAATGGATAATGGAATGTATCTCAACAGTGAGCTTCTCTGTGCTAGTTAATGGAGAGCCTACTGTGCCCTTTGCTGCTGCTAGGGGACTGAGGCAAGGGGACCCCATCTCCCCCTTCCTATTTGCCTTGGTCATGGAGTATTTAAGCAGATGATGCACTTCACTAAAAGATGATCCAGCATACCAATTCCACCCCAGATGCAAAAAACTGGGCATTACACATATGTGTTTTGCTGATGATTTGCTGCTGTTTACCAAAGGAGACCTTACCTCTGTCAAGGCACTATCCAAATGCTTCTCCCAATTCTCTGCAGCTTCAGGACTGCAGGCCAATCTGAACAAGAGCTTAGTCAATTTTGGAGGGGTAGCACTGCCTATACAGAAACAGATCCTCGACCACCTTGGCTATGAGCAAGGTCAATTGCCATTCAAGTATCTGGGAGTTCCACTGTCCACCAAGAAAATCACACTGCTGCAATGGCAACCGTTAGTGGAAAGAATCACTTCCAAGATCACATCTTGGACTGACAAAACATTGTCTTACTCTGGGAGAATACAACTGGTTCAATCTGTCATCTTTGGAGTCCAAGCTTACTGGGCACAACTGTTTATATTGCCTGTGAAAGTACTGAAAATGATTGAAGGTATTTGTAGGAGTTTCATTTGGTCTGGGATGAACACTGTAACTAAGAAAGCATACATCTCTTGGGACAAAATGTGTACCCCAAAGTCGGTTGGTGGGATGAATCTCACTAACCTCAAGCTCTGGAACAAAGTTGCCATTGCAAAGACCTACTAGGATCTAGCCCATAAAAAGGACAAGTTGTGGATTAGGTGGATCACTGTATATTACATCAAAGACAGACCAATAGAATCCATTCCAATTCCTGCTCAAGCAAATTGGATGGCTAGAAAGATCATCCAATCAAGAGATATTCTACAAAGGATCCAGAATTGGAAGGAACAGAAATGCTTGACTAGACAACTGTACCAGTCACAGATGCAAGAATTGCCGAAAGTCCCATGGAAGAATTTTATCATACAAAACCAAGCAAGGCCAAAAGAAATTTTCAATCTATGGCTATTCCTACAGGACAGACTCCCAACAAAGGATAGACTACACAGCTGGGGAATGAGTATTGATCAACAATGCACCTTATGCCAAATCCACCCGGAAACAAGAGATCACTTGTTAATGACTTGCCCTGTCACTGTGGACTTATGGGAAAGAACAATGAACTGGTTGCAGGAAAATTATCCACCCAGTACTGATTGGAACCAGAAAATGCAGTGGTTGATTAGCAAAGCAAAGGGTCGAACATGTCGAGCAGCCACTTTCAAAATGGTTACAGCTGAATTTGCATATGCTATCTGGCTGGAAAGGAATGCAAGAGTCTTCAACAAGATATTTCGATGTAACACTGCCTTACTGAGAGACATAGTGTATAATTGTAATGTTAGAGGTACCCCACGAATTAGACAACAATTACAACACGTTCGAATATAGTAGTGTTATGTAGCTAGGATGGTAGAAATAATTTGTATGTTATTTCCCAGACAGTCAGCTAAGTTGAAGCTCGACTGTGGTTTTGTAATGTTACTTCATTGGTGATTAATGAAAAGCCTTAATTACCAAAAAAACACTCACTCCAAATTTCTCACAAAATTAAATTTCAAATTTAAACTCACATATTTAATCGTGTTGAAAATCTAATTTTCACGACTCAAATAAATTTGGTTTGTTGAATTAATATTTGAGTTATAATTACTTATTCAAAAGATTAATTTAAACGCTTGAGAAATCTTTTTGAAAAATTAAATTGTAATTTAGAGAACCTATTAGAGTTGGGTGTTGAATCTTAACTTATTATTTATGAGCTATTTAATTATAAATTAAAACATAAACTACAAAATTAAAAAGTATAAAGCCTAATTGTATTAATATTAAATCTTCCTATCCGTGAAAATGGCATTTCTTCAGCTTATGAAAGGGTCAACGATTTACTAATACTGAGGGTTTCATTCAAGTTGTGTGTGGTCAAAGTAAAAGGTCTAAAAGTCAAACCTCTTGCCTGGTAATGTGGTAGTAATTGTGTCAAATTTGAGAGGCACTTTCGATTCTAATATCGAAAAATAATCTTTTAAAACTTAATATTTTATCATCTTTGTGATCATGTGATTTCGCTATTAATTCCATTCATATATTACTTTATAAATGAACTAGAAAATCTCATTTATGAGACTTGCTCTATTGGTAAGTCACGCCGAAGAATAAGTGCGAAAATATAATATATTTTTTAAAATTAAAAAGACTTTTTAAAGGAAAAAAAAGTAATTTAACTGGACCCATTTCTTATTTTGTCTTCTAAATTTTATAGTTGGTGATATGGAGTTATAAATAAGACATAATTGCTGAATTGTACTTTTTATAATGGAGAAAGCATTAAGGATTAGTAGCGCATGGTTAAAACTTGGTATTCGACTGGTGACGTGCATCTAACCTTCATGTATTGTGTTCTTACCGCTGGACCAACCCCGAATTATATTCGTAATATATTATTTTCATAAAAAAAGAAAGAGAAAAGGTATGTATAATCAATTTGTACACAGCTCAACCAAAAGAAATTTCAAAAATATCAAAATTGGAGAGAAAAAAGACACGTGATGCGATATTTCTTGCTTTGGTCTCCTCCCCTCACCCAAAAGGTGAACAAAAGGACGTTTTTGGCAGGCTGCTCCAACGTCGATATCAGACAAATATAAAATCTGACGGTATATATTGGTTCAAATATGTAAATATGTTGTTCTCCACCAATATATGAGCAAATAATAGTAAGTGTGAAGAGTTCATTTTGAAAAAGGCTAACTGCTTTTACTTCTTTTGATTTCGGATGATTCTGGCTTAACTAGATGCGTCTTGGACTCTAAATGCATCTTAAATCCTAATAAAAAAAACATAAATGCTACTATTTAATAATTACTCCATACATTCTACTTTAATTAATTTTTTAATCTTTTTTCTACGGTCCATAATATTTAATTTTTCATTTAACAAGAAAGAATTAATTTTTTCTAAATTATCATTGGAAGAAAGAAATTTGTTATATTTTTAATAAACAAATAAAAGATTAATATGGTGTAAAAGTTGAATTCCTTAATGTGCAAATAACTAAAAAAAATAATTAAATTAGACAGAAGGAAGTACTACATCACCAATAACGTCATAATCATTAGTGTATTTTTAATAAGACTCTTGTTATAAATAGAACTCTAATTAGAGTGAATGTCTATCTTATAGAAGAGTCTTACTTTGAGACTAAGTCTTTTATCTTCCTATAAATAAAGGGGTCTTGCCCCATTGTAAACCATCCCTAAGTATCAAGAAGAATACTCCTCTCTCTACTTTTCTCTCTATTGTTCTTGTTCTTGTATTATTGTTCTTGTTCTTATATTATTTCATAACACGTTATCAGCACGAGTCTCTAACCAATTGAAATTTTTGATTGTCTTAACTTTTGTTTGTGTAGGGTTTCACGTGAGGTTCTGCCGTAACCAAAATCCCAAAATTTTCTATACGGAAAATAGAAGAAAAAGGAAACGTATTAATATTTGGGCAAAAGACAAAGACTTTGATCGGCCAAGCAACTGAAAGCAATTGAAATTGAAAACAAGGAAGGGATTCACTGAAAATTAATCGTGAAGGAAAAAAAGGATGGTTGGTCAAATAACTTTTGTGGTGGAATCTTGTGTCATAGAATACAGAAACAGAAAGAGAAAAACGTGAGAGAAAGAAAGGAATTTACACAAGAGATATATTTGATATCACAACATTTATTGGTATACCTTAAAGGTAAGTAATTTACTTTTCCCTTTCAAATTCTTGAAATTCTACGATTTGATTTTATATACAAACAAAGCCAACAAAGTTTGATTATAACTCTAATGGAGTTTGTAAGAAATTACACTCACATGAAGTGGTAAAATTTCTATGCCTTGCCATGATCAAATTCATGTATGATTATGGGCAAAGAATTGAAAATCCGTCCCATTGAATTTGCTCCATTCCCTTTAGAGAATGTGGTAGCAGTATGTGATAAGTCTGAAAGAAGACAAAATTATTACCATGAAGGTATCAATGAATGTGGACGTGGCAATAGACGGAATTATAATCGTCATTATGATCCATTCCCTAAAGTGAATGTGATAATTGTAATAAAGCCTGTAAGTATGAACATGCTCTTGATGTAATTGTGTTTTATGTCTAACATTATGAAAAGAAAGTTCATTGCCCTTGAAATTTCGGGCAAGAACTATATGACATGGGTGTTGGATGCTGAAATCCACTTAGATGCTATGGGTCTTGGAGACGCCATTAAAGACAGAAATAATGCATCCACCGAAGACTATGCTAAGGCCTTGATTTTCTTGCGCCATCACCTTGATGAAGGTTTGAAACTGTGCTAAGGCCTTGATTTACTTGCGCCATCGCCTTGATGAAGGTTTGAAACTGTGCTAAGGCCTTGATTTACTTGCGCCATCACCTTGATGAAGGTTTGAAAATTGAATATATCACAGTCAAAGATCCACCTATCTTGTGGAATGGCTTAAAGGAGAGATATGACAACCTGAAGTTGGTCACTCTGCCACAAGCACGATATGATGAGAATCCAAAAGCAAATAGTTCATAAACTATATGTTATCGTTGCGGTGGAAAAGGGCACTGGGCGAAAATTTGCCGTGTACCAAGACATTTGGTTGAGCCTTGTCAAGCATCTCTATAGAGTAAATGCCCTGAAACAAATTTTGTCTCTGACGACAATTTTGACATCACCCACTTGGATGTGGCAGACTTCTTTGAGCACCCTGAGGGGAAAATAGACCAATTAATTGGTGATGGATCTGTGATGAAGGAAGATGGAATTGTTTGATTTTATTTCACTTATTTGTAATAGTTAGTGAATAAACTAATAGTCATTAGTATCAGCTCGTATTAGTTAGTTTATGATATAATGTTAGTATTAGTTCTTTAAAATGTTTCAATATGCTTAAATTTCGAAGAAATTTTTATTTTTCAGCAAAGTTAGTCGATTAACTAATAAGTTAGTCGACTATCTAATATTTCGTATTAAAAACTGGAATTTCCGCAAGCTAAGTTATTCGAATATCTAATTTAGTTATTCGAATAACCTGATGACTGTTTACTAAGTTATTCAACTATCAACTTAGTTATTCGACTATCTAATATTTCGCATTAAAACTGGACTTTTCCGCAAGGCATGATAGTCGACTATCTGATTTAGTTAGTCGAATAACCTCAGCAGATTTTGAAAATATTGTTTAAATATGAAGCAAACAGATTGTATATTCTCATGTTCATATATTTTCTTTTGTATGTCAAACCATGGGAATTAAATTGATTGAAGGCTCCTGGAGAGCAACTATAACTCTGCCTAAAGGAACAGTATTTTAGAGAATGCAATGTTCTCCTCCAAGTCTAAGAGGAACTTGTTGAGTTTTAATGATATCAGTCAAAATGTTCTCCTCCAAGTCTAAAAGGAACTTGTTGAGTTTTAGAGATATCATTCAAAATGGATATCAGATTGAGACAATACATGAGTATAATCTTGAATACCTCATTTACTCATGAAAACGAGGATGCCCACTTCGGTTTAGGGTCACGCCATTTTGCATGCAGCAATGCTAGTTCGTCGGCTGCCCACTTCGGTTTGGGGTCACGCCATTTTGCATGCAGCAATGCTAGTTCGTCTCTGACTGACGAATTGTCACAAATATTCCCCGTTGCAGTTAGTTTTGGGTCATGAACCTAATATATCCTATTTAAGAATTGTTGGATGCGCAGTATATGTGCATGTAGCACCGCCATACCGCACCAAAATGGGTCTGCAAAAAAGGTTAGGAATATATGTTGGGTTTTGAATCGCCCTCCATTATTCGCTACCTCGAAACATTGACAGGGGATTTGTCCACTGCACGATTTGCAGACTGTCAATTCGATGAGACACTTTTCCGAAAATTAGGGGGAGAAGTTGGTGAAACCAAACGGGAAATTTTGTGGAAAAATGCATCATTATCTCATCTTGATCCACATACCTCTATTTGTGAAAAAGAGGTGCAAAATATTATCCATTTGCAAAGAATAGCAAATCGAATGCCAGACGCATTTACAGATTTGAAAAGGATAACAAAATCACATATCCCCGCAGTGAATGTGACAACATCTGATTTATGAATACATATTCATTATTGGAAGAATATGAACATGAAATTGGTATCGAATATACCACACTCACCCCTAGAAGGAGGTTTGAGATGATACCACACTCACCCCTAGAAGGAGGTTTGAGATGATGTCATTATTATGGCATGAATGGTCATTGGTCACGTACCTATTGTACGCCAAAATAATTTGTCGATGTGATTACCAAAGGACAATAATAATGCAAGAAACATATCTTGCATATAATTTTGACATGACCATAATGGTATAACTTTCTCTTTAACAGAGATATTCACCACATGGATGTTGATGAATTTGTGGTAGTACAAAATTAATTGAGAGCTCTAGAAGAGCCAATTATTACTATGTTGGAGAAACACAATTGATTACCAATAATGTATTGTGTTGTAGTAAGTCTCAAAGAAACTTATTCAGTTTCCAAAGTATATGTGAAAACGATTGATTATATTGAGACTATAAATAAAGGAAAGATTTGATATCTTCTAATACTACAACTTGTAGCGGGATAATCTGTATGTGAAAACTACCCGCTTTATTCTCCAGTTTGTACTACACAAACAAAAGGATGCCACAATAAAGTAGATATTTATTGGTATAAAAACACATACCATAATAAACCTGAAGTTTATTGAGAATTGCACATGTCATGGTGTAAAATGAACTTATCAATATTGATAATTTATTCAGCTGGCATTCGGGTTAGCCATCTCATTTTAAGTATGATGTGCAAATTCACATGGGTGAATATTAAAGAACTAGAAAGTTCTTTACGAATTCTCTTGTATTACTTGTTCTCATTAATGAACTGACCAACTAAAGAGTTCGGGTTGAAGCCCATAAATTCTGAAAATACCAAAGGTGAATATGGGCCCATTCACCTGCCATGTATACCACATATGATGCATCTATGAAATGGTTACATGCGCGATTGTTATTAACCTGCAGCCTGGCCGGTGCTTGCGAGGTAAATTGCTCAGTAATCTAACTTCGAGCATAATTTCCAGATTTTCTACTCAAGATAGTTCATCTTGATAAGTTGGTTTATATCAAAGTTGGTTTAGCAAGATAATTATTGAGTGCCTCCACTTAATAGCTAAATTGTTTCTTATGAGAACAAAGTTATATATATCAGTTTGATATACGTTGTATACGAGAGTATATTCTCCCCTCACAAGTGGTTCAGGGTCAGGAACCAAATAATTTCATCTTATTATTAATGTGCTGTGTATATTGACATGATAATGCACAAAGATGATTTCTCAAAGTTGAGAAAACAAGTTATCTTTTCTAACATGAGGGGGAGACATGATAAACACTTGAGAAAAGGTTACATGAGATGAATTATCATTTGTATATATAGATCCTCGAATATCATAATATGAACCTGAAGTTCATAAAAGGATAGCAACATATTGCAAAGCATGCTATACGCATTTGCTGACCCAAAAAATGTAACTATATTCTCACTGCAAATGCTCATATTAAGTCCTAGAAGGATAAAGTCTTGGATACGCTTGAAGCGTATAGACAAATCGGTTTCAAAAGGAACTTCTTAATAAAGAAGATGAGCAAAGGATCAAAGTGATCATAATAAGGAGGCAAGTGATCCAGAAGATCACATGACATAACACTTCATAAAATCTCATGAGAGATTCAGGTACCTGATATATGAATGAAGGGATCTCCATGTTATGTCCATATGAAAATTTTATTGGAACCGATATAAAATGGTCGTCGACGACATCTATGATAGCGCTAAATATCGATGAGGATCTTGTGTTTGTCGAATACAAACAAAATATTGGCCAAATGGAAGAGATACAATTCAAGAAGAATTGATTCCATATGAAAGACATGTAGTTTTGGACATGTAGTTCAAATACTTGAAAGTGTAAAGGCAAAGGTATGTGTAATCAGTTTTCGATATCTATTTGTCTGGCATGACATGAAAACTTGATATGCATCTAAAGTCTATTATATGACTTAACTTGAAAGATTTAAGTTGCTTGAAGCATATACAATTCTTGGTCCTGAAGTACCACATCCTAAGTGCAATTTGTGTACATATGTATATTGCTATAACTATAAGCATGATGGCATCGAGAATACCCCTATGGAGATATTGAAGAGTTATTCTACGGCATTATATGAAGATGTTCATATCTATCAAGAATGATAATTTCAAGGTGCGGAATATTTATTCAAATCAATATGGCTGATTTATTTATCAAATCTCTACAAAAGATCGTTTTGAAGATGGTGCACAAGATTGGAATGCAAATGCTCAAGGATGTGAATTGATGCTCTTTTCAGGGGGAGTTAATGCGCGTTGCACTTTTTTTCCCTTACAAGGTTTTGTCCCAATGGGTTTTCCTTGCAAGGTTTTTAATGAGGCAACCAATAGGCGCATATTCAAACATGTGTACTCTTTTTCCTTTTCTTTAATTTTTCCCCATTGGGTTTTGTTTTAGTTAAGGTTTTAACGAGGCACATTATTGAATAGACATTCAAGGGGGAGTGTTATAAATAGAACTCTAATTAGAGTGAATGTCTATCTTATAGAAGAGTCTTACTTTGAGGCTAAGTCTTTTATCTTCCTATAAATAGAGGGGTCTTGCCCCATTATAAACCATCCCTAAGTATCAATAAGAATACTCCTCTCTTTACTTTTCTCTCTATTGTTCTTGTTCTTGTATTATTGTTCTTGTTCTTATATTATTTCATAACAACTCTTGTAATTTTCAGAGAAGTAGCTTTTATTAATGAAAAAGTTGGTTAATGTTTTCAATGAACTATCTATCCATGTGAGTGGAAGTTAACTTTAGCGTTATCTTTGCTTTTAACTTCGCATTATTTCTTTTAATTAAAACTTGTTTCAACTATCATCCAATTTGCTAATAACATAATATAATATTTTTTTTATTTACCATTCATCAACCAAACATCAAAAGATATATTTCAAGAAAATTAGTTTCCATCAAAAATGACTTCCGTAATGTTATCATAAAATATATTTTTTATCTATTTATAGTGTTAACTCTCAAAGGTGAATTAACAAAATCTTGCTAATAAATAGAGTAATAAAATTCATCTCATCCACTAATAAATTCCCCCCTTTAGTCCTAGTACCCCCACCCACGCACCCCAAAGGTTGAATGTCCGATTTCATTCATAACAAACACCCCTGTAATTTATTACTGTCCTTAAAAGCACAAAAATCCCCAGTCTTTTTGTTCTTTTTTTGTATTTTTTTCCATTTGTTTCGGTGGACCAACTTTTAGCCAACTTCCAATTCCTCCGCCGTGACAAAAGAAAGGATGAAGAAAGCGACGGTGGGAGCGGCCGTGGTTGGCGCCGCTACGGTATGTGCTGTGGCGGCATTGATAGTAAACCACCGTATGCGCAAATCTAGTAAATGGGCACGTGCTATGGCTATTCTTCGTGAGTTTGAGGAAAAGTGTGGGACCCCTGATGCGAAGCTCAAGCAAGTCGCTGATGCTATGACCGTCGAGATGCACGCTGGACTTGCCTCCGAAGGTGGTAGCAAGCTCAAGATGCTTATCACCTACGTCGATAGTCTCCCCACCGGGTATGATCGATTACCGGTGATTATTTGTCGTTAATGATTGCTGGCATTAATTCATTGGTTGGAATTTATTTATGTTTTTTGGTTCTTTGAGTTGAAATCTGTTTTTTTTTTTAATAAAAAAAAATTGAAGCTTAGTTTCTTTCAGATTTTATAGATTTGGTGACCCTATAGATTTGACAATCCTGTGTTGAACCTAATTGTCAAATGTACTGTTTCATAGCGTTTTGCTATAGCATGATCCCAGATTAAGTTGTAGGATTGTATTCGTAATCTCTACTTAATCGGAATATGATGAGGAGGGTGTGAAATGTATTAAAGATTCAGTCTTTTTATTTATGGTGGTGGAAATCCGGCCAGCTGGTGCACACCTGGGTACCTGTTACCATCCACCAGCATAGGTACCGGTAACTTTGCCCACCAATGCTTAAGATGGAAAGAAATGAGATCTGAATATGAGACCTCATGGTTCCCTGGATATATCCCTTGAGTTGAATTTGACACACAGGGCAGTGGGCATTATCATTGCAATTTGTGATACGAGGTCAAGTAAATTTCTTTGCAATGGTTGTGATGTGTGCTTTTGCTGCTATCATCTCTCTCATTAGTGACTGTTCTAGTATTCTTTTGAAACGGTAGCCAAAGTATGCAGCCAAGTTGTTCTGTTCATATTACTTCTTCAAGTGATTTAACATGTTCTATATAGTGACTGGTATAACACTTGATCAAATGAGGATATGCTAAATGTTTGTTTTATCAATATCTTTTTTTTGGTTGAGAACATTGTTTCATCAAAAAAATTTAAATTTAGTGATGAAGCCGGCGTCTTTTATGCGTTGGATCTTGGTGGAACAAATTTTCGAGTATTGCGAGTGCAACTTGGTGGAAAAGATGGTGGTATTATTCATCAAGAATTTGCAGAGGCATCAATTCCTCCAAATTTGATGGTTGGGACTTCAGAAGTAAGTACTTGTCCTGTTGAGATTTTGTTGCCTGCTATATTGTTTAACTACATTTTGAGCTCTTATAGTTGACATGATTTCAGGCACTTTTTGATTATATTGCGGCAGAACTTGCAAAATTTGTCCTTGATGAAGAGGAGAAATTTCAACAACCTCCTGGTAAGCAGAGAGAACTAGGTTTCACCTTCTCATTCCCGGTAATGCAGACTTCAATCAACTCTGGAACTATTATGAGGTGGACAAAGGGCTTCTCCATCGATGATGCGGTATGCATTGTCCTCACTACTTTGCATTTCCTGTTTATCACAGTTCCTTGTAGAGTCAATATATCCATATTAACCTTTAGTGATTCGTCTCAGGCTTAGTTCTAGCCATCCACTCTCTGTCAGCTTGGTTGTGTTCTTTCCAATTTGGTTTCATTATTTCTACTAGTTCTGAAGAAAGACAAAAAACAATGGTTTTCCCTGCTGATTACTTTTCAAATTATGTGTTAGGTTTAGATGCCAAGATATGATTGGCCTGAAAGAAAACTTTGATACTAAAAATTTTAAAATTTCATCACCCTTTTATGGAAGCAATGTTATTAAAAGCACGGATAAGAGCTGAATGTTGGGTGCAATGGAAGTTTGGCACTCGCTTTGCTCAGACGGCTTCAATGGGAGCACTATTAATGTAGTATGAAAAAGCTAGTCACTAAATCTTGATGAGAAACTTAATATTGCATCTTTCCATCTGAATCAGAAACCACAAAACATATTTTTTTGTCCAGTTGATGTTTCTCTTAGCTGGAAATTCCAGTTCCATAATATTTCCTGCGTTCACTGTTATTTTTTCCTTTGTGTGTGTATAAGTGTGTGCGTGTCTATAAATACGTAGATATACACACACAAAAAAAGTGCTAAAGCGGGCACTTGACACGCCCTTTGCGCATAAAGTCCCAACAGATCTTGGTGCTTTTCTGCAAAATTTGCTTTTGACAGTACGAAATGGAAGAGAGAGTATAGTTTTTCTTGTTCTATATATTCTCTATTCAAAGGTGAAGTCCCTCATTTGGTTAGTGGGTGTGCCGCATCAAATATGCTTCCACTGGATATATTATTCTCCTGCTATAGACAACAGATAACTTAATGTCAAATGAATGTTACTCAATTGTTTCCAATACAAATGGAGTAGAATCATCATGGAAGTTGCAGCAGTTTATGTTCAAATTAATAACCATTATGAAACCTGATAATTATATGCTTAGAAAAATTATTAGATTTAACAAACTGCAGAGCTAAGCTTATGGTAATTGCTTGGACATAGGTTGGCCAAGATGTCGTTGGAGAACTCACAAAAGCTATGAAAAGAAAGAGAGTTGATATGCGGGTCTCAGCTCTGGTGAGTTTATCTGGTGCCACGGAGGAATATTATTCCATTTAAATATAGTGTGAGGAAAAAGATTCTGATAGCACTACTTATCAGAAAAGCATGTTAGTGCTGCTTAGTTGTAAAGTATCTATTTTGACTTATGTTTTAATGGAAGGTGAATGATACTGTTGGGACGTTGGCTGGTGGTAAATATACACACAACGATGTAGCTGTTGCTGTTATCTTAGGTACAGGGACCAATGCAGCTTATGTGGAACGGGTGCAGGCGATTCCAAAGTGGCATGGTCCTGTGCCAAAATCTGGTGAAATGGTTAGGATCTGTTCAGTGACTATTGATATTCTTTTCTCTCTGATACTGCAGCAGGAATAGTTGTTAAATGCACCCTGTATTTCTTTCAAGGTTATCAACATGGAATGGGGTAATTTTAGGTCATCCCATCTTCCATTGACACAGTATGATCATGCGTTGGATACTAATAGTTTGAATCCTGGTGATCAGGTGATTGTTTGTCTGCTCTTATAACTTGTAGTAAGCTTGCTTTATGTTGTGATCAATTAGATGTATCTGAAGAATATTCTGTTCATCCTAACAGATATTTGAGAAGATGACTTCTGGCATGTACTTGGGAGAAATTTTACGCAGGGTTCTACTCAGGGTGGCCGAAGAAGCTGGCATTTTTGGTGATGAGGTCCCTCCAAAGCTCAAGAGTCCATTTGTATTGAGGTACTTCTTTGTAGCTTCAGAATTGTCGATTAATTATCCTCTAATTTAAATTGCATTATTAAATACCTAAAAAGCTGATCTTCCCTAGTTCTCGTGGCAAATTATAACATGACTTGTGTTTCGTAGTATTCATTTCCTTCATGCTTAAGAAGCTTCTCCCTCCTTTCTGGTCTTTTCAAAGTTACATAGAGGCTGTACAGAACTCAAAGGCTATATTTTTCGCTTCCTGGGGAAATCCTTTTTCACCTCTCTCTCTCTCTAATCCCCTGATGTGTTGAACTTGTAATTTGATTGTAATTAGATAAAAGCCTTGCAAGTCAATGTCACTTTCTCTCTACAACATGTCTGGGTACTAATGAGTAAGGTGGGTGAAATATGCCAGAGCTAAGATCGATTTAGAAATCCTTCAGTTAACTTTTCTTTCTAATTCACTTGCTTCTCATGCCTTTCTAGTTTCCTTGAATCCTTGAAAGCATCTGTTTTGTTCGTTTCTGCACATTCTTACAGCTCCAGTGATAAAAACGTAAAACAATATGCAGGACACCTGATATGTCTGCTATGCATCATGACACAACATCTGATCTGAGAGTGGTTGGTGACAAGCTGAAGGATATTTTAGAGGTAAATATATTGCTATTCAACACTCATTGAAATTCAAAAAAAAAAAAAAGTTGCCTTTCATTAGTGTCTTTATACTTGCTCATTTATGAAAGATACTATGTAAAACAAGTTGCTTTAGTTTCCTCATCGCTCAGGGGTACTGAATATACTTATTATTTTCCTTGTAGAATAACTTTCAGGATAAGTATACCGCCTCTTCTGTCACTCACATTGGAACAAAGGCTGAAAAGATTTGAATAATGGATAGATTTTCTTATCTGCGAGAAAAAGCTGAAGAAGTAATGGAAACCTTTTTTTTTTTGCAGTAATTGCCTAGGAGTTCTAGCCTCAAGATAGCGCCAAACTACAAATTGATATATGTGTAACACAAAATTATCTGACAAAAGTACTTTGTCATAAAAAATCAATAACTGAAGGAGACAAGTGAAACTAACTTTTAAAGCACCCAACTTAAAGCTTTCAGAAGAAAGTAATCACCATTTTAATTAGTATATTCGGAAAAGAAATATTTGATACATACTTTTGTATAGGTTATCTTTTAAGCTCTGCAGAAAAATGAAGGGGGAAAAAGCTCTTTTGCAAGATGGAAAGGAAGAACATTTGAAGGTTTAAGATAGCTTTCTTGAATTGTTATAATATTTCCTGATTCATCCATAATATCGTAGAATTATCCACGAAAAAAGAAAAACAGATCTTTTCCTTGGGATATGAAAAAGAGATTTGAGATTTGCTGATAGTTGTTCTCCATCAGCGACTGCTTTAAATTTTGCTATAACTTTTACTTGATCATATATTTTCATGTCACCAAACATGAATTCACACTTTTCTTCATTCTGCCATTTAGATATCTACTACCTCCTTGAAGACAAGGAGATTAGTGGTTGAGCTGTGCAACATCATTGCGACACGTGGAGCAAGGCTTGCAGCTGCGGGTGTATTGGGCATCTTGAAGAAGATGGGAAGGGATACACCTCGGCAAGGTGGTCCAGAAAAGACGGTTGTAGCCATGGATGGCGGATTGTATGAGCACTATACAGAATACAGGACGTGCTTAGAGAACACTTTGAAGGAATTGCTTGGAGATGAATTGGCGACAAGCGTTGTTTTCGAGCACTCCAATGATGGTTCTGGCATTGGTGCTGCTCTTCTTGCTGCCTCTAACTCAATGTACCATGAAGATAAGTCTTAGGAGTGATCAAATCTCTTTCTTGGTAGAGGAAACCACCTTTTACTCTTTATATTTTGCTCTCGAGCATTTTCTTCAATTTTTCTCCTGATTATACCATCAAGTATATTTAATAAATTTTCGCAGTTCCTTTTTATCTCTAGGAAAATTTTCCTAGAAATGCCTACACATCTAGCATACCTTTTTTCGTTGCTCTCAGCAATGTTGGTTCTCTCTTTAATCTCCTTTTCATTTACTATTGAAATCAAATTCAAAGGCAATAATTTGGGGAATTTCCGGAGAAAGCTGGTTAGTAGGCATGCCTGTTTAGCCTGCCATGGATAAAAAATGATCGTTCTGTCCTTTTCATTTCCAGGCATCAGCAATTTTCTTACTATTTGCTTTCAATAGGTGTAATACCTATGGGATTTTCCTGTAAGCATAAATTTTAATTCTACCAGGATCTTGAATATGATAATCTTACATATAATCGTCATAGAAAACGTACCTGAAACGGAATTCATTATCTTGAAGAGGAAGCGTTAGTAGGTAAATCGGTTTCTCGCCCCTTGCCCTAACTTTACGTTACCGCCAACTTTAATGATGGAAGAGAGGAAAAGAATGCGGTAACTCTAATGGGTGGGGAGATGACCAATTTATAGAGGTTCTCACTTAATCTGGTACGTCCATCAAGTAACCAATCGGATGTATGAGATTTGATAATTAATTAAATATTAATTATGGGCCTAATCTTATTGGGCCACACATAACGTAGGAAAGAACTTACATTCTCCCACTTGGCCCAATAATCACATAATATTAATATTTAATATAAGAACCTTAGTTGCGCATAATCAAATCTCTTCTATAATGTCCATCATAAACACCATAATACAATAAACTAGTAAATGTGAGTTATGGAGGTTTTACATAATTTGTCTACATACTCCCTTCCATATACTACAACATTAGTAATTTATCGTATCAGGTTCATAAGCTATAACATATTATGGTCCACAATAATGTCTCCTGGAGTCTTATCCTGTAATATCTCAAAACAATAATGTGTACACCATTATGAGAAACATGAAATCATTAATGTATATCAGAAACATATAAATGAGCTTAGAGTGTCACAATATCATAAATACATCAATCATAAATAGAGCCAAGACCCATTCTATGTACATTGTTCTTTAAATATCTTTGGCTGTAAACCTTTCGTTAACGGATCTGCAATCATTAGATCACTTCTAATATGCTCAAGTGACACTCTTTGTTTCTGAACTTCCTTCTTAACATTAAAGTACTTTAATTTCATATGTTTGGTACCTTTGGAGTACTTATCGTTCTTGGAGAAGAATACTGATGCAAAATTATAACAGTAAATTTTCAGCGGCTTGGTAATGGTGTCGACAACCTCAAGTCCTGAAATAAAGTTTTGCAGCCATAATGCATGAATTGTGGCTTCAAAACATGCCACAAATTCTGCTTCCATCGTGGATGTAGCAATGACAAACTGTTTGAAACTCTTCCACGATATTGTTCCTTCAGCTAATTGGAACAAATAACCAAACGTGGATTTTCTAGTGTCAATACATCCAACAAATTCCAAATGCTTGGACCTTCTATACATGAGCATGTAATCCTTTGTTCTTTTCAGGTACCTCAAAACTTTCTTTGCAGCTTTCCAGTGATCAATTCCTAGGTTACCCTGATATCTTCCTAGCATTCCGACCGCAAAACAAATATCCGGTTTTGTACAAGTCTGAGCATACATCAGACGGCCAACAATAGAAGAGTTAGGAATTGATTCCATTTCCTTTCGTTCTATATCATTCTTAGGACATTGCATGAGACTAAATTTGTCCCCTTTTTGAATTGGAACAATTCCTCCTGAACAATTGTTATGTTAAACCTCTAGAACTCTTTCGATGTAGCCTTTCTGAAATAACCCAATAATCCTCGTGATCTATCACGGAATATTTCTATTCCTATCACATAGGATGCCTCATCCATATCTTTCATTTCAAAATTCATGGAGAGAAAATCTTTAGTCTCACGCAATATGCCTAAATCATTAGCAGCATGCAGAATATCATCAACATATAAGACTAAAAATATAAACTTGCTCCCACTGATCTTTAGGTATATGCACAGATCAACGATATTTTTCACAAATCCAAAAGATGTTATGGTATCACTAAACTTTATATACCATTGTCGTGAGGCTTGTTTAAGTCCATATATTGACTTCTTCAGTTTACACACCATTTGACCTTTTCCTTTAGTTTCGAAACCCTCTGGTTGGTCCATATACACTTCCTCCTCGAGATCTCCATTAAGAAAGGCAATTTTCACATCAATTTGGTGTAACTCTAAATCATAATGAGCCACCAAAGCCATAATAATTCTTAACGAGTCTTTCTTTGAGACCGGTGAAAAGGTCTCTTTATAATCAACGCCTCCTTTCTGAGTATAACCCTTGGCAACAAGTCTGGCTTTGTATCTCTCAACATTGCCATTTGAATCGCGTTTGTTCTTAAAGACTCATCTACTTTTAGAACTTTCTGGCAATTCAACAACATCCGAGACTTTATTGTATTCCATGGATTTTAACTCTTACTTCATAGAATCAATCCTTTTTTCAGACTCATTACTTTCTATGGCTTGTGAAAATGAAATTGGATCCTTATTAAGACCAATGTCAAAATCTGACTCTAGCAAATAAACCACGTAATTATCTCAAATAGCCGATTTTCTGACTCTTTGAGATTTTCTTAATGGCATTTCTTGTGGTTCATTTGTGTCAGATATTTGTGAGTTAGTTTCTTCATGGAGTGTTTCATCCAAATGTTGCTCGATGTTGTCAAAGTGTTCTTCAACAACTGGAACAATATTTGGTATTTGTGTGGAAGTAGGCACATTTCTGGGTAATAAAATATTGACCCTCACCTCTTTAATTTTCACACTTTACTTTTCAACACTCCTACTAACTTCACCATTCTCAATGAATCTTGCATTACCGGTTTCAACAATTCTCAAACTATGGCTTGGACAGTAAAACACATACCTTTTAGATTTCTCTAGGTAACTAGTGAAGTAACCACTTACTATTCGGGAGTCTAATTTTTTTCTTGTGGATTATAACCTCTAGCTTCCGTTCGGCAACCCCAAATATGCAGGTGCCTTAAACTAGGTTTCCTTCTTGTCCACAGTTCATAATGGGTCTTTGGAACTGCCTTACTAGGAATCCTGTTTAATAAATATACAAAGGTTTTAAGAGCATACATCCACAATGATATCGGCAATGAGGAATTACTTATCATGCTCCGAACCATTTCCATAAGTGTTCGATTACGCCTTTCTGCAACACTATTTTGTTGAGATGTTCATGGCATAGTATGTTGTGCACATATGCCACGTTCCTCGAGGAACTTCGTAAATGGACCTGGGCATTGTACCGACTCATTATATTTTTTCATAATATTCACCACCTTTATCTGACCTAATGATTTTTACCTTTTTATCTAATTGCCTTTCAACCTCAGTAACAAACACCTTGAGGGCATCTGCTGCTTGAGATTTTTCTTTCAGTAAATAGATGTATCCATAACGTGAAAAATCATTATTAAAAGTGATAAAATATCTCTCTTCACCAAAATATGGAACATCAAAGGGTCCACAAATATCGGTGTGTATAATTTCAAGAAGTTTGGTGCTTCTTGTGGCACCTTTCTTACTATGCTTAGTTGACTTTCTCTTAATGCAATCCAAACATATAGTAAGATCAGTAAAATTTAGATTCGGAAGAATCTCATTCTTTACTAATCGTTCTAACATTTCTTTGGATATATGACACAAACGTCTATGCCACAAGTAATCATAACTTTCATTTAGTGAACTAGGTTTAATTCCAACATTATGTTGAACAGTAAGAAGGGATTCAGAAAAACCAATATCGAGTTTCAATTTATATAAACCATCACTAAGAAGACCAGAACCATAAAAAATAGTATTTTTGTATAAATTAAAACATCCATTTCCAAAATTTAAATCAAACCCAGAAACATCAAGTCTTGAAAGAGAAATCAAATTCCTAGAAACTGAAGGTACATAAAGAGTCTGTAATAGATCAAGGTGACGTCGAGTCTCCATGATCAAACGATAAGTCCATATGCCTTCAATTGGAGCCTTCATATGATTTCCATAAACAAGAAATCCTTATTTAGATTTGTAGTTTGGATCGTAAGGAATCCCTGCATTGTAGTAGATACATGAGCAGTTGCACCAGAATCATGCCACCAAGTATTATTAGGAAATTCTACTAAATTTGATTCGAAACATACAAAAGCACTAATTGTATCTTTCTTTTCGAACCAAGCTTTACGTTTCAGGCAATTTTTCTGATAGTGTCCTACCTTGTTATAGAAACGACATGTATCTGCCTTATGTTCCTTGTTAGCATCCTATTGACCTTTAGCATGTGCTTTCTTCTTCTTGAACTTGTTGGCCTTCACTTTAAGTCCTTTACCAACTCCTTGACCCATGAGGCTTATTGAATGACTCCCTAGTTTCTTAAGTCTTAACTCCTCCTGAGTAAGCATACTGGACAATTCACTAACATTCTACTTATCTTTAATAGTGTTATAGTTAATTTGAAAAGCTCCACACTCATGAGGTAAGGAGTTCAGAATAAACGGAACCAATAAGGAGTCATCCACTTTCATCTCCAATGTCTGAAGTTTTGCTGTAATGTTAGTCATCTCGATGATATGATTTTGCATACTACGCGACCCATCAAACTTCATGATCGTGACTTCAGCCATTAGTGTACCGGCGAGAGACTTATCTGCAAAAGAAAACGTTCTTCCACAAACTTCAAGTATTCCCTGGCACTTTCTGTTTGTGGAAAAGTATTCTTGATGTTGTTGGCAATATTCATTCGCATAAACATAAGCTTAGTCTATTAGAGCGTTCCCATGCTTTGTAGAAAGACTTCTCATCCGCACGGCTCGAATCAGTAATGGCAGCGGGCTTATCATTCAGCAGAGCCAAGTCAAGATCCATCAAACCTAAGTGGAACTGGACTTGTGCACGCCATTCAGAGAAGTTCAATCCATTGAACACAGTAACAGATGAAGCAAGCGAATGAAAAGGAATAGCTGCAAATTAGATAATACATGCTCACAAATTAATATGGATTCAACAAAACAGTTAGAGCATATCACAATTCTCTTTTGGGTAGATACTACGACACACTATCTTAATTTAAATGCCACTTAGTCTTTAATAGATAATTAAATATTTTTAACCAAATATATATGCCATCTTTGGACAGACAATATATATATATTTAACTAAGAATATTAATTTACCTCATTATTGATTAATTAATTCATAAATATATACTTCATAGATTAATTAATTCACCTTTGGGTTAATTCTTAAGTTCTAGCAATAGTGAAAAATAATTTATCAACTAGTTGTTAATTATAGGCATTTTATTAATTTCGTGGATAAACTATAATTTTATGTATGCATATTTTCATAAACAAACTAGTTTGGCCACTTTGGTGACTAGCAAACTATATAACATAAGCGAACACACATAATAGAGATCATAAGATTTTATGCATGTGAATATTTTAAACAATCTAGTTTGCTAACTTTGGTGACTAACAAATTATATACACATTAATCATATACATAAAACTAACATTAATGGATTTATCAATAACTTAATCACTTAATGACCTAAATACCCTAAACCGTCCAAAATAAAAGGAAACTATTATAGCTTAATAAATAACATTAACTTTTACTAAGCAATAATGAGCCAAAACCTCACATCAAATTACTGTCAGTAAATTTAATGAGCAAATTTACATTGTGCCTTCAACATTATATTCTACAGGTCTGCGCCTCCATTACTTCAACATCCAAATCCTTTTACTTAATCTATTTGACCCTCAATTGCTTAATCAGTTATTGTCATAAGCTTTAATTAGATATACCTGTAAGCACCAAAATATAGCCACTATTTGTTTTATTCATTCAAAATAAGAACAAAAAAGCTATTATTAATGGGTAGAGACAATTATTGCATAAAGTAAAAAAAGTGAAATTTAATGCACTTTGTAACTACAGTATTAAAATTTTTAAAGTTCTTTTTATAACTATAGCAGTTCGTAAGGCGGCATAGTCATATGTCTGCTTAATAATACATTCTTTCACCAAGATTATCAATTCAAATCTCAGGCTCATGATACCATATGTAAGCATAAATTTTAATTCTACCAAGATCTTAAATATGATAATCTTATATATAATCGTCATAGAAAACATACCTGAAGCGGAATCCGTTATCTTGAAGCAGAAGCGTTAGTAGGTAAATCGGTTTCTCGCTCCTTGCCCTAACTTTACGTTACCGCCAACTTTAGTGATGAAATAGAGGAAAAGAATGTGGTAACCCTAATGGGTGGGGAGAGAACCAATTTATAGACGTTTTCACTTAATCTGGTACGTCCATCAAGTAATTAATTGGACGGATAAGATTTGATGATTAATTAAATATTAATTATGGACCTAATCTTATTGGACCACACATAACGTAGGAAATAACTTACATTTCCAATGAAACAAATGGAGTGACAATAAAAGCAAGCAAAATCTTTATTGATGTTACACAATACTCCTTCCGTGCATATTGTTGGACATAGTTTGACTCGGCACGGAGTTTAAGAAAAAAAAAAGAAAGACTTTTGAAACTTGTGGTCTTAAAAGTTTAAGGGGTAAAAAGTTTGTGGGGTCACACCATTTGTGTGGCTATAAAAGCTTCTCAGTAAGGGCAACAATAGTGAAATGAATAGTTTAAAGTTGAATTGTTACCAAATTTAAAAATGTGTCATTTATTTTGGAACAAACTAAAAAGGAAAGTATGTCATTTAATATGACACGGAAGAAGTATAAAATGGTGGCTCAATAATCCAATTTAGACTAATTTGTTGTTTTGATAAAATTTTAATTAACTGAAAGCATATGGAATTTTAATTACCAAATCTCCTTTTTGATAAAGCTGGGGATGGCTGGCTTGTGCACATTTCAATAATTCAACGTGCATAGTAATGAATTGTACCCACCAAGAGTTGAGGCAAATGGAGAGTATTCACCTAATATTGCCTCGGCTTGAATTCAAACCTTGATTTTTGAGGTTATTATTCCCTTTTTTTTCCCCTCCAAGGTCACTACACCTTTAGAGCCTACTTTTAATTCACACTTGAAAGTACTCCTTTGTTGTCTTTAGAATGTTTGGGTCATCCAATACTTTTGTGTAAAATCGGACAGTTTTCTTTCATTGTAAAAAGTTTACGTGTAAGTACCAACAAATTACAACTTCTATAGTTAAATTATTTGGAAAAAAATGTCTTGATTACCCAAAGAGTAACATGAAACAAAATAGAGAGTATGTTAGATCTGTCAATATTTGCAGCGAGGAACAAGAATAGGCGGAGGAGGTAGCTCATATTATTATAGGTTCAACTGGATTCATAACTTTTAACACAAAATATAAATTTGTACGTAAAAACAAACTAAAATCTCAATAAATATTATACTTCAATCCATAGTTTTACCAATACAATGAGTAATACTAAACATATTAAAAGCCGAGCCAACTAAATTTTAAATTTTGAATTTATGTGTCTCTGGAAAGAAATCGGTTAATATAAATCTTTTCGGAAGCAGATAAAAGGGATAATTTCACATTAATACAATTTACATATCTGACTTGTAATATAATAGCTCAGTCATAACTTTACAAATCTATTGCCCAAAAATAATCGGCTAATATTTGAAAAAAGAGTATTTTCTAGCTTTTTTATTCGTCAACGGAGTTTAATCAGGACAATTATCTTATTTAGATAAAGTCATGAGATTTTCTAATTCTTCCGTCATATAATTTTAATATTTCTCTCCTAATTTGTCTACCGCTACAAGTTGCCCTCCAATTTATTGTTGATTCTACTTATATGGTAAAATTTAGAAACAATTATTGCAAGTTTGTGATTTAGCAGAGAATCAACAAGGAAAGTAGATTTATACATGAATCATTCTAGAAAAACGAAGAGAACATGAAAAAAAAAATTAATTTGATTTTACATATGCAATAGATGTATAATAATGTATAACTATGTATAAACTTATATATGGAATGTATAATAATGTATATCAAAAGAATAAGAGAAAGAGAAGAAGAAGATAAGTGGTGTTATGAACATATAAAAACATTTATATATAATTATATATACTTATACACAATTATACATATTTATACACACTTATATAATAATGTATAAGTGTGTATAAATAGTAGTTACAATATTTATACCAGAACACATCTTGCGTTCAATATTCCACATCTATTTCAGTATCAAAATATCAAAATATAGTTTTCAGAAGAAGTTAGATCTGAAAATTGAATAGGAGAGACGATGGAGATGGAATTGTTATATAAAAGAAGATAAAACTGAAACATCATCTGGAAGAACTTGAAAATTCCCTGAATACAACACAAGACCTCTTTTTCATCCTTCGGTGACTTCACTGACTTCATCATCGACCTATTTACCTTGAAAATTGAAGAAAAAAATGGAGGATGTCTGCAACTCTTCAACCTCTTTCTAGCAATTTGAAAAGAAACAAAAATTATTAATGCAGGATAAATGCATTTTGTCTTAAAAAAATTCACATTGCATAAAATAAAAAAAACTCCAAATAAGGTAAGCAATTTAGTCTCCTTGAGAAGATATTTATTGCGGTAATGAAAAAGGTCTTTGTGTTAGGTTGAATGAGAGATGACTGCTACAGTTAAAAAAGGAAGAAGCATTTGATTATAAGTTTTGGTGAAAGTTAAAGAAAGAAAAAAGATGGATAAAGGGGTTTATCGCTAAGTTAATCGATAAAAATAAGCTATGAATTATCTGCAAAATGAATTATGTCAAGTCAAATTTCAAACATAAATTATTTTTTATTTTAAAAATGGGCCAGAATATAATTCTGCCAGATAAAACCCCGTGAACACTGATGACTCATGCTACAGTAGAAATGCCAATAAGGGAATTTTCACCAGCAATGCTGCGTACTTACCCCACTGTTATCCTCTCATCAAAGCTCAACGACAAAACCTCACTTCATCTGCTTTGGTGGCTTATTTCGATATACAACTTAGAATTGAAAGTATCAACTAAAATCAATATTATCCTTAATCCTACAATTACAATCCTTGTACAATGAGACCAGTAAAGCTCAGGAACTGTTACACAAATAACCAGACGTATTCATTATTTATTTTTTTTAACCGGTATACTTAAATTATTCATTGATTATATATATGCAATTATTAAACATATATTAGACAAGTTATACCTCCGCTTGCTAATTTTAATTTAAGATATTATATAAACAATTATTTGAGTTAATTATTGATCCATATTTCACGCATATATGTATGTCCTGCATGATGTAAATTGCAAGATTTGAAGCTAAGATGTTGATAGAATCATGTCATACTTTAAGTAGAGCAGATCAAGGTTAAAAGTTTTTGTTGAGTTGTCCCACATCGGAGGGATTTGAGGTCCTTGGTCTCCTTATATTGCTTGGGCAATCCTCGCCTCATAAGCTAGCTTTTGTGGTTGAGTTAAACCCAAGATCCATTATTTTCATGGTATCAGAGCCAGACCCATCCCAATTATTGTTACCGATGTTGGGCCCCCATTTATGTTGTCCACGCTCCACAGATCTGGGCGTGAGGGGGGGTGTTGAGTTATCCCACATCGAAGTGATCTCATTATATGGCTTGGGCAATCCTCACCTCATAAGCTAACTATTGGGGTTGAGTTAGTCCAATGTCCATTCTTTTCAGTTTTTGCCAAACTAGTGCTACTGCTCAAGAGATTGAACGAAAAGTTTATATTTAAATTTTATACACTTGCAGAAATTAACTAGAGAGAAACAAAGAAAGCAATATTCATATTTTGCCTTCCAAACACAAATATTAGCAGCAATATTCATAATTTACATAATTATTGAAAAGCAAAAAGTTCTATGTAAATTATGAGAAAGGTTGCGCGTTAGATCAGGATCATTAGGTCAGCTAATTCTGCTTATTTCCACCTGCAAATAATATCCACCAATCTCAGTTCCATGTTTAATTTGGAGCACAATAATTATATAAACAAATCAAATTAATTATAGGCAAACACAATCAACTCACGAGTAAGTGTGGAGAGGTCTGAGCTTTTCAACACACGCAGCCTTTTCACAGTAGACACAAACATGCTGAAAGTATCACACGATATGAAAATTAGCACAAACCAAATGCCATATTAGAATTCAAAAATGGGTTTCCATTATTGGTGCAATGTGTCATAAACATGCATTTTAACACTAAAAATATTCAATTATTGTCCTATGCATTTCTATTAACAACAACAACAATAACCCCAGTATAATCCCACTTAGTGGGGTTTGGGGAGGGTAGTATATACGCAGACCTTACCCCTACCCTTGGGTAGAGAGACTGATTCCAAATAACCCCGGCATCCTTCCCTCCAAGAACTTCCCACATGCATTTCTATTAAGGGCCTAAGAATTCTTGTACACTAAAGAAATAAAGATTTCAGACAGAAAAAATGTGCAGGTAATATATATTATACTAGCATTAAGATCTAATAACAGAATATTAAAAGAGAATCAGATGGGAAATAAGATGCTTACTGCCAAGGAACATCCCCAACAAGCATTCTGTCACCTTCATTATCCTCATAAACAAGCGTATATTCGCCACTTCCATCCAATAATCCAGTTATCGCTTTCTCTCCTTCTTCCTTCTTCGCTTTCCCACCACCAGATGGATCACTTTGAGCTTAATTAACACAACACCAAAACATAAACGTTTGAATTTTTAGTTCAAGTTCAGAGTTTAACTTATATATGTCAGATTGTGTAACAAGGAATTTATACTGCAAAGTCATCTTTACTTGTTATAGCAGGTTCCGTATCTTCAAGATTATATAAGTTGAATAAGTTTTTAACACAACACCAACATAAAAGTTAGAATTTTCAGTTCAAGACCCTGCTTCTAAAATAAAGGGCTGCCCGGAGCACTAAGCACAGGATACATGTAAGGATCTATTGTACGCAACCTTATTTTGCATTTCTGCAAGAGGTTGTTTCCATTCCTCGAAATTGTAACCTTCTGGTCAAATGGCAGCAATTATACAAGTTACACCACGGCTCTTCTTCACCCCGCTTCTTAAAATGAAAATTCTAAACTTAGAAGTGTTATTTATATATGTCAATACATGTTATAGCAGGCTCCATATTTTCGAGATTATATAAGTTTCACTCCGATGTATGTAAGTTAAATTCTAAAAAAAATAATAAATTATTAACCTGCAAGAAGGCCTCTAAAAAGTTCATCAACAGCAGAGGAGAGTTTATCATAGCTGTCATAAGCTTTGAGATCTACTTTCCTTCCAATAGGAATACCATCCATGTTGATCTTAACAAATAATCCTTTCTGACAAATTTCCATTGGTTTTTTGTTGGCATCACTCTTATTTGGGACCACATTTTGTGATTCAGTCACAGGTTTCAAAGAACTGCTGCTACTTGCAATATTCTTCCTAAATGAACGAATTGGAGGCCAACCCACCACTGGTGCTGGTGCAGTCCTATTTTTATAAAGAATTTAAAAAGTAACAAAAGTTAGTCTCAAGAATAAAATCGTTACTATGATCTGGAATTTGTAAAAAAAATAGGATAATGAAGGCCCACCAACTCTATATTACATAAAAAAGCGGAAAGCAAACATGGGGAATATTTCAATTTGCTACAAGCCATTAAATTAAAATGAATGGTAACCGATAACGTGCTACAACCCGTTAAACTAAATTGAATTACACACAATCAGTCCAATGTGAAACAACAACCTAGTAGGACTAGGAGGGTAGATTGTAAGCACATTAACCCTATCCTGAAGAGATAGAGAGAATGTTTCCCGAAGACAATCAGTATTATGTAACATGTTTAGATTTCTAAATAAGTGGTTAAATTGACCTATAATAACATGTAACTTTTCGTAGTAAAATTAACTTGACCTATAATAATATGTAACATATAACTTAAATGCATAAAATTATGCTAAAACAAGAAAAGAATTGCCTAAATTCCCGGGTAATCAAAAGTTGTGTACACGGAATGAAGTATGTTATAACACGAAAAGGATATGTAACAGACAAAAGAGACACACGGCTCAAGTATGATTCAACATATTTGTACCATATCATAAAAATAGTTAGGCACTGAGAAAATAAGGCACTATTTGTTGTTTGACTGACACAATTGAACGAAATAAATGTTACTTAGTACTATAAATTTGCTTTATTTTTTTAAGAGTTCAAAACTAAAAGCAGAAAGAGACCAACTTTCAAAAGTAGGAGCAATAAATGAATGAAAATAAATAAAAATACATTATACTGATCTGCAAATCGCATTACACTAGAACAGACAAATATTACAAGGTGAAATGAAAGCATTTGGTGCATAGGACCACAACAGCACCTGACATGGAGTGTAATAGTGAATATCCTCTGTCAAAAAAAGTAAAAAAAAACAATAAGGGGAGCAAAAAGCTGAGTTACCTTCTCTGAGCACTGTTTGCGACAGGACCTGTTTTTGTAGCTGGTGAAAATGCCTTCTTTTCTGCATCATTTACTGTGTTAATGCAACCAGCTGTCTGTAATGATTCCTGTGTCATCACACTCTGTTTCTGTGGCGTTGATTGAAGCTGAAGAAATGAAGAAAACTTCTGCTGTTGAACTTGGCTTCCATTGTTGGGGCTGATATTATAACCAAAAGGAAAAAGAGTTTCATCCTTTTCTCTAGACCAGTCTCCGTTTGGCGGACCAAGCCTTAGCTCCAGCTTTTTCTCCTCGTTTCTTGAATAACCTTCCATTTCTTCAACTTTGGTAAATATTCAACGTCAATAATAATGAAATACAAGAACAACCTCTGTTTGATATCTACCCAAGTAACTTCCTGCATAAAAGAAGACAACATCATGTTCACAAGAAATTTACGTTTAAGAATAAGCTATGATTAAAAACATGGCAAGAGGTCATGGAAAGTTGAAGATCGTCGTTGTAAATACCTTGAGTTTCAACCAAAGCTTCAAGTAACAGAAACCCACATATTGATAGAGAAAAATACTGTGTGTATATAATTTCTCTGAAACCAGATGATCTAATACAAGAGGTATATATGTCGAATCCAGAAGATATAAAACCTGAAAGGAACCCCACAAAGACAAGAAAAATAGGCCAAGAAAAGGATGAAGAACTATTATATATGGTGATGACTAATATATTTTATGAGAGTGAGAGTGGGTTTTATCTTGAGAGTACTCAAGACTGAAGAGTAGAGTTAATAGAGAGAGAAGATGTAAATTAAAGGAAGCAAGAAATATAAGAGGCAGAGTTATGTATATAGGAAATAGGTGGGTTGGGGGAGGGGGGAGAGATTCGGAACGGACCCAATCCTAAAAACAGCGAACGGAATTGTAGCAAAACTCACGCAACCACAACCCCCCAAAACTTTTTTTGTTGTATTTTGTTTGGTTCATTAAGCAAAGCGTGCTGTGCTGGACACCCTTTTTTTTACCTTTTCCCTCTCTCATATACACACACTTTTGACACACTCTCTCTATCTTTAAAGCCAAAGAAAGAAGAAAAAACTTTTCTGAAGCCTATTAAGTATATGACTCAACTCTACAGAAACCCTATTCGATTTATAGCCTTATTAACCCAACAAAAACCAATATAATCTCATTTAGTGAAATTTGGGGAGCGTAATATGTACGCAGATTTTACTCCTACCCTGGGGCAGAAAGGTTGTTTCCAAATAGACCCCCGGCATCCTTCCCTCCAAGAACTTCTCAACTTGCTCTTGGGGAGACTCAAACTTACAACCTCTCGGTTGGAAGCGAGGTTAAGCAACCCCTCTTCTCTAGTTATCTTTATTAACGCAATTCCTTAGACATACCCAAATATCTTTTACATTTAGTTAATTAATTTCTGTAGTAAAGAATTATGTAAACGCGCAGAAAGTCAAGCCTCACTAAAAAGAAGTGTGAATAGTGTGTTGCTTCTAGCAATGAAAGTCTTCTGAACCACTTCAAATAATGTTTAAGTAAAGTAACATTAAGATTAGAAAGTGACTTGATCCTTAATTTGGGGATGGCTTATTCTTAATTATTATTACCAAACCCGTTTTAGAAAATTGACTCTTGCCATTTGTTTATCAATTAAACTTATAACCTGTTTGGCAGGGTTTTTTTTCGGCCAAACATATTAAGGTGTTTGATCGAGCTTTTGGAAGGAAAAAAATACTTTTGATGAGAAGCGAAAACAGTTTTTGAAAAGCAAAAAAAAAGTAACTTCTCTACAAATGTGCTTTTGAGAAAAAAATACACTTAGAAACAGTTTTCAAAAGTTTGATCAAATACTAATTACTATTCAAAAGTACTTTTTAAATTAATTAGTCAATCATAAACTAATTCTCACCAAAAGTACTTTTCAAAATAAATTAATTTTAGAAGTTTTTGCCCTATCACAAACAGACTATTAACTTTCTCGAACAAAACTTTAGGTTTTTTTTACCCTATCACAAAAACGAATAAATATTAAACTTGATAGATTCAACCCTAAGATTGTCGCGCCGAACTTCTTGATTTTTTAGATTATAATATTTATTTAAAATTTTATTGAAGTATATGTATTTTAATTCGAACATTCATTGACAAAATTCTTCGGTCGACTCTAACTATTAGTGTGTTTTAATGCAGATATATTTATCTAATTTGCCATTTCTACTTAATAATTATTATTAAATGATTTGATAATGTAAAATTTTATATATTTTTTGAATGTATAAAAATTAAATTCCTAGTTAATAGTACAGGAAAAAGACCAAGAAGAGAAATAGAGATAAAGACAGAAACAAATGAGGATTTTGCGTGATCTGTGTTTTGGCAGAGGAAAGGGTACAATAAAAACATGCAGATCCATGATTTTGTCTGCTTCCTTCTATTCTTTTTGCGTATTAATAATACTGTCCACAGTCAAATTGCGTATTATAACTAAATCACCCATTAAATAAAGCCACTTCTTTTTGGTTTTGACTAATTACCTAATTTATGTAATGGAACAGTAAATTATTTCTCAAGCTGTTGTTAGTCCAATTATTTGTTGTTTCCTTAAAGTCGAACATTGTATTACTAACAGCTTATTAGCTTCTTTAATTACTTTTGATTTCCGCTTAAGTTTGACATTACTAAGTTCTAAAGAAGGTCAGAATAATAAAGCTCCACGTCACACCTTTGAATTTAGACAAATTTTAGGTTCCTCACGTGTGGGTTTTGGCTTCTCTTAGTATATATTCTCAGTTTAATGGTAAGAAACCTACCTGCATTGGTCTAAAACTTTGAAAATGATATGTATACATGTCTCTATGTATGTATTAAAATTATCTTAGTCAAACAAGGAATTATCCTCCCTTTGTACCAGTTGCTGGTGACATTTTAATTTGGTCTTCTTTTACTCCATGAGCCTACATTTAATGTCTTGTCATAATAACCTCTAAAGTCGATTGGTAAGTGTACCGAATTGACAACTAGTCGTTGCATGACGAAGTTTATATAGCTTAATCAAAATTTCTTTAAAAAAATTAATAGGGACGAACAAGCTGAGATTAGATGTGAACTTTGAGCCACTAATTAAGATAAGAGATTAGATCTGATAATTAGTGATCGGATGGGGTTGATCATGGTTTTTAGAGAGTTGACCCATTGAACAATGCCCGGTTGATAAATTCGAATAAAGAAATTCACATATTTTTATTTTATTATATAATACAGTATTTTGTGGGTATTTTGGGATTTGGGAAAAAGAACGAACGGAGTATCGGAGAATCAGGGGTTTCTGTCGACTGCAGTACGTAGACTTCGGATACTGAGGAACGCCATCTCAAACCTTTGGTACTCTACATTGCCACGTGTCCTGCTTTTACGTGTTTTCTATGTTTTTGCATTTAACATCTTTTATGGCGTTTGTATAACATTCGACGCTTTTTGTTTATTCCTTCTATTTCAAAATAATTAGTTTTTAAATTTTTTTTATAATTTAAAATAAATAATTTTTTTGAATTTTAAAAATAAATTAATTGTTCTTTGATATTTTTTTTGAGTAAATAATATTAAACTATATGTAAGAAGTATTTTATAAGATAGTAAAAATTAATATGATCAATTCTATCACTAATTAATATTAAAAAAAATAATTTATATATAAATATTTAAAAAATTACTTATTTTTTTTCGAAGCGAGTACGATATTTTTGTTTCCGACCATCAAACATGCTAAAGAGCTTTTAATGCCTGTATCGCTCAAGTCGGCGGTATAATTAACCGCCTGTTGTCCAGTTTTTCTAATATAACCACTCTGTTTTAGGGATGGTTTGGAGGGTGCATAAAAATAATATTAGATATGGTATATTAGTAATACTATTAATTAAGTTTACATTAGTTATGCTAATATATTTCTTATTCATTATTTGGGTTGATGTATTAAAGCTTTAAAGAATTGTTTGATTAAAAAAATACCTTCATATTATTTGAACAAAAAGTTTGAAACACTTTTGTTAACTTCAGTTATCGATAATAAAGAAGATAAATCTTAGGCAAGCATAATAAACTTCATATCTAAAAAGTGTATAGCGAGATAATGAATGAGAACATTCTAAATTTATTGATGTTATACTCTCGTCTTTGAGCAAAAAAGAATGAGTTTACATCCTTAACAAAAAGAAATTGTAAGAGAAAGAGTAAAGAGGAAAAGTCCAGCGTTCTTGGAATTTTGCTCAGTGTTCTTTGACAAACGTGCTCTCACGCAACGGTCTTTTTCGTCCTTATTCGAGTACCGTTTTTTACTTGACATACGTTGTCAATGATTTGACTCTGGGGTTGGTCGTGGTGCTTCGCTATTTCGCCACTTGGGCGAGGTCCTAACTTGGTCGACCATTACGGTCAGATTTTGACCTATACATTTAGTCCCCCTGTCCATCGAGATCGTCCTTTGGTGGGCTCCGCGAACGAATCCTGTAGATTTAAAGGCTAGGAGAAATCTGATTGTTCATGCGTTGAAGGAGGTTTTTAGATCGAGGCGAAGGCGCAACGCTTCAATGTGCCTTTGGATCGTCGCGTTCGTTAGGAGTCGAAATGTTTGTTCATTTGAAAGTTTGTTTGTAGTTACTGCCATTATGACACACGTTTCCGGGGAATAAAACCGTTTCATGCCCTATCAGTTTTTATTGGCAACTCTTGGTTTCGCACTTAGGGCATTTATGTCCCTATAAATAGGGGAAAACACCATTCTATTGGCATAATTTTTTTGATGTATCAAAATAATTTTTTCGAATCTTCATCTTCTCCGATACTTCAGATTTTTTATTCTCTCCTCTTGGTCAGAAATTGACATTACCATCTTCCCTCTTACTTCCCTTTGTTCACTCATTTTGTTTAATTGAGATAAATGGTTGGTACTTCTTCCCGCAATGACAATCTTGCCGCAGTTCCGGTGCCAAAAAATGATGCTCTTGCTCCCAGAGGAGTTGAACTGGTAGAGGATAAGAGGTTCAAACGGCGGCGGAAATATTGGCTCGTCCTGGAAAGACGTGGACCGATTTCAACAGCCCTGCCGGAGAGGAACTGGAACTTGTTATCTCTATTATGAATAAAGCGGAGATTGCGGAGCTGAAGACCAAGGGGGGATTCCGTACCACATCAAGATGCTATTGGCAGTGGAAGATGATATTATACATTTTAACCGCCTAGGATAGAGTGCATTCTACACATATCCTTTTATTTTCGGGTATACGCTTCCTCTTCCTTCCTTGGTTGTAGATTTCTACCATTTTTACGAGGTGTGTCCAGCTCAACTTTTGTTACACTTTTATAAATTGTTCCTCATGCTACTCAAGTTCGTAGAGCTTGCCGGTCAGGAGATTACAATGAGACACATGCTCAATATTTTTGCCCCTCAACTCATTCGAGGCACGATGATCCATATGCGATATCGAGGGAAGAAGAGTCTGATTGTGAAGATAGACGATAGAGCCAATCTTCATTTCAGTGAAAACTATTTTTATGTGCGAACTGAGCACCATGTGACAATTCTGCAAAGTTCACTCAGAGGTGGAACTTCGTATGTAAGTTTTTGTATCTTTTTCCAGAATGATAGTCGACTGTTCTTCGATGGGTAGTAGTGAATTATTTCTGCTTTTCAAGCCGCGAGTCTACCCCCTATGTCTGTTGACGATATCTGCGAATGGGTGAATGTCATTCTTCCTCATACGGCGGGAGTTCACAATTGGTTGTTCTTTATTGAGAAATATGGACGAAAGCCCTTACTGGTAAGTAGTCTTGCCGTAACTTCTATTTTCCGCCTTGCAATTTGAATTTGTTGCTTATACAACTATTATCGTTATTACGGAGAGTGATAAGGGATAGTAATCCTCTACTTGCATTTCGTCAACCAACGTCTTCTGCTCGTCTCGTACTAAGGTCTATTGTACGACCTACAGTAAGGGTTGCTCAAGTTGAATCTACGGTAGAAGTTGTGTGCACGATATTGTTCCCGAATATGGGTCTCCAACTCCTACTGCCTGCTCAAAGGATGAGTCTTCCCGTGCCGAGGACGGGGAATGGAAGTAAAAAAGACGACAAATGGAGTCCGAAATGGCTCCTTCGGCCCTGGTATGTTCAGAGGGTGTCATTCTCTTGACAGAGTCTGAAATGGGAGGTGATGTTAACTCGTCTGTAGTGGTAGAGCCAGTTATCGTAATTAACTCGGCGGTAGAGGCTTCGGCCGCTACCATTGATAAACAAACTACCGCTACCGTTGATAAACAAACTAATGCAATAGGAATTTGCATCCGGGGGCTGATGTTGCCACTTTGGGCGAGCCTTTGTCTTGTGGACCATGTCGTGCTTCTTCCTCGACCACATAAAGGGGAAAAGGGTGTCGTGGTCGATGACTACGAGTCTGAATCTGATCTTGATCCTGACAATGTCAGCATGTTCGTGGAAGTCCTTAGTTGTACGGTGGTAAGTGCAGGAGGTCCGCCCGTATACTTGAAATCGCATCGTAGATTAACCTTCTGGGGGACATAGAGGACGTGGTGTCGCAGTTTGACCTTTTGGGGCTGATCGGAGGCTAACTTATCGGAGTTTGGCGAGGTGATTGCCAGCATCCGTAGCACCGCATTTTTCTTTTCTTTTTATCAGTACTATTATGTATATTTCAGACCTGGTAGTTGTATTCAAACTCTAATAAATGCTCGTGACTCGTGACACCGCGGTTTAGGTTGTGTTGGGTTGTACTTCAGATAATTAAGATCATTAAACCATATTTAATCTGCTTATGAACTATTTAACATCTTAAAATAGGTGTTCTGTAATGGTCTGGCTAGCCTTGTCTTCATGAGAAGCAACATCATGACCGGAGCGGGGTTTGGGTCGTGACACTTTTCTTCTCCCTTTTTTATATATATTCGAGCAAGGTCGAACTTGGATTTTTTGTAGAGAAATCAATTTTTTGGTAAGTAGAAGGAAAAATGTACGACGACGACGACGTATAGCTGCAAAGGCATTATTGAGTTCAAACTTATCCTTTTGTGATGTCCTTTCGCCGTAGAGATATTATTTCAAGCTACTCAAAATGTTAACTCGTTGCAATTCGATTGGAGTCGAACTCTTTTCTTTTGAAAATGGCTTTTGGCCATTAGGTTGTTATTTCGAGCTAACAATGAAATGTTATCCCAATGTGAATCGAACGAGGTCGAATTCTTTTCTTTGGTAATGGCCCTTGGCCAAAGGGGTGTTATTTCAAGCTGACATTGAAATATTATTCCAATGCGATTCGAACGAGGTCGAACTCTTTTCTTTGGTGATGACTCTTGGCCGAAGGGGTGTTATTTCAAGATGACATTGAAATATTATCCCAATGTGATTCGAACGAGGTCGAATTCTATTCTTTGGCGATGAACCTTGGCCGCAGGGGCATTATTTCAAGCTCACGTTCAAATGTTAACACGTCGTTATTCGGGCGAGGTTATATTGTTCTTTTTGGGGATGGCCTTTGGTTGTATAGGTGTTATTTCAAGCTGACACACAATGTTAACCCGTCGTTATTCGAGCGAGGTTGAATTCTTCTCTTTAGTGGTGGTCCTTACCGCATGGGTGTTATTTCTAGATGACGTCTAAATGTTAACCCGTTGTTATTCGAGCAACGTCAGATTCTTCTCTTTAGCGATGACCCTTGTCAGAATGGGTGTTATTTCGAGCTGACGTCGAAATGTTAACCCGTCGTTATTCGAGCGAAGTCAAATTCATCTTTTTGATTTCGAGCTGACATTGAAATGTTAACCCGTCATTATTCGATGGAGGTCGGATTCATATTTTCGGCGATGACCCTCGAGCTGACATTGAAATGTTAACCCGTTGTTATTCGAGCGAAGTCGAATTCTTGCTTTTGGCAACGTCCCTCGTCCGTATAGGTGTTATTTTGAGCTGACATCGAAATGCTAACCCGTCATTATTTGAGCGGGGTCAAATTTATATTTTTGACGATGGCCCTTGGCTGTATAAGTTATTTCAAGCTGATGTTGAAATGTTAACCCGTCGTTATTTGAGAAAAGTCGATTTCTTGTCTTTGATGACGGATATTGGCCGTATGGGTGTTATTTTGAGCAAACGTCGAAATTTTAACCCGTCGCTATTCGAACGAGGTCAAATTCTTCTCTTTGGCGATGGCCTCTGGATGTATGGGTGTTATTTCGAGCTGACGTCAAAATATTAACCCGTCGTTATTGGATCGAAGTCGATCTGTTCTTTTTAGCGATGGCCCTCGGTTGTATGGGTGTTATTTCGAGTCGACGTCAAAATGTTAACCTGTCGTTATTCGAGCAACGTCGAATTCTTCTTTTTAGAGATGGTCCTAGGCCATATGGGTGTTATTTCGAGCTGACCTCGAAATGTTAGCTCGTCGAATTCTTCTTTTTGGCGATGGCCCTCAGCCGTATTGGTGTTATTTCGAGCCGACATCGAAATGTTAACTTGTCGTTATTTGAGCAAGGTCGAATTCTCCTCTTTGACGATGGCCCTTGGCCGTATGGGTGTTTTTTCGAGCTAACGCCGAAATGTTAACCTGTCTTTATTCGAGCGAATTCGAATTCTTCTTTTTTGTGATGGTCCTCGACCGTATGGGTGTTGTTTTGAGAAGATGTTGAAATATTAACTCGTCTTTATTCGAGGGAAACCGAATTCTTCTTTTTGTCGATGGACCTTGGTCGTACCGTTGTTATTTCCAGCTGGCGTTGAAATGTTAACCCGTTATGAGTCCCAGTTTTTTGGAAAGTTTTGGGTGTCCTCTAAGGAACTCCCAGTTTTGCTTAACTTGAGTGTTTCCTGGGTGAGTCCTAGTTTTCTCAACTTATGCGTTTCCTGGTTGAGTCTTAGTTTACTTAACTTTGATTGCATTAGTATGTGTGATGTCCGAGAGTATAGAACGTTACTATTTTCTAACGTTCATTTTATGCATATAATTTAAGTTCCCTATCTATTCCCTTCATTATTCGACCCGTAGAGCTCATCGGTAGGTGGGATGATGAATTACCCCTTGAACTTGGTGATGTCTCTGTCATCGCCTCGTTCAAAACCTTCCCGAGAAACGATTTTAGGACAGTGCATGGGTGACGGAAAGTTAGTACGACTTAAGGGACGCCATTTTCCAGAAGTTGAAGTGTCTAAGATGGGCGTTATTCAATTTATTTTGTAATAGTACTCCTTCCATTCTCTAGTTGGAATCCTCCTTTACGCTTGTGTTCCTATTTAAGCAAACAAGAGAAGGTAAACCCAGATGAGATTTTCCTTACCTCGATCCATCGAGTCGATGAATGAGGGTAGTTATAGTATTGCTCGCTCTGTCTGGCGTTTAAGTGGTTGATGGAATGGTGGTTTTTAGATTCGGCGGCCGTATTCAGCTCTTTTTTCTCCCTCTTTTTTTTCCCCAAAATGCCCTAACTCCTCGTGGACATCTGGTGTGTGTGGGAGGGGGGGGGGGGGGTTAGAGTAAGGCAAGATATGCCCATTCTTTTATAAGATTGTGCAGCATGTGTCATCTCCTCTTGTGAGCTCTGCACGGATATTGGTTGTTACTTTTGCTTTTATGTAGCATCATGATCCAGATTAGCATGTAAGGTTTATTTACCACGTATGTTTCACCGGTTTTGGATCTGAAGGAGACTAGGAAATTTGGCTAAGAAATCCCCAACGACGGCGCCGAATTATTTGAATTAAAACTTTGAAACTCTTTTGCTAACTCAATTATCGATAATCAAGAAGGTAAATATTAGCTAAGCATAATCAACTTCATATCTAAAACTGTATAGCGAGATAATGAATTAAAAGTAGGAATATTCTAGATTATTGATATTATACTCTCATTTTTCATTAGAAGAAAAAATGAGTTTACTCTGAAAGAATAGAGAGGAAAATTCCAGCCCCTTTTTCCGATAATTCTCCTTCTATATATAATTCTTGAAACTTTGCTAAGTATTCTCCGACCAACGTACTCTAACGCAAAGATCTTTTTTGTCGTTATTCGAACACCATTTTTCCTTGACATACATTATCGATGATTTGACTCAAAGGTTGGTCGTAATTTTTTCCGCTATTTCATCACCTGAACGAAATCCCAATTTGATCGACCACTACAATCAGATTTTGATTTATACAATAACCAGTGCATTCCTTATCTTTTTATTTCAGAGCAAAGGGCAACGAATATGGCATCCGAAATCTCCAAGTCTGGGAACCGCCTCTGATTAAATGACACAGATGAGTAAAAAGTTTTGCAAACAGGCAGGAACGACATTAGCAAGATACAATTTGAGTTTTCCACTTAAGTATAACAATGTAGATGAGTTTAATCTCAATCAAAATGTCGACAGCTATTCAATCCGTGCAATTTATCTAATATTATTTCCTTATTAGTCTATCCCAAAAAAAAATATTTAGTAATAATTGAATTTTAATTTCTCTTTTTATTCTTAATAAAATAATTTTTAATAATATAAATTAAATCATAATATTAAATCTGTGTGTCTAATCAAGTACATTTATACAAATTGGGAGGGAAAGAAGAAAAATAGATCAAATATGAGGGGTGATATTTAGGCAGGGAGCAAGGCGTGATCTTTGGGTCAAATCAGAGAAAGCATCAAAGGGCCCTATGAAAAGGTGGCAATGACTTGTGAGTCCTATATGCAATGATGTTGGAGTTTTATATTGGAAGTTAGACATATCGCACTACATTCATTATTTTTCTTTAAAACAAAAGTTACCAACTTCGGCAGTCATATTACAGTTATGATACCGCCTCAAACCTAAAATTTATTTTTACACGTAAAAAAATTTAAAAAGATTATTTTCTTATCAAAATTTGTTGAGTTATCCCATATCGGAGGGATTTGAGGTACTCGGTCTCGCTTGGGCAATCTTCGCATCATAAGCTAGTTTTTGGGATTGAGTTAGGCCCAATCTCCATTCTTTTCATGGTATCAGAGTCAGGCTCATCCCAATTATTGTTACCGATGTTGGGCCCCCATTTATGTTCTCCACGCTCCAGAGATCTGGACGTGATGGGGGTGTTGAGTTGTCCCACATCGGAGGGATTTGAGGTCCTTGGTTTCCTTATATGGCTTAGGCAATCCTACCTCATAAGCTAGTTTTTGGGGTTGAGTTAAGCTCAATGTCCATTCTTTTTAAAATTATAAAAAGGCATAGCAGTAAAAACTATAGAAGAATATTTTAACAGTAATGTAATTTCAATATATTAATAATATAAATATATTAATCTTTTGAACAATAATTATATTTAAATGAAATGTTTAAAATTAAGATAGGTTCAAGTCCATTATGCCTGTATCATTCAAGTTGATTAAGTATTTTTATCCCTTTTCAGTTTCAATGCCTTCAATGTAAATCTCTTTAAAAAAACGTGAAAACTAAAATAGGTTAATTTTTACAATAATTTAAACTACGTTATTAGCATAAAATATTCTTTACAATTTTATTTGATATAACTGTTACCTGATCAACTCGTAACCATGGTTTTCTGTGAACTATTTCTTTATACCTTATGTTCAGTCCGATTCAATGTATCCTGCTAATTACCTAATACCAATAACTTTTTCATCTTTTGACCTTTCCCAAAACAATTAAACCAATAATTCTTTCGTGCTTGATATTTTGTTTTCTACTTTTTTTTTTATCATTTTTGTTTTCTACATATTCGGTATGATTACACTTTTGGCAAATATAGAAACCCTGCCTTCATTTATCCATAAATTCAGCTGGCAAGATGAAAGAGAAATTGTTCTTTAGCTAAAATTAATTTATAAATTTGTCACTTTTTTTTTCTTGTTGATGAGTTTGTAAGATGTCCTGTCTTTCAAGAACTGAAACCGTCTTGAAGCTTCTTCATGAGGACGAACAATTTATTAATTAGAATGGGAAGATAATGCATATAATTGTTACACGTTAACATACCAAAACAACAACTTTTATCCCTTACAGACCATTTGACCAATTGTATAATGCTTTCCTTGCAAAGGGTTAAATTATTAAACATCGTCACATATCCAGCATAAATAATTGTGACAGATCTATTCGCCCGGAATATAATAGGCAATTCAGTACATCAAACTGTACAAGCTCGAAGAACAGAAAGGTTTTAGGTTTTTCAGTTTATAAGTTTCTGATATAATTTTAAATTAATATATAATACTAATTGGATTCATAAATTAATATTTAATAAATTTTATAGTAAAAAATATAAGATCTATGTAAAAGTTATTGGGTTTCTGGGAATCCGTATATAACACTCTAGATCCGCTCCTGCTAGAGAAGGACGGGACCACAAGAATTTATTATATGCAGTTTTATCTATGGGTGTTAACCGGTCCGGTCCGGGTCGATTTTTTTTCGACCCGTCCGGTTACCGGTCCGGGCCGGCCCGGTTACAAACAGTACCGGTTTTCACCGGGCTGGGTTGAGACAGGCTTAGATTGAACCGTACGGGTTACGGGTTGTAATGGTCCGGGCCGGGCCGGGTTTCGTTATTTTGTTTTTTTTTTAGAATTACGTATAAATATTAAGTTATATTAATACTTTGTAATAATTGAATGAACACAACAAAAGATGGGAAAAAATTGCACTTATTGCAAGTGCTACTTTATTTCTTAAATTCAAATAAAGAAAAACTAAAATGTATCTTAAGTAGTAAAAAGTTTACATCTTTTGTAACAAGTAGTATACTAGTAGAAATCCGAATCATCAAATTCTTTGCATTGCCCTAGCAAGTTCATCGTAATCAATATGAACGGATTGACCTTCTTCTGGCGTGTTAAATTCGGATGGGTTTCCATGCGTTAATATATCTCCAAGTTCTTCGTCTTCTGGGCTATCAAGATCTTCCTTTCCTTGATTTCTTCATTCCGATCTAATCCAATCTCTTAAACATACTAAAACTTCCAAAGCATTGCTTCCCAATGAGTGGCGTGTGTCTCCAAGTTGTTGTCTTGCTTGGCTAAATGCACTCTCGGATGCAACAGTGGAAATTGGCACATTCAGGACATCCCGAGCCATAGCGAAAAGAACGGGAAATTGCTTTGCATTTTCATGCCACCAGCCTAACGGTGAGAATTCCTTGGTGCGAGGCTCCTTTTGCTTCTGCAAGTAAAATTGAAGTTCATCAATATTCCTGCTACTACTTTGAGTGTTAGAAAAAGTTGAAAAAATATTAAAACTATCAATGCCTTCTTCATCATCTACATTAGAACTGCTACATTGCATAGCGGGATTTACATCTGTTGAAGCACGAGAATTATCACATTGAGTTGCATAATAATTATATAGATGTTGTAAATGTTCATTTAGCTGGTTCATAGAATCATACAAATTTGGGCTTTCAGTGGGCCCAATCTCCATATAAGTATATAAAGCATTCATTAATTGGTGACAATCAGACATTTTAATAGACGGATTTAAAACTGCACCAATTAAGTAAACTGGAGGAATTGGAAAGAAATATTTTTTGAATTTCGCTTGCATATTTACAATAACATCCGTATATCTATCTTTCTTCTTAAATTCATGTAGTAGCAAAGAAATTTCAGCTATATGTACTAAAGCCATAGTAACAGTTGGGTAATATGCGCCAGAAAACACAACAGTAGCAGTATAAAATTTATGCAAAAATTTAACAACATCACTAATGACCTCCCAAGTATCAGTTGTTAACATACGCCTAGGATCAGTACAATGTGCATTAGCAACTTCAGTTATTGGAAATCTATATTTGTAGCAACATTTTAAAAATATATACGTATAATTCCATCTAGTAACTATTTCGTCTGGCATGAATCTAGGTGAAAGGTTATACTGCATACACTTATTCTTAAATTCTCTTATTCTAGATTGTCTATTATTTCCCTGAATAACTCCAACTGCTCTTCTAACTTGAGTAATCTCAACTGAAAATAAATCGAGCCCACTTTTAACAATTAAATTGTAAACATGACATGCGCACCTAACATGAAAAATATCATCAAGAGGTGGTTGCAAATTCAATTTTAAAATTGAAACTGCAGCATATTGTTTGAAGCATTATCAAAAGACATACACAAAACTTTTTGGTTTAGATTATAAAATTCAACAACTTCAATAATTGTACTACTAATAAATGCAGCAGTATGACTCTGATCTTCATCATATTTAAAAGCAATAATACGTTTTTGCATACAAGTATTATCATCTATCCAATGACATGTAATTGTTAAATAATCATTTCCATTAACAGCATGGCCAATATCAGAAGTTAGACATACTCTAGAAGGAAGGTGAGTAAACAAATAACGTATGTATGTTTGATATTGGCCGTGAAGTCTAAAGATGTCTGCTCTACAAGTACTTCTAGGGATACCTTTAAACAAAGGATTGTATATCCTTTGAATATATATATAATAAGATAAGAGGAAGAAGCAAAAGAAAAAGGTAGACAACCCAAAGCAATCATTTTCGCTAATTCCTCTCGATCCCTCATCTTATCATATTTTAGGAGACCTCCGGTAGTAGGGTTAATTGTTGTTTGACTTCCATCCCCATTAGCTCCCCATTCTATAGGATGGTTAGTCCACAGATGTCTAATAAGTGTCCCAGTCCCCCCTAAATTACCTCCGGTCAAATGTTTAAACGTTGCGTTACAAAGTTTGCACTTAACTCTATCAGTACCTTCTACTATATCAAAAAATTTCCAAACAGGACTTCTTTTTTTACGAGTAGAAGTTGGAGCCACTGGTGGTCTTCTACCGCTTGTTGCACTAGCAACTCCAACTCCAATACTACCAACATTTCCACTACTAGGTGTAGGTGGTATCTCATCTGCTATTCCAATTTCATTATCTTCTATTCCGTAATCTTCGTGTAATTGTTCATAATCAATATCTACATCTTGCAAATTAGGCGATGATTCAGAAACATGTGTTATTGGGTCATTACTATTATTACTACCAGAAGCTACAGGACTACCTCTTTTTTTACTTCCACCCCTACCAGTAACTTTTCTACACGCTCTTTTAGCAGCATTAAACATATTGTAAAAATGAAAATATAAGCTAAACTCAAATATGCAAATAAAATATTAAATAAGAGAAAGAGTTGGAGAGAGTGCACCGAATTCGACAATAAATTGAGCACTTGATTACGCAAATCCGGTGTTACCACGAACAAACGTCAAGCAAGTATTTCAATGTTGGACACTTGAACTTCAAGCTTAGAATTCCGATTTCCGAATGAGAAATTACGATAAATTAAATTCGGGAAAACATAGACAATAAAATTATAAAATTAGAATATGAATTCTTGAAAATTGAAGAGAAGAGAGTGATTGATAATTTGAGAATTGAGAGAGAGATTGATAATTTTGAGTGAGGAAATGAAGAAGAGGGGAGGGTATTTATAGATTTTAAGAAGGGTTAATAATGTAATTTAATAAATACAAAAAAAAACAAAAAAGTGGCCATTTCTGAAAATACTCCCGTTGGCCAACGGTTCTGGACCGTTGCCAACGGTCCTGTGGGGCCCACATGTTCAGAAATTTTTTTTTTTAAAAAAAAAATTTTTTGACCGTTGTACCGGTCCGGGTCGACCGGTTCAAGCACTGTTTTGCTTACCGGGCCGGGCCGGTCACGGGTCTTAATCCTAAAATCCTAACCGTTCTAACCCCTCCCCCCCCCAACCCAGCCCAGCCCACCCCTTAAGAACCGGTCTAGTCCGGTCCCGGTTTATACCGGGCCGGTCCGGTTCGGTCCCGGGTCAATCCGGACCGGCTGACAGGTCTAGTTTTATCCTATATTTTTGCAAGAGCATGTTTTCATGAAACTACTTTATTAGCTATATCTGAAAAGAATGGACCTTTGGCCTAACTCAACCCCAAAAGCTAGCTTATAAGGTGAGGATTGCCCAAGCCATATAAGGAGACCAAGGACCTCAAATCCCTTCGATGAGGGATAACTCAACAATATCAAGGTTCTCTTTTTACTTCTGCACGAGTTTCTTTTCACGATTCAAACCTATAATTTCCTTGTCACGTGACAGCAACTTTCCTAGTTACGCCAATAAGTTTATATATTCTCTATTGAGCCTAAGATATTGTTTAAATTTTTAATCAGTAAAAATAAATACTTTCTTAATAAATAGTATTAGATAATACACCTGTTTCAGTTATCTCATTCTCACATAAAGTTGGTCGGGGAGATATATACTGTTGATGAAGAGGCTGCTGTCGAGTGCCGACTGCTGTTTCTTTAGTTGAAGCAAAAATAATTTGCCCACGTTTTCCAAATAATGACAGTGTATGTATTTGGACAAGAAAATATAGCTTTCGTAGCATATCAATAGTAATATAATTGGTGTAGGGAACACTTTGGTCTTTAATGAGGATCTTACTTATCGATAATACTTTTGTGGTAGACCCCACATTTTTTGTTGATTTTTACATATGTGGATCTGTCCATTCCACAATTGCACTCTTCACTATTGTGTTTAATGCTCATATTTTTCATTCATGTGCATCATAATTTTAATCATGTCACTCTACAACATAACAACAATGCCTCAATTTTTAATAGTTTGAGTTGTTTATATGAATTTCTACTATCTATTTAAGGTCATCCAAATTATCATCTAGTCAAATAATAACAATTTAACATGAACTAATAAGATTATTGTTTGACCAAAAAGTTTCAAGCTTTTTTATTAAACTAATTAAATAAAGGTAAATTCTAATCAGAGATAATTTATTCCAGATCTGGATAAAAAAAAAGAATAAACAAGCATAGTGAGGTAAAGTTTGATTATAGTCGCGATTGGATTCCATAATCTATCTCGTTCACCATCCTTGAACTAGATAGATGATCACCCCCACTTATGCATTATAAATAGAACTAAACTGACATTGCAAATATAATATGAGTATTTAGCCCAGAATCGAACCAACAGGGAATTAACCTATCAAATACTCTTGTTAGACTCACTATATTTCACGTAATCAACTTCTCGAACGTTTTGAATAACAGTTGAGGATATTTTTACTAACTATAACTAACTGCAATTAAGCAACTAATACCTAACTATGATTAAGTTGTAAACAATTAAGAGAAGGATCTAAGGTTGTGATTTTTCCTACTGATAGAATCCCTTCCTTTTATGTTTCATACAGAATCGCATAATCATCTCTATCGATCATGAGAACTCTTACTACCATAAATCTCTCCCGAGTAATTATGACAATTTACTAGACGCACTCTCCCGAGTTACGTTAGCTGGCCTTGATTACCCCTCACTTTAGATCACACCTAAGGCTTCGTTATCCCAAACTCTGCCTTTAAACCCCGGTCATTGATCCCTCATATACTTTGGAAGTGATGTTGTTCAACAATTCCCTAAATATACACTCTCTCCCCGGTAATACATACGAAATAGGCACATCTAATTGAGGATCCTATATATAACTACAACAAGAATGTAGTTAAACAAATAGAGATTAAATCGGGCAAATTATATTAACATAACACGAAGTTCATCCTTCAATAGGTTCCACCAAAACCCTAGAGTAAATATTTAGCTACTTATAGCAAAGCAAGATAAAACTACAAAAATATTCATAATATGCAATTGAAAGAACAAAGAGAAGATTGAAAAACTCTAATGGTTGATTGCTCTTCCCACACTTGTTCTTACCTCCATTTCAGTCAAAAAACAAGCTTAGCCTTTGCTTGGGCGAGCGTATTGATTTTATAAACGATTAGGATAAGTTTGACCCCTTACGATTTAGTCCCAAATTTTTTGGGTAGTTACACAATCGATCCCGGTCGCGACAGAATGCGGCGCGACCGCGGTGAAACACAACTATTCTGCCTCACTTACTTGGCCTACCACGATCCAGTCGCGGTCGATCGCAATCGCGGTGGTATCTTTCCTAGTTCTCATTTGCATATTTCTTGCTTATTTCCATTTGGGTTCCTCTTGATTGGGTTTATATCTATGTTATTGACTCCAAAACACTTCATAGTCGCTTCCTAACTTGGATTAGTCCATGCAAAGCAAAAGAATATCAATTAGATTATTTTGTTACCACTTAGTATTTAAAACGACAATAAACTATGGTACATTTTGAGTTTAAATAGCATCTATATAACCTATTATCAATACCTCACACTTAAACAGTTGCTAGTCCTTTAGCAACAAACCACACTCTATAAGCCTAATCGTCATTGAGTCACTTCCCTACTCCCTATACCAAGAATACTTCACATGGATAGACTATTTCAACGCAACATCCTTGCTTGATTTTGAAGATGTCTTCCATTCTCTTTTCCACTTTTTGAGCTCCCGAGTGTGCTTTGATAAATGAATCTGCAAGCTCAGCAAAAGAATTTATGGAATTCTCAGGTAAAATAAGAATACCATGTTAGAGCTCCTTGAGTGAGCGTTTCATTGAATTTTTTAACCAAGACCGATTCAATCTCCTGTTTGGTTTATTGCCCTTGACACCTGTCGTAAATGCGATAACGTGATCTCGTGGGTCTGTTGTTTCATCATACTCTGGAATATTAGGCATCTTGAATTTCTTTGGAATTGGGAGAGGAGCGGCACTTGGCTTCCAGGGCTGTTGAGAATACTTATCTATATCTACCCCCTTGATAACGGGTGGTGCTCTTGGTATTTGCTCAATGCGGTCACTTTGCTCCTTGAGCTGTTTCTGCAATGTTAGTACTAGATTTTTTAAATTAGAAGTAACCGGATTACTTGGGCCTCCCTCATGTGTCTCACTGGGGGTTTCACCGTTGCCTGAATTAATCAGCCCGGAACGAGGATTCTCAAAAGTATTGTGATTGGAGTAGGTGTGGGCGTAGCAGTAGGTAATTGACTATAAAAGCTTGTAAAGCCTTGTTGACTTGAGTAGCAATAAGTTTTTGTAAAGCTTCATTCATAGTTTCAGCATTTTCGAATTGAACTTGACCGTCTGTGTGAGATCCTTCAGGGGTTCCTTCACGAGATTGTCGCGGCGAGAACCTCATAGAGAAGGAACTAAAGCATTATTGTCTTGCAAATCTCTATGCAAATCTCCTTGGAATTGAGTGTTGTCATTGTTGTTCGACATAGTTATTATATCAAAGAAAATCAGATTAAGATATAATTGATTATCAGATTCCCGGTAACAGAACCAACTTGTTTAACCGAAAAATAGATTTTTGGGTCAAAACTAGAATTTAGAAGAATCGGGTTATTGATAATCGAAAAAGTATAAAGAAAGAGACTTGAGAATGATATTATCGGAAAGAAAATAATTTAGACGTATATTTCAGTATTCCTCCACCTTACAATTGTTTGCGACTTCCCCTTTTATAGTCACACAGACTTTATCTCTGAATAACAAGACAATTATGAGCAATAAATGACTTTAAATGTTATGTTATGCAATATATGTATTAAATACATTGTCTAACGTTTCTCGTATTTAATGCTCACTAAATGCTTTATCTGGGCTCTTATTTGCTGTTAGATTCATTCCTTTGATTCTTCACGATCTTTAACCTTTAAATGCTTTGACCGGATATGAGCGTTGAATGTCTCGTATGACTGCTCGTGCCACTTCTGTTTAACTTTCCTATGACTGTTGCTGCTCGTATCTATTGAACAACTTTACTTTTTTGACTGCTTGACCAGTGTACGTGTCATAACACGTTATCTCCACTATGCAGAGTAAACTTTTCCCTACACAATAACCTACAAAGATCATTTTGTTTCATAAATTTTTCTTTCTTTCTTTCAAAATTAGTAGCTTATTATAACCAATTAAATTATATTGATAATGTAATAGATTTTTGAATTATACAAATTAAACTCTTTTTATTATATTTTATTATTTTCTGAAAGTTGAAGGAGATTTAGGCCCTGATTATGTTAAAAAGGGGAGATACTGGCGTGATGGTTTAATTAAGTGTAATCTTGACTGAAATTAGATAATAGGGGCCACTAATTAAAGCACAAGTCATCATAAGAATAAAAGGAAGAGCTGCGTCATAATCTCTCTTAATCATAACTAAAAACATTACATTAAACTAATCAGTTTGATAATTCAAGTGCAATTTAATTACTCCATTTAATAAGATCATCTTCTTCTTTTTCTTGAAGGCCAACTTTACGTTAGCAGATACAATGGATCTCCATTTTTAATTAATTAATCGATCAGTTTTCTCTATCATATGGTAGGCTTTGCACCAACCCCAAAACTCCCATGCATGCTTCTAATCATCAAAATCGGCGTCATTAGACTTCTTTTTCCGACGAAATAAATATTGCATCTCGTGTCCAAAATAAGTAATTTTTTTATTGTTTTAACATATATTAAGAAATTTATCTTTTAATATTAATTAGCAATAAAATTAATCATATTAACTTTTACTATATCTTCACATAAATACTCTTAATACATACACCAACATTAATTACTCTAAAGAAATTATTATTACTTTATTCTTGAAATTTAAAAAAGTTATTTATTTTGAATCACAAAAAAAGCTAAAAAAATCAATTATGTTGGACCGAATGGAGTAGATATATACTAACATAAATAAAGGTCATCACTCCGGCCTCCCTTCAAAGATATGATTAGGGCTCTTAAATAAATTATTTGAGTTTCATTGACTGATTTAAAAGAGCTGTGTCAATAAACATATAGAATGACAACTAAGAATCCGATTACTCAACTCAAGTCAGTTTTATTTGTTTGTATGTTTTCTTCTAATTTCTTGATACAAAATAAAAAGGAACTACTAATAAAACTTTTCTTAATCTTTACTACACACAAAAAAAAAAAATCCAGTATTTTGACAAGTCTTTGTATGGATCAATGTGGACAGAATACATACACAAAATAAGTCCAAATCATTACATGAACTTTTGATTATGCCCGATTAATGAGGCGGAGCTAGCCCTTAGATTGTGGGTTTGGCCGAATCCAATTATTTCGGTTTAAACTATGTATTTAATTTGAAATATATTTATAAAAATTATTAATTTGGAACTCAAAAACTTAAAAGGACGAAAATCTCGAACCTACAAATTCTAAATTCTAGCTTCGCCTCTGACAGCGATAAACTTGTGCCTAATCTAACTCGTTCAAACTAGAGTAAATTTGATGTGCTACATTCGACACTTCTAAATATGGTCCTCCTTCCGTCCAGATAAGGTTGAGAAATAAAGGAATAAATATTAATATTACAATAACAATAACAACAACCCAGTATAATTTCACTTAGTGAGGTCCAGGGAGGGTAGTATGTACGTAGACCTTACCCCTACCCTTGGATAGAGAGACTGTTTCCAAATAGACCCCCGACATCCTTTCCTCCAAGAACTTCCCACCTTGCTCTTAGGGAGACTCAAACTCACAACCTCTCGGTTAGAGGTGGGGGTTGCTTACCATCAGAGCAACTCCTCTTGTCTCTATTCTATTTTGATAATATTACAGTAACAAAATAGAATAAAGATAAAGGTAGTTTTGAATATGTCAACTGAAAAAGACTACACTTTCGAGCTCCGACCACAGTTGAAAGAAAGTCAAGGTGGGTCAAGACAAAGACTTAACAGTAGCGATGATAATGACCATAATGGTATTGATGCATTTAAAGAGTAAGGATATGGACATAGAAATGGTGAATGATCTGAGTCATGGCATTTGCTTAAAGAATTTTAAGTAATTTGGTTGAAAAACATTTTAAAACACTTCATAATTTTCGAGGAAAAACGTTTTGCCACGTGGAAAAGGGAAACAAGTAGGCTTGTGGTGGGAATTCGCTGTAGATTTGACTGGTAGGAGCTTAACGCGAAATAGTAAACAAAATGGAGAGCAGCATATGACAGAAAAACGTGAAAAAGAGAGAAGAAAGAAAAAGAAAAGGCGAAGGGACATATCGAATATTTACATCTCCTTTATTTATCTTTTAAGGGATAGTGACGGAGTGTGGAGGGCAATAAGTGAAGTACAGAAAAAAAGGAAGTTAGTGATTATCCAACGCTTAAAGGCTTTAGAGATGTTACATCATATGATACATATCACCATTTTTAAATGTTTTGAAATAAGTGGCAAAGCTGGTTCTTTTATCATAAATTAGGACACTTATATTCTAACTGTAGAAATAAAAAATTTCTTCGGTAAGGAGCGTAGAAGTCTTCCATAATTAACTTTCTTTGTATGTGTAAATATTATGATCATATTATAGATCTCAAGTTCAAATAAAAGTGAGGAGTTGGATAGATTGACAATTAACATAATTGATAAGTCATAATCTGATCAAAAGGATTCTACTCAAGGAAGAACGATCAAGACTCAGCCAAATCGAAGTCATGTATAGAAAACAACTGGTAAGTGATTTAGCTACGATCGTGATCGAGCATTCAATTCGGCCCGAACAGCTAATTTAACACTTATATTTAGAGGAATATTCTACCAGATATTCCAAAAACTTAAGGTACTATCCATTAAGAATCGTTGGGTAAGGAAAGTGTTCTGTATAAACATCATGTGAGAGAGCAACATAAAAAGGGCTGGGAGGGAGACAGAGGGAGCTATTCATCCCTCATAAGGAGAAGATGTTCTATCCTCCCAAAGTTATCCGCACAAAGGGGATAAACCTCAAAATCTTGGCATTTTATCTGTAGCTCAATTTTATCAAATTTATGGAGATCTATTCATAATTGGCTACATAGATGCTATTTACATCCCAAATGTACCATATTTTATTTTCTTTTAAAGGCTAAATGATAACAAAATACTCTAATTGGTGTTCTTTTGCTTTGCATGGACTATTCCAAGTTAGGAAGCGACTATGAAGTGTTGATAGAAAAGTCTGGAGGTCTAGTTTTAGGGTTGTAGGATAGGGGCTCCTAGAGTGTTTCGTACTCCTCACCCGGGGTTGGGTGAGGCTTGGCAGGCTAGAAGATTTGTGCATTGGTTTGTGTCTCCCTTTAGTAGTTATTTATGGTAGTTACTGTCTGGTATATTTGCATGATATTTAATTTATGGTTCTTATGTTTAGATAATTATTCACGCTATTTCTGTTGGAGTTACTAATGCTCTTTTGTTTTTGTTTTTGTTTTTCCTTTCCTCCACTGAGCCGAGGGTCGATTGGAAACAGCCTCTCTGCCCTTTCGGGTAGGGGTAAGACCCGTCTACATATTACCCTCCCCATACCCCACTTTGTGGGACTATACTGGGTAGTTGTTGTTGTTGTATGAAGTGTTTTGGAGTCAATAATGTGGATATAAGGATAATCAAGAAGAACCTAGATGGAAATAAGCAAGAAAATGGCAAAGGTTAAGCTTATTTTCAGACTGAATTGGAGGCAAGAACAAGTGAAAAAACAATCAATCATTAGAGTTTTTCAATCTTCTCTTTGTTATTTCAATTGCACATTATGAATACTTTTGTAGTTTTATCTTATTTTATTATGAGTAGCTAAATATTTGGTCTATGGTTTTGATGGAACCTATTGAAGGATAAACTTCATGTTATATTAATATAGTTTGCCCGGTTTAATCTCTATTTATTCAACTACATTTCTTATTGTTGTTAATTGATAAGATTCTCAATTAGCTGTACCTATTTAGTATGTATTACTCGGGAGAGAGTGTATATTTAGGTAATTGTTGAACAACATCACTCCCAAAGTATACGAGTGATATATAATCGAGGGTTTAAAGGCGAGATTAAGGATAACGAAGCCTTAAGTGTGATATAAAGTGAGCTATAATCAAGACCATATAGCATAACTCGGGACAGTGCGTCTAGTAAATTATCGTAATTACTCAGGAGATATTTACGACAGTAAAAGTGCTCATGATCGATATAGATGATTATGCATTTCTGTATGAAACATAACATGAAAAGATTCTACCAATACGGGAAATCACAACCATAGAGCCTTTCTTTAATTGTTTACAACTTAATCATAGTTAGGCTTTAGTTGCTTAATTGCAGTCAGTTATAGATAGTAAAAATATCCTTAATTATTATTCAAAATGTTTGGCAAGTTGATAACATAGAATTTAATGAGTCTAACAAGAGTATTTGATAGGTTAATTCCCCGTGGGTTCGACTCTGGGCTAAATACTCAGATTATATTTGCAATGTCCGCTTAATCCTTTTTATAATGCATAGTTGGGCGTGGTCAAATTTTAGCATCGTTGCCAGGGAATTTACGATGTTATCAATTGCGATTGAAAAACATACAAAAAATCTTAGTGTAGTCAGTTTTCTTTACTTCCAATCTATAAATTAAAATTTTGTCGTTTCTTGACTTGGTTGTACAGGTGCATGCCTAGAAACTCATCGAGAACTGGTGAAGTATTTGAAGCATTATTAGATCCCGAGAAAGGTTTCAAGGCCTTGAATCGGGCCAAACAGAAAAAGAAACAACAATAAATAACTGAACAATTCAAACCAGACATAGGGGATAACGTGGTAGACCCAGCTGCGCCAATGGCGCCAACAGCGCCGGTAGTGGTACCTCTTGTGCCAGAATTTGCTTTATATTACTAGGCACAACCCACAACAGAGAATTTGGACACAATGATTTTAGTCCCGCAGATTCAGGCTGAATCTTTTCAAATCACGAACAACATATTGCCTTTGTTGCAAAAACAAGGGACTATTTTCGGAGTCACACATCGAAAATCCTCAACAACACTTGAAGAATTTCGTGTCAATCTGCAAAACTCAAAGGTATCCCCATGTAACTCAGGAAGGAATAAAGCTGTTGTTGTTTCTATTATCAACGACAGGTGCTGCCTAGACTTGGCTAAACTCACTCCCCATTAATTCCATAACAATTTGGGAGGAGTTAGTCAAGAAATTTGTGAACAAGTTTCATCCACCCAACAAGACTGCTCAGCAAATTGATGAAATTTTGAGTTTCAAACAGAAATTAATGCATACACTGCAAGAAATATGGGAACGATTCAATGGGATGTTGGTTAGATGTCCACACCACAGTATTCCAGATCAGATGTTGGGGCAACGATTTTACATGGGTTTGGAAAATAGCATGAAGGGTAATGTCGATACTTCGGGTGGCGGCACATTTTTGAAAAAAAATATTGAGAGAAAGCCAGAGTCTGCTTGACATGATTGTACAGAATTTGGGGTAGACAACCAGGAATGTACCTATTTCTCCAGTAGTTCACTCAGTACCCTTAGATCTATCCAACATTCTTGCTGAATACATGGCCACATTAATGACACAGATGCGTCTACTCATAAAAATGTGGAAGTGTCAGTAGAATCAGCAGGTACACATTGTTGATACTACCAATGGGGACATATGCACATCTTGTATTAGTCAGTCAATTAGTAACTAATGAACTACAAAAATTTAGTTTCCAAGGGTGGGGGATGGTTGTTGTTATAAAATTGTATAACTCTTCAAGGGTTTCTATTTAAACCGGGTGTAGTTAGTTTTCATTTTAGTTTAGGAAGTCTTGGGCGACAAACAAAAACGGAAATAAGTATCATTAACTCTATGGTACCTTGAATAAAGACTGCTTTACTGTGACACTTAAGCTCTTTAGTTGGCTCAAAGAAGGCCTTAAATTGTGTGTTCCTTAATGTTTCAAATACTTAGAACATGGTGTTTTATGATCCTAACTGAATCTAGTCATGTACCGTGTGTGCGTGAGGTTTTTTGTATACTGTATTAATATTCAATGTTTAGAACTTGCCGTGTGTGTGCGCAAAGCAAAATGGTAGCTTTTTTTAGTCTGGAAAGTGATATAGGCGTTTCTTTGCTTAACCCTTCTATATATGCTTGTTCCCACCTAACTGTGTATACCCTAGTCAACCCCGTTGAGCCTGTCGGCCTATTTTCCTTGGCAACCACAATACAAGCCTAACTTGAGTTTAAATAGCATGTTGAACCCTATAATCTCTTAGAAGCACTCAAAGTGTAATAGATATGGAAATTATAAGTGTGTGGTGGTTGGTTGGGATGTTAAGTGGAATTAAGGTGAAAGAAAGATAAAGAAATGCACTAGCTTATAAACAATATTAGAGGCCACCAGAAGAAGAAGAAAAAGAAGCCTCAAATTGGTGGCATCAATTAAAAGAAAAAGTATGCTTAAATAAAATAAAAAGGGTTTACACAATAATGTAATGGTAGAAGGAATGAGTGATAAAGTGAAGAGCTTAAAAGTACAAAATGTAGAGGAATGCTTAGAGAGGTATAGTCATTACACCCAGATGTATCCTACATGTCCTACGGCCAACATTACAACCAAATAAAGTCTTATTTGACTCTAGATCGAATAAGCTCGATTAGTCGAGTATTACACTATGGGAAAGCCTATGGTGTGTTGTTTGTGGCATAATAATTTGTTCTGAGGGTGAGTGAAGTGTTGTATTCTAATTCCCTAGTGTGTGGTTTGTAAACGATATAAGTCTCTTTTGTAGTGAGTAGGCACTATACACACCTTGTCAGGATTTGACAACGCTAGTGTTGTAGCAAAAGGAGAAGTAATCCTCCCTACATTCGCATCAGGTGTTGTCAAAGACACCAAATTTCAAGTCGTAGATATGGAAATGGCTCACAACATGATTCCTGGAAGGACATGGATCCATGACATGGATGTTGTTCCATCAACCTTACATCAGGTCATTAAATTTCCATCACCATGGGGGATATGTCAAATTAAAGGCAACTAATAAACATATAGGAGCATCAATTCAGTCGTAGATTCAACTATTCAGGGTAAAGACAAATAGCAATTACAGAATTCAGCTGAGGGTAATATATTGTCAACTTCAAATGAACAAGGAAAAATAGATGTGGATTCAAGACCTGAGACCATTCCAGAACCAGGGGAGAATGAAAACATCAAAACAACGATTGAAGAGTTGGAGGATGTGGTTTTATTTATACACTGGTCCGAGAGGAAAGTGTATATAGGAGCCAATCTCAGCCCAGAGGTAAAGCATAAGTTAATTGAATTTTTTAAAGCTAACACAAATTATTTTGCTTGGTCTCATAAATTGAATGAAAATCCATCATAACATCCAGTAAGAAAAAGAAAAAAAAAAGCAAGGAACTTTTAAGATAAGGTAATTCAAGAAGAAGTGCAAAAATTGCTAAAAGTTGGTTCAATTCGTGAGGTAAAATATCATGATTGGTTAGCTAACACTTTTGTGGTTCCTAAGAAGAACGGTAAGTGGCAAGTCTGGTGTAGATTACACAGATTTTAATAAAGCCTGTCCAAAAGATTCTTTTCTTTTACCGCACATAGATCAATTAATTGATGCCACTGCAGGGCATGAGCTATGAAGTTTTTTAGATGCATATTCAGGCTATAATCAAATCAAGATGGATCCAGAAGATGAGGAAAACTTCTTTCATAACAGACAAGGGGACTTACTATTATAAGGTAATCCCCTTTGGTCTTAAGAATGCAGGTGCGACGTATCTGAGGTTAGTGACCCAAATGTTTGAAGAACATTTAGGTAAGACCATGGAGGTATAAATAGATGATATGTCAGTTTAGACTCAACATTCAAAAGATCATATATCGCACCTGCATGATACGCTTAAAATTTTACGAATATATAATATGAAGTTGAATCCAGAAAATATGCATTTAGTGTAGCATCAGGTAAGTTTATAGGTTTTCTTGTTTCTAATCGTGGTATGGAAGTGAATCATGCACAGATTAAGGCCATTGAATAAATACTGATATGCATTAAAACAAGAAAGAGGTTAAAAAACTAACGAGAAGAATCACAGTTTTGGGAAGATTCATTTCCAAATCATCAATAAAATATTTTAAATTCTTCTCGGCCCTTAAGAAACAGAATCATTTGGAGTGGGATGAAAAGTGTCAACAGGCACTTAGAGATTTGAAAACGTACTTATCAAATCCACCATTGCTAGCAAAACCAAAGGCCGGTGAGAGACTTTTCATCTATCTTGGTGTTTCAGAAGGTGCGATAAGCACGATTTTGGTTCGAGAAGAACAGGGTAAACAATCTCATATCTATTATGTTAGTAAATCTTTATTAGATGCAGAGACACAGTATCCATAACTGGAAAAATTAGCACTTTCTTTAATCATGACATCTAGAAAGTTAAGACCATATTTGCAGTGTCATCCCATTGTTGTGGTAACTACATACTCCTTACGTAGTATATTGCATAAGCACGAATTTTCAGGAAGGTTAACCAAATGGGACATAGAGCTAAGTGAATATGAAATCATGTACTTACCTAGAACAACAATAAAATCCCAGATATTAGCTGATTTCGTAGCTGACTTTAGCGAAGGCATGCAGTTAGAAGCAGAAAAAGAAGTTCAGATACTTAATGGGGCTAATCCAGGAATATGGACCTTATTCACTGATGGTTCATCTAATATAAAAGGTTCATGATTAGGAATGGTATTAGTACCACCTACTGGTGAACTATTAGGCAAGCTATTAAATGGCATTCCATGATAACAATGAAGCGGAGTATGAAGCTGTGGTTGCAGGTCTAGAGTTGGTACGAGAACTTGATATAAATCAAGTGGTGATTAAAAGTGATTCGCAATTGGTGGTTAATCAAATGTTTGGGACTTACACGGCTAGGGAAGAAAGGATGCAACAGTACTTGAAAAAGGTACGAGAATTGATAAAGCAATTTCAAACTTGGAAGGTCATACAAGGGATGAAAATGGAGAAGCAGATGCCTTAGGCAATTTCGCATCCGCAGCTGATGTGGCAGATGATGCAAGCGCTTCAGTTGAACATTTATTTCATTCAGTTCTCGAACCTGATAAGATTGAGGTAAATTTTAATAATTTAACTTGAGATTGGAGGAACAAATTGTTATTTTTTTACAGTATGGTACCATTACAAACAACTATAGACAAGCGCACGCACTTCGCAAAAAGGCTTCTCATTACTGTTTAAAACAAGAAAACATTTACCGTAAAATGTTCGGTGGTCCCTTAGCAAGATTCTTCGGACCTTCTCAAACAGAGTACGTGATGAGGGAAATACATGAGGGGCATTGGGGGAATTACGTAGGAGGAAGATCACTGGTGAGAACCTTGATTAGAGCATGGTACTATTTGCATAAAATGGAAGAAGAGGCGGAAAGTTTTGTGGCTAAATGTGATAAATGGCAGAAGTATGGTAGAATATGCACAGGTCAGCAGAATTATTACATCCATTCATTTCGCTGAGGCCATTTTTGAAATGGTGAATGGATATAGTAGGATCATTACCTCAAGCAAAGAGACATGTAATGTTTCTTCTCGTACTTACTGAGTATTTCACTAAATGGGTGGAGGCAGGAGCATTTAAACATGTGCGAGAAAAAGAAGTAAAAGATTTTATTTGGCGAAATATTATCTGCCGATTTGGTGTACAAAAGGAAATTGTATGCGACAATGACCCTTAATTTATCGGAGCTCAAGTCACAGAGTTTTTTGAGAGTTGACAAATTAAAATGATTACGTCTACTACATATCACCCAGTGGGTAATGGGCAAGCAGAATCAATAAATAAGGTCATAAATAATAATTTAAATAAACGATTAGAAGAGTCAAAGGGTAATTGGCCTGAAGTGTCGCCCGGAGTGTTATGGGCATAACGTACAACAACAAAAACAATCATAGGTTAAACAACCTTCTCTTTGGTTTATGGAGCTGAAGCGTTATTCCCAGTTGAAATAGGAGAACCAAGCATAAGATTTTCACAAGCAACCCAAGAATCAAATGATGAAAAGATGCGAGTCAATTTGGATTTATTGGAAGGTAGGAGAGAAGTTGCATTAATAAGAATGGCAGCCGAAAAACAAGCGATCGAACGATATTACAACAGGAAATCACGCCTGAGATACTTTAAAATTGGGGACTTCGTACTTAAAAAGGTTTTTTAATTTACAAGGGCAGTCAACGCGGGAAAACTAAGTCCAACCTGGGAATGACCTTACAAAGTTCGCAATATTGCAGAAAAAGGAGCATACAGATTAGAAACAATGGACGGGAAGGTGCTTCCTTCATATTGGAATGCAGTTCATTTGAAGAGATACTACTTCTAAAGAAAAACCCACGGTCAGGTATCACCATGATAATTTTTTTTTTTGTTGTAAAAATTTTACTAACAATTTTAGATGATAGGAAACACGCTAAGCCGTACTAAATAATGAGTCATGACTTGTAAGGCAAAATGGAATAAACTAAAATTCTTAGCCCAAGGTTACAATTATTCTGATAGAAGTATACATGGGTTAAGCAGTCTTCATCTATAATCGCATCCCCCGAGTCCCGTATGTATTTCCTTTTCAGGAAAAGGACCAAGTTAAAGAGACTATCAAGTGCTCGAGGCTTCATACTTCAACACTCAAGCACTTGGAGGACTACATAGTATACACAGTTACGTGGATAAAAAGGCAAATAAGATTGAGGAAAAATCAATTAAGCCTAGAAGAGTCAAGTGCAGAGTGAAAGTCACAAAGTCATGGAATTTTTCATAGTATTCTTTCCCACGATAATAATGGAGTCAACTCTCAAACCTTTCCTAATGTTTTGAAGCTAAAAGGGCCATGGGTACCTCAAAACAGTTAGGGTAAAGATCATGTACTAAAACGGGTGATAAGGAAAAGCCATGTATCTGTTGTTCTACTTTTATATAAATATGTTACAAGGAAAATAGCTACGAGAAACTTATAAATGTAATTCAAATACATGTAAAGTATTTCTCAAAACTTGTCAAGGTTCAGAAATAAAAACTTGTCAAATTTATTCCAAAACATGTGTCTTCCTATTTCTTTTGTCGTATTATCGTATGATGACACCATTATGAAGTTGAGACGTCTTCTTCATTAAGTGTCAAAATATAAAATGGCCCTCTTTTATAAAACTCATGTTATTTAGTCATGATATTAACATAAGCACTTTCAATGGACAAAAATGCAAACTATTCTTTAAGTCCTTGAAATTAAAAGGTACGAATAGAACAGATGGAAGGTTAATGATAACTTCTTTATATTTTTAAACTAAAGACTAAGTATAAACTCAGTCATCAAATTGTTCGTACAAAAATGCCTCATAACAAGATTTGGGGACTTGTACTTCTAAAGTCTACCTTCAAGTGAAAGCCAGGGGTTTGATTACAAAAATTCTCAAGAAAATCCAAGAACTCTAAACCTAGTTTTTCGAACAGGTGCCTACAAAAAGGGAGTTTAAAATAAATGTGAATTTTTTCACCAAGAGGAAAGGATTGAAGAAGGATCATCAGCGGGCTCAACTAGAACAACATCGCCAACAGAAGCGGGTTGATCTTCAACCACAACAATTTCGGTATCAATAGACGAAGTCTCAACTTGATTTATAAGAAGAAGCATACATGAGCTTGAAGAAGGAATGTCACTTGAGGTAATTTCAGCGTTCATGAGGACTTCTGCAGAAGTTTCAGCCAATGGAGCCTCACTCACCGAAACTTCACCCATGGGAGCATCAACTCCGGGAACTTCAGCTTCAAAAACTTCAACAGCGGGTGAAGGGAAGTCTAATGGTTGTGCAGCCTTCTCAATGGTCTCCATCACCTTAGCTAACTCTGACTTCAAACTAATATTCTCTTGGCTAGCATTAATTAATGCATCACGCCGGGAGTTCAGAAAAGCCCAGCTTATATCAACTGCAATCTTGTCTTCAAGAAGCTCATAGTTTCTTTCCCAAGAAAAATTTAGATTCTTGAGACCTTCATTTTAATCCAAGATTGAGTTGTTAGAGGCTTGGAGAGAGACATGATACTTTTCCAAGACTTGCATCTTGTTATCAGAAGTTTGCAGATCTTCTCATGTCTGAGTCGAACTCCGCATCAGATCCTCGACATAAACTTCTTTTTGATTAAACAAAGCTTTTAATTCATTAATTTCCTCATTTGCCTTAGTCAATCGATCTGACGCTCCTTTTCTTGCTCTACCCGACTTGAGGAAGCCCTGATGACTGCAAGCTCTGAAGATACGGCTCTCACCTGTTGTTCCAGGTTTTTTCTTATTCTCTTGCAAATCCTCTATAGTGATTTGTGCACTATCAAATGAACCCTTCCAAGTAGCTACCTCCAACTGAGATTTATGAGTTTTCCTCTCTGAATCATCAACCGCGTTTTCAAAGTCACGTGCCACCTTCACTAATAGAGAAATTCTGCTCATAAGCTTTGTACCAATCAGATTGGCCTATAAAAAAAAGATAAAGGAAGAAGATAAGAAATATAAAATAATTTCTGACAAAGTAAAGAAACGGGAACATACCTTCAAGGTAGAGTGAACTATGCCGTTCATCAGAGTCAGACAACTATGGCTATTCATTTTTTCTTTCTCAGTTGGTCCAATTAGAGGCTCAAGCCAAACATCTGCTTGACCAGATTTCCTCAAGAGGCTGTTGTTGGCAGGAACTTCGATAGTCACACTCCTTGTAGCAAAATTTCTACTTGTAAAACCTACTTCTGTATTATAAATAGTAAAAGGAGGAGCGGTAGAAGAAGTAAAAGCAACATAATGAGGTACTAAAACAGATGTAACAGGAGCAGGAGCATATGGAGCAGGTAGGGAAGGAAGCAAAGGCACGGTAGAAAAAGAAAGAGGAGGAACTAAAGATATGGGAGTTGAAGAAGAAGACAGAGAAGGTTCATCCAAAACAGGTCCAAACTCGCCACTCTCAAAACCACAAACCATCCAAAACAAGTCCTAACTCGCCACTCTCTAAACCACTAACAAAAAGCTGGTTAATCGATTCATGAGTGTCATGAGGGGTGACAACATCATCATCTGAGGCAGAACTGACAGGCTCGGTAGGAGAAAGATAGGGAGAAGCTTCAGTTTTGGCGGAAACGATACGTCTCCTAACTCCTGGCCTTGTCATCAACGAACCACCTTCATCTTCATCGTGGGAGCTGTCATCGTCTGATATTTCTTTTCAAAAGAATATCTTGAGCACTTTCTAAAGAAAGTCGAGTTCCCAAACGAGAGGCCGCAACTCTATCAGCAATAACGACTCGAAGAGCAAATCTTGACAATAAGAAGGATAAAAATTAAAACAATGAATTTTTACACACAAGAGAGATAGAAACTTTTACCATAAGTCTTCACTCTCCAACCGTAAATACTAGAGCCGTATGTCCAAGACCTAGCTTCCATAGGTGCAGACTTCAACAGTTTATCTACCCAACCACAAAAATTAGGAATATTCTCCACGAGTCCCATGGTTCCTAAAGAAAAATATAATAATATAAAGTTAAAGAAATTGATAAAGTCGAAAGAAAGAGGTACGGCCAAGGATAAGAAACTTATGTGAAAAATTCCACTTCTCAGGGACACCAGGCACGATCCTTGTCATCTTTCGGAATCTCCAACACTATCTTACTCCTAGCTACTAAGGTGAAAACTCCATTACGAAATAACCTAGGGGGATAGAGGTGAATTAGGTAAGGGAAGGTAAAATTAATATCTGCCAAGCTAGCCAGATGTCTTAAACAAGCCACAGCCCTCCATACCAACGGCCCAATCTGTGCTAGACAAACCTTGAAGAAACAACAGAAATCGAGAATCAATGGGTCGATAGCTGGTTTAAACCCAAGAGTAAAAGGGTAGGTGTAAACGAAGGAAAGCCTAGTTATATATGAGCTAATCATTTGATTTGGATTGAGGATTACAATGGAAAAAATTTCACTCCAATGGAAATCTTTGCAAACTATGGGAGCTAAAGGTTCTGTAATCAAAGTAGGGAAAGCATCAGCACGATCTAGACCTGCGACTTGACTTTGAAGTGATTGTCTACCATGGTGAAAATAAAAATTGCTAGGAACTATTTCCTCTACCAAAGGTTCTTGTAATGGTTCAGAGGTTTCTTTGTCTTTATACGAAGATTTCTGGGTAAAAGAACCCCTGCTTCTAGAAGAAGAACCGAAAATGGAAGAACTACCACCACGAGAAGATCCTAAACTACGAAGTCTTCCACCCATTCTAAAGCAGGGGATCTTCAAGGGTTAGGGTTCGAAGAAGACATGATGAGGAAGAAGATGAGGTGAATAAAAATTTGCACTGTTCAAATGCTCGAAAAACTTTTGTGTGATAAAACTAAAGGGTAAAGTTATATTTATAGCCAACCGTCAAAAAGTGAAAGCGCAGTAATGGAAGAGCCACAATAATGGTAACTGGTACTTCGTGAATAGTAGGGCTGTAAAAAATGACCTTAAAAAATGGATGCAAGTTACAGAATTGATAAGGAGGTGACACATGTGAAGAACATTAAATAGATGTGACCATTGAAGCGTCAATCTTGTCATAACATTAATGATGATAAAAATCTCCTTTATGAAATTCACTTCCCAAATATTCAATTGACGAATAAACTGAAAGTGGAGGGATTATCTGTATTGGGAAAAATTACTCTGCATAGTGGAGATGACGTGTCATGACACGTAGACCGGTCAAATAGTCAAAAAAATAAATAAATTTGTTCAATAGGTACGAGCAACAACGGTCACGAGCAAGTTAAACAGAATAGGCACAAGCAGTCATACGAGACATTCAACGCTCGTACCCAGTCGAAGAATTTAAAGGATAAAGATCGTGAAAATAAAAGGAATGAATCTGACAACTAATAAGAGCCCAGATACATCATTTAGTAAGCATTAAATACGAGAAAATATTAGAGAATATGTATTTAATGTATATGATTACATAATGTAACATTTAAAGTTATTTATTACCCATAAGTGTCTTGTTATGCAGAGATAGAGTATGTATGACAATAAAAGGGGAAGTCGCAAACAATTGTAGGGGGAGGACTACTGAAATATACTTCTAAATTATTTGCTTTCCGATAATATCATTCTCAAGCCTCTTTCTTTATACTTTTTCGATTATCAGTAACCCGATTCTTCTAAATTCTAGCTTTGATCCAAAAATCTATTTTTCAGTTAAACAGTTATGGGATGCGGCCAGGAGCAGCAGGTAAAAAGTGCTAAGTCCTACCATCTACTCCTCATATTTTACCATATAAAGCTTGCTAAGAATAAATAGGCAAAATACATAAAATACCATCTGATCTTGTCGCCAAATTCTTATTACACACCTGTTGATTATGAGAATAATTTTACACATTCAATCTTTAAAAAATGCATCTATGACACTCTATTTTAACTATGTGGCAAGCGCGTAATTTACAAATAAATGAGGTGTGTGAACTGTAAATTTCTTTGTATCTAAATCTTCATTTGACCGTCACATGTCCGGTTCTTTTACTTTTTTTTTTTTAATTTTTAGTCATCTTCTTCATTGCTATGAATCAAGTTTCAGCCAGTTCCTCCATCAATGCTTATAAAGAACGCTTCTAATGATTTCAAGAGCTCCTCCTCTAATTCATGAACCTAATCTCACCCAAATCCATTATAAAGCATTTTTTTCTCAAATTTGCCCTTCAACCTTGCTTAAACTCTAATCCGCTGTAATCCTAGACCCCATATCCTTCTTCTGCACCTACCTCTCGCCTTTGCTTATTTTTTTGGGGTTTTATTTTTCCAACATAAAATCGTCTTAAGATTTTTTATTTTCACATGTTTTTATCCGCGTTGTTTCTTCAAATTGGGCAAGACCTAGAAATTGATTATTTAAAATTATTATTTTTTGTTGAAGTTGGTGTTTGGGGATTGAATTAGTTGTATATTAGAAGTTCCATTTTAATTGAAAATCATTTATAGATAAACTCAGTAGTTGGATCAAAATTTGTTTAAGAAGGTTGAAGAAGAGTACTTTGAATTTTTTAGTTGGATTAAACTAGAAAAATCTAAGGTTAATATTGTAAACTTTGGTTATTAATTTGTACTCATGTTCTCTAATCTTGAAATTGAGATAAAGGTTGTAGCACCCATGGTAGTTGGTTTTTGTCGAGGAAGAAGATGATTTTTTTTCTTTTTCTTTTTCTTTTTTCTTTTAACTTCATAACATGTGTCATGATTTAATTGGTGTGTGATATATACCTATTTAAAAGAAGTGGTCAATCAAAAAAGTGATATGTTATCGACACATTTTTGTTAGTTTGAGTGTATAAAATTAATTTCGTAATATACAAGTATGTAACAGAAATTTGGGGACAAACTCAAGTGGTAATCTACGTATTTCGCTATTAAAAATATGCTATTGCAAGTCAACTTAATTTAATAATATAACACATAGTAATATTATTATTAAACTCAAAGAAATATGTAGATGAGCCGGAATTACGAATAATGATTCTTTCCCATCTCGTCACTAGCTAAGATGATATGTCGATCTATGTTATAAATAGAACTCTATTTAAGGTGAATGTCTATCTTATAAGAAGAGTCTTACTTCAAGGCTAAGTCTTTTATCTTCCTATAAATAGAGGGGTCTTACCCCATTGTAAATCAACCCAAAAGTATTAATAAGAATACTCCTCTCTCTACTTTTCTCTCTATTGTTCTTGTTCTTGTATTATTGTTCTTGTTCTTATATTATTTCATAACACGTTATCAGCACGAGACTCTACCGTCTCAAGAATCTTCTCGAAAAAATTTAAGGTATTTCTCTCTTTCTAATTTGATTTTTTCGATTATGTCTGACATTATGAAAAGACAGTTCGTTGCCCTTGAAATTTCGGGCAAGAACTATATGACATGGGTGTTGGATGCTGAAATCCACTTAGATGCTATGGGTCTTGGAGACGCCATAAAAACAGAGATAAAGCATCCACCCAAGACTGTGCTAAGGCCTTGATTTTCTTGCGCCATCACCTTGATGAAGGTTTGAAAATTGAATATCTCACAGTCAAAGATCCACTTATCTTGTGGAAAGGCTTAAAGGAGAGATATGACAACCTGAAGTTGGTCACTCTGCCACAAGCACGATATGATTGGACTCATTTGAGGCTCCAGGACTTTAAGCCCGTTTCTGAATATAATTCTGCAATGTTCAGAATTACCTCCAAATTGAAACTCTGTGGAGATAATATCACTGATTATGATATGCTTGAGAAAACGTTTACAACGTTTCATGCCTCCAATATGGTACTGCAACAACAGTACAGAGAGAAAGGTTTCAAAAAGTACTCTGAACTGATTTCTCTTCTCCTTGTGGCTGAGCGAAACAATGACCTGCTCATGAGAAATCACGAAAATCGACCCACTGGGTCTACACCATTGCCTGAAGTAGATAAGGTGTATTCCCATTATGCTAAGCGTGGAAAAGGCTATGGCTTTAATCGTGGTCGTGGTCGTGATCGGGGTCATGGCCGTGGACGTGGACAAGGAAGAAATTTTCCTGGTGTTAGTCACCCCCCAAAGAGAGATAACCACCAAAAGCGGAAACAGAATTATGAGGATCCAAAAGCAAATAGTTCAGAAACTATGTGTTATCGTTGCGGTGGAGAAGGGCACTGGGCAAAAATTTGCCGTGTACCAAGACATTTGGTTGAGCTCTATCAAGCATCTCTAAAGAGTAAAGACCCTGAAACCAATTTTGTCTCTGACAACAATTTTGAAAACACCCACTTGGATGTGGCAAACTTCTTTGAGCACCCTGAGGGGAAAATAGACCACTTGATCGGTGACGGATCCATGATTAAGGATGATGGAGTTGTTTGATTTTATTTTACTTATTTGTATTAGCTAGTGGATAAACTATTAGTCATTAGTATCAGCTCGTATTAGTTAGTTTATGATATAATGTTAGTATTAGTTCTTTAGAATGTTTCAATATGCTTAAATTCCGATTGTATTTTTATTTTCCAGCAAAGTTAATCGATTAACTAATAAAATTGACTATCTAATATTTTGTATTAAAACTGGAATTTCCGCAAGCTAAGATATTCGAATATCTGATTTAGATATTCGAATAACCTGATTTAGTTATTCGAATAACCTGATTTAGTTATTCGAATAACCTGATGATTGTTTACTAAGTTAGTCGAATAACTAATTAGTTATTTGACTAACCCATATTTCGCATTAAAACTGGATTTTTCCGCAAGGCAAGATAGTCGAATATCAGGTTTAGTTATTCGAATAACCTAATGACTGCTTCCCTAAAGTTAGTCGACTATCAATCCAGTTATTCGAATAACCTCAACAGATTTTGGAAATATTGTTTAAATTAAGAAGCAACGGATTAAATACACTGGTTTGTATAAAATTAATCTACATAACGTATTTAAGCAACTTTTGCAAACACACTCGTAATGTACTTAACAACTAACGTACTTACATGACATTTCAACTTGAAACATTGTACCCTATACAGAGATATTATTAACACAGTGTACTGTCACATGTCTGCATTGACTTATAAATGTACACTTCTATACTATTCACATATTCATGTCAATTGCTTAGTTCCAAATTTGTAATTATGTGATCGTCCATGATAATGTGCTAAATTATTCATCACATAACTTTTACACATTCTATACATATTACATACACTACTCGAGTTTTATGATACACTGTCATCTATTCACTGTATTACCTGTGTATATGTCCGTAACATACATGCGTGCACCTTTGTAACTACTGCACAATATAGTTTCCACTTCTATATGTTCATTCATTTATGCATCACATTCATGTACCACACACACGATACCGGAAAAGCAACTTTTCCCAAAATTAGGGGGAGAAGTTGGTGAAATTTTGTGGAAAAATGCATCATTATCTCATCTTGATCCAAATACCTCTATAAAAAGAGGTGCAAAAGATTATCCATTTGCAAATAATAGCAAATCAAATGCCAGACGCATTTACAGATTTGAAAAGGATAACAAAATCACATATCCCCGCAGTGAATGTGACAACATCTGACTCACGAATACATATTCATTATTGGAAGAATATGAACATGAAATTGGTATTGAATATACCACACTCACCCCTAGAAGGAGGTTTGAGATGATACCACACTCACCCCTAGAAGAAGGTTTGAGATGATGTCATTATTATGGCATGAATGGTCATTGGTCACGTACCTATTGTACGCCAAAATAATTTGTCAATGTGATTACCAAAGGACAATAATAATGCAAGAAACATATCTTGCATATAACTTTTGACATGACCATAATGGTATAACTTTCTCTTTAAAAGAGATATTCACCACATGGATGTTGATGAATTTGTGGTAGTACAAAATTAATTGAGAGCTCTAAAAAAGCCAATTACTACTATGTTGGAGAAACACAATTGATTACCAATAAGGTATTGTGTTGTAGTAAGTCTCAAAGAAACTTATTCAGTTTCCAAAGTATATGTGAAAGTGATTGATTATATTGAGACTTATAAATAAAGGAAAGATTTGATATCTTCTATTACTACAACTTGTAGCGGGATAATTTGTGTATGAAAAGCTACCCGCTTCATTCTCCAGTTTGTACTACTTGTTCTCATTAATTAATTGACCAACTAAAGAGTTCGGGTTGAATCCCATAAATTCTGGAAATATCAAAGGTGAATATGGGCCCATTCACCTGCCATGTATACCATATATGATGCATCTATGATATGGTTACATGCGCGATTGTTATTAACCTGCAGCCTGGCCGGTGCTTGCGAGGTAAATTGCTCAGTAATCTAACTTCGAGCATAATTTCCAGATTGTCTATTCAAGATCGTTCATCTTGATAAGTTGGTTTACATCATAGTTGGTTTAGCAAAATGATTTATTGAGTGCCTCCACTTAATAGCTAAACTATTGCTTATGAGAACAAAGTTATATATATCAGTTTGATATACGTTGTATAACAGAGTATATTATATTCTCCCCTCATAAGTGGTTCAGGGTCAGGAACCAAATAATTTCATCTTATTATTATTAATGTGCTGTGTATATTGACATGATAATGCACAAAGATGATTTCCCAGAGGTGAGGAAACATGTTAGTTTTCCTAACATGAGGGGGAGACATGATGAACACTTGAGAAAAGGTTACATGAGATGAATTATCATTTGTATATATAGATCCTCGAATATCATAATATGAACATGAAGTTCATAAAAGGATAATTCAATTGCAACATATTGCAAAGCATGCTACACCCAAAGAAAGTAACTATATTCTCACTGCAAATGCTCATATTAAGTCCTAGAAGGACAAAGTCTTGGATACGCTTAAAACGTATAGACAAATCGGTTTCAAAATAATTTCTTACTAAAGAAGATGAGCAAATGATCAAAGTGATCATAATAAGGAGGCAAGTGATCCAAAAGATCACACGACATAACACTTCATAAAATCTCATGAGAGATTCAGGTACCTGAATGTATGAATGAAGAGATCTCCATGTTATGTCTTTATGAAAATTTACTGGAACCGATATAAAATGATCGTCGACGACATCTATGATAGCGCTAAATACCGATGAGGATCTTATGTTTGTCGAATACAAACAAAATATTGACTAAATGGAAAAGATACAATTCAAGAAAATTGATTCCATATGAAAGACATGTAGTTTTGGACATGTAGTTCAAATACTTGAAAGTATAAGGTCAAAGGTATGTGTAATCAGTTTTCGATACTTTATTTGTTTAGCATGACATGAAAACTTGATGTGCATCTAAAGTTTATTATATGGCTTATATGACTTAACTTGAAAGATTTATGTTGCTTAAAGCATATACAATTCTTGGTCCTGAAGTACCACATCCTAAGTGCAATTTGTGTACATATGTATCTTGCTATAACTATGATAATGTGATGGCGAGGATATCCCTATGGAAGTATTGAAGAGTCATTCCACGACATTACATGAGGATGTTCATATCTATCAAGAATGATAATTTCAAGGTACGGAATATCCATTCAAGTCAATATGGTTGATTTATTTATCAAATATCTACTAACGATTTCTTGAAGCTAGTGCACAAGATTGGAATGTGAAGGTTCAAGGATGTGAATTGATGTTCTTTTTAGGGGGAGTTAATGCGCGTTGCACTCTTTTTCCCTTACAAGGTTTTGTCCCACTGGGTTTTCCTTGCAAGGTTTTTAATGAGGCAACAAATAGGCGTATTTCTAAACATATGTACTCTTTTCTTTTTCTAGAATTTTTCCCATTGGGTTTTGTTTTAGTTAAGGTTTTAACGAGGCACATTGTTGAATAGACATTCAAGGGGGAGTGTTATAAATAGAACTCTATTTAAGGTGAATGTCTATCTTATAAGAAGAGTCTTACTTCAAGGCTAAGTCTTTTATCTTCCTATAAATAGAGGGGTCTTACCCCATTGTAAATCATCCCAAAAGTATTAATAAGAATACTTCTCTCTCTACTTTTCTCTCTATTATTCTTATTCTTGTATTATTGTTCTTGTTTTTATATTATTTCATAACAATCTATATTTAGTAGCAACCATTGGTATTTTATCGTACTCATGATATTAAAGGAACAAAATTTATTCAATTGCTAGATAGACGAGTAGCCATTATGAAATTATTCGCTTGCTTTAAAAGAAAAAAAGAAGAATTGTCGTTTAGTTAAGTTAAGATAGGGAATAATTATGGTGGAATTGTTAAATCCAGTAGGAATAATTACACGTGTGGCAGGACCATTTGATTCTTCTGTCCTAATCGAGTTTCTACAAATTTGATTAATTTTAGCTACCACCCATCAAGATAGGGTTAATTACACAAATAATTATATAATTATCACGTTAAAGTCGTATAACTTTATTTTCACACATAAAAATTATATATTTATGTCTTTTTTTCTCTAAAGTGATATAACTTTAGCTTTTCATACAAAACTTAAATAACTATGATTTGTTTTACCAAAATTATATAATTATATTTTCTCACACAAAAATTATAAAACTTTACTAACTCACAAAAATCATTGTGATCGAAAAATATAAATTTCAAATAGTATTTTCTTATTTTATAGTTTTTTATTTTTTTAATTCAGCTTAATAAATAATAATCAAATTAAAATAGGAATGATTCAACTCGATTTTGCCACTCGATCTAATACTCATATATATAGATTAAAATAATACTAAAAGTGAATAGTAAATCCTTCAAAATATGATACTTCTATTGTTTATTTTAATTTTCGAAATTTTTATTAAAATTTATACCATTTTTATTTCAAGTGCTCTCTAATTGTACCTTTTATTTCTTTATTTTTCTTTATAAGAATCTCATGTATTCCGAATTGGATTTTTATGGGGAAAAAATTAACTTTTAGTAAATAGAAATGACCCAATTTTTAATTTATATATATGAAAACTTGGTCAGGGTAAGCCAGGTCGGGTTGACTCGTTTCTATTTTAATTGAATTATTATTTATTAGGCTAAAAATAAAAAATAAAATCTACAAAATAAGAAAATACTAGCGAAAATTATATTTTCCGATCATTATAATTTTTGTGAGGGCAAAAGTTTTATGATTTTTGTGCAGAAAACATAATTATATGATACACAAAAAATTTATAGTTAAATAATTTTGTGTGAAAAGACAAATTTATGACTTTAGCGAAAAAAATATAATTATATAATTTTTCTATGAAAAATAAAGTTGTATGACTTTAATGAAAAAAATCATAGTTATATGGCTTTTGTGAAAAAATAAAATTATATAACTTTAATTAAAAGAATCTATAATTATATTATCATTCGTAAAATCAATCCCACCAAGATAAGATGTAACCTTCAATTCACAAGGCTGGCTTCATCAATATTCTATTATATTAGAATATGTTGACTGATGGGTATAGATCAGAACAGCAGTAGTAGTTTTCATTGAAATTTCTAATTACTCTTTATGGCAAAGACAACAATAAATTGTTGAGATGAACAGGCAAATTGGGAGGCCCCCCGCCCCACGATCCCCTTTCCCTACCAACAAATACATCCATACATACTTTGAGAGTAAATATATGGCATGTTTGTCCAAACTTTTTCAATTTTTTTATATTTTTTTTAACGAAGTGTTTTGTCAACTTTTTAGAAGAAAAAAATTATTTTAAAGGAAAAGCAGAAAGTAATTTCTTCCTAAAAGTATTTTAAAAAAAATATATACTTAAAATACTTTTTTTAAGTTCGATTAAATACTAATTACAACATAAAAATAATTTTCAATTAATTAACCAAATACAAATTGAAAAATATTTTTGAAAAAATGAACTTACAAAAATAAGCTGATTTTTTCAGCTTGACCAAACAAATTATTAGGTGAATTCAAGATTTAGATTTCATCGGTTCAACTTATAAAGTTTTAGCATTCAATCTATAACTTCCTCCATTCACTTTTACTTGATAGATATACCAAAAATATATTTTCATTTTTTACTTTGTTTTACGCATATAAAAAAAGGACAAAAAATTCATGTTATACCTACAATATTTATTACTCATTTCAAATTATTTTCTCAAACCCAAAAAAATATGCATCAATTAATATAGTTATCATGATAAATTATGCATTTTATTTATTATTATTTTTTAAGGGACGTGAAATATCAAAATGTTCCAAGTAAAAGTGAACGGATAGAATATATTTTTTGAAATAATGGATTCATAATCTAATGCTTATTGAAATTTTCGTAATTTTTTACTTATATATTTACATTTTATACCCTTCCTTTTACCTATACTAAAGTTCGTATATATAGGAATAAAGTTCGTATATATACTAGTTTTTTCATACCCCATCTATAAAATTATATTGAGTTTGTTTATATGTTTATGTTTTGTATAGAAAATATTGGGTCGAATTGAACCCGACGTTTAATTTCTACCTCCTATTCGGTCTAGGCGTGCAGTAGTATAGTAGAAATCCCCAACCCCCCACTCCCAACTACCCATATTATCACAACTTGTGTACCAAATATCTCTAAGTTAGCTTCCCAAATTCCCACCAAAACCTAATGGTTTGATATTATGTAAACTACTATTCTATAGTCTTAAAAGTCCATTGCTGCTTCCAGCAAAAGTGTAAAATTTCAATATTTTTTCTCTAATAAAGACTTGGCGAAAAGGGAAAGGAAGACAGAAGAATATTAAATGTTTCAAAATGTTTACTTGTCTTGATAGGTTTTGGTAGAAGCCACGTTTGAGCTTTTAGAGTCTTTAAAAATGTACATGAAATATCAGTTCTAACTAAGACTTACAAAAATAAAGTAATATTTTGTATTATATCAGTTTTAACTTGCACGACTCTTTTCATAAGGTCCCACTTTGCTCCACCACATAATTAAATTCAAAGTTACTTCATTTTAACACATGAAGTTTTTAAACAAGTTGTCGTTCAACACATGCGGCGGCCGGCAGCAGCAGTTGAGCGTCAACCGGACATCATGCCCAGGTCATTGTAACTTCTAAAAACTTTTCGCTAGTTATCCCTTTTTGTTTGTGAAAATAGGATATACTAATGATTTTTCGTACTGATAACTAAAAATAATCAACGTTTATAAAAAATAATTATTATTTTACTATAATACAGAAAGTTTCAGCATAATACACTAGAGATTGATGCACATATGTATGAACCTCCAGCATATTATGTTGGAACTCAAACACACAGAAAGTTCCTTTATAATATACTAGATATTGGAGCACTTGTGTTTGAACTTACAGCACATTATGCTAGACTCAGTATACTATATTGGAACTTCATTATATTGAACAGTGTTTTCTTCAGATTTATCTTCACATTAAAATTACTAAATTTTAGTTACTTTTAAAATAGTGTTATTTTTTAATTATTACTTGTAAATCTGGTTATTTTTGAATTTCAATCACTTTTTATGATCTAAACAACATTCGAAAGTAAACTTAAATCTTATGAGAAAAATATTAGACCACGGTCTAAAATTTCATAAATTATTGTTAATGTTAGACCACAACCAAATGTTTTATAATTAAAAAAAGAAAAGAAAATATCATTTTATACCTATTAAATTTAAATTATTTTTTCTTAAATATTCATACTTAAACTATTTACTTTTACTACCTATACAATCAATACTATTTAACTGCCCACATTAGTAATTGTGTCAAAATCCTTTTACACCATAATTAAAAAAACGCTTAGCCTCTAAATATGTTTACAGGGATGGGAATACAGTTGCGCTTGCGCATTGAGACGCCGTGTTATGGGCTCAAGATGGAAGGCTACACCAGCATGTGAGATTTACTTTTAATTTCTCGGCATGCCTTCCGAGTAATATCCGTTGATAAGACACTACCAAGAGATTCGGTAACATGAAGGAAGAAGTAAAAGAGATAGAGTTCCATATCGTGGCATAAATTCATCCTAACATTCATGAGAAGTAGAGGCGGATGGAGGGTGGTGGCTATGGGTTCAGTTGAAACATAACTTTTAAAACTGGGTAAAAATTTATGTGGAAATTTGATTGGAGGTTGTAATTAAAGTTTTAGTTAATTTTTGGTGGAGATTTTATAGTAAATTTTAGAAATTTGGGTTGAGATATAGTTGAATAAGAGAAGAAGCGAATTTGTATTGTATACCCAAATAGTATACATATGTGCCATTTTAGTATACAATCCATTCCAACTATATATCCTATTAGTATAGCTATATACTACATTGGTATCATATGTTAGTTGAATTATTTTTTGCTTGTATTAGCCGCATTTAATTGGTACAATATTTGATTTTCTTTTAATAATAGTAATATAGTACAATATCTTGAAATACCTTATTATATTAATATGTGATACACTATTTTTTTATTTTTCTCTTTATGCATGTGTATTATGTAATAGTAGTATAATCATATAGTTGCCAGAAATTAACTGGTAAATTTGTATACCATGTGTGAGCACGTGATTTTTGCCTCATTAAAATTACTCCTACAAGATTCTCAGACTTATGATTCCTCCTTTTTATTATTCAATTTTAGGATTTAATTGCGCATATTTGTGTGTATTTTCATTGGTGCATGCACGGCAAGTCACAAAAAATAATACAAAAAAATTACATAAGCATTTAGGATTTGATTTCACATATTTTTGTTAGAATTAACTGGTAATTAGGGCTTTGTTTTGCGAAATATAAAAATCACAAAACAGTAAGTATTTTATTTTTGGTGTTGTTTAATTTATATTTTCAAAATTGTTAATTTTCACGTTTAACTAGTTTAGGTGATTGTTAGTCTAATTTAGTATTTAGATTAATAAGAGTTTTAAAAATAAACTAGAAAGATTTAAAAATGAAAACGAAAAAAAAAAGAGGGTTAAAAGGAATTAGATCAGGATGGCCACAATTGGGCTAAACCTGGGTGGACTAAATCCCCTTACCCGTCCGAAATGCCCCGAAAAAATCGGCACAACCCGTCTCTGACCCGAGCTACCATGAGAGATGCCCCAAAACAACGTCGTTTTGGGGCCATCAATCTCAGCCGTTCATCAGCCATAATCCAACGGCCTGGGTTCGATGAGTTGATCAAACCCTAGAGACAAATAGCTTCTTCTCGTAGCCTCCGTCTCCACTAATACGGCGCCCTATAGACGTCGGCCGAAAATCATCTCCGCCGGTGGTAGAGCTCCGATGCTTCCCAAAAATACACCCCTGACTCACCGTGCCCTCCTCTTTCCGATGCCCTAAGAACCAAGCCTCAAATGTGATCCAATCTCCTCGAATATTAAAATCTTTGGGCACCGCTTTTGCCTCCCACGGCGGCACCACCGCCAGAACTTTTCGAAAATAACACCTTAGGTCCCTTACCCCATCCTCATGACTGGTCCTTGTTCAATTTCCTTCAAACCTCCGGCCATTTCTTCGAATATAAGTTCAAAACACTGACCAAATCTTTGAACTCCCTGGAATCCCTTGAAACTGATACCATGTGACCTCCTCACCTCCCCCTCCATAAATCCATGATCAGCGACTTCGAGTACAACTGAACCTGGCCAAAAATCAAATCGAAATGGTTTGAAACCCAAACCCATCCCAAACTAACTAACCTTACACCTGATACCCTCCCCCCCCTCTCAAATGGTTGCTCAGCTTTCTCAAAAGGCCAAAGACCTTCCCAGATTTTGAAACCAGAAATGGTTGGAAACCATGAAGCGCGAAGGTCCAAGGTTTTTAAGGTTGCGATGTTAAGCTAAGTTCCTTGTTTTCCTTTCGTTTTCTTTTAATTTTCTTTGTTTTTTTTATGTGAGTACATGATTGTTCTACTTGCTTGTCCATGATAATCTTCTGATTAGGTAGTTTGTTTTTATCCAGAATCATGTGGCTTTTGTTTTAAGTCTTTGATAATACGTTCTAAATGATCCCTTTACCAATAGGATTTCTAGATGTTCCTTGATTAATTTGAATTATTCTGTTAGCTCAAATTGTTAATTTCTTCCCTGGTTTAATTTTTCCTTTTCGTTTCAATTTGATTAATGTTCATTTGTGATAAACCTTGTGTTTGTTTCTGAAGTATGTGCTGGTTAGCTTTATTTGCCTCTGATTAATTCAGTCCCATATTTTGGTACATGTCTAAATCTGCATGTATATATGTATTTCATTGACCTGTTACAGATCAACTTTGACCATTTTTTGTATTTGCCTTTTAGTAGTATAGTGTAGTCCTAAATTTAATAGTTAGTAATGCTCAACTTGCTTAAAACTCGACCCCAACTGATAATGAGACCATGGTTTACGGCCTTGAGTAATTGACCATGGTCAATTTCTGACCAAATGGATAGGCGCCAGGATAGAAATACATAGTTCAGGTAATTAAGAAGGAAAGACAGGGGTAACATGGGTATTTGGGCATAAGAATCGTGTAATAGATTCGTGGAACCTTCTGGTTGGAGGTTCAAAATATAATTTCTGGTAACGTTTCTCTTAAAACTTGAGGCACAAGTTAAAAAACAAGGGACCAATTAAGCAATTTTGGAAAATGGGGAAGGGACTAATAAGAAAATAAGAAGAAACGAGTTTCCCTAAGGCATTGGTTATAATAAGCATCTTATTGTTTCAAAGAAAATGGAAGGAAGTTGAGAACACCATCTAAAAAATTCCCTGAAAATCCTAAGCTTTTCTGGCAAAAAATCTCCTAAAATAATAAGAATTCTGTTCATTATAAGATGAAGATGACTCGAAGCATATGCATTTAGGATGTTAGAGTCTACTTCGGGCATTGATCACAGGCTGGTTTGCTTTGTTCGAGCTATAGGATTGGAACTTGTATTGTTGTTGGTGTTTCAAAACCTTCCTGAGTTTCCTGATACTACTCCTGGGTCTTAATTGGTTAGTGTGCTGCTGTTTGTTACTTCTCGCTTACCTTACTCATAGGTGATTTCCTCTTTGCTGTAATTCCAGGTGCTTATTCCCACTCAAGAAATCTGGAAATGCACAGCTGTGTATATGCATGGTCACATTTGATAATGAAGATATTTGTATTTTGATGTTAATGTTATAGCTGCAAATGTTACTAGTTTAGTGGTATTTAATACATTCATCTCATTTAGTTGGTGTTATACTATGTATTTACATTTAGACTATGCCGGACTGTTTCAAATTATTTGGACAGTTAGCTTTAAGTTATTTAAATTTCAGTAGGTTGAAAACATGGTAGTGAATAATTTGCCTATTTTTCCTGTTTGATTCAGTAATAGGGAGTCATCATGTGTACACGATTCTGATTGATAAGTCCATCAGTTTGTAGACGTTGAATTCGAAACCTGAGTTTTAGCATATTGATTCACTAGTATGGAAAGTCACTACCTGAATTTCCCTTTGTCGAATGTCTTTAATACGTTAAAAATGATCAACTATGAGTAATCTCAACAGCTGTAACATAACGATTTTGGAAATGCTATCCTTGCCTTGTAGTTAATTTGTAGTTTCAAATTTCTGGGCCCAACTTAAGGCCCAAATCATTGTAATTGTGAAGAATAAAAAATATACTTCTCGGCTAACTGCCTTCATTAATAAGGCTCAATTGCAGAAATCAGCCATCAAATGCTGAAGATATACATTGCTGGATGTTCCCTTTGGATAAACCATTAGCATACAAGTAATTAGGACTTCTTTTTTTATTTAGCTACACGTATAATAGAGAATCATTGTCCCTTTAGGTTGGATTTTCTAAAAATAAAAATGAGTGTGCCACGCTAAACAAAAATCATAGGCTGCGTGGCCCTCTAATTGTAATAAAATGCTCGGAAATCTGGGAGATGTCGTTTAGTGAATTTCACGGTTTTTCCACGAAGTTCAAAATGCGAAGTTGCTTTATGCGCGTTGTTTTAATAATGTATCTTCCTAAATTCGGGTGCGCATTTATGTGACCCAAATCCAAATCTCAACGATGCTAATACGTGTCGAGAACCCAGGTGCATTTATGTGATGTGGTTCGAGACGTGTTTTAATAACGTTGCAAATATTCCTAAAAAAATAAATAAAGCGGTTAATAATTTTAAAATTGCACTATAAGACTAAAATGTGTTAAAATCAAAATTTTAGCCAATTGTAATAGTTTAAACGACCGTGCTAGAACCACGGGATCCGAGGGTGCCTAATACCTTCCCTCGGGTCAGCATAATTCCTTACTTAGAATATCTGGTTCGCAAACTCCATTTGGGCATTTAAAATTTTTCTCGATTTGGGATCTAAATAAACCAGTGACTTGGGACACAAAAAACCAAACATATCCCAAGTGGCGACTCTAAATCAATATATAATCCCATTTCGAATAATGTCACTTTAATTGGAAAAAACTTCGTGTAAAAAGAAGGTGTGATAGCTCTGGCGACTCTGCTGGATATAGAAACCAGAATCTCTAGTTCAGGGTTCAAGAATTCGAGCTTAGAATAACTGTTACATTCGGCTTCGTCTGGTTTGATTACATGTTCTATGCTAAGTGCTAAATGCTTTACCGCTTTGATATATCTGATCTGTACATATAAAATACTACGAAACCCTTCACTTCTTACCTCCGGGGATGTGCTTACTGGTTGAGACTCCCTATTCTGTTAGCGTCATACCTGAAAATAAGGAAGAGGCCGGACAAGTTACTAAACTGGATGGCCTTTTGGTTCCCGGTACGTATCCCCCTCCTCGACTCGAGTTGTCCGCTCTGGTGCATAGTCTAGACCCTATACCAAGGTTTTAACTTAGAATAACTTGACCTCATACGGAATCCCTAGTAGAAACGCTTATTTGCATCATGCATTTGACATAGGGGACTCAAAACAGGGGATGGGTCCGTCTAGGACAGGTGACCCGAAATAAAAGACTATCCTGATGCATATTACGTGCTACTTGTGCATTTATTTGCCTTGGACCTGCATATTGACCGGCTTGTAAATAAAGAGAAAATTTGAGAGAATAAAAGGTACTAGAGCTACTGAGATTAATCATTTGTAAAAACCAATGCTCAAATAGCACCGAATGCTGTCGGATTTTTCAAAATAAAAAAAAATACATAACAAAGGGAAAAGAAAATGGGAATTTTTCAATAATATTTTTTGGTTTTGATAAATTGTTTTGCCCCAACTATGCTGGTTTGATTCTCGTCGGGAGCGAGATACATAGGCAATCCCCATCGGGTCTAACCTCTCTTTTGCAAAAACAACCAAGAAAAGAAAAACAAATGTCCGATTTTATCCACTTGTTTCAAAAGTAAATCGGGTGATGCCATTACTACCAGAAATAGCTGAATGTTACCACAAGGGATGCCGGAAGACTAATCATGCGCTAATGGCCACCCCTGAATCTTATTTTTGACCGGCGAGCGTGCACATCCTTAAAACCTTCCTTTGGAAGTGCTGCAATGTCGTATTTGCAAAACTGGGACCTGATTTTAAGAAATAAATTTCATAAAGGACTGCTTTTTATATTTTTCTGGAGTCAATTAGTCAAATTTTGGAGATACTAATCACCTTAATAAATATGATGAATGAGCACGATAATGTTCATGAACAAAATTGCCTTGGAGCTGCGACTGTGGTGGAATGACCTGGGGGAAGCAGGGCAAAACAAGGTAAACGTGCATCTGGGAGGACTTACGGGTTTGCTAAAAATTAACCCAAGGGGAGATATCGTAAAAGCACTGAGCACATTTTGGGACCCGTCTCACAATGTCTTCCACTTCTCGGACTTTGAACTCACACCGACATTGGAGAAAATAACTGGATACATTAGGACCCCTACCATTCCTTTGAGAAACCAATACCTGATTACGCCAATAGCCCTTGTTGTGCACAAATTCCTAGACTCCTTGAAAATCAGTAGGAAGGTTCACAATCCGGACCTGTCAGATGGCTTCTGCACCCCGCAGTTTATATATAAGAGGTACAGACATATAGGGGAAATCCGCTCAAATGGGAGGAACACCAATGTTTTGCGTTCATGATATTTTTCTTGGGTCTTTTGGTGTTTCCGCGAAAGGACGGGAATATTGACATATGGATAGCAGGGTTCGTTTGCACTTTAATGACTCAGGCCAAAAGTACCCTCGCTCTAATGATCTTCTCCGAAATATTCTGTGCTCTCACCACCTGTAAAGAGGGAGGGGACTTCTTCAAAGGATGTACCTGTTGTTGCAAATATGGATGATCGAGCATCTATGCCACCGGCCTCGGTTCATGAATTATGGGTCACCAACAAAGAGTTGCATAGAAGAATTCTGTAATAGGGTTTATGGGTTTAGAGTACCTGAGGGTGTCACAGAATGGGTGTCGCATCTTCGGGTCATCACTTTAAATCAGATAGAGTGGACATTTGGGTGGCTCCCTGTGGATGAAGTTGTGTATATGCCAGCCACCGGGCCTCATTTCCTTCTGACAGGTCTCCGAAGTATCCAGTCCTATGCGCCATACAGAGTACTAAAACAATTAGGTAGATGCCAAATGATCCCCAAGGATGAGGATATTAGTCGTCACGCGGTTGAGATAAGCCCAAATGGTCAATTATCTGAAGTCGTCGTACGTCAGATCTGGAGTGAATGTCAATACTTGACAGCAGGTACTCAAGTACGCGACATATCTAAAGGCGAGGTTGCACCAGGGTATGCTGCTTGGTACAAAAGAGAAATAGATCCTGGAAGGCCGGCTAAGAGACCACATCTCCAAGAATTTGCTGAAACGTCACAAGAGCAATGGGATTGACTAGCCAAAGAAAATGAATATAAGACCACTATAGGAAGATTGGAAAAGCAAATCAAAGATCTGCAATTTGAAAGTAGTTTGCAAGCTACGACAAGTGAGGGACAAAAGAAGATATTAACCAAAGAAAATGAAGCATTACGAGCCCAAATCCAAAAAATGAAAGCAGCCAAAGAAAATCCCCCCATAAGCACAAAAGATGAAAAACTCATAGAAAATTTGCAGCGGAACGTAACCGAGTATGGGTTTGACTTAAATAAGGCGGAAGGTGAGCTATCCAGGGTTCGGAAGCAATTGGTTAAAAGTGCAGAAGAACGAACCTTCATCCTTGAGCAATTAAAAGAAGGGCATAACAATGAGATTGTTGGTTTAATGCGGAGGGTCATCATAACTGAGAACATTGTGGACCAAGCAAGCCGGGGACTTCAAAGCCGAAAGAGAACATTGTTATGCCATGATAGCAAGGTTGGAGATGGATTTGCAGCAGTTCCAGGAGCTGAATCAGGTAGCAGAGCGAACTCTAGAGGCAAGAGCCGAGCAAATTGGGTGTTTATTGCAAGAAAAGGGTATTATTACGGAAAGGATACGGGCAATCGCAGATTATATCACCATAAAGTGCAACCTTTGCGAGGATATGACGAAATTCATGTTCTTTGCCACCACTATGACTTTTGTTTGGCAAGTGATGGAAGACCTCCACCATATCCAAGGGAGTTTAGCACGCAAGCCTGCGGCAAGGCCGAGTGATGCCCCCAAGTTCCAAAAGCAGTTGAAGTCTTAATGTATTCATGATTTCTGAAAAATTGTATTTTTCTTAAAAGAGTCTATCAGTCTGTATTTTCTTCTACGCACCATTCGAGTCTGTAAGTTTTATTGTGTCTAAGTCTGTTAGTTGCCTTTAACTTTTTTAGCTTTTGCAACCAAAGTTCGCCTTTATAAGAACTGAAAATCCCAAAATGTCCTGTTATTTCCATCACATTTTTCTCATAAACTACGCTCGGTCTAATTCATGCGGAAACATGATACGTAGGCAATCTTCATAGTATTCGACCATATTCTTAAAAGAGGAAAGCTAAAAAGGAAATAAAAAGTAGAAACCAAAAGGAATTTCGGAATAAATGTCGGGACGACTCATGCGACCATTGCAAACATATAGACACCTGTTAACTATGTAGGTGCATCATACCCAATATGTGATTCCCTGTTTTTTATCTATACCAACCTAACCATTTGTAATTCTAGTTTCCAGTCACAGGTTTTTAGAACAGTGTTTGGTTTGTGGTAAACTGGCATCGCATCGATACTTCACCAGATCAAAAGGAAGCATAGAAATGTCATCTGAAATGACTTTGCCAACAATGCCCATCTTAGAGGATAGCCCAATTGCAGGGATCCCGGCCTCAGAATCTGCGAGCAGCTGAAGAAAACAAGATCCTTCGACTTAGAGTTATGGAGATGTGGGACGCTTGGACAAATGGAAGAGAGCCACCGAGAGCCATCCCTGGATTTCATGAGCTATACCCAAGGTCGGGGGGTACCTCTTCTGTTCCCATTAACCACCCAAACATCCTTTTGGGACAACCTATTATACCAGCTAACTTTGTCGGTGCACCTTCTGAAGTCTGCCCTCAGGTGTTTACATCCGGCCCAGTTCCTAATATTTTTACGGCTCCTCCATGCGCAGCCGCCACACAGCCCGCAGTGCCGAGACCCATGTTTGTTCCCATGGCCTTCACATTCCAAACTCCTAATTACCATACTGAGCCTCCCCCAAACTCCACATAATCGTATCCTCAACCAGCGCATGAGCTCACACCGGTGCAGGATAAAAATCCTAAAATGCCTGAACAAGATGAGATAGCAAGAAGGATGAAAAGCCTTGAGAAGAGCTTAAAAAATATGCAAGGCTTGAGTGGGAAAAAGAGCGTGTATTACACAGATCTGTGCAAGTTCCCGCATGTACATCTTCCCCTGGGATTCAAAACACCGAAGTTTGAAAAGTACGATGGTCATGGCGACCCCATTTCTCATTTGAAAAAATTATTGCAACCAATTGCATGGGGCGGGTGAAAAAGAAGAACTATTGATGGCGTACTTCGGGGAGAGTTTGGTACGCATCGCTTCTAAATGGTACATGGACCAGAATATCACTCGATGGCGTATTTGGGATGATCTCGCCCGGTATTTCGTAAGGCAGTTACAGTATAACATTGACATTGCCCCGGACAGGAATTCTTTGGCCAACCTAAAAAAGAAACCTTCAGAAAGTTTTAGAGAATATGCTGACAAGTGGCGCGAACAATCGTCAAGAGTAAAACCTCCCATGGATGAGACAGAAATGGTCACTATTTTTCTCCAGGCACAGGAGGCGGATTATTTCCAATATATGATATCAGCAATGGGCAAACATTTCGCGGAAGCAATCAAAATTGTTGAGATGTTAGAAAATGGCATGAAAACAGGAAGAATTCTGAGCCAGTCAGCCATAAGAGTGACCTCCTTGGACATACAAAGCGGGGTAGGAGGAGTCGCAAGAAACAGAAAGAAAGAAGAAGCTTTAATGGCAGCCACCAGCATGAGAAGACACTATTCCCCCAGGCCCATGTTTTCAAAAAGGACCTCTCAACACTATTATCCCCGTCAAGACATGCATTATGTTCCACAACCATATGCAATTATGAATGCCCAGCCATTCGCTCGACCATAACAACAGATCAAAAGAAACCAAGCCCCGAGAAATTAGCCTCCTCAAAACCATTATTCCCCGCCCTCCCTGAAATAATTTCCGTCCCAGGGAGCCGACAAAAGACAAAACTTTACACCGATAGGGGAGTCTTATTACAGATTATTCCCATAATTGGTCCAGATGGGACTCTTGCAGCCAATGGCCCCGAACAGGCAGAACCCTGAGTCACCTTCCTATCAACAGGGTATACGCTGTGCTTATCATTCAGGAGTCGAAGGTCGCGACACCGAAAACTGTTGGACTCTGAAAAGAGAAGTGGAGGATCTAATAGAACAAAGAAAAATAGTGCTAAGAGATGAATATGTCCTGAACCTAACCAATAACCCATTACCGGCTCACAATAATGGGCCAATCATCGGGATGATTTGTGGGGACAAAGAGTTCGACCCTGCTTTTAAAGCCATAATAGCCATTGTTGATGCAGACATAAAACTAAAGGCTACCCCCAAGAAGGTTGAGGAAAAGGAAATGAGTGAAGCCAAGAACCTTGATACAGAGAAAAAGGTTGAAATTAAAACTGAGACGACACCTGCCAAGGAAACCATCCTTTACATTCCACGAGGTCGCCAAGAAAAACAGCCAACTCTGAGTCCCCCAAGAAGATTTCAATTGAACAGGACAATGTATGTACCCAAGGGAGCTTATGTGGTACATGGACCGATTAAACCGCCAAGGCCGAATGAGCTCGTGTTAATCAGTCGTGCGCCTCAGAAGCCGATGACAGACCCTTCTGCAGTCCCATGGAACCTCCAAGAAACAATAGTCACTCACAAAGGCAAGGAGATCACCGGAAAAACTCAAGAAGGTTACCCTGCAAAGAAATATTTGGACTTGGAATAAGTAAACAATGCCACCAAAAGGCGATTCCCACCTAATAAGCCTGTGAATGCCGAAGAGGCAGAGGTCTTCTTTCGAAAGATGAAAATGCCAGATTATGAGGTAGTGACCAGCTCCGGAAGTCTCACGAGCAAGTATCTTTATTATTATTGCTGATAAATTATCCAGAGCACCAGAAAGTGTTGGCCAAAACCTTGAATGAAACTTACGCGTCGGTTCAAACCTCCGTGGAACAACAGGAGAAAATGGTGGAAAGACTCTTCTCTATTAATCAGGTTACATTCAGCAAGAATGATTTGCCTCCAGAGGGAGCTGCCCATAACAAAGCCTTGCATCTCACCATCACATGCGAAGGCTATTATGTCAAAAAAGTAATGATAGATGGAGGTTCCGGGGTGGATATACGCCCACTGTCGACATTGCAAAGAATGGAGATCGGAAAAGAGAGGATCCGTTCCAACAATGTGTGTGTCCGAGCTTTTGATGGAATCAAAAGAGACACCATAGAGGAAATTGACTTAGTATTGGCCATCAACCCGGTCGATTTTGATGTGACATTTCAAGTATTAGACATGGACACATCCTAAAACTATCTCCTAGGAAGACTATGGATTCACACGGCAGGAGCGGTGCCTTCTACTCTGCACCAAATGTTGAAATTCGAACATGAGAACCAGGAGATTGTGGTCCACGGAGAAGACGAACAGTAAATTTACCGTGATCCTTCTTTCACTAGGCTTTTGAAATTGTGGTAGCTGATCAACACAAAGAAGGCAAACCATTTCCCCAGCCTTTCCTCTCCAGTGCCTCAATCATGGTGGCGAGAGAGATGATACGCCAAGGGTTCAAACTAGACAAGGGGAAGTTCTCTACAAGGCATAACTAAGCCGATCGTTTTGCCTACCGCAAAGAATCTTTTTGGGCTAGGTTTCCAGCCAACGCCGGAAGATATCACCTTGGCCAATCGTAGGAAACGTCATGGATGGGCTTTGCCACAACCCCTACCCCACTTGTACAAAACATTTGTGAAGCCAAAGTACAGTGAGGAAGAAGAAGAGGAAACCTTCACAGCAGAGGAAATTGAAGAGATATGTGGGGCCATGATGAAATTATTGTATGAAGCCAACATGGTCCAGCTGGGAGAAGGCTCAAGCACTGCTGAGGTGCTTTACATGGGACCGGATGCCAAGTTGCAAAATTGGAAGGCCACGCCTCTCCCAGTCAGGCAGGAGGCCCAGTAGTCATGCCTTCCCACCTTTTCTTGCATCACCAGTTATTTCAGGGTGTACATCGGGTGTTTTTCTTTAGTATTTTTGTCCTTTAAATTCCAAATATAACCCTGTTGTTTTTTCAAGAGATGAAATCAATATTTCATCGTCTACACTCCTCTATTTTTCTAATTTTGTTTTTCCTCTATTTTTATTTCTTTTCTTTCAGTTCCAATAATGCGGCTTTAAATAATATGACATGCTCACGGACTTCATGCCCCGGTCCGAACATGCTGCCCATTTGTGAAATAATGAACCAAGAATCAGAGTATGATGAAGAAGAGGCTTTTAGGGAAATTAACTGAGAGTTGTAACATTTTGAAAATAAATCTAAGCCGAACTTAAACGACCCGAACCAGTTAACTTGGGTAGTCCCGGCGAAATCAAGAAAACTAAAATAAGCATCCATGTGAATAGAGACATCCGGGACTCACTGGCCCAACTTCTGTTGGAATTCAAGGACGTGTTTGCTTGGTCTTACGATGATATTCCTGGGTTGAGTGTTAATTTGGTGGTTCATAAGTTTCCCACATACCCCAAATGCCCTCCAGATCAACAAAAACAAAGAAAGTTCAAACCTGATATCAACGATAGGATCAAAGAAGAGATCAAAAATCAGTTAGAGGGGGGTAATCCGAGTGGTTCGATACACTACATGGTTGGCCAATGTGGTCCCAATACCAAAGAAAGATGGGAAAACTCGAGTATGTGTAGACTACAGAGATTTGAACAAGGAAAGTCCCAAAGACAACTTCCCTTTGCCTAACATCCACATTCTTGTTGACAACTGTGCCAAGCACGAGATACAGTCCTTTGTAGATTGTTACGCAAGATACCAACAAGTATTGATGGATGAAGAAGACGCCAAGAAAATAGCCTTTACCACACCTTGGGGGACCTACTGTTACAGAGTTAGTCCTTTCGGTTTAAAGAATGTTGCGACAACAGATATGAGGGCTATGACCACCATTTTCCATGACATGATGCATCAGGAAATAGAAGTATATGTGGACGATGTGATTATCAAGTCCAAGACTCAGGGTGGTCATCTAAGGTACCTAAGAAAGTTTTTCAAAAGGCTTCAAGAGTATGATTTGAAATTGAATCCAGCCAAGTGTGCATTCGGGGTCCCGTCAGGCAAACTTCAGGGATTCATTGTCAGCCGAAGATGTATCGAGTTGGATCCGACCAAGATAAAATCCATTCGAGAGCTACCTCTTCCAAAAACTAAGAATGATGTAATGAGCCTGCTGGGAAGACTAAATTACATCAGCCGATTCATCACCCGGTTGACTTCTACATGCGAGCCTATATTCAAGCTATTGAAAAAGGACGCAACAATAAATGGACTGGTGAGTGTCGAGAGGCCTTCGTCAGATCAAACATTACCTGTCCAACCCACCAGTCTTGGTCCCGCCTGAACCGGGAAGGCCATTGTTTCTTTATTTAACAGTCATGGAAAGCTCTTTTGGTTGTATTCTCGGGCAGCATGACGCCACGGGAAAGAAGGAGTAGGCAATATATTATTCGAGCAAGACGTTTAACAGTTACGAGGACAAATACACGCTGCTAGAATGAACCTGTTGTGCCTTAACATGGGTGGCCCAGAAGTTGAGGCATTACTTGAAATCCCACACCACCTACCTCATAACCAGGCTGGACCCGTTTAGCTATATATTCCAAAAACCGATGCCCACAGGGCGATTTGCAAAATGGAAAATCCTGCTCACCGAGTTCGACATAGTTTATGTCACTCGTACCGTAATGTAGGCTCAAGAATTAGCAGATCATCTGGATGAGAATCCAGTTGACGATGAATATCAGCCTTTGAATACTTATTTCCTTGATGAAGAAGTGAATTCGGTGGAAGTAACATCTGAAGACATCCCTGCCTAGGGAATGATTTTCGACGGAGCAGTAAATGCGAATGGCGTAGGGATCGAGGAAATTTTAATCTCGCCCACTAGTCAACATTACCCGGCTACAGCAAGGCTCCAGTTTTTCTACACCAATAATACATCTAAATACGAGGCTGGCATCATGGGCATGAACATGGGGGACTCAGATGTTGAGGAATTATTAATCATGGGGGACTCAGATTTGATCATCCGACAAGATCAAGGAGACTGCGAAACAAGAGATGTTAAGCTCATCCCCTATCGACAACATGTGGAGGATCTCAGCAAACGGTTCAAGTCGGTACAAATCAGGTACATTCCTCGTTGTCACAATGAGCTAGCAGACGCACTCGCAACTCTGGCTTCCATGTTGCCTTACCCTGGAAACGCCTACATCGATCCTTTGGAGATCCAAATCAAAGATAAGAATGGGTATTGTAATGTGACCGAGGCAGAATTAAGCACCCAGCCCTGGTATTAGAGCATGAAGAGATTTTTGCAAACACAAGAGTATCCCGGGCAAGCTACCGGGGAGCAAAAGTAAACCATCCGATGGCACGCGAGTAGTTTCTTCTTGAGTGGTGATACCTTATACAAGAGGACCCTGGATCTCAACTTACTAAGATGTGTTGACGCCAAGGAAGCCGGAAGAATTATGCATGAAGTACACGCAGGAGTGTGTGGGCCTCATATGAACGGATATGTACTGTCAAAGAAAATACTTCGGGCAGGCTATTACTGGATGACCTTTGAGAAAGATTCCTTCAGCTTCATTCGGAAATGTCATCAATGTCAGGTGCACGGTGATTTGATTCATGCACTGCCAACCAAATTGCATCCTATGTTAGCACCATGGCCATTCGCTGCCTGGGGCATGGATGTCATTGGGCCGATTGAGCCAAAAACCTCAAATGGACATAGATTCATATTGGTTGCTATTGACTACTTCACAAAATGGGTTGAAGTCATCACTCTTAAGTCTGTCACCAAGAAAGCTATGGTAGATTTTGTGCATTCCAACATCATTTGTCATTACGGTATCCCCGCAACCATCATTACAGACAATGCAGCCAATCTGAATAGTCGTCTGATGGGAGAAATATGTGAGCAATTTAAGATAACACATAGAAACTCCACCCCTTACCGGCCCAAAGCCAATGGTTCCGTCGAAGCAGCTAACAAGAACATCAAGAAAATTTTGAGAAAAATGATTCAAAGCTCAAGACAATGGCATGAAAACCTGCCTTTTGCATTGCTAGGATATCGCACCACAGTGCGCACATCGGTAGGGGAAACTACGTACTTACTGGTCTATGGGACTGAAACTGTCATACCCACAGAAGTAGAAATCCCTTTGCTCGGGGTAATTGTCGAAGCAGAAATTGATGATAGCGAGTGGGTTAAAACTCGATTGGAGAAGTTGTCACTAATTGAGGAAAAACGAATGGCCGCAGTTGTCACGGGCAGTAATACCAACAAAGAACGGCCCGCGCTTATAAAAAGAAAGTACGCCCTAGGAATTTCGAAGTCGGACAGCTCGTATTGAGGCGTATACTCCCTCACCATCAGGAAGCCACGAGAAAGTTCGCTCTGAACTAAAAAGATCCGTACATTATCAGAAAGATATTACCTAAAGAAGCATTGTACCTGGGTGGCCTTGAAGGAGACGAACCCGATACAGCAATGAACGCAGATGCAGCAAAAAGGTATATGTTTGAACCCTTTGGTACAATGATTCTGGCCGGTTGAAATGACAAAGGCTTTCTTTCACACTACCCCAAATGCTACCAATCCTTCGCAAACCCCTCGAGCCGATTGCATTTTTGTTTACCCTTTTTGGAACCCAGAGTTGCTGTTCAACATTTTAAAAAAAAAAGAGGAAAAAATGAATGATTGAAAACAAAAGAAACAACAAAAAAATTAGTTTAGGAAACACTCATGAACTACGTCTGACTTGATTCCGAAAGGATACGTATGAGCCCCCCCTAAGGTTCAGTAATATCAAAATAAAACCCCAGTTCCCCAAGAAGTAAAACTGGGGCAGAAATGTAATAGTTCGGCCATAAACCCTCCAGAATGATTCCAAAGTTGTAAGTTTCCATCCGATCTCCTTGGATCAAGAGCCTGATCCAAGTCCTTCCAATCAATTGACCAAAACAAGGATGGGCTAAACACCATTGTTGGGGTTCGACACATTTCAAATTTAGAAAAATAAATGAGAGAGTCTTATTGATGAAAACCTTCAGGCACCATAAGGCGACGGTGAGTAGAGAAAATAAAAATGAGAGAGTCCGCTTAGTGAAAACTTGCAAAGAGCACTATCGGGCGATGGGAGAAGAGAAAGAGAGGTCGATTGGTGAAAACCCGCAAAAGGAAGTTGTCGGCCGAAAAGAGGAAATATTACCATCCAAACCTGAACAAGTTTCCACGGTTTTGATAAATGGAAATCAAAAAGCATAAATGGATGTGGGCCGGGCATCTAGTCCAAGAAGCATGTCGTTTCCATTTAAAGTCGGCACGCACTCCCAGATAAGTCCTCCCCTTTTCTCTAAAAAGAGACATACCTCTCTAAATCCATGTGTTTTCTTTTGTTGTTCTCCCACTCCTTTTCGATTTAACTTTGATGTCCTGACTATTTCGCAAGAGAAGGTAGTAGGATCGGTCTCACGGGTTTTCCCCTGTCAAGAACCAAAAGGAATATCCTGTATTAGCAGGCGCATTTAGCCAATCCCGGCTGATCATGGCAGCAGGCACTTCAAAAGCCGGAGAGTAGCAAAAGAAGATATTCAAAGTTGAGAGCCCACGAAGGCGAATGAAGATGGGAAAGGATAAGCCCAAGCAGGCTAATTGTTCCCACAAAAGTTCCCAAAAGGCAAGCCACGAAGTGGAAATCTAGACAAAAATCATAACTAAGGACCTGTAAAAGAGAAATCAATCTGAAAGATGAGGAACCCCCAAACAACCTACGAGGTGAAGTTCGGAAGTCAAGGGTTTCTTCCAATGGAAATAAGGCGGGGATCAAGCAAACCAATGCCACAAACCGATCACTGTTCGAACTAACAAATTGTGTTTAAAAATTTGAAACGGGTGTAATCCAAAGCTATGGGACAAGCGGAAAATGCAATCAAAGGGACGGCACAAAGGCTAAGAATAGCATGGCACCAATGATTAACAAAAGGGGAAGTTCTCTTCACATTTTTTCCTGCAAACTTATAAAAGAAGGAAGGGAGAATCATAAAACATGATAGCCGGGGACTCCGATCCCTGACTCCTTCCCCAGATTTAGGGCCACATCCCTATCCTTCCCATGTACAACTTATGGACCTTCTCGGCATAACCCAAGGATCAGACTCCACTCTCCCTATCACAGACCGAGAAATTTCTTTCTTTTGCTTCCCGTCATAACCTGGGGTTTATCTTTATATCCCTAGCATAACCTGGGAACCATTTCCTCTTCCCGTCCCCAGCATAACCTGAGAGCCCCTATTTTGCCTTTATTCCCCAGCATAGTCTGAGGGCTAAAGCCCTTCTGTCATTAGCATAACCTAAGGGTCTTTCCTTTCCTTCTCTATCCCCAGCATAGTCAAAAGAATCTCTGTGGCCTTTCACTCCCTACCATCCCCTGGCATAACCCAGGAATATTCCATTCAATCCCGGCATAACCCGTGGATCTCTCTAGCATAACCTAGGAGTTTTTCTTTCAATCTCGACATAACCCGCGGATTCCTATGGCATAACCCAGGAATTTTTCATTCAATCCCGAGATAACCCGCGGATATCCCTAGCATAACCTAGGAGTTTTTCTTTCATTCCCGGCATAACCCGTGGATTCCCCTGACATAACCTAGGAATTTTTCATTCAATCCCGGCATAACCCACAGATCTCCCTAGCATAACCTAGGAGTTTTTCTTTCAATCCCGGCATAACCCGCGAATCTCCTTAGCATAACCTAGGAGTTTTTTTTCAATCCCGGAATAACCCAACAATTTTCTATTCAATCCTTGCATAACCCACAGATTCTCCCTAGCATAACCTAGGAGCTTATTTTTCGAACACCGACATAACATGTGGATTCTCTTTTTATTCCAGCATGGACCCTTCATTCTCATCCCGGCATAACCCGGGGATCCTTCTCTTATCCTCAGCAGGAACCTTTTCTCCTTCCCAACATAACCTGGCAATCATTCCAAAGGATACCCAATCCCGACATTCATTTTTTTCAAGAAATAGCTCAGACTTGTGTTGCAAATAACTCATGAAATTTTTCCAGTGAAAACTGGGGCAGAAATTTCGTTCGCTTGTTTTTTATGTCAGAACAGGTTTCACCTCAAGACACAGGATTCGAGGTAACCGAGTGTCAATCAAATAAAAGAAGACAGCAAAAGGTGCAAACTCAGTGTGGTCAAAGGGAAAGGATGTGGACGACTCAAAGTTTGATTGAAGTCACAAGTCTTGTATGCCCTACTCCAGTCCAATGCTGAAACAAAGCCAGCACCTATAACGTGCGAGCGTCAAGATTTAGATTGAGGTCTACAGTGATATCAGCTAAGACTCGAGATCAGGTTTCAAGAAATGTATATATATAGGAATCTTGTAACACTTAGTTGATAGGCCTAGCTAGTTTAGCTGTTGATTTTTCCTTTGGTGTAATAAGGAGTCACTAAGTGGTAGCAACAACATCAGCAGTGAAATCACAACCCATGGTAGTCCTTGCTGCCAAACACTCCATAACTACACTGACCTGATTCCTTTATCGCCAAGGATATGTAGGCAACCTTTGAAGCAAGGTTCGGTCAGACATTTTTCTCAAAATGCTTCTCCTGGAGCTTTGAGTAGTCAAAAATCCCGCATAACGCTCATTTGTGTTTGACCGAAAACCCTTCGTATTTCCAGAAAGAGGGACAGCTGTGAGCACGTGATTTTTGCTTCATTAAAATTCCTCCTTTTTATTATTCAATTTACAATTTAATTATGCATAATTGTGTGTATTTTCATTGGTGCATGCACGACAAATCATAAAAAAATTACATACGCATTTAGGATTTGATTTCACATATTTTTGTTAGAATTAATTGGTAATTAGGGCTTTGTTTTGCAAAATATAAAAATCACGCAAAAATTAAGTATTTTATTTTTGGCGTTGTTTAATTTGTAGTACCAAAATTGTTAATTTTCATGTTTGATTAGTTTAGGGGATTGTTAGTCTAATCTAGTTGAATTTAGTATGTAGTTTAATAAGAGTTTTAAAAATAAATTAGGAATATTTAAAAATGAAAATGAAAAACAAAACAAAGAGGGTTAAAAGGAATTAGATCAGGCTGGCCACAATTGGGCCAAACCTGGGTGGACCAAATCCCCTTACCCGTCCAAAATGCCCAAAAAAACCGGCACAACCCGTCTATAACCCGAGCTACCAAGAGAGACGCCCCAAAACGACATCGTTTTGGGGCCATCAATCTCAGTCGTTCATCGACCATAATCCAACGGCTTGCGTTCGATGAGATCATTGCACAAAACTGTCTGAATTTGATCAAACCCTAGAGACAATAGCTTCTTCCTCCTACCCTCCGTCTCCACTCGCCCTATAGCCGCCGGCCGGAAATCATCTACACCGGCGGCAGAGCTCCGATGTTTTATGTGAGTACATGATTGTTCTACTTGCTTATCCATGATAATCTTCTGATTAGGTAGTTTATTTTCATACAGAATCATGTGCCTTTTGTTTTAAGTCTTTGATAATCCGTTCTGAATGATCCCTTTACCTATTGGATTTATAGATGTTCCTTGATTAATTTGAATTATTCTGTTAGCTCAAATTGTTCATCTCTTCCCGAGTTTAATTTTCCCTTTTCATTTCAATTTGATCAATGTTCATTTGTCATAAACCTTGTGTTTGTTTATGAAGTTTGTGCTGGTTAGCTATATATATATATATATATATATATATATATATATATATATATATATTCATTGACCTGTTACTGATCAACTTTGACCATTTTTTTGTGTTTGCCTTTTAGTAGTATAGTGTAGTCTTAAATTTAACAGTTAGTCATGCTCAGCTTTCTTAAAACTCGACCCCAACTGATAATGAGACCATGGTTTATGGCTGTGAGTAATTGACCATGGTTAATTTCTGACCAAATGGATAGGCACCAGGATAGAAATACTTAGGTCAGGTAATTAAGAAGGAAAGACAGGGGTAACAAGGGTATTTGGGCATAAGAATCTTGTAACCTATCCCCGGAACCTTCTAATTGGAGGTTCGAAATATAATTTCTAATAATTTTCTCTTAAAACTTGAGGCACAAGTTAAAAAACAAGGGACCAATTAAGCAATTCTGGAAAATGGGGAAAGGGACTAATAAGAAAACAAGAAGAAAAGAGTTGACCTGAGGCTTTGGTTATAAAAAGCATCTTATTGCTTTCAAAGAAAGGGGAAGGAAGTCAAGAACACCATCTGAAAAATTCCCTGAAAATCCTAAGCTTTTCTGGAAAAAAATCTCCTAAAATAATCAGAATTCTGTTCATTATAAGATGAAGATGACTCGAAGCATATGCATTTAGGGTGTTAGAGTCTACTTTGGGCATTGATCCCAGTCTGGTTTGCTTTGTTAGAGCTACAGGATGGGAACTTGTATTGTTATTGGTCTTTCAAAACCTTCTTTGAGTTTCCTAATACTACTCCTGAGCCTTAATTGGTTGATCTGCTGCTATTTTTTGCTTCTCGCTTACCCTACTCATATGTGTTTTCCTCTTTGTTATAATTCCAGGTACTTATTCTCACTCAGAAAATTTGGAAATGCACAGCTGTGTATATGCATGGTCATATTTGATAATGAAGATATTTGTATTTTCATGTTAACGTTATAGCTACAAATGTTACTAGTTTTGTGGTATTTAGAACATTCATCTCATTTAGTTTGTGCTGTAATATGTATAAACATTTGGACTATGCCGGACTGTTTCAAATTATTTGGACTGTTAGCTTTAAGTAATTTAAATTTCAGTAGGTCGAAAACATGGTAGTCAATAATTTGCCTAGCTTTCATGTTTGATTCAGTAATAGGGAGTTATCATGTGTAGACGATTCTGATTGATAAGTCCATCAGCTTGTAGACGTTGAATTCGAAACCTGAGTTTTAGCATATTGATTCACTAGTATGGAAAATCACTACCTGGATTTCCCTTTGTCGAATGTCTTTAATACGCTAAAAATGATAAACTATGAGTAATCTCAACAGCTGTAACATAACGATTTTGGAAATACTATCCTTGCCTTGTAGTATACATACATACATACATACATACATACATACATACATACATACATACATACATACATACATACATACATAACATACATATATACATACATACATATTGGTATACACGGTACTAGAAGTCTTTTCGCTACTTATACTTTTATTTTATATTTTAATATTTTATTATCATTTTTATTCTAATTAGTATATATGGAGATTTGATTGCTGTAGATTACGTTTTCTTGCTCTATAACTAGTTGTGTTACTGTTAATGGTAGAGTATGTATTAATATTTATAGGGAATGAGATCAAGGATTGCATGGCAATCATGTGTTGATTCTTAGAATCCGATTATGTAATTTATGGTGCTCAACACAGTCAATGTGTTATTCAGTGTATTAGATCAAGTGACAACTGATATTATTTTAGTTTAATAATTGAATTTAAAAAATGAGAAAAATAAAATAATAGGTATATTGTACTAGTTATATTAAAAAGGTAAATAAATATTTACTATGATAATTATTTTTTATCGTATAAAAAAAGAATAATAAAAAATAGTAAAAATGGTAAATGAAATTAGATTATGAAGAGAAAAGTAATATAAATAAAAAAGAAGTTAAATGAAATTAGAAAAGGAAAAAATATAAAAAATAAGAAGAAAACGAGAAAAAAAGAAAAGTAGAAAAGAAAAAAAGACAAAAAGAAGAAGAAAAGAAGCATAGAAAAAAAAGAATTGGAGAATAAAGAAAAAGTTCTCTACAAAAACTACTATAGGTAGAAAATATAATTAGTTAATGGGTAGAAAAACAAATAAGCAGACAATGGTAAATAGTTTTGTTTTTGTAGGTAACTGTGTCAAAACCCCTAAACCATATCGTAGTTTCCGCTCTTATTTGCAGGAGCAAGCTCAATTGTGGCCCAATTCCAATATTGAATGTGGGCCTAAATAGCTGGGTGTCTACGTTTGGAAAATAACCAATTATGCCCATTTATAAGTAGTTCATTACAAAAATTAGCTAATTGATAAAGTGTTACTAAAATTACTCAAATTACCGAGTTAGCTATTTGTAGCAAAAAAAATAATAATTTTTTGTTTTGTTTTGAGTGGGTGTTATTAGAATAGACTGGGCACAACTTAAGGAGCTTAAATCTCAGTTTTGGGATGATTTGGTGAAGTGTTGAGGTGGTTTGAATTGAAAGTTCGAAGTAAAAGCTGAACGTGAAAAAAAAATGGGTATCACGCCGTGTATCATTTGTGTATCACATGTGTATCATATTTGTATCAATTGTGTGTCTTATATATATCCATGTGCATCTATGTGTGAGATACATGCATGATACATGCATGATACACGTGTTGCAGAAGAATTTTTTGAACTCGATTTGATTATGAATTTTTATACAAAATCAATCCTAATCTCCTCTAATCTTCCTCAAAATTTGTATATTGACTTATCTACATATTTTCAATGAATCTCAACTACACCCATCGAAAAAGTTCCTTTTTTGTTTAGGTTTTTGAAATATTGTATAGATTTTTGTATTTCATCATCTTATTTGTTACTCCGTCCATGAAATTCCTTTCCGACTTGTATCTAATGTTGCTAATCACACTTAAAAATATGGAATATAATAATTGCATATGATTCTTTGATAGAAATAATCTTATTATTTGATTTTTCAATTTTCATTGGCTAATTTTGCTAAGTCTATAACTAATGGTTAGAAATTGGTAAGTTGAGATTTATTTGGAACATTTGTGTAAGTTTTCCACTAAGTTTATGAACTCAGTTTGGGTGTTTTTACCAGCCCAACTAATTGTATTTTGATGGTCAATAACGAATATATTTGTTCGCGCAACAAAAAACTCAAAATCTCTAATAACTAAGCTGGGCCATCTAACCAACTGAGCTACAAGAGCATGTTGCTCTTCTATTTTAGTTTATAATAATTAATCTCATATATTATGAATTTGCTATGAAATTTAAATATAGCGATGAATGATAATATAGTGTAAAAGTTTGATGTGTCATAATAAAACTTTCCTTAATTTAATATCGATCTATCAATTCTAGGAAACGATATGCAATTTTTTCTTTTCCAAAAAGAAGATGAATTATTAATAATTTAATAGGTAAATTTCATATTTCTTATGCCCTACGTTGTGTTGGGACAATAAACCAAGTATAATACAGAGAGCCCATTGAGACAATTCAGACAAACATCTAGTGGATTTTCTTTCTTTCTGGGCCTTTACAAATATTTAGCCGGCCCATCCACCATACAAAAAAAATCCTTTGGATTTTTCTTTTGATATTTCGACTTAAGTAACTGAAAAGTATAATCTACATCTTACTTCTTCATAATCCATGTAAGACTTGAGTTATATGTCGCATATATACTTGAATTACATGTCGCATATTGCAGAACTTATAACATTAGCCTAAACCATAGCGCCGAGGGAAATAATAGACAAGATAATCAAATGAAGTAATTACAATCAAACACGGTGTAAATATTTTCTTTGCTCAAATATTTGGTGTCTTGATGTGATAGCAAATGTTCATGAATGGGCGTAAGCCATTTTCGTTATAAATTTTCCAATTCTGCATATATCACTTATTTTAATCGACACATAGTTATTATTGTCCACTTGAGTCACAGGTCCAAATCTCAAGCCTTCCTTTCTCTCAAGTTATTTCGGCTGGCCAAGTTGAGAGAGAGGAAGGTTCGGGATTTGGACCAAGTGAGATGCATCAAGGACGAAGATAGTAGAGTGCTGGCGGAAGATGCCCAGATTAAGAGAAGATGGCAGACTTACTTTTATAAACTTCTGAACGAAAAAACGGATCGTGATATTGCGCTAGGCGAATTGGAGCATTCCGAAAGTCACTGTGACTTCGGGCATTGCAGGCGTATCGAGATCGAGGAGGTCGTTGGGGCTATGCGTAAGATGAGTAGGGGCAGAGCGACCGGACCAGACGAGATTCCAGTGGAATTTTAGAAGTGTGTAGGAAGAGCAGGTGTGGAGTGGTTGACTGGGCTGTTTAATATTATTTTTAAGGCCAAGAAGATGCTGGATGACTGGAGGTGGAGTATAGTGGTTCCATTAGATAAGAACCAAGGTGATATCCAGAGTTGTAACAATTATAGTGGTATCAAATTACTGAGTCATACTATGAAAGTATGGGAGAGGGTGGTTGAAGCGAGGGTGAGGATGACAATTTCTGTATCCGACAACCAGTTCGGGTTCATGCCGAGCCATTCCATCATAGAAGCTATACACCTTGTTAGGAGGATAGTGGAATTGTGCAGAGAGAGAAAGAAAGATCTGCATACGGTGTTTATTGACCTAGAGAAAGCGTATGACAAGGTTCCTAGATAAGTTCCCTGGAGACGCTTGGAGGCAAAAGGCGTGTCTCTGCGCTCAGTCCATTCTTATTTGCCCTCGTGATGGATGTGATAACAACCCATATTCAAGGGGAGGTGCCGTGGTGCATGCTATTTGCCGATGACATAGTTCTGATTAATGAGTCACGAGCCGGTGTTAATGAGAGATTGGAAGTCTGGAGACAGACTCTTGAGTCTAAGGGTTTCAAGCTAAGCAGAACGAAGACAGAATACTTCGGGTGTAAGTTCAGCGCTGAACCCCGGGAAGTGGACATCGATATGAGGCTTGAGTCATAAGTTATCCCAAGTAGAGGCAGCTTTAAGTACCTTGGTTTGGTTATTAACGGGGAAGGAGAGATCGTCGAGGATGTCACACACCGTATTGGGATATGATGGATGAAGTGTAGGTTAGCATCTGGAGTCTTATGTGACAAGAGAGTGCCAACGATACTCAAAGGTAAGTTTTACAAACAGGTGATTAGACCGGCCATGATGTATGGGGCTGAGTGTTGGCATGTTAAGAGCTCACATATCCAAAAGATGAAAGCAGCAGAAATGAGGATGTTGAGGTGGTTGTGCTACCATGCTAGGATGGATAAGATTAGGAATGATGATATTTGGGAGAATGTGCACGTGGCTCTCATTGATGACAAGATACGGGAAGCGAGACTCAGATGGTTCTGACATGTACAAAGGAGAATCTCAAATTCTCCAGTAAGGAGGTGTGAGTGACTGGTTGTTAAAGGCACGAGAAGAGGTAGAGGGCGGCCTAAGAAGTATTGGGGAGAGGTGATAAGGCAGAATATAGCGAGACTTCAGATTTCTGAGGATATGACACTTGATAGGAAGTTGTAGAGGTCGAGTATTACGGTTATAGGCTAGTAGGTATTTGAGCCTTGCGTTACTTTGTACCTTTGTGAGCCTATTCTGGTAGGGTTTTGTTTAAGAGAGCTAGGAGCGATGTCATATCTTACTATTTTCTTTCGACGTTGGATTGATTTACTAGCCACCGTTTTGCTTTGCATTTTTCTTCTGCATTTATGTTTCTATTTTTCCTATGATCTCCGTGATGAATCTAATATCCTCTCCTTTTGTCTTCTTCTTATTATCTTGCCGAGGATCTTTCGAAAATAGTCTCTCTGTCCCTTCGGGGTAGGGGTAAGGTCTACGTACACACTACCTTCCCAGACCCCACTTGTGGGATTTTACTGGGTTGTTGTTGTTTGTTGTAAGAGCTCATTTGTAATAGCAGTTTGTAAATAGCTAATAAGTTTGAAGTGTTGAAAGTAATTTTTTAAATAAGCAACGTTTATATTTGATAGAAAAGTGCCGATAAGTTATTGTTTTATTGGGGTGGTCATAACTTATGATTTATTTAGCTCATAAACACTTTTTGATATTTACTAAACACACAAATAAATAAAAAGATACTTACTTATAAGCTAATTTAACCGACTTATAAAGTTGGCCAAACGCCAACTGATACTCTTATCTATTGGCTTCTTTTTCCATCTTATGACGGTTCTCAGGACATCATCTATTTTACTGTATGTATGTTCCTAAGAACCTAACCAAATGTTGAAAATGGTTTAGTAAATAATATTTTAAAGATAAAATTAGTTTTAGCATATCAAAATATTTCTTCCAAATTGGTATTGCACCAAGCGCATCCAAGAGCAACGTGGGGCCTAAGGACGCAAGGCGACAAGATTTTCAATCTGGGAACTAAGGCATATTTTTTGTACGACAAAACTCCACTCTCGATCAGGGAATATAATTCGATTGGACTAAAACATTATTTAAATTAAAGTTGCTCTCAAAAAGTTGGACTCCTTTAATTAAACAACTTTGCTCATTCCTTCTCTAGCTTAATTGTATAGCACATACAGCTAGATTGTGTCGGATAACTTTAAAAGTAGCCTCATCATTAATAATATTCTATTACTCTCTGTTTCATTTTATTTTGATGTTATTTTATTATTAATTTATTCCAAAAAAATTATTTGATAAAATTTGTTAAATTTTTATTTTATCTAATTTAATGAGCACAAAATTTCATGAATATGTAAAATCATAAGTTCTTAAATTTGTATTGCCCCATAAAATGAATGGGGACAGTAATATATATCATTAGTTTAATCACAGTATAATGTGATATATTCTGATTGCGTTGCGCCCACATGCATGGAAATGGGCTTCCAGCGAATCCCCACATGCACACGACGTGACTTTGTGTCCCACAATTATATATATTTTGGGACATTTGCATCGATATTTATTTTTAAGTCACATTTTAATTTGTATTTGTTTTACAAAATAAATTATAAATATATTTATTTTTATGTAACTTTAACATATAGGCCTAAAACAGCAAAAGATAATCAGGCAAACTTTAGCATTTCAGTAGACGGATTTGAAGTAGTAAAAATTATTGATTTATTTGTAATTGCTATTTAAGCATTTTAATGCTGACATTTTGTTCTCTATTTGCTGAAGTTTTTATTTGTAATTGCTGAACTTAAGCATTCTAGTAGCTGAAGTTTTGTTATGCTGAAGTTATTTAGTTCATTTGTAAAAACTTCAGCACTAAATAAGCTGAGTTTTTTTTTTTTCTGGATTCATTAATATTGTCATAAAGTTTTTTCAAAAACTTCATCAGAAGATGCTGAAGTTATTTAGTGTATTTGTAAAAATTTCAGCATTAAATAAGCTGAAGTTTTTTTGTCCTGGATTCATTAGTTTTGTCGTAAAACTTTTTCAAAAACTTCAACAGAAGATGTTGAAGTTATTTAATTCATTTGTAAAAACTTCAGCACTAAATAAGCTGAAATTTTTGAAAAAACTTTATAACATACTAGATAAATAATCACCTTGTTCTTTCAAATTGTATTACTACTATAAAATAATCAGATTGCCAACAATATCTAAATCATAAATTTTAGAAATAATAAACGTGAAAGGAACAGAATTATCATGAAAAGAATCACTAAGTGACCTTAAATTTCCCCTATGTGAAAATATTTACAAATTATTATCTACTAACTTACATAATTATTTATAATTTATTTTTAAATAATCTTATAAACATATTATGATAATCATCTCATGAATTGAAGTTTCATGGAATCACCAACAACAGAAAAAAGAAAAAGAATAAGAAAAAAAAGGAGGAGATGGGGATGAGAAAGTGGGCTGAAGTTATTTAAAAAATGAGTACAAATTAAAACTTTTTTAATGCTAAATGATGACGACCAAATAAAATATCCCGTATAATTTTTACTTAAAATTTTTATTACTCTAAATATTCGAATTTAGAAAATTACTTCACCTACCCTAAACTTTAGTCTCACGCTTTTCTTCCAATTTGATCATGCCAGGTCCTCAAATCTCAAATCATGACATAGGAGGATACATACATGTTATGTACAGACGATTGGGACAACTTGATTGATAATTGTGATTGTGTCACTCAGTATGTAAGCACTCCTGATACCATCTTGTGTGTTATCATGAAAGATTTTCTAAGAGAAATATTTGTATCTTTTTAAAATAACAGAAAATGCATGCATTACCTCCAATAAACCTCCTCTAGAATTGCCATCTTAAAAGATCAACGCTGAAGACAAATGATTATGGATCTAAATAATTTTTTTGGTAATTAAAGTTTTTATTAATCACTAACATATTTGCATTACAGTATCATAATCTAACTTATACTCAACTGACGATCTACTCTAATTCATCAAGTAACTACATATAACCAAACCTATCTCCTGATGATACTAAAGCTTGAAATGCTGCAACTGTTTTCTAATTCTAGGGGTACCTCTAACATTACAAATGTACACTATCTCCCTCATCAAAACTGCACAGTTACGAAAAATATTGTTAAAAATCCTCGAGTTCCTTTCCATCCACACAAATGTAACTTCAGCAATTACCATTTTGAAGATATTGGCTCGACAAGATTCCCTTTAGCTTTACTTATGAACCATTGGAGTTTTTGGTCCCAAATACATGACTGGGGATGGCTCTCATGGAGCCATTGCATTACTTGCTCCCACAGTTCAGATGAAAATGGACATGATAGCACAAGATGATCTCTGGTCTCTATGTGGTTCTGGCACAGAACACATTGCTGATCAACACTCAGTCCCCCAGCTTGCTAATCTGCCCTGTAGAACCAGCCACGGATTGAAGACAACTTTTGGTCTAGCATAATTCTTGATGATCAGATTCTTCCATGGTACTCTCGGCAGGTCTCCTAACTGCAAATGATATAGCTGTCTAATGGAGCATTCATGTCTCCTCCAGTTTTTAAATTTCTGCAGAACATCTCTAGAGGCTATAACTTTCCTGACCATCCAGCTTGCCTGTGCAGGGATTGCCATGACTTCTATCAGATTATGTTTTATATAGTAAACAGTTATCCACCTAATCCACAGTTTATCCTTTTTGTGATCTAGATCCCAGCAAGTCTTTGCAATTGCAGCTTTATTCCCGAGCATAAGATTAATAAGATTCATTTCTTCTGCTGATTTGGGAGTGCACATCTGTCCCAAGTAACACATGCTTTCTTAGTAATGGAGTTTAACCCAGACCAAACAAAGCTTCTACATATTGCTTCAATCATCTTAAGGACTTTAACAGGAATAATGAAAAGCTGGGCCCAGTATGTTTGAATGCCAAATAGAACAGATTGGACTAGTTGGATCATCCCAGTGTAAGATAATTTCTTGGCAGTCCATGAAGAGATCTTAGCAGTAATCCTCTCCACTAAAGGCTGCCATTGGATCAAGGCAATCTTCTTGGTGGAAAGAGGAATACCTGGATATTTGAAAGGTAGTTCACCATGAACAAAACCAAGGTGGTCTATAATCTGTGTCTGCACTTCCAGTGTAACACCACCAAAGTATACTGAACTCTTGCTCAGGTTTGCCTGCAGGCCTGAGGCTTCAGAAAATTGTGAGAAACATTTGGATATGGCTATGATAGAGGAAAGTTATCCTTTAGCAAACAGTAGCAAGTCATCAGCAAAGCACATGTGAGTAATTCCTAACTTTTTGCATCTAGGATGGAACTGCAAAGTTGGATCTTTCTTTAGTTCATTACATGATCTACTCAAGTACTCCATGACAAGTGCAAATAGGAAGGGGAAAATTGGATCCCCTTGCCTAAGTCCTCTAGCAACTTCAAACGGTTCTGTTGCCTCTCCATTGACCAGTACTGAGAAGCTCGCTGTTTTGATGCATTCCATAATCCAGTTAGTAAATCTACTTGGGAAGCCAATCCCCTCCATAACTTGTTGTATAAAAATCCACTCAACTGATTCATAGGCTTTTTGGAGATCAATAGTAATCATGCATCTAGGTGTCACATGGGCTCTCGTATAGCTATTGACTAACTCACGTGCCAAGATGACATTATCAGCTATCTTTCTACCTGGGATAAAACCTGTTTGAGCTTCACTGATGATGTTGGGCATGACTTTTTGCAGTATATTGGCCAGGATTTTTGATATCATTTTGTAGAGGACTGAGCAACAAGCAATTGGCCTATACTCTTTCCCTGTAATTGGTTTGGATACTTTAGGAATTAGAGTAATAGTGGCACAGTTTATAGGCTTGTAATCTTGGTTGTTAAGAAAAAATCCTTGATGGCACTTATAACTTGCTTGCTAATAGTGTTCCAAGACTTTTTGAAAAAAAATAGCATTGTAACCATCTATTCCTGTGGATTTATCATCTCCAATTGCTTTTAGACTCTCCACAATTTTACGATCAGTGATATCCACACATAATTCCCTTCGTTGTTGTTGTGTTAGGACTGGACCATTTGTCATATACATTATGTTTATTGCTGGAAGAGATGAAGCTGATGATCCCATAAGTGTCTTATAAAAATCAGTGATCTCCTTTTTTTTATATTTGCAGATGTATTGACTTTGACTCCCATTACATTTGTGAGTTTTGTGATCTGTTTATTCTGAGTTCTTTCTTTCAGGACTGCAGTAAAGTACTTGGTATTAGAATCTCCAAGTTGTATTCATTTTGCTCTAGCCTTCTGTTGTATTACACTTTCTTCAATTAGTGACCACTTTTCTAGATTCAAAACTATCTCTTTCTCTTTCTGCTGCAACTCATCAGAATATGCCTTTATCATTTGCTCTTGTACTTCTTTCAGTTCTTGTCTAGTATGTTCTATCCTCTGAGTAATAGTCTTGAACTCCTTAACATTTAAGGTCTTTAAAGGACCTTTAAATGCTTTGAGCTTGGACCATATTGCTTTTATAGATCCTGGGTTGTCATAATGCCAGACATTGGCCACAATCTGGTGAAACTCCTCATGTTCAGTCCATACATTGAAAAATTTGAAAGGTATCTTGCCTTTCCAAGAAGAAGATGCCAATGTCACTATCATGGGATTGTGATTAGAGATTAGTGGTTGATCATATATAGTTTCCACAGCCGTCTCCACTTGATCATCCACTCATAATTTCCAAATACTCTATCCAATCTGCTACATACTCTATCTACTCCAGTCTGCTTGTTTGTCCAGGTATAGTACTCACCCTTCCAAGGCAATTCTGACAGTCCAGCTTGTTGAATGCATTGACTAAATTCTTGAATTTCAGAGTACCTAATAGGGTTACAAGATTGTCTATCCTTGTCATATAAAACAACATTGAAGTCCCCAGCAACTACCCATGCATTTGTTATATCTGATGAAAGTGCTTGTAGATTACTCCATAAAGACCTTCTTTGTTCCATTCCATTATACCCATACACCACAGTGAGGTAGCAAGTAATGTCTCCTTTTCTGCTGCTAACCTTGCTATGTATCAATTGACCTTCCTCCTTAATACCAACCACACTCTTCCATTTCCAGCAGAGTCATAATAGAGTACCCCATCCAGGAGCCAACAGATTAGCAATTCTACTGGCATTTATTTGTTTGACCTTAGTTTCTACCAATCCAACAAAACTAATTTTATTTCTCCAAATATACTCCCTAACTTCTTTTTGCTTGTATCTTTTATTTATACCTCTTATATTACAGAATAACCACTTCATTGATGAAAACTTGTTCCCCCCTTTTCCCCAGGTGGAACCTCATGCTTACTACCAGAGACTGCCTCAAATCTATTACTAACAGTAATGGGAGACAGTGGTGGGAAATTAATGAAGTTGAATTATGGACTCTGAGCTTTCTTCCCTTTCTCTTCCTACTTTTATTTCTTTGTCATTAGATTTTGAGGTACATTGATCTCTGTAGGGACTTCGTTTGGAACACTTTGTTGCACTATTATCTCTTTTTGTATAGGCACAGTTTGGACTGGGACCTTAGTTCTCCATTCTTGAACTACCTTACCCTTCCTCACTTGATTAGGCTGGTTTGTGTTCTGTTTTATTTGGACTGGACAGCTATGGCCAATCATTTGACATTTTTCACAGTAGGAAGGTTTCCAATAATAAATCACCTCTTGCAAGAACTTCTTTCCATTTGGATCCATTACCCATATCTCTCTTGGTAATTCTTTAGTGACATTAACCTCTATAAGCATTCGTGCATAGGAAATTCTTGTCTGTTTAGCTGTACATTCATCTGCAAATACAGGTTTCCCTAAAACACTTTCAATCCTGCTTAATGATCTCATTCCTCAGCAAGACATTGGAAGCTTCGGAAACTTTACCCATAGAGGAATGTCAGTAGGGAATTCCTCCGTAAAATCAAAATCTGGTGTCCATTGCTTAAGGATCATATGTCTGTTAGCAATTGAATAGGGCCCTGCATATAGGATTTCCTTAGCATCTTCAATTGTTCTGAATTTAACTATATAATAACCTTCCTCATGATAATACAAATCTGGCTCTGGGACATGTGACAAGTGAAGATTGATAAACCTCTTCATCGCATTGAAACCAGGCACGTCCCTTAAGATATACACAACTAAGGCACACTTTCATTTTATCTCTTCCTCTTCGACCTCTGATTTGTTCAACTGCTGGTCTGCTGGTCTCTGAGTTTTCCTTTGTTTCCATTGCTGGTTGAACTTGTAGTGACTGCTGCATGGCTACTATTCCAGTGATTGTCGTCTTTAATAGGTCTGGATCTAACTATCTTATCTGTAGAATATTTAAAAGATCATAATTTTTATACAAATTTTATATAATATATCTTTTGTATATTTTGTATCTGATTTATATAATAAAAATAAATTTTATTCAACTAATTATATATTATACAACTTATCTATAATTTTTATATATTATTTCTACCCAATTAAATACAACTACAATAACATACAACTTAAATACAAAATTTATACAATATGTCTTTTGTATATTTTATATCTGATTTATACATAGTAAAAACAAATTTCATACAACTAATTATATATTATACAACTTATCTATATCTTATCTACAATTTGTTTACTATTTCATACATTATTTATACTTAATTATATACAAGCAGAATATCATACAACTTAAATATATTTTTTATACAATATTGTTCAACTTATATATATATATATATATATATATATATATATATATATATATATATATATATATATATATATATATATATATATATATATATATATATATATATATATATATAGAGAGAGAGAGAGAGAGAGAGAGCAAAAATCAAGTCTAATCTTCACTAAAATACCCTCAAAATTGAGGTATAAATTGCAAACCATATTCTCAATTGTTTGTGACAACACCCAATCCAAATAAATAAGTAATGATTATTGAAAATTGAAATTTAAATTTAAAGCTTCAAAGCTTTTTTACGACCGTTAATGATGAAATTGCTGCTCTCATTTCCTTTCTTTTACATAAATCTTCATTCTTCTATACAAATAAACAAATAAATAACGTGCAATAATACGTCATCCAATCCTTAGATCCTTTTGCTCAAATAGCCATATCTGAATACAAACTTTCAGCAAAATAATTTCTACATCAATTATAATTCAAATAGTAACTTGAAATTAATCCCTAATGTAAGTTGAACTGAGAAATTAAATTAACCATAAATAAGAGGCGTATGAGAGCAAACTTACACAATAGAATTATTTTAGGACACTAATTAATATTATCAATTCCCGTAAAATATATATAAATGGTATTAAGGTATATAACATATAATTATTGTAAAAAATTTAAGTATGGAGAGTAACATAATTTTATATAATATATAAGAATGTAAAAATCTCTTTTGCTTACTACTAATCCTATCTCCCTTTGTGTTCAAGTACTTCTATTGTAATTCTTAAGATTAGAAAAAACAAGATGGGAATTCTTGGTTAATTTCCCTACCTACTCTCGTGTTATTTACTCTATCTAATTATGATAGTTTAAGTGGTAAAGTATAGAGGATGGACCATTTCCCTTTTCAAGTAATTTGAGTAGTTTTTTGAACATTATATTTACTTTCTTCTTCCGTCTTTTGTTTTTTTCATTTTTGAGATGTTTGATTATGAAAACGAAAGAAAATTATAACTTTCCAACTGCTCCATTATTTCGTCCTCACGTATATAGTGAGTTACTCGACAAGTAAAAGATTATGAGAATCGCTAAACAACAAATATCCGTCGTTAATTCTAAGCGATAAATTACTGACAACTTTTGTAACGAATTCCTACTCCTTTGAAGTGATTAAACTAGCGTTTGGACATATATTTAATTAAAATTTGGAAACTAATCTTTAAAATTATATTGAAAAATAATTTTTAAAAGTTGAAATAATGCTTTGATATGCATTTAATTTGGAAAAAAATGAAATTTTATGAGCGAAAGAAAAAATTTCACCCAAAAACTATCATAAACCAGTTTTTGTTAACTTCAAAATATTTAAATTTATTTTTCCAAAACATGATTATTATTTCATAAATAAACACTGTTTATAATTGTTTTTGAAAAAGAATAAAATTCTATGGCCAAACAGGGAGCTAAGTTTATACACATTTCAAGTCAAGAAGCAAAGACAAGATAAAACAGGCAACTGATTTATTGAATCATTTGTTGAATTATACACACACGAAGTTGAAACCAGTTAAAAAACGGAAAAGTAAGTAGTATGTAAATCTGAGATTGTGAAGTGAAGTAGAAGGGAAAATAAATAATTAAATATTCGAGTGCCCATTGTATGCGCTTTATTTGAGAGCCACTTTATTTGAAAATTTTTATTTTGTGTCTTATACAACTTATATTAATTATATAAATTAACTTTTTATCTTATAATTTTATAAACTCAAAAATTTATAAATTTAAAAATATAAAATTAAATCTATAATTTTATTTTAAAAAAATCTCAAACAATTAATATCAATTCTACAAGACGAGACACAAACCGTAAGTTATCCTCTCTCTGGACAAAAGTGAGTAGTAATATTTACAGTTGTATCCACTCCACGTGCGCCGTAGCCTTTAATCAAATATGACTACGACCTCGGATGCCGTTCTCTACCCCCAATTTCTACTCCTCCCACACGGTATTGGTCAAAATTAAATGAACTATATTACTCATATTTGAAAAATTAAATGACTTTTCTAGCTTTCTCAAATGATTGTTAGTATCGCCTCCGTATTATGAAATAATATAAAAGACAAGAACAATAACTCAAGAACAAGAGCAAATAGAGAGAAGAGTAGAGAGAGTTCTTCTTATTGATACTTAGAGAATGTTAGGAGTGGTTTACAATGGTAGAAGACCCCTTTATTTATAGGGAGGGGGATGATTTATCTACCAATAATAGAACTCTAGAATCTCTCTAATTATAGACATTCACCTTAAATAGGAGATTTCATAACACTCCCCCTTGAATGTCTATTCAATAATGTGCCTCATAAAACCTTAAAACCAAAACCCATTGGGAAAAATTAAAGAAAGGAAAAAGAGTACACATGTTTGAATATGCGCCTATTGGTTGCCTCGTTAAAAACCTCGCAAGGAAAACCCAGTGGGACAAAACCTTGTAAGGGAAAAAGAGTGCAACGCGCATTAACTCCCCCTAATGAGTACATCAATTTATATCCTTGAGCATTTGCATTTCAATCTTGTGCATCATCTTCAAAACGATTTTTGGTGGAGATTTGATAAATAAATCAACCATATTGACTTAAATAAATATTCCGCACCTTGAAATCATCATTCTTGATAGATATGAACATCTTCATATAATGTCGTGGAATAACTCTTCAATATCTTCATAGATGTATTCTCAATGCCATCATGCTTATAGTTATAGCAAGATTCATATGTACACAAATTGTACTTGGGATGTGGTACTTCAAGACCAAGAATTGCATATGCTTCAAGCAACTTAAATCTTTCAAGTTAAGTCATATAAGCCATATAATAGACTTTAGATGCATATCAAGTTTTCCATGTCATGCTAGACAAATAAGATATCGAAAACTGACTATACATACCTTTGACTTTATACTTTCAAGCATTTGAACTATAGGTTCAAAACTACATGTCTTTCATATGGAATCAATTCTTCTTGAATTGAATCTCTTCCATTTAGTTACTTTCTTTGGGTCAGCAAATGCGTATAGCATGCTTTGCAATATGTTGCAATTGAATTATCCCTTATATGAACTTCAGGTTCATATCATGATATTCGGGGATATACATATACAAATGATAATTCATCACATGTAACCTTTTCTCAAGTGTTTATCATGTTTCCCCCTCATGTTAGAAAAGCTAACTTGTTTCCTCAACTTTGGGAAATCATCTTTGTGCATTATCATGTCAATATACACGGCACATTAATAATAAGATGAAATTATTTGGTTCCTGACCCTGAACCACTTGTGAGGGGAGAATATAATATACTCTCGTATACAACGTATATCAAACTGATATATATAACTTTGTTCTCATAAGAAACAGTTTAGCTATTAAGTGGAAGCACTCAATTATTATCTTGCTAAACCAACTTTGATATAAACCAACTTATCAAGATGAACTATCTTGAGTAGGGAATCTGGAAATTATGCTCGAAGTTAGATTACTGAGCAATTTACCTCGCAAGCACCGGCCAGGCTGCGGGTTAATAACAATTGCGCATGTAACCATTTCATATATGCATCATATGTGGTATACATGGCGGGTGAATGGGCCCATATTCACCTTTGGTATTTCCAGAATTTAGGGGCTTCAACCCGAACTCTTTAGTTGGTCAATTCATTAATGAGAACAAGTAATACAAGAGAATTCGTAAAGAACTTTCTAGTTCTTTAATATTCACCCATGTGAATTTGCACATCATACTTAAAATGAGATGGCTAACACGAATGCCAACTGAATAAATTATCAATATTGGTAAACTTCAAATTTACACCATGACATGTGCACTTATCAATAAACTTCAGGTTTATTATGACATGGGTTTTATACCAATAGATATCCACTTTATTGTGGCATTCTTTCGTTTGTGTAGTACAAACTGGAGAACAAAGCGGGTAGCTTTTCATATGCAAATTACCCCGCTACAAGTTGTAGTAATAGGAGATATCAAAGCCTTCCTTTATTTATAGTCTCAATATAATCAATCGCTTTCGCGTGTACTTTGGAAACTGGATAAGTTTCTTTGAGACTTACTACAGCACAATACTCAATTGTGTTTCTCCAACATAGTAATAATTGGCTCTTCTAGAGCTCTCAATTAATTTTGTACTACCACAGATTCATCAACATCCATGTGGTGAATATCTTTCTTAAAGAGAAAGTTATACCATTATGGTCATGTCAAACTTATATGCAAGATATGTTTCTTGCATTATCGTTGTCCTTTAATAGTCATATTTCCAAAATACTTTGGCGTACAATAGGTACGTGACCAACGATCATTCATGCCATATATCATCTCAAAACCTCCTTCTAGGGGCGAGTGTGGTATCATCTCAAACCTCCTTCTAGGGGTGAGTGTGGTATATTTAACACCAATTTCATGTTCATATTCTTCCAATAATGAATATGTATTCGTGAATCAAATGTTGTCACATTCACTTCGAGGATATGTGATTTTGTTATCCTTTTCAAATCTATAAATGCGTCAGGCATTTGATTTGCTATTCTTTGCAAATGGATAATCTTTTGTGCCTCTTTCTCACAAATAGAGGTGTGTGGATCAAGATGAGATAATGATGCATTTTTCCACAAAATTTCCCGTTTGGTTTCACCAACTTCTCCCTCTAATTTTGGGAAAAGTGTCTCATCAAATTGACAGTCTGCAAATCGTGCAGTGAACAAATCTCCTGTCAATGTTTCGAGGTAGCGAATAATGGAGGGCGATTCAACCTCAACATATATTCCTAACCTTCTTTGCAGACCCATTTTGGTGCGGGATGGCGGTGCTAAAGGCACATATACTGCGCATCCAAAAATTCTTAAATGGGATATATTGGGTCCATGACCCAAAACCAATTGCAACGGGGAATATTTGTGTCAATTCGTCAGACAGAGACGAACTAGCATTGCTGTATGCAAAATGGCGTGACCCCAAACCGAAGTGGGCAGCCTACGAACTAGTATTGCTGCATGCAAAATGGCGTGAACCCAAACCAAAGTGGGCAGCCGACGAACTAGCATTGCTGCATACAAAATGGCGTGAACCCAAACCGAAATGGGCAGCCTCGTTTTCATGAAGAATTCAAGATTATTCTCATCTATTGTCTCAATATGATATCCATTTTGAATGATATCTTTAAAACTCAACAAGTTCTTCTTAGACTTGGAGGAGAATATTGCATTCTCTAAGATAAACGTCGTGCCTTTGGGCAGAGTTACAGTTGCTCTTCCGGAGCCTTCAATCAATTTACTTCCCATGGTTTGACATATAAAAGAAAATATACGAACATGAGAATAAACAACTTCAATTCGTTTGTGTCACATAATATTTTCAAAATATGCTGCTAACAGTTGACTAACAAAATCAGATATGTTATCCATAATTGATTACTTTGCAGTTTGAAAATTTCAGTTTAAGCATTTTCATAAAACAATCGATTGTTAAACACACACAATCGATTGTTGAGCATTGACAATCGATTGTTAAACATAGACAATCGATTGTTGACAATTTTTGAAAAATTCCAGATCACACTGTTTTAAGACAACCGATTGTTAAATATAGACAATCGATTGTTGGCTATTTTGAAAATTTCCAGAGCACAGTCTTAAGACAATCGATTGTTAAGCATAGACAATCGATTGTTGACTATTTTGAAAAATTCCAGATTACACTGTCTAATGACAATCGATTGTTAGACATAGACAATCGATTGTGGATGATTTTTGAAAAATTCCAGATTACACTGTCTAACGACAATCGATTGTTAGACATAGACAATCGATTGTGGATGATTTTTGAAAAATCCAGATTACACTGTCTAATGACAATCGATTGTTAGACATTGACAATCGATTGTTGACTATTTTTGAAAAATTCCAGAACGCACTGTTTTAAAGACAATCGATTGTTAGTCATAGACAATCGATTGTTGACTGTTTTTGTAAAATTCCAGATCACACTGTTTTAAAGACAATCGATTGTTGATCATTGACAATCGATTGTTTTGCAGTTTTTATGCGAAATATGAGATAACCGACTAGTTTTTCAGGTTAGTCGATTACCTCTACTGGAAAGTAAAAATATTATTGATATTTGAGCATATTGATACATTCTAAAGAACTAATACTAACATTATATCATGAACTAACTAATACGAGCTAATACTAATGGCTATTAGTTTATTCATTCACTAATACAAACAAGTAAAATAAAATCAAATAGCTCCATCTTCTTTCATCACGGATCCATCACCGATTAGGTGGTCTATCTTCCCATCGGGTTGCTCAAAGAAGTCTGCCACATCCAAGTGGGTGATGTCAAAGTTGTCGTCAGAGACAAAATTCGTTTCAGGGCGTTTACTCTTTCGAGATGCTTGATAAAGGTCAACCAAAAGTCATGGTATACGGCAAGCCTTTGACCAGTGCCCGTTTTCACCGCAACGATAATATATAGTTTATAAACTATTTGCTTTTGGGTTCTTATCGTATCGTGCTTGTGGCAGAGTGACCAACTTCAGGTTGTCATATCTCTTCTTTAAGCCATTCCACAAGATAGGTGGATCCTTGACAGTGAGATATTCAATCTTCAAACCTTCATCAAGGTGATGGCGCAAGAAAATCAAGGCCTTCGCACATTCTTGGGTGGATGCTTTTTCTCTATCTTTGATGGTGTCTCCGAGACCCATAGCATCTAAGTGGATTTCAGCATCCAACACCCATATCATATAGTTCTTGCCCGAAATTTCAAGGGCAACGAACTTTCTTTTCATAATGTCAGACATAAAACAGATTTACATCAAGAGCGTGTTCATACTTACGGCTCTATTACAATTATCACATTCACTTCAGGGAATGGATCAAAATCATGTGCTTTACATAATCTCATGTCAAATATTACTTTCATAAAGTGAAAGATTATTTTGAGAATCCTTATTGTTCTCATTACCACAATAATGACGATTATAACTTCGTCTATTGCCATGTCCACATCCATTGATACCTTTACGGTAATTAGTCTTCTTTCAGACTTATCACATACTGCTACCACATTCTCTAAAGGGAATGGAGCAAATTCAATTGGACGGAATTCTTTGCCGCGTCCACATTCATTGATACCTTCATGGTAATATTTTAGTCTTCTTTCAGACTTATCATATACTGCTTCCACATTCTCTAAAAGGAATTGAGCAAATTCAATGGGACGGATTTTTAATTCTTTGCCCACAATCATACATGAATTTAATCATGGCAGGACATAGAGATTTAACCACTTCATGTGGTTATAATTTCTTACAAACTCCATTAGAGTTATAATCAAACTTTGTTGTCTATGTTTGTATATAAAATCAAATTATAGAATTTGAAAGAAAAGTAAATTACTTACCTTTAAGGTATACCAATAAATATTGTGGTATCAAACTTACCTTCCTTCTCTTTGTATCAAAAGCAAGAACTCGACCATCATCTCTAAGCCAATGCAGTGAATCATTCACGTAAACAGGTTTACATTCCTTTTTGTCAGTATAGAAATTCCGGAAGAAGGAAGAAATCAAATTCAATTGGTTAGAGTCTCGTGCTGATAACGTGTTATGAAATAATATAAAAGACAAGAACAATAACTCAAGAACAAGAGCAAATAGAGAGAAGAGTAGAGAGAGTTCTTCTTATTGATACTTAGAGAATGTTAAGAGTGGTTTACAATGGTAGAAGACCCCTTTATTTATAGGGAGGGGGATGATTTATCTACCAAGAATAGAACTCTAGAATCTCTCTAATTATAGACATTCACCTTAAATAGGAGATTTCATAACACTCCGTTTATTTTTTACTTTTCCAATGTTTTCAATTTACTTTTAACGTACCTATTAAAAAATATTAAATTTTATATAAAAATATTTAATATGATTAAATTATTCTTAATTAAATATTTAATATAAAGAGTAAAATTTCTTTTAGTAATATGTACGTAAAAATTATTTTTTAAAAATAAATTGATTTTTTCTTAATTACATGACTAGATACTTATTTTAAATTAAAAAAATAATAAATTATATACTTATGGTGAACCGGAAAGAGTATTAATTTAGTATACCATTAAAAAATTACTTTCTCTATTATGTGAACCTTTTTTTATCCGTTTTAAAAAAATGATCTCTTTCTTACTTTGATAACAATATAACTTAAACTTATGTTATATCCTTAACGAGAATTTTTTATAACCACACTAATATTTTAAGCCCTTTTTGATTTATTTTTGGATCACAATTTTCAAAAGTCTTTATTTTTTAAAACTCTATGCCCAATCAAATAAGTTTACATAAATTAAAATGGAGGAAGTAATAAATAAAGTACATAATTTACTATAATATCTATATTAATTGGTGTAGAGTCTTAATGAGTTTGAACGATAATTTGAAATGAATAATTAAAGCTAAGGACAAAACAGAGAAAAAAAATATTTTTCTCTGACATACTAAAAATGACAAGTAGAATATTTTTTTTAGAATACTTTAAAAACGGAGGAAGTATTTTACATAGAAAATTAAAATTGATAGGATACTTTTTAATAATTTATGTTATGAAATAGAAGATTCTTACACTTCTATTTAAGGTGAATGTCTTTAATGTACTTAATTAGAGAGATTTTAGAGTCCTATTATTGGTAGCAAGATCTTCCTCCTCCCTATAAATAGAGGTGCTCTCTATCATTGTAATTCACCCCTCTCAACTCAATAAGAAGAACTCTCTCTACTCTTCTCTCTATTGCTATTGTTCTTGTTCTATTGTTCTTGTCTTTTGCTTTAGTTTATAACACGTTATCAGCACGAGACTCTACCGTCTCAAGTATCATTCTCGAAAATCCAAGGTATTTTCCCTCTTCCTAATTTAATTTTCGAGTATGTCTGACATTATGAAAAGAAAGTTCGTTGCCCTTGAAATTTCGGGCAAGAACTATATGACATGGGTGTTGGATGCTGAAATCCACCTAGATGCTATGGGTCTCGGAGACACCCTCAAAGATAAAGAAAAAGCATCCACCCAAGATTGTGCGAAGGCCTTGATTTTCTTGCGCCACCACCTTGACGAAGGTTTGAAGATTGAATATCTCACCGTCAAGGATCCACTCGTTTTGTGGAACAGCTTAAAGGAGAGATATGACAACCTGAAGTTGGTCACTCTGCCACAAGCACGATATGATTGGGCCCATCTGAGGCTACAGGACTTTAAGTCCGTTTCTGAATATAATTCTGCTATGTTCAGAATTACTTCTAAACTGAAGCTATGTGGAGATAACATCTCCGATTACGATATGCTTGAGAAAACGTTTACAACGTTTCATGCCTCCAATATGGTACTGCAACAACAGTACCGAGAGAAAGGCTTTACGAAGTACTCTGAACTGATTTCTCTCTTACTAGTGGCTGAGCGAAATAATGATCTGCTCATGAGAAATCACGAAAATAGACCAACTGGGTCTACACCACTGCCTGAAGCAGATATGGTGCACTCGCATTATGCCAAACATAAAAGGGACCATGATCACGGTCATAAACGGGGTCAAAGCCAAGGACGTGGACAAGGAAGAAATTCCAAAGAAGTCCGTCACCCCCCAAAGAGAGATAACCACCGAAAGCAGAAACGGGATCCCGAAGATCCTAAGGCAAATAGTTCAGAAACTATATGTTATCGTTGCGGTGGGAAAGGGCACTGGTCAAAGATTTGCCGTATACCAAGACACTTGGTTGACCTTTATCAAGCATCTCGAAAGAGAAAAGGCCCTGAAACAAACTTTGTCTATGACGACAATGAAGACATCACCCACCTGGATGTGGCAGACTTCTTTGAGCAACCCGATGGAAAAATAGACCACCTAATCGGCGATGGATCCGTGATGAAAGAAGATGGAGTTATTTGATTTTGTTCTACTTATTTGTATTAGTTAGTGAATAAACTAATAGTCATTAGCATTAGCTCGTATTAGTTAGTTCATAAAGCAATGTTAGCAGTAGTTCTTTAGAATATCTTCAATATGTTCAAATATCAATAAAACTTTTATTTTCCAGTGGGGGTAATCGACTAGCCTGAAAAACTAGTCGATTATCAACTATTTTCACATTAAAGTTGAAAAACAATTGATCAACAATCGATTGTCTTTGGCTAACAATCGATTGTCTTGAAACAGTGTGTTCTGGAATTTTTTCAAAAATAGCCAACAATCGATTGTCTTTGTCTAAACAATCGATTGTCTTGAAACAGTGTGTTCCGGAATTTTTCAAAAATCACCCACAATCGATTGTCTATATCTAACAATCGATTGTCGTTAGGCAGTGTAATCTGGAATTTTTCAAAAATCATCCACAATCGATTGTCTATGTTTAACAATCGATTGTCTATGTTCCAACAATCGATTGTGTGTGTTTAATAATCGATTGTCTCATGAAAAACGCTGAAATTTTCAAACTGCAAAGTAATTGATTATGGATAACATATCTGATTTTGTTAGCCAACTGTTAGTAGCAGATTTTGAAAATATTATGTGACACAAAAGAATTGAACTTGTTTATTCTTATGTTCGTGTATTTCTTTTGTATGTTAAACTATGGGATAGCAAATATAGATATCTCACAAAGCGAACTTGGACCAACGTCCAATTGTAAAAGTATTTGCCTAGTTGATTCATGTACTACACATACAATACTCAAAGAAAAGAAGAGTAATTGTGTAAGGCAAACATTACTACAATCTATGGAAGTAGTAAATTGATTGAAGGCTCCGGAAGAGCAAATCTAACTCTGCCCAAAGGCATGACGTTAATCATTGAGAAATGTTCTCCTCCAAGTCTAAGAAGAACTTGTTGAGTTTTAATGATATCAATCAAAACGTTCTCCTCCAAGTTTAAAAGGAACTTGTTGAGTTTTGAGAATCTATCTTAGAGAATGCAATGTTCTCCTCCAAGTCTAAAAGGAACTTGTTGAGTTTTAAAGATATCATTCAAAATGGATATCATATTGAGACAATAGATGAGAATAATCTTGAACTCTTCATGAAAACGAGGCTGCCCGCTTCGACTTGGGGTCATGCCATTTTGCATGCAACAATACTAGTTTGTCGGCTGCCCACTTCGGTTTGGGGTCACGCCATTTTGCATGAAGCAATGCTAGTTCGTCGGCTGCCCACTTCGGTTTGGGGTCACGCCATGTTGCATGCAGCAATGCTAGTTCGTCTCTGACTGACGAATTGACACAAATATTCCCCATTGCAATTGGTTTTGGGTCATGAACCCAATATATCCCATTTAAGAAGCTTTGGATGCGCAGTATATGTGCCTGTAGCACCGCCATCCCGCACCAAAATGGGTTTGCAAAGGAGGTTAGGAATATATGTTGAGTTTGACGCGTCCTCCATTATTCGCTACCTCGAAACATTGACAGGAGATTTGTTCACTGCACTATTTGCAGACTGTCAATTTGATGAGACACTTTTCCCAAAATTAGGGGGAGAAGTTGGTGAAACCAAACGGGAAATTTTGTGGAAAAATGCATCATTATCTCATCTTGATCCACATACCTCTATTTGAAAGAAAGAGGCACAAAAGATTATCCATTTGCAAAGAATAGCAAATCAAATGCCTGAAGCATTTATAGATTTGAAAAGGATAACAAAATCACATATCCTCGAAGTGAATGTGATTCACAAATACATATTCAATGTTGGAAGAATATGAACATGAAATTGGTATTGAATATACCACACTCACTCCTAGAAGGAGGCTTGAGATGATACCACCCTCACCCCTAGAAGGAGGTTTGAGATGATATATGGCATGAATGATCGTTGGTCGCGTACCTATTGTACGTCAAAGTATTTTGGAAATATGACCATTAAAGGACAACGATAATGCAAGAAACATATCTTGCATATAAGTTTGACATGACCATAATGGTATAACTTTCTCTTTAAGAAAGATATTCACCACACGGATGTTGATGAACCTGTGGTAGTACAAAGTTAATTGAGAGCTCTCGAAGAGCCAATTATTACTATGTTGGAGAAACACAATTAAGTATTGTGCTGTAGTAAGTCTCAAAGAAACTTATCCAGTTTCCAAAAGTACACGCGAAGGCGATTGATGATATTGAGACTATAAATAAAGGAAGGCTTTGATTCTCCTATTACTACAACTTGTAGCGGGGTAATTTGTATATGAAAAGCTACCCGCTTTGTTCTCCAGTTTGTACTACACAAACGAAAGAATGCCACAATAAAGTGGATATCTATTGGTATAAAACCCATGTCATAATAAACCCGAAGTTTATTGATAAGTGCACATGTCATGGTGTAAATTTGAAGTTTACCAATATTGATAATTTAGTCAGTTGACATTCGTGTTAGCCATCTCATTTGAAGTATGATGTGCAAATTCACATAGGTGAATATCAAAGAACTAGAAGTTCTTGTTCTCAGTAATGAACTGACCAACTAAAGAGTTCGGGTTGAAGCCCCTAAATTCTGGAAATATCAAAGGTGAATATGGGCCCATTCACCTGCCATGTATACCACATATGATGCATCTATGGAATGGTTACATGCGCAATTGTTATTGACCCGCAGCCTGGCCGGTGCTTGCGAGGTAAATCGCTTAGTAATCTAACTTCGAGCATAGTTTCCAGATTCTCTACTCAAGACAGTTCATCTTGATAAGTTGGTTTATATTAAAGTTGGTTTAGCAAGATAATTATTGAGTGCTGCCACTTAATAGCTAAACTGTTTCTTATGAGAACTAAGTTATATATATATCAGTTTGATATAAGTTGTATACGAGAGTATATTCTCCCCTCACAAGTGGTTCAGGGTCAGGAACCAAATAATTTCATCTTATTATTAAGGTGCTGTGTATATTGACATAATGCACAAAGATGATTTCCCAAAGTTGAGGAAACATGTTAGCTTTACTAACATGAGGGGGAGACATGATAAACACTTGAGAAAATGTTACATGGGATGAATTCTCATTTGTATATGTATATCCCCGAATATCATGATATGAACCTGAAGTTCATAAAAGGGATAATTCAAATTGCAACATATTGCAAAGCATGCTTTACGCATTTACTGACCCAAAGAAAGCAACTAAATGGAAGAGATACAATTCAAGAAGAATTGATTCCATATGAAAGACATGTAGCTTTGAACCTGTAGTTCATATGCTTGAAACTATAAAGTCAAAGGTATGTATAATCAATTTTCGATACCTTATTTGTTTAGCATGACATGAAACTTTGATATGCAGCTAAAGTCTATTATGTGACTTACATGACTTAACTTGAAAGATTTAAGTTGCTTGAAGCATATGCAATTCTTGGTCCTGAAGTACCGCATCCTAAGTACAATTTGTGTACATATGAATCTTGCCATAACTATAAGCATGATGGATTTGAGAATGCATCTATGGAGATATTGAAGAGCTATTCCACGACATTATATGAAGATGTTCATATCTATCAAGAATGATGATTTCAAGGTGCGGAATATTTATTCAAGTCAATATGGTTGATTTATTCATCAAGCATCTACCAAAGATCGTTTTGAAGATGATGCACAAGATTGGAATGCAAATGCTCAAGGATATAAATCGATGTACTCATTAGGGGGAGTCAATGCGCGTTGCACTCTTTTTCCCTTACAAGATTTTGTCCCACTGGGTTTTCCTTGCAAGGTTTTTAACGAGGCAACCAATAGGCGCATATTCAAACATCTGTATTCTTTTTCCTTACTTTAATTTTTTCCCATTGGGTTTTGGTTTTAAGGTTTTATGAGGCACATCATTGAATAGACATTCAAGGGGGAGTGTTATGAAATAGAAGATTCTTACACTTCTATTTAAGGTGAATGTCTTTAATGTACTTAATTAGAGAGATTTTAGAGTCCTATTATTGGTAGCAAGATCTTCCTCCTCCCTATAAATAGAGGTGCTCTCTACCATTGTAATTCACCCCTCTCAACTCAATAAGAAGAACTCTCTCTACTCTTCTCTCTATTGCTATTGTTCTTGTTCTATTGTTCTTGTCTTTTGCTTTAGTTTATAACAATTTAAATATAATTATGATTAATATCACCTAATTATGATAAGTTTTTATAGTTTTACCAATGGTGGCAAGCGGTAAAAATCGAAGCATAAACTAGTAGTATTAGTTACCGCGGTGAAAGTTGTAGAGAATAGTGCGGCGGAGACGAGTCTGTCGGTTACCGGGATGATGAAAGTCAAGTCAACTATTTTTTTACTCCGACGAGTTAGCTGGTTGAGGCCTTCAACTTTGATCGGAAAATGATGGGCGATTTCATAAAATTGGCGGCAATGAAACTATATGGTGTACTGGACTACTCCCACTACAAACTGTACAGCTCTTTTACACACCTCTCCTCTCGCAACTTGTGCTTTCCTTTTCCCGAAAACTAGCCATTTTTTGTTCCCTCTCTCTCCTCCTCATTTCAACTTCTGGCCCCGGTAAATATCTACTATTCGTTCATGTTGCTTGGGTTGATGTGATTGTAAGCAACCCTCACTTTTAATCGAGAGGTTGTGAGTTCGAGTCTTCCAAAAGCAAGGTAAGAAATTCTTGGAGGAAAGGATGCCGGGATCTATTTGAAAACAGCCTTTCTATCCAATGGTAAAGGTAAGGTCTGAGTATACACTATTCTTCCCAGACCCCATTAAATAAAATTATACTGGATTGTTGTTGTTGTGCATGTTGCTTGGGGAATCTCACATAAAAATTTACAACCAAAACAAGAAATATAAAAAGAGCTCATACTTTTAATTTGCTTAGAGTTGAGGTGGTAAAATCTATTTTAAGGTTAGAGTAATATGTACATACATATACTTTTCGCAAACTTTACCTATAAGATAACATTGAATTAATTATTATTATTCTTGAGGCGTAAATTTAAATTTGTCGTTGGTTATGGTAAAACAAAAAGGGAAAAAAATGAAAACGGACACAAACTAATTTGAGTTTGGGACGGAATAGTTGTTAACGGCGATGGGAGACTAACATGGTAATTTTATCTTTAAACTAAGAGTCTTGGTAATTTAAACGTGGTGTACGTGGACAATGTCGATTCCTTTGGCTTTCATGAAAGTTCATTCTTACAGAGTACTACTAAATGTTATTTAATGTTTGGTTAGCCACTAACTCAACAGTGGCAGGTTAGTCAGATGAAAAATAATGGTATCCAGTACTCTGAAAATCACAGGTGTAATTTGCCTTTCTTTCCATTTTTTTCCTTTTTGGTTGTTTTTGCAGCAATCACAATAGTAAGATACCAGTAACCGAGTCAGTAACTTTCACTAATAAGCCCCTGTTTTCAGCCATAACAAGACAACCCCCCAACCCCACCCCAAACCCCAAACAAAATGCTCTGTTCTTGTTTTTGCTCTTAAGATTCAACTCTCCACAATTGTTGTTTCATGTTTCTCTTTAAGTTTTGCATCAGTTGCTGTTGACCCCATTTCATTAAATCTATCAAAGATTCAATCTTTGACACAATGAATCATATTCAACCAACTTTTCTTGCAATTCTTTGTCTGTTCACCATTTTTCAAACAATCCCTCTTTGTTCATCAGCTCCACTAAACTGTACGGACACTGGTCGTTTGTGCACTTCTTTCTTGGCTTTTAAGCCCAGCCCAGAAGAGACTTTACCAGTGATTCAAAGCATGTTTGATGTGTTACCTAATGATATAACTATTGAAGGCAATGGTAAAGGTTATGTTTTTATAAGAAAGAACTGTACTTGTGCTTCAGGGATTAACAAGTACTTGACAAACTCCACATTTACTGTTAGAAAAAATGATGGATCTGTGTATAATATTGTTCTTGATGCCTATAATGGGTTGGCTTATTTTCCCTCGAATTTTACAAGGGAGGCAAAGAAAGGGGCAGTGGTTTCATTGAAGCTCATGTGTGGTTGCTCAAGTGGGCTGTGGAATTATCTTATGAGTTATGTGATGAGAGATGGGGATACTGTGCAGTCTTTGTCAAGTAGGTTTGGTGTTAGTATGGATAATATTGAGACTGTTAATGGAATTGCTAATCCTGATAATTTCACTGTGGGCTCTTTATACTATGTGCCATTGAATTCAGGTATGAGTTTTCTTTCCCTCTTCTGACTTCTTTTTGTCTTTGATGATTTAGGACTTGGCTTGATTGATCTAATTGTGCTAGTTGTGGTAAAATGGGTGAGTTTGAATTTTGAACCGTTGTTCTTTTTTTGGTTGGGTGTTGGTGGGGAAGGGATGAATCTTTGTGCTAGAGATATGTAAAGTCCTCTCATTTGTTAGAATTGTGAGTAGATCATGTACTATCTAATACTTGAGTCAAATTTGAACACTAGAATGATGTTCAAGAACCTAGGAGCTTTAGACTTTTTGCATTAATTAGCGGAAAGCTGATTAAAGTGGATATAATGGGAATTAGCTTGGCATCCCATGGGGCATGGCGAAAATCAGTTGCCTTCCGGTCAGTTAAGAGAGTTTGGATTGAATGTATTAAGGGAAATGTGTATCTTGATGGGTAACATGCCTTACAGCATACATCATATAGTATATTGGTCTCCACAATGCATCCACTTGTATAGCACAATAATCATATCAAATGACTAGTAAGTGTGAGGACGACGTTGTCTGAAGATGAGCATATAGGTACAGAGGAAGTGAGATGGTGCTGCTGCTGACAGATTATTAGTCTCAATGTTACGACTTCGCTACTTATCTATAAGTCCAATTTATTCTTGAGTGTGAAAGATTTTGCAAGATACTTTTATGCAACTTTGCGAGGCTCAATGACTATCTTGTATTCACTCATCGTCAATAGCTTTTCCTAATAAGTCTCTTTTGGCTAAAATTGCTATACTTCAACTACTGTTTGTCTGTCCAGTTCCTGGTGATCCGTATCCTGTGGAAAATCACACCGCTCCTGCTCCTGTTCCAGCACCTGCTGCTGCTGATATTTCAGGTATTAACAATTCTTCATAGCTTATGAGCACTCCTACTTCCTATTTGCTGATACGTTTCAAGACACACCATATTCATTTCTAGATTTAAACACAAGCTAAATGATTTAACTAGTCATGGCATGTCAAGTTTTTGTGCCCTTCTTTCTCTTGGTTCTTGTGAGACAGTGTCTTGCGTAGATCTGTCACGGGAACAAGTGATATATCCAAGAATTTGATTATCATTCTACAATGAAATGCAATGAAAAATCCAAACTTTTATTTGACTCTAAGGTTTCGTATTAGCAGTCGACTGAATTTAGCTTTATTCTATCACTGATTCAAAAAAACATTTGCTTTATTCTATCACCGTTGGCTGCTCTAAATCTTATTTGTCCTTCGGCTTAATGTATACGCCTCAGTTATGTGGTAAATGTCAAGCTCATATATTCATTTTATGAGAAACAATAATTTATTAAAAGAAAATGAACAACATAAAGGAGGAGGACAAGGTTTCCTCATTATTAATAGGTGTTACCTCAACCATTTGTCAAATGTGTTCACTGTATCCATTGTATTTTTTCTTTCTTCTTGACACTTTGGATTCATAAAACAAATCATAGTAAACATTTCCCTGTCAGTCATTTGAATTCATCTATGCAGTAACCTTGTAAGTCATATTTGATTTTTCCTTTCTATGCTGGTTTGCTAAGTTCTTTACATGCTACAATTTTTCTTCAAAATAGAAAGATCCTCAAAAGTATTTCCTGACTCCGTATCTTGGTGGAGTTTCCCACAAGAGATGCATTTTAGATGCTACCTTTCTGATGCAGTATATAATCCCCAAAAGCTCAATTTTGTCTGCAGAAATTAAGGAGAATCATAAGAGTCATGCACTTTACTGGTGGATAATTGGGGGTTTGGGTGTTGGTCTTCTTCTCCTAATTGCCGTCATTCTTGCTTTTGTTTCCTGGAGGTCGTCAAGTTGTTTTTCCAGAAGTGAGAGAAGTCACACAGCTGGTTCAAACGAGAAGATTTCTCATAAGTTCCAGGTTCTTCGAAATACAAGTTTCTGTTGTGCATCAGGAAGATACATCTGCGGTGATTCAGGGGACAGGAAAGACCATAATGGAGAATCTAGTGACCAACAGATGAATATTCCAAAAGGTAGGAACATAGAGATGCATGCTTTTGCGGACTTTCTATGCCTGTAAAATTCCTTCAAAAATTTATGCACGAGACCAAGTCATTTGCTTCTTACATATATTAGTATGTGCAAGCTGATGTTTTAAAACCATCAAAACAAGATCATAAACGGGGAAAGGTGTGTATATTGGTTTCACTATCATGCAGGACTTCTCGATATAATAATCTACTATTTCGGCATCCTGCAGTTATAGGGACTGATGTCTTTGACATGGAAAAACCTCTTGTTTTCATCTACGAAGACATTCTATCTTCTACTGATGGATTCTCTGACTCCAATCTTCTTGGTCATGGAACCTATGGCTCTGTCTATTACGCCATTCTCCGCAACCAGGTTAGTTTTTCTCTATTTCACCTATCTTCATACATTTCCTTTGAACATAGCCTATCAACTTGCTTATCACTTTGAAACATTACCTTTCAGGAAGTTGCAATCAAAAGAATGACAGCCACTAAAACAAGAGAATTTACTGCTGAGATGAAAGTTCTATGTAAAGTTCATCATCTGAATTTGGTAATGAATACTGAATTTCACTGCAGCACCCTGAGTTTTTTATTTTCAGAGCTTGATAATATTGCTACATCCATTCAAAATTTTGACTCCTATCTTGGTATTATTTGTCAAGGTAGAATTGATCGGTTATGCAGTCAGTAATGATGAACTATTCCTCGTTTATGAATATGCCCAGAAGGGTTCTCTTAAAAGCCACTTGCATGATCCTCAGAACAAAGGTACGCATTGTCAAGATAACTGTTTAGCTCAGAATTTGTTTTGGTGAATAAGCTAGATGATCGGACCTCTTATTTTTTTATAGGCCATACACCGCTCTCTTGGATCATGAGAGTCCAAATTGCACTTGATGCTGCTAGAGGTCTGGAATACATTCATGAGCACACCAAGCCGCATTATGTGCATCGAGATATAAAGACAAGCAACATCCTTCTTAACGATTCTTTTAGAGCAAAGGTTTGTTGTGGTACCGGGGTTTAGTCTTTTGTGGTTGTCAGTTTCGAACCTAATAAACATCTCATTGCCTTTGCTTTGCAAACAGATTTCAGATTTTGGTTTGTCAAAACTTATGGGGATAACGAATGATGGAGAAGCCTCTGCAACACGAGTTGTTGGAACCTATGGCTATGTAGCTCCAGAGTAAGCAACATAACCAACAATAAGCAATAACACAAATTTGAAACTTGCTTCTTCCTTATTTTGTTTGTTTCTCTTGCTGTTGCAGGTATTTGAGGGACGGCTTGGCAACTACAAAGACTGATGTGTATGCATTTGGTGTTGTTCTTTTTGAGATGCTGACAGGGAAAGAAGCTGTCACCCGGACTGAAGGCAATGTCATGAAAACTGCAGAAAGGCGTTCGTTAGTGTCCCTTGTAAGTCTAATTGCTCACTAACTGTTCAAAATGGAAGACCTTCTTCCTTATGTATTCTATTCCCAATATTGTCACTTCCATTCTGTATGTGAGAACTGGTTGTCTGGTAAAAATGGTGAAAGACATCGAATTTATCATACAAAATGAGTAAGATCACATTTATGAAGGCTCTGGAAAAATGTCTTGACAATATCACACACAGTCAATATATGACTAAATGTCACCTGTCTTTCATCTTTATCACATTGGGAAGTTACTATTCTCTGGTCTCAGATCAGTTCATCTACTCCGTAAGTGCTTTACTTTGAAAAAATTTTAGAAATGCACGAATTCGTTCTCTATTGTTATGTACATAGCTACATTATTATACTGTGTCTATGTACACTACGTTATTGTACTGTCTTGTGTATTAAATATATATATTTACACACACATTTTATATGCACGCTAGAAACCAATAATTGGCAGCAACTAATACTGCATAATTGCAGATGCTGGCAGCTCTGAGGAACTCTCCAGACTCCACTAGTATGACAAGCTTGAAAGACCAGCTCGATCCCAGTTTGATGGACTTATATCCTTCTGACTGTGTTTTCAAGGTAACTCGCAACTTTTGCAATTACATTTGTCAAAACTTGTAGCAGTTCAATTTGTACATCATCCTAAGTTGCTCCGACATGACAGTTTAGGTGCCGTACACGATGCTAGTATGGGTATGGGTATGGAATCCATACCGGATCTGGTCTAACAATTTTGTGTACTTTGACCGCGAAGGATGGAAAAACTTGAGACGAGATACAATTTGATTCCCGAAATCAGAACCAACACTGGGGTAAATTTGAAAAAAATAGCATACATTTTTTAGGAAATCAATCCTTTACTTATCTACAACTTGAGAATTACAAGCTATATATAAGTATTCCACAAAAATTTTCATAATTTAGATATATTTTTATATAGTTTTAATTATTTTTAGCCGTATCCTCGCGCATCCGTATCCGTACTTGGATTTGTATCCCGAATCTTAGAATTTATGTCTAGAAGGATCTGACCTCTAGATCCGCACCCGTGTCGGACACCCGCACTTGTGTCAGAGCAACTTAGACCTCATTTACATTGAAACGGAATAATAAACAGATAGTTTAAGATGGAAAAAAATTTGCCCTGTTTTTGTCTTAGTTTTTTTTTTCTTTTTTTTTGGGGGGGGTGGGGGGGTGGGGGGGAGGATATGAAGTTTAGTTATTATGACAGTGACATCAATGAAGGAATTCGTAATGAGATCTCAGAGCTTGTTTCATTGTGTTCATTTCGCGACTTATTCCATCATTGATGTATTCATTTGGCTAGTTTGCTATGCTGGCTAAGCAATGTGCGGATGATGATCCAATATTGAGACCAGACATGAAGCAAGTTGTGATTACACTTTCTCAAATACTCTTATCTTCTGTGGAGTGGGAAGCAACTCTTGCTGGGAACAGTCAAGTGTTTAGTGGCATTGTGCAGGGAAGATAAGTCCTGAGATTGGTCACAGAATACCAAATGAAGCACTTTCCTCACTTTTATGTACATAATAGTCATGTTATTTGAAGTCAAATCTTCTCCATTTTTACCCATTCTGGTCACTGCTGTTATATCATTCTTTACAAAGTAAGCCTTCTGTTTTTATTTGTCTAGTGCACTTAGTAATTTCTCATATAGTGGATGTATTTTGTTCTTATTTCTTTCTTGAGATGATTAACGGGAGTTTAAGCTGCAGTTTTGTATTTTATTTGTTGTACAAGATCTCAAGTATTATTCGAAATCGTTGAAGTTACATTACATTCTTTTGCCAACGGGTTGTCTTTTACCATTGTGTTTTCTTATATTTTTATGATCATGTTAAAAGTTATTGGATTGGTTCATATTATATTTGGATAACATTCTATATTCACGATATGTCGGCTTACATACTAATAAGCTGCAAAACAATTAAGAGGAGCTCTAGAGAACTGTCTTCAAGATTGTCATGTAAATTCTACAATAGTTTGTCGTCTAAATCAATTTTAAATTCATTGAGTTATAGCTCAAACGATTTTGTGTTCGAGGCGATTAAATCTACAAGTGTTGTTTTGAAGTGGTTGTGAGTTTTAACACATAATATAAATTCAAGATCAAACAATCAAAATCCAAGATCAACAAGTTCAGATCAAGCAATCAAGTCCTTGAATCAAAATTCAAGTTCAATAAATTCAAGTCAAACTATATATAATCTTCTATAACCTAATCCTTATATAACGACACTTTACTATAAAAATCGAGTTCTTTCAGGAACCAAATTTAATGTTCTGCTACAATATATATTCTCTATAACAGCAATTCGTTATAACATTTAAAAATATCCAGAACAAACAAGACTGTTATAAAGAGGTTTGACTATATAAGTTAAAAATTATCTTACTAGAAGACTACTAGAAAAACCTACAAACATTTCAACTACTAACTAACTTGAAAATACTAGTAAGTTCGGGCCCAACCTATTGTAATTGTTATGCCACAACTAGAGGACTACTAGATAACAAATTCAATCAGATTGAGCCAAACTGACATAAATTCTTATGAAGTATAAAAGTTATCATAACATGATAATATCAGAGACAGAAAATACTAAGTTCTTCAAATTCAGCCATAAAAAGGACCAAATAGAAGAAAGACTATAACAAACTTCAGACCGTATATTATATTGGTTTGCTTTTACTTGCAAAGTGAAGCTAATATGCGACGAGGTGGATTGAAAGGTTTCCTGGAGTGAAGAACAGCCAAATTATCAATCAGCAAGACGTCGCCTTTCTTCCATGGAATTGCAACACTTCCATCCTCAAGGATTCTTAAGCAATCATGTATAACTTCAGCAGGCAAAGGCTGACCATCTCCAAAAAGTGACTGCTTTCACAGGATCATTTCTAGCATCTTTCCACCCGGTATATGCAGCTACCATGCTATTAAACCATATTTTCTGTTGCCTTTCTTGGTTGAATTTGATGCCTGGTATAGGGCCCATTACGGTTTTCACTCCATCATCTACCATTCCAGCTTCATGCCCAACTTTGCAGCCCTGTTAAATGACATGCGAGTCAATGATATTGTAAAATTTCATCAGGGCATTGGTTTTCATAATAAAACTAGCAGCCCATTGACCCTTCATCATAGAGGAAAATGTTGTACAAACAACTAGAGTTGAACCAATGGTGGGCAAATTTTACCCTCGCTGCTACATAAAGTATTCAGATTAAGAACAACAGTTATTTGGGTAAATGGGGCAGAGATCACTGCAAGCCTGCAACTTAAGAAAAACAAAATGAAGACCAACAAAAATAACAACCTTTATTTCTTAAATGGATTTTTTAATGGGAAAAGTATATTGCAGGATAACTTTTCAGTTCTCTTGTCTTAGAGCAAATTCATGAACAAATCAGCTCTTACATTACAGCTACTTGCAAGCAAATTAAGCAGACTATTCTGCTTTGGAAAAAAAATTACTGAGCTGAACTATTCTTTTCTCTTCTCCAGAACACAAGAGTTAAATAAGCAAAGTGCAATATCGGTGTTTTACTTAAGTTTTGGCAACAGTCTCATCCATCACAAATTTTTTGCCTTATCCATTTTTTTATACCACTGCACACTAGAGTCTTATATCTCATGACCTTATGTTGTTTAAATGGTGCAATACCTAAAGAGTCTTAAAGCTTCTACTTCTCTAAAGCACCAGAATCAAATAAGCTAGTAATCGAGGTACAATAATAATATTCTATTTTAGTTAGTCCCGTACTCAAAAAGGGTCTTCAATGAATAATGCTCATGTTATAGTAAGCACCAATAATGTTTTTTCTTTTTCTTTTGAAAGCTAGTCAATTATAAAGTTGAAAATCCTTTATTAAAACAATCTTTCATTTTGTCTGTTTACTATTATTAAAGGTATATTGCAATCTTTCATTTTGTCTGTTTACTATTATTAAAGGTATATTGCTATACCTTTAATAGTAAAGTGACAAAATGATAGATTCCTTTAATCCAAGATCTTGAATTTTAGTTGACTTACCTTTCTGACCAAAATTACTTTATGGGTGCATACTATAAAATGAATTTTCTTCCTCGAAAACTCTTTTAGGTACGAGAATGTTGTTAGAACTAAAATAGAGCATCCATATTGTAACTCACGTACTAGCTTATCTGATTCTAGTGCTTCGGAAAAGAGCTAATCAAAACTCTCTAGGTATTGCACCATTTGAACAAAATCTAATATTTAGGTGATTAAAGTGGTAGAAAAGGTGGACAAAGGCAGGGCTATATTTCTGTGACGGACAAAACTGTTGCCAAAACTAAAATAAAGCATTCATGTTTTATCTCGTCGACTTGCTTATCTAATTCTACTGCATCATTTGAACAATGTAATGTCATGAAATCTGCACGTCAGGCTACAGAATTAACATCAACCACTAGCTTCAGAAGTAGAGACTTCAATGTAGTTTCCTTCCCTTATTTGGCGTATTGAATAGTCGCGCGCCATTTTTATCAGTTTTTACTCATCACTTACCAGTTAGGGGAGTATAATGAAGAGGTTCAAAAGAATCCTTCTTCACCACTTTTCTGATATTTTATCTCTCCATGCTCCCCCAATATGTAAGAGTAAGCTTTTGCATCATTACTGTTAGATCTAAAGTCAATAAAGAATATAGATAGTGCAAGTAACGTTTAAGTTGACTCATCTAGCTGCTAAAACAGTGAAAAGGAATGTGCTCCAGGCAACAGAAAGACAAGTCAAAAGAAGATATAGGAGCAAAGTGCAATATCGGTGTTTTACTTAAGTTTTGGCAACAGTCTCATCCATCACAAATTTTTTGCCTTATCCATCTTTTTATACCACTGCACACTAGAGTCTTATATCTCATGACCTTATGTTGTTTAAATGGTGCAATACCTAAAGAGTCTTAAAGCTTCTACTTCTCTAAAGCACCAGAATCAAATAAGCTAGTAATCGAGGTACAATAATAATATTCTATTTTAGTTAGTCCCGTACTCAAAAAGGGTCTTCAATGAATAATGCTCATGTTATAGTAAGCACCAATAATGTTTTTTCTTTTTCTTTTGAAAGCTAGTCAATTATAAAGTTGAAAATCCTTTATTAAAACAATCTTTCATTTTGTCTGTTTACTATTATTAAAGGTATATTGCAATCTTTCATTTTGTCTGTTTACTATTATTAAAGGTATATTGCTATACCTTTAATAGTAAAGTGACAAAATGATAGATTCCTTTAATCCAAGATCTTGAATTTTAGTTGACTTACCTTTCTGACCAAAATTACTTTATGGGTGCATACTATAAAATGAATTTTCTTCCTCGAAAACTCTTTTAGGTACGAGAATGTTGTTAGAACTAAAATAGAGCATCCATATTGTAACTCACGTACTAGCTTATCTGATTCTAGTGCTTCGGAAAAGAGCTAATCAAAACTCTCTAGGTATTGCACCATTTGAACAAAATCTAATATTTAGGTGATTAAAGTGGTAGAAAAGGTGGACAAAGGCAGGGCTATATTTCTGTGACGGACAAAACTGTTGCCAAAACTAAAATAAAGCATTCATGTTTTATCTCGTCGACTTGCTTATCTAATTCTACTGCATCATTTGAACAATGTAATGTCATGAAATCTGCACGTCAGGCTACAGAATTAACATCAACCACTAGCTTCAGAAGTAGAGACTTCAATGTAGTTTCCTTCCCTTATTTGGCGTATTGAATAGTCGCGCGCCATTTTTATCAGTTTTTACTCATCACTTACCAGTTAGGGGAGTATAATGAAGAGGTTCAAAAGAATCCTTCTTCACCACTTTTCTGATATTTTATCTCTCCATGCTCCCCCAATATGTAAGAGTAAGCTTTTGCATCATTACTGTTAGATCTAAAGTCAATAAAGAATATAGATAGTGCAAGTAACGTTTAAGTTGACTCATCTAGCTGCTAAAACAGTGAAAAGGAATGTGCTCCAGGCAACAGAAAGACAAGTCAAAAGAAGATATAGGAGCAAAGTGCAATATCGGTGTTTTACTTAAGTTTTGGCAACAGTCTCATCCATCACAAATTTTTTGCCTTATCCATCTTTTTATACCACTGCACACTAGAGTCTTATATCTCATGACCTTATGTTGTTTAAATGGTGCAATACCTAAAGAGTCTTAAAGCTTCTACTTCTCTAAAGCACCAGAATCAAATAAGCTAGTAATCGAGGTACAATAATAATATTCTATTTTAGTTAGTCCCGTACTCAAAAAGGGTCTTCAATGAATAATGCTCATGTTATAGTAAGCACCAATAATGTTTTTTCTTTTTCTTTTGAAAGCTAGTCAATTATAAAGTTGAAAATCCTTTATTAAAACAATCTTTCATTTTGTCTGTTTACTATTATTAAAGGTATATTGCAATCTTTCATTTTGTCTGTTTACTATTATTAAAGGTATATTGCTATACCTTTAATAGTAAAGTGACAAAATGATAGATTCCTTTAATCCAAGATCTTGAATTTTAGTTGACTTACCTTTCTGACCAAAATTACTTTATGGGTGCATACTATAAAATGAATTTTCTTCCTCGAAAACTCTTTTAGGTACGAGAATGTTGTTAGAACTAAAATAGAGCATCCATATTGTAACTCACGTACTAGCTTATCTGATTCTAGTGCTTCGGAAAAGAGCTAATCAAAACTCTCTAGGTATTGCACCATTTGAACAAAATCTAATATTTAGGTGATTAAAGTGGTAGAAAAGGTGGACAAAGGCAGGGCTATATTTCTGTGACGGACAAAACTGTTGCCAAAACTAAAATAAAGCATTCATGTTTTATCTCGTCGACTTGCTTATCTAATTCTACTGCATCATTTGAACAATGTAATGTCATGAAATCTGCACGTCAGGCTACAGAATTAACATCAACCACTAGCTTCAGAAGTAGAGACTTCAATGTAGTTTCCTTCCCTTATTTGGCGTATTGAATAGTCGCGCGCCATTTTTATCAGTTTTTACTCATCACTTACCAGTTAGGGGAGTATAATGAAGAGGTTCAAAAGAATCCTTCTTCACCACTTTTCTGATATTTTATCTCTCCATGCTCCCCCAATATGTAAGAGTAAGCTTTTGCATCATTACTGTTAGATCTAAAGTCAATAAAGAATATAGATAGTGCAAGTAACGTTTAAGTTGACTCATCTAGCTGCTAAAACAGTGAAAAGGAATGTGCTCCAGGCAACAGAAAGACAAGTCAAAAGAAGATATAGGAGCAAAGTGCAATATCGGTGTTTTACTTAAGTTTTGGCAACAGTCTCATCCATCACAAATTTTTTGCCTTATCCATCTTTTTATACCACTGCACACTAGAGTCTTATATCTCATGACCTTATGTTGTTTAAATGGTGCAATACCTAAAGAGTCTTAAAGCTTCTACTTCTCTAAAGCACCAGAATCAAATAAGCTAGTAATCGAGGTACAATAATAATATTCTATTTTAGTTAGTCCCGTACTCAAAAAGGGTCTTCAATGAATAATGCTCATGTTATAGTAAGCACCAATAATGTTTTTTCTTTTTCTTTTGAAAGCTAGTCAATTATAAAGTTGAAAATCCTTTATTAAAACAATCTTTCATTTTGTCTGTTTACTATTATTAAAGGTATATTGCAATCTTTCATTTTGTCTGTTTACTATTATTAAAGGTATATTGCTATACCTTTAATAGTAAAGTGACAAAATGATAGATTCCTTTAATCCAAGATCTTGAATTTTAGTTGACTTACCTTTCTGACCAAAATTACTTTATGGGTGCATACTATAAAATGAATTTTCTTCCTCGAAAACTCTTTTAGGTACGAGAATGTTGTTAGAACTAAAATAGAGCATCCATATTGTAACTCACGTACTAGCTTATCTGATTCTAGTGCTTCGGAAAAGAGCTAATCAAAACTCTCTAGGTATTGCACCATTTGAACAAAATCTAATATTTAGGTGATTAAAGTGGTAGAAAAGGTGGACAAAGGCAGGGCTATATTTCTGTGACGGACAAAACTGTTGCCAAAACTAAAATAAAGCATTCATGTTTTATCTCGTCGACTTGCTTATCTAATTCTACTGCATCATTTGAACAATGTAATGTCATGAAATCTGCACGTCAGGCTACAGAATTAACATCAACCACTAGCTTCAGAAGTAGAGACTTCAATGTAGTTTCCTTCCCTTATTTGGCGTATTGAATAGTCGCGCGCCATTTTTATCAGTTTTTACTCATCACTTACCAGTTAGGGGAGTATAATGAAGAGGTTCAAAAGAATCCTTCTTCACCACTTTTCTGATATTTTATCTCTCCATGCTCCCCCAATATGTAAGAGTAAGCTTTTGCATCATTACTGTTAGATCTAAAGTCAATAAAGAATATAGATAGTGCAAGTAACGTTTAAGTTGACTCATCTAGCTGCTAAAACAGTGAAAAGGAATGTGCTCCAGGCAACAGAAAGACAAGTCAAAAGAAGATATAGGAGCAAAGGGCGAACCTTTCTTTAGCCACGCTCTTGTCTTTAGTTAGAAAGGTCGACTTCCAGCCTCGGCCAATTGGGGAAGAAGGATCATCATCTTCTCCTAATACTCTTATATAAATTAAGCCATACTCTTCCAATCGCTCAACAAAATCCGGATACTTGCTTTTCATCTTCTCATACACAACATGACTGAGCACTATTGGAGTTTCTCCTCCACTTCCAGGTTCAACATCACAAAAGAAAAACAATTTTGATGGATACTCGGGAACCTACTCCAAGAAAATAGAAATTCCAAAATTAATATCCAATACAATTAACTAAAGAACATCAAAGAATCTTGACTCTTGATCTTATAACATAGGGAAAAGGGTATTGATTTTCTTTGTATTAACAGTTGATAATAAGGGCTTTCTACTACTAGTACCTGTTTTTATCCAGTCCTGATCTAATAACCACCAATAAACCAATCAATTACATCTCAAATTCAAACTAATCTTTTCTGTCCATTCTGCTCTATAGGCTTTATAATTTTTCCATATTTCCATTTTATATGACAGATCCTTTTTAGTCTACCCCAAAAGAATGACAACAACAACATAGCCAGTAAGATCCACATGTGGGGTGCGGGAAGGGTGGGGGTGTACACGGATCTCACCTCTACCTTGTGTGAGGTAGAAAAAACAATTTACTAACTTTAAACTTCTCATAATGATTCATAATTACAAAAATTTCTGTGACTTATTTTAAACTACAATTTTCAAAAATCATCTTTTCTTTCCTAAATCAGTTCCTAGTGAAACACTTTCACATAAAATAGGTGGGAGGGAGTACTTACTACTCCTAACTTACAGGAATTTAGTAGAATAACAAAGGACAATATGTAAGTAAAATACAAGTGATAGATTTTGTACCTGAGCCATTTCATGATGAAAGGGAATTTTTTGATCAGGTGGGGACTCATTAGCGGTGAAGACACGGCCAACAACGTTGGTACGAGGAGCAGCACCACCCACGTACGGCAGTTCCTCGTAGCCAAAAGCCTCAACAACATCATTAAAATCTGATGCCGAGTTTATAGGAAATCCCCTGAAAAGAATAGCCCCAGATTGATGGAGAAGAGACCCAAGCCATGGTTTTTGTTCTTTGATTATTTGTGGTAGTTGTGAGATAGTAGAGTTTGGGTTCGGAGATAAAACTGCAGGGAAAGGAACTCCATTGTAGTGCTTCTGTTGAGGTATTTCGACTTGGATCAAGAAATTTTCTGCCATCATTTTGAAGCTGCTGCTTTCTTTGTGTCTATTTTCACAATTATTGAGTATTGGTTGAGTTATATATGGAACCGTGCAGCGTCACGGCTGTGCAAATATTTATGCCAATTCCACGTCGGGTGAAAGATCACAAAATACGTCCATATTCATTGAAAGTGAATTATGGAAATCTTGAGTTTAATTTAGTTCTTGGAATTTTCGGAAGTTATATTTACCCTTATAACTTCATTTAATACCCCCCCCCCCCCCCTCAGTTTCCTCTTACTAGTAGTTTAGTACTATGTTATAAATAGTAAGTGTTTAATGCAAGAACAAGAGCAAATAGAGAGAAGAGTAGAGAGAGTTATTCTTATTGATACTTAGAGAATGATAGGAGTGTGTTACAATGGTAGAAGACCCCTTTATTTATAGGGAGGGGGATGATTTAGCTACCAAGAATAGAACTCTAGAATCTCTCTAATTATAGACATTCACCTTAAATAGGAGATTTCATAACACTCCCCCTTGAATGTCTATTCAACAATGTGCCTCGTTAAAACCTTAAAACCAAAACCCAATGGGAAAAATTAAAGAAAGGAAAAAGAGTACACATGTTTGAATATGCGCCTATTGGTTGCCTCGTTAAAAACCTTGCAAGGAAGACCCAGTGGGACAAAACCTTGTAAGGGAAAAAGAGTGCAACGCGCATTAACTCCCCCTAATGAGTACATCAATTTATATCCTTGAGCATTTGCATTCCAATCTTGTGCATCATCTCCAAAACGATCTTTGGTAGAGATTTGATAAATAAATCAACCATATTGACTTGAATAAATATTCCGCACCTTGAAATCATCATTCTTGATAGATATGAACATCTTCATATAATGTCGTGGAATAACTCTTCAATATCTCCATAGATGCATTCTCAATGCCATCATGCTTATAGTTATAGCAAGATACATATGTACACAAATTGTACTTGGGATGTGGTACTTCAAGACCAAGAATTGCATATGCTTCAAGCAACTTAAATCTTTCAAGTTAAGTCATATAAGCCATATAATAGACTTTAGATGCATATCAAGTTTTCCATGTCATGCTAGACAAATAAGATATCGAAAACTGACTATACATACCTTTGACTTTATACTTTCAAGCATTTGAACTATAGGTTCAAAACTACATGTCTTTCATATGGAATCAATTCTTCTTGAATTGTATCTCTTCCATTTAGTTACTTTATTTGGGTCAGCAAATGCATATAGCATGCTTTGCAATATGTTGCAATTGAATTATCACTTTTATGAACTTCAGGTTCATATCATGATATTCGGGGATATACATATACAAATGATAATTCATCCCATGTAACCTTTTCTCAAGTGTTTATCATGTCTCCCCCTCATGTTAGTAAAGCTAACTTGTTTCCTCATCTTTGGAAAATCATCTTTGTGCATTATCATTTCAATATACACGGCACATTAATAATAAGATGAAATTATTTGGTTCCTGACCCTGAACCACTTGTGAGGGGAGAATATACTCTCGTATACAACTTATATCAAACTGATATATATAACTTTGTTCTCACAAGAAACAGTTTAGCTATTAAGTGGAAGCACTCAATAATTATCTTGCTAAACCAACTTTGATATAAACCAACTTATCAAGATGAACTATCTTGAGTAGAAAATCTGGAAATTATGCTCGAAGTTAGATTACTGAGCAATTTACCTCGCAAGCACCGGCCAGGCTGCGGGTCAACAACAATTGCGCATGTAACCATATCAAAGATGCATCATATGTGGTATACATGGCAGGTGAATGGGCCCATATTCACCTTTGATATTTCCAGAATTTATGGGCTTCAACCCGAACTCTTTAGTTGGTCAGTTCATTAATGAGAACAAGTGATACAAGAGAATTCGTAAAGAACTTTCTAGTTCTTCAATATTCACCTATGTGAATTTGCATATCATACTTAAAATGAGATGGCTAATACGAATGCTAACTGAACAAATTATCAATATTGGTAAACTTCAAATTTACACCATGACATGTGCACTTAATAAACTTCAGGTTTATTATGACATGGGTTTTTATACCAATAGATATCCACTTTATTGTGGCATTCTTTCGTTTGTGTAGTACAAACTGGAGAACAAGGCGGGTAGCTTTTCATATGCAAATTACCCAGCTACAAGTTGTAGTAATAGGAGATATCAAAGCCTTCCTTTTATAGTCTCAATATAATCAATCGCTTTCGCGTGTACTTTGGAAACTGAATAAGTTTCTTTGAGACTTACTACAGCACAATACTCAATTGTGTTTCTCCAACATAGTAATAACTGGCTCTTCTAGAGCTCTCAATTAATTTTGTACTACCACAGATTCATCAACATCCATGTGGTGAATATCTTTCTTAAAGAGAAAGTTATACCATTATGGTCATGTCAAACTTATATGCAAGATATGTTTCTTGCATTATCGTTGTCCTTTAATAGTCATATTTCCAAAATACTTTGGCGTACAATAGGTACGTGACCAACGATCATTCATGCCATATATCATCTCAAACCTCCTTCTAGGGGTGAGTGTGGTATCATCTCAAACCTCCTTCTAGGGGTGAGTGTGGTATATTTAGTACCAATTTCATGTTCATATTCTTCCAATAATGAATATGTATTCGTGAATCAAATGTTGTCACATTCACTTCGAGGATATGTGATTTTGTTATCCTTTTCAAATCTATAAATGCGTCAGGCATTTGATTTGCTATTCTTTGCAAATGGATAATCTTTTGTGCCTCTTTCTCACAAATAGAGGTGTGTGGATCAAGATGAGATAATGATGCATTTTTCCACAAAATTTCCCGTTTGGTTTCACCAACTTCTCCCCCTAATTTTGGGAAAAGTGTCTCATCAAATTGACAGTCTGCAAATCGTGTAGTGAACAAATCTCCTGTCAATGTTTCGAGGTAGCGAATAATGGAGGGCGATTCAACCTCAACATATATTCCTAACCTTCTTTGCAGACCCATTTTGGTGCGGGATGGCGGTGCTAAAGGCACATATACTGCGCATCCAAAAATTCTTAAATGGGATATATTGGGTCCATGACCCAAAACCAATTGCAACGGGGAATATTTGTGTCAATTCGTCAGTCAGAGACGAACTAGCATTGCTGTATGCAAAATGGCGTGACCCCAAACCGAAGTGGGCAGCCGACAAACTAAAATGCTGCATGCAAAATGGCATGAACCCAAACCAAAGTGGGCAGCCGACGAACTAGCATTGCTGCATGCAAAATGGCGTGAACCCAAACCGAAATGGGCAGCCTCGTTTTCATGAAGAATTCAAGATTATTCTCATCTATTGTCTCAATATGATATCCATTTTGAATGATATCTTTAAAACTCAACAAGTTCTTCTTAGACTTGGAGGAGAATATTGCATTCTCTAAGATAAACGTCATGCCTTTGGGCAGAGTTACAGTTGCTCTTCCGGAGCCTTCAATCAATTTAATTCCCATGGTTTGATATACAAAAGAAATACACGAACATAAGAATAAACAAGTTCAATTCGTTTGTGTCACATAATATTTTCAAAATCTGCTGATGTCAGTTGACTAAAATAAATCAGATAGTCGATTATATGTTTTCCATAATCGATTACTATGCAGTTTGAAAATTTCAGTTTAAGCACTTTCATAAAACAATCGATTGTTAAACACACACAATCGATTGTTGAACATTGACAATCGATTGTTTAACATAGACAATCGATTATTTGCTATTTTTGAAAAACTTCAGATCACACTGTCTTAAGACAATCGATTGTTAAATATAGACAATCGATTGTTGGCTGTTTTGAAAAATTCCAGAGCACACTGTCTTAAGACAATCGATTGTTAAGTATAGACAATCGATTGTTGGCTATTTTGAAAAAATTCCAGATTACACTGTCTAATGACAATCGATATTTAGACATAGACAATCGATTGTGGATGATTTTTGAAAAATTCCAGATTACACTGTCTAACGATAATCGATTGTTAGACATAGACAATCGATTGTGGACGATTTTTGAAAAATCCAGATTACACTGTCTAACGACAATCGATTGTTAAACATTGACAATCGATTGTTAACTGTTTTTGAAAAATTCTAGATCACACTGTTTTAAAGACAATCGATTGTTGATCATTGACAAATTGTTTTGCAGTTTTTATGCGAAATATGAGATAACCGACTAGTTTTTCAGGTTAGTCGATTACCTCTACTGGAAAGTAAAAATATTATTGATATTTGAGCATATTGATACATTCTAAAGAACTAATACTAACATTATATCATGAACTAACTAATACGAGCTAATACTAATGGCTATTAGTTTATTCATTCACTAATACAAACAAGTAAAATAAAATCAAACAGCTCCATCTTCTTTCATCACGGATCCATCACCAATTAGGTGGTCTATCTTCCCCTCGGGTTGCTCAAAGAAGTCTGCCACATCCAAGTGGGTGATGTCAAAGTTGTTGTCAGAGACAAAATTCGTTTCAGGGCGTTTACTCTTTCGAGATGCTTGATAAAGGTCAACCAAATGTCATGGTATACGGCAAGCCTTTGACCAGTGCCCGTTTTCACCGCAACGATAATATATAGTTTATAAACTATTTGCTTTTGGGTTCTTATCGTATCGTGCTTGTGGCAGAGTGACCAACTTCAGGTTGTCATATCTCTTCTTTAAGCCATTCCACAAGATAGGTGGATCCTTGACAGTGAGATATTCAATCTTCAAACCTTCATCAAGGTGATGGCGCAAGAAAATCAAGGCCTTCGCACATTCTTGGGTGGATGCTTTTTCTCTATCTTTGATGGTGTCTCCGAGACCCATAGCATCTAAGTGGATTTCAGCATCCAACACCCATATCATATAGTTCTTGCCCGAAATTTCAAGGGCAACGAACTTTCTTTTCATAATGTCAGACATAAAACAGATTTACATCAAGAGCGTGTTCATACTTACGGCTCTATTACAATTATCACATTCACTTCAGGGAATGGATCAAAATCATGTGCTTTACATAATCTCATGTCAAATATTACTTTCATAAAGTGAAAGATTATTTTGAGAATCCTTATTGTTCTCATTACCACAATAATGACGATTATAACTTCGTCTATTGCCATGCCCACATCCATTGATACCTTTACGGTAATTAGTCTTCTTTCAGACTTATCACATACTGCTACCACATTCTCTAAAGGGAATGGAGCAAATTCAATTGGACGGAATTCTTTTCCACGTCCACATTCATTGATACCTTCATGGTAATATTTTAGTCTTCTTTCAGACTTATCATATACTGCTTCCACATTCTCTAAAGGGAATGGAGCAAATTCAATTTGGACGGGTTTTCAATTCTTTGTCCACAATCATACATGAATTTAATCATGGCAGGACATAGAAATTTTACCACTTCATGTGGTTATAATCTCTTACAAACTCCATTAGAGTTGCAATCAAAATTTATCGTCTTTGCTTGTATTTAAAAACAAATTATAGAATATCAATAATTTGAAAGAGAAAAGCAAAATACTTACCTTAAATCCAGAATTAATCTTGAAGGAAGTTCATAGAACACATATTCCTCTAAAGACCAGTATTTATCTTCGAAACCACAATATGTCTCCACTGTTACATTCCATCCCTCTTTAAAACAAACCTTGTCCTCAAGGTTTGGATACTGCAAATTGCAACGAAATAGTCTTGCAAAGTCGTAATCATATCACTGTGTAAGTAAATATGAACAGGATAATATGAACTTGAAGAAATAAAGCATCATATCACTATGTAAGCAAACATGTCTAATACAGCAAACCAAGAATGCAAAAGCTTTTGATACATTGGTAAGATAAACTTACGACAAACATACTCACACACAGATGGGTACTTACAGCACGTAACTTCTTTGTTAGTCGTTGAATAGTTAAATCAATAAGCAATTTTGAAAGAAAATTAAGTTGAACAATGATTTCATTGTCAAACAAAACCGTAACTTGCATGTTGAAAATTTTAAAGTCCGCAAACATGGGATTGGGAATCAGTGAAATATCTGATCGTGGAATAATGCGTCTTACAGAGATGCAGTAATTAAATGGACAAATCACTGTATTGTCTAGTAGCAGCTTGTTTGCACTCCTTGGACAATCTGATGTCTAATAGCATGATATCTAAAACTTCCTCTTATTAAATAAGGTAATCGTTAATTAAAGCAAAACCCTACACAAACAAAAGTTAAGACAATCGAAAATTTCAATTGGTTAGAGACTCGTGCCGATAACGTGTTATGAAATAATATAAAGACAAGAACAATAATGCAAGAACAAGAGCAAATAGAGAGAAGAGTAGAGAGAGTTCTTCTTATTGATACTTAGAGAATGATAGGAGTGTGTTACAATGGTAGAAGACCCCTTTATTTATAGGGAGGGGGATGATTTAGCTACCAAGAATAGAACTCTAGAATCTCTCTAATTATAGACATTCACCTTAAATAGGAGATTTCATAACAAGTTCGTATTTCTTTTATAGGTCTGCATTTTTTTGATAGGTGTGCCAAAGTTAAAATGATCTTTATTAGTTTTTCCTTATCATTAAGTACCCACACTTTCAAATCATTAGTTTGTTGATAAAATTTTTATTACCTTAATAATTTAGTAAAGTAAACTCTTAATAAATGATTTTAGGAGGTTTGCCAAGCTAATAGCTTTTAAAGCTACAACTACCTTCAACCTTTTTTTTACTAAAAACTTCGAATACGATTAGTATCTGATTTGTAATGAATTGTAAAAAATAGAAAAGTATTTGCTATAAGTTTTAGTGTGCAAGAGATGTAGACTTTGTTTTGCATTTTGAATATCAAGTTTTGTATGAAGTTGACCCTGATTTTTCAGGTTTACTTTGTTCATTATTTACAAAGTTCGAAGTTTATGACTTCTTTAGCATTCCGGTCCTGTTTCAGGCAAATTGTTCCAAGGAAAAAATCTGCTTTTTGTGCATTTTATATTAATTTGTATTTCGTGAGCGTTGTACATGCATTGTATTTGAAATAGAGTACAATGCAGTATTTCTTAACTTTTTATTCAATTAGCACTACTATTTTATCGAATATCCTGTTATATATATATATATATATATATATATATATATATACGAAAATATATATATAGGACTAGTTTTTCTATTAATACGAAAATATATATATAGGACTAGTTTTTCTATTAATACGAAAATAACTATCCATCCTAGGTTAAAACTAGTTTTATTTGTCATAAGGTTAACTACAACAGCCCTTACCAACAAAATCTTCAAAGGAAAGATCACAAATAGGACTAGTTTTTTTGGTCATAAATGTCATGTGGGATATTAGAAAGGTTCCTATTAAATGATCGAGAAGGGGAGAGAGAGGTGGAGAGAAAAAGTAAAAGAACTTTACTACATTTATACATAAAGAATATGCGTACTGATTTTGGCTCGATAATATTTGGAACTAGCAGATAAAGGAAGCAAAAATATTTTTGAATATATAGCAAGAACAACAATCCAGTATAATCTCACAAATAGGGCCTAAGGAGGGTAAATATGTACGCAGACATTACCCCTGTCTCGGGGGCAGAGAGGTTGTTTCCAGGAGACCCTCGACTCAAGAAGGCAACAAGAGACGATATATTAGTACTATCAGTAGACTCATAATAAAATAACATAAAATAATATAAAATCTATAATATAACATAAAATATCATAAAATAACAAAATAAAAGCAATATAAGAAATATAGAAAATATGAAAATATATATATATATATATATATATATATATATATATATATATACTAATAACCAACAGGTAAAGCTCATCATCTGCAGCTGATCAATAGCATCTTAAGACTAACTCCTAACTACCTAGTCTCACTCTAGTGCCCCGTACAAATATTCACATCTTTCCCCTAACCTACAACCTTAATGCTCGACCTCCACAATTCCCTGTTAATGGCCATGTCCTCAGTAATCATAAGTCGCGCCATGTCCTGCCTGATTACCTATCCCCAATACTTCTTAGGTCTCCATCTACCTCTACTCATGCACACCACAGCCAGTCGTTCACACCTCCTCACAGGTGCATCGGTGCTCCTCCTCTGAATGTGCCCAAGTCATCTGAGTCTTGCTTCCCGTATCTTATCCTCCATGGGGGTCACACCCACTCTCTCTCGAATATCTTCATTCCTAATCTTATCCATCCTTGTATGCTTGCACACCCACCTTAACATCCTCATCTCTGCAACTTTCATCTTCTTGAAGTGTGAGTTCTTAACCAGCCAACACTCGGTCCTATACAATATGACATGCCTAACCACTGCTCTATAAAATTTACCTTTCAGTAATTGTGGCACTTTATTGTCACGCTTGACTCCCGTCGCTGACCTCCACTTCATCCACCTCACCCCTATACGATGTGTGACATCCTCGTCGATCTCCCTAGTCCCCTGAATAACTGACCCAAGGTACTTGAAACTATCCCTCTTAGGGATGACTTGAGAGTCAAGCCTCACTTCCGCTCCCGCTTCCGTCGGCTCGGCCCCAAATTTGCACTCGAGGTATTACGTATTCGTCCTGCTCAACTTGAAACATTTTGACTCAAAAAGTAAAAATCAAAAGTAAAGGAAACAGTGGGTAAAGAAATATGAACTAAACATGATTTTCATTGATTAGTTGATAGTTTAACATATTCCAAATAATATTTGAAATTGTCACGACCCAAAATTCAACTAGTTGTAATAACACCTAACCTAACCCGGTACGTAAGCCAATCGACAATAAACTAATTCCAATGAAATTTTGATCAGACAAATAAATAAATAAAAATATATGAATCTTATACATTTTTCAAGGACCGATAATACAAATCATGAACTTCTAAGATTTGGAGTTTATAAATCTTGTATGAAATAAATACATCATTTGTTTGGAATGTACATACATATTTTTATAAATCTAAGGCTACCATGAACAAGAGGCAGCTACAACTGAAATGCATGTACATCTTCAAACTCAGCTCCCGTTGATCATAGCAACATTTGCACGCAATGTTAAAAAATGTAATATGAGTACAAATGACTCCACATACTCAATAAGTAACAAACTTAACATTAGGTTGAAAATAGTGACAAGCTGAAACATAGGTTGGAGTATGATACCATTAACCGACAATTCATAACAACATAAGTTTCATAAATCATTAAGCAACAAAATTTATGCAAAACAAGAAAATTTTCTTTAAAAACAAAAAGTCCTAGACCAAATAAAACAATAATGCGATTAGGCCCATCGACAACTCTAAATTTCAACAATATTCTTCACAAATATTATAGTTCCAAGTCTAGTTATGATCAAATAAACTTGATTGCGATTGTATAGTGTCAATTTATTGGAATTAAAATCAAATAAACAATGTAAGAAAAAAATTATACTTTTAAGTAATAAATTAAATGTAGTTGTAAAATTATACCTCGTTCCCACCTAGAGAGCCATCATGCTCAACGTTTGTACCTATGCCTTGCTGATTACCTTTACCCTTACATCTAGCACTTCTACCGCCACCTGTACCACCATGTATTGCCACTATCATTGTCACCAATCTTTCCACTACCCCTGCCACCCCCTTAACACCAGTTCTTCCGCCATTACTAGCTCCAAATATACCAAACGGCTATGAACTTGTAAAGTAGTATTTAATTCTTCCTCTATATCAATTTACGTGCGTCCTGGCATGTGAACGAGTGTACCGGGATCTCGTAAAGTTGTGCCTTCAGTTACATATGAGTCATCCTGGTCGGTGTCTGGCACAGTCATTTCGTCATCCTAGTTTTAAAGATCATGCACCATCATCTTCAAATTATGCTTAACATATTAAACCTTCACGTTGGTGTCAGTGCTATATCACAAGTCAGTCAAAATACTTCAACATCTTTCTGTATGTCTTGTACTCAGGAATCATGTTTGGGTAACCAACTTGATATAATCGATTCAACTGTGGCCGAATAACGCCGTTTCTCCACTTTGTCAGTATATACCATTCATCAATTTTATTAATTTTCTTGTGCAATAAGATCTTGAGTACATTACAACAAAGTATCCCTCTAGACCTAAACCATTTGCATCTGCAAACTAAAATAATCACTGATAGGTTTGTATTCAACAGTGCACTCTACTAGATTTTCACCATTTTTTACAATTGAATAATCATTAACGATGAATTTCTCAATACTAGAAACAACTTGATGATTTCGGGATGTTGACTTCACAATAATATAATTTTCTTAGCCGTGTCTTGAAAAATTCACACATTGTACCCGTATAACACTTAATTACTTGCTCCTTTCACTTGAACAATGACTCTCTCTCTCTCTCTCTCTCTCTCTCTCTCACACACACACACACACACACATATATATATGTATATATATATATATTATATATATATATGTATATATATATTGATTCACAAGATATATTGTATCAAAGCATATCACATCATGGAATTGCTCATACGCCGCCTTACAGTGTGAATGCACCCATATCGTATTTCGTAGCCTACCAATATTATCAATGACTGTCGAACTAAAAAACTCCCTATCCTTTACATGCATTTCACGAAAAAAGTTAGAGCAATGACTATGCCTCCCATTCTTGCATTTCAAAATTTATATTCTTTAAAATAGATTTTTTACAATCTTTTGGAGTGCAACCAAATTTTGCAGTCCACTACTTTGAACCTCAGCAAGTCTAATATTCTTGGAGGGTCTAATGCTAGATCAATCATTAGCTACAAGATGCCTCTTCAAAGAATCACAAACAGACCTATGTCTAGCTACCATGCGCGACATGAAAGGGTGAAAATCATGATTGTGATCGCGAATGACCTTAGAGACGCGCCAAAAACAAGAATCATCCAAAACAAATGTGAGTCTAGGTTTACAATTGTTACTCTTTGTGGTAAACTTAGTTCTGCGAATCCTAACCATATCAGAATAGTAAGTCATGTACTTGGCAGTGTCACCACCCTTCTTGTTGGAATTTTTTTTGACGATTGGAGAACTATTTTTATCGTGTATGTTCTTTGTAGAATGCAAACAAAGAAACGTTATCTCTATATCGCGTTCAGAGATTGGACCTACGATCATATCCTCTTTAGTGAAATCATTCTTCATTTTTTGATAAACATTATATAACTCTAACTCATTTCCTAAAAATTGTTCTTCATCATCATCAGCTTCTCCATAATATTCTCCATCGGGTTCATCATCATCATCATCATCATCATCATCATCATCATCATCATCATCATCATCATCAAGTGCACAACATTGTTGAAATTATCGTGAGAATCATCATCGACCCATTCGTATTCATTCAACAAACTCTTGTGTGATGTCATCCCCAAAGATCTGTACAACTCGTCCCTAAATCGATCAAACCGATTATCTTGGTTCATATTCATGGTTGTTGTATTTGTGTTATGTTCATTTGAGTTCATATTTTATTGTACCGCCAAATTTCTTAGTTTGAATTCATTTTTAGAGTAGGAAAGAAAAAAAGGAAGGATTCCAATAGTTAATGTGATTGTATACTTTTTTTTTAAAATATAATAATTTGCTATACACATAAAATACAATAAGTGTGAATATATTCCATCTTCCTCTTTATGTGAATTTAGATGATTTCACGGTGCTCCATATTTGAGAATAGGAAGAAGCTCTCCATAATTAATATTCGGTTTTGGAGGGAAAATTGTAGGGCCAAATAGGTAAGAGGTCGTTGATGTAATTTCACTACTGTGGCCACAGTCGGGCCACATTAGTGTGGTCCTTTAGCAGCATCCTATACGTATAAATGTGCGCGTATCTTGTCTTTTTCTATTCCAACAGTTTACTCCAACGCTCAGTCTTCAATTACTACTTTGATACTCTTTCATAAACCCTCGCCGGACCTTAAACCCTCCGATTACCATTGTCCTAAAATCCTCTCTCTTGCTATGGCAGTGACTCCTACAATTGAGTATGTCAGTCACATTGAGTCTTACGTTAGCTCTTCCAGCTCTCCTGCACAACAGGTCCGTTTCTCCTTTCTTTCTTTCTCTCTCTCAACTTACAATTCACGCAACATTAAGGAATCACTGAATTCGTGTCTTCTAATAACTTAACTACGTTTTGCAGGCGGCAAGCATTGATGCAATTGCTCTTCTTCTGAAAAATGACTTGTTAACTTTAGAAGTCTTGGTATGTTATTGTTTAAGATTTTTATTTCTTCTGCAATTTGTTAAACTTATTGTCTTGCCTTGCTGAAATTTGGTGGGTATGATACACACAGGTTAGAGAAATGGAGATGTATTTGACCACTACAGATAATATCATTCGTTCAAGAGGTATCCTTTTCTTTTTATTTTGATGGTATTCATCTTTTGGTTATGGTTATCTTAAGTTTTACAATTGAAGTATTTGTTGAAGGGGAAAAAAAACAATTGGCTCTTAGAAGTGCAAATGTTGGTATGGGACCGGGGCTGATTTGGCTATTTTAGGATTTTTGCTGGAATATCTGAAAAATTTATGAATCGAAATTGCTCTTTTGAGAAGGAGTGACTTATTCATTGACAAAGAATACTTGTATTTTTATTATAAAAACCTTTTTTTTGGGATAAGATAAATGATTTTATTAAAGTTTCAATCAGTTTAGAGTTCCATATATCAGTTAGTCGCTTTACAGTTCTTGCTGCCTTGTGCCATTGTTCTTTCAATGTGGGGAAGCACTGAGACACCAAAGAGGTAGGGGGGGGGGGGGGTTCAGAGTGCAATGAGTTGAACATTTTGATAGTATGATTAGTTGTTAATCTTTAGACATTATTCTGCATATTTTGACGTCGGTGTTTGGATAGGGATTCTTATGAGTGCTGCATGTACAATATACTGCTTTTAATATGTAGAGGAAATTTTATTAGAAAGAGCAACTGAGGGAAGATGTACTATCCTCTTGCTCAGAAGAGTATATATTGACCGGTGGAGGTGAGATACCTGCAAAGTCCCATAAAACCTGCGGACCACTCCGTTAATACGAAAAAGAGTTGGGGGAACTGGTCCTGCGACACTCATCTCGTGGAGGTGTTGGACCTTAGCATTTTTTCCCATATAATATTGCTGGTCTTATAACTCTTCTATAGAACTTATCTTTCACTTTGGTAGGATGATGACTAAAGCACCAAACAATAACTTTTTCACTTTGTTATAGTTTTTAAAATCATTTTTCCATGTGATTGTTATTTGTCTTTATAGTTAGTACTCTTGAAGTCCTTTTCACTGTTCTTGAGCCGAGGGTCTATCGGAAACCGTCTCTCTTCCTTCACAAGATAGGGATAAGGTCTGCGTACACAATATCTCCTAAACCACTTGTGGGATTGCACTGGGTTTTTTGTTATTGTTGTAGTTAGTACTCTTGAAATTCATATGTTTTTTTAATTTCATTTGCGCCTTTTTCATTAAAGTCCATTGCTTCTTTGCAAAAGGAAAAAAGCCAAATTTGACCCTACAATTAATTAGCCAAGTTTATCGTTAGTTATACTATCGTCCAAATTCGTCCCCACCGTTAAGATAGTAGACAAAATTGTCCCTAACCCTAACAAAAGTCCATTGTGGCACCGAAAGCCTTCTCTTAAACTGCCAACTAGGAAAATCTTGAACCCAATTTTAAAAGATCCGCTACGACCCTCTTATCCATGACCCGATTCAAATTGGATCTGGAAAAGAAACTGATAGTTGGGGGTAGTTATGAAATGAAAATGGATATGGAATCATATTAAACTGCCTTTACAACTGAATAGTACCAATTTACCTAATAAAGGGTGCTAATTAATAGTGTGGTGTTTACAAATTTTAATTGCTTAATAGATGAATCGAGATCAATTCAAAATCACAGACCTTTAAGCCGTATACTTATTTTTAATTTTGTGAAGAGATCAGAAAAATGAATGAATAACAACAACCACTCGGTATAATCCCACAAGTGGGGTCTGGAGAGAGTAGGATGTATGTAACTTTACTTCTATCCTGGAAGCCCAGAGAGACTGTTTCCGATAGGCTTTCGGCTAAAGAAGGTGAAAGAAGCCTTGATAGCAAGTAATAGCCAGACAAATAATTAGAAAACTAAATTGAAGATATCAACAGAATATGATAGAGGTACCGATAACAAGTAATAGCAAAACAATATATTTAGAAAACTAATCCAAGGCAGCAAACGATAATATGAACGGAGTACTGCTAGCAAAACATGGAATTACCGGTGGCAAGTAATAACGGAACAAGACATGCGAATATAGAAAACTAAAGAGAAAATGGTACTGTACAGCACTAATGTGGCAAGTAATAACGGAACAAGACATGCGAATATAGAAAACTAAGGAAAAAAGGGTACTGTACTAGCACTAATACTATCGAACTAGAGAAGACAAATGGAAACGCACGACTACATACTAACGTTCTACCCTAATATTCAATCTCCACACCTTTTTATCTAGGGTCATGTCCTCGGTTAGCTAAAACTGCACCATGTCCCGTCTGATCACCTCTCCCCAAGACTTCTTTGGCCTATCTCTACCCCTCCTCTCACCTCCCAAGGCCAATCTCTCACATTTGCTGAATAGGGCATTTGTGCTTCTCCTCTTAACATGCCCAAACTATTTCAACCTCGCCTCACACATCTTTGCCTCCACAAGGACCACTCCCACCTTGTCCCGAATAACTTTATTCTTAATTCTATCCAACCTAGTATGCCCACATATCCATCTCAACACCTCATTTCCGCTACCTTCATCTGCTGGGCATGGGAGTTTTTGACTGGTCAACACTCTGCCCCATATAACGTAGTCGGTCTAACCACTACATTGTAGAAATTATCCTTAATTCTCAATGGCACATTCTTATCACACAAGACAACGGAAGTGAGCCTCCACTTCATCCACCTTGCTCCGATACGGCGTGTGACATCCTCATCTATCTCCTTATCATTCTGAATTATAGACCCCAAATACTTGAAATTCTCTCTCCTGGGAATGACTTGCGTTTCGAGCCTCACGTCCACGTTCGCCTCTTGGATAACACCGCTGAACTTGCACTCCAAGTATTCTGTCTTGGTCCTGCTTAACTAGAAACTCTTAGACTCTAGAGTATATCTACAAATCTCCAGCCTCTCGTTAACGCCACCTAACGTCTCATCTATCAAGACTATGTCATCCGCAAATAACAACCACCAGGCACCCCCCTTGAATGTGTCCGTGAAAACAAAAAACGGACTAAGTGTTGATCCCTGATGCAACCCCATCTCAACCGAAAAGTAGTTAGAGTCTCCGCCTGCTGTCCTAACCCATGCCTTAGCTTCATCATACATGTCCTGTATCACTCTAATACACGCTATAGACACTTCTCTAGCCTCCAAGCATCTCCATAGAACCTCTCTTGGGACTTAGTCATAGGCTTTCTCCAGGTAAATGAACACCATATGCAAGTCCTTCTTCATCGCCTTATATTGCTCCATCAATCTCCTCACAATGTGAATGGCCTCGGTAGTCGACCGTCCCAGCATGAAGCCAAACTGGTTCTCGGAAATGGACACACTCTTCCTCAACCTCACTTCAAAGCTCAATCACCCTCTCCCACACTTTCATTGTGTGGCTTAACAACTTATACCCCTATAGTTGTTGCAGTTTTGTACATCCCCCTTGTTCTTGTATAACGAGATCATCGTACTCTGCTTCCACTCTTCGGGCATTTTCTTCATCCTTAAAATGACGTTAAACGACCAAGCAAGCCATTCCAAGCCCTCCTTATCCACGCTCTTCCAGAATTCCACCGGGATCTCGCCCGACCCAGTCACTCTACCCTTACTCATCCTGTGCATATGTCATGATTCGGATTTTTCGCCCTCGGGAGTCGTGATGGCGCCTACTAATGAAAGTTAGGCAAGCCAACTGTTTGGACAAAATACCAATTTCCCATTTTAATTCTTTAACAAATGTGAATCAATAGTTTATAAACATCGGAAATTAAGCAAGCGGAAGAAAAAATTAAACCATTAAATAATTCCAATATGATTTCTTAAATAAGAACTACACAGAACTGGTTTCACAACTTCACAGACGGTCTAGTAATACTACAAACAAAGTCTGAAAAATAAATAATCCACTGTTTTTGAAATACATAAATGAAACAGGATGAAAGGATGGAAGGGGTTGCCAAGGCCTGCGGACGCCTGTAGGAGTACCTCGGGTCACCTGTTGGACAGAAGGCAGCAATCTTAATGCGGTCCAAAAGCTACAACACTGGTATCAGCCCAACCGACCCTATGTGCTGGTAAGTTTCGAGCCTAACCTCGGCGAATTAGTGACGAGACTAGGAACAACTACCAAATAAATCTGTGCAGTTATATCATATACGGCGGAAAAATAAAACAAGAGTATACAATTAAGGATGGGAGGGCGCATGCTGGGTGGGAATGTCATTTACCGATCGTAACTTAGGAGAAAAGCATAAAGAACAATCTAAAAAATTCGGCAGAATAAGGAAACTGTAACCAACCAACAACCACTTTTATCTTTTACTGTTGCAGCGTGCAACTCGATCCAAATCGTAGAACACTGTTGCGACGTGCATCCCGATCCAATTATACTTTTGTTGCGGTGTGCAACCCGATCCAATTATAATATTGTTGCGAGGCGTACAACCCGATCCAATTATAATATTGTTGCGGCGCGCAACCTGATCCAATTATAATATTGTTGCGGCGATCAACCCGATCCAATTATAATATTGTTGTGGCGTGCAATCCGATCCAAATATACAATTCAACACCAATCACCAAAAAGAGTCCCGTCAAGGGAACAATAAGGAAACAACACTATCCCAACAAGGGAATCGACAATACAGGTAAATACATCCCGACAAAGGAGTCAGCTATAACCACACTTGTTCCAACATTTAACTTCACAAAATAAACCTCAACTAGCACCAATACTCAACCATAAGCAACTTTCACGAGAATAATCATAATTCTTGGAATCAACAACTTAGACATGGTAGTACTTATTAAGAACACAACTATTTCAATTTGAGACTCATGGGCATGCTTGACACCAACGTATAGATGCTCGTCATCATGCCTATGCATCGTCTCAATAAGTAATACATAGCAAATAGGACACAACTCCTGATTCCTCAAGTTAAGGTTAGACCAAACACTTACCTCTATGCCACGAACAAAAGTCAAGTCTCAACTATCGCTTTACCTCTTGATTCCACCACCAATTCGCTCGTATCTAGCCATAAGTTACTTAATTACATCAATAAATGCTAAATGAATCAATTTTAATGCATGAAAATATATTTTTTTAAAGTTTTTCCCAAAAAGTCAAAAATCGCCCCAGGGCCCACATGGTCAAAACTCGAGGCTCGAACCAAAATATGATTACCCACTCCCCCATGAACCCAAATATATATTTTGTTTTGAAATCGGACCTCAAATCAAGGTCCAAATCCCTAAAATTTGAAAAACCTAGGTTCTACCCAAAATACCCAATTTCCGGATGAAAACCTTTGATTTTGAGTTGAAATCATGTGAAAAAATGTTAAAGATTGAAGAAATGAAGTTGGAAACAACTTCCAATCGATTTGGAGAAGAACGTTTCTTTGGAAAATCGCCCAAGAGAATTTGTGTTTTGAGAAGATATGAAAAATGGCTGAAAATGCGTCTAAGTGTGAATTAACTGGTCTCAAATGTCGTAATTGCCACTAGTGTTCGCAATTGTGAACCCCTCAGAGATCTGCACTTGTCGCATTTGCGACTTAAGTATCACAATGGCGAAGTCGCTTTTGTGACTGTATTTTCGCATTTGCGACCAAGGGGAATTCCAGGCCACTTCGCAAATGCGATGGGCCTCTCGCATTTGCGACCCGAAGGCAGACTAGGTCCTTTCGCGTTTCCTAAGTTAAAATTTCACTCCGTGGCCTATCCAAAACTCACCCGAGCCGTCAGGACTCCAAACCAAACATGCATACCAACCTAATAACATCATACGGACTTGCTCGTGCATTCAAATCACCAAAATAACATCAACAACTATGAATTTAGCATCAAAATCTTGAACTCACTTAAGAACATCAAATTTTCCAATTTTGTTAAATAAGGTCCGATTCACGTCATTTCAAGTCCGTTTGTTACCAAACTTCACCGACTCTACTTAACTCACATATAAGACCTGTACCGGGCTCCGAATCAGAATACGGGCTCGATACCATTAGATTTCAAACACATCTCATCTCCAAAAACTCATAATTATTTCAGAAAATAATTTTCTTTAAAAATTCATTTCTCGGGCTTGGGACCTCAGAATTCGATTCCGGGCATATGCCCAAGTCCCATATTTTCCTAAGGACCCTCCGGAACTGTCAAATCACGGGTCCGGATCCGTCTACCTAACAGGTTAACCGAAGTCAATTTAAATTCATTTTAAAGGCAAAATTCGACTGAGCACACAAATCGAGGTGATGCAGAGAAAGGTTTATAAGGCCTCGGAATACAAATTTTTATTTCTAAAAAAAGTGATGACCTTTTGGGTCATCACAACATAGCCCCTACAACCTCCCCACTCGTATGCGTCTATAGTACCCAAAATCTCGCTGCCGCTCCGAGTACTCCAACTCCCCTAGTGCAATGCTTCTATCTCCCTCTTCATTCAATAGTTTATGGAAGTAAGACTGCCATCTCTGCCTAATCTGTGCCCCCTCCAAATATACTCTACCCTCCTCATCTTTTATGCACCTCTCTTGGTTCAGATCCCAGGCCTTTCCTCTCCCCCACTTTTGCAGCCTGTACAACTTCTTGTCCCCGCCTTTATCCCCAATTTCTTCGTATAAACGACTAAACACTGCGGTCTTAGCCGCAGTAACCGCAAACTTCGCCTCATTCCTAGCCTTTTTATACCTCTTCTTATTAGCACTCTTCTGCCCCTCGTCTATACTCTCTACTAGCTTCAATTATGCTGCTTTCTTGGCCTCCACTTTCTCTTGAACCTCTCCGTTCCACCACCTGTCCCCTTTATGACCACCAAAAAACCCTTCGAGACCCCTAACACCTCTTTCGCCGCCTCTCGAATACAATTTGCTGTCATAGACCACATACTACTCGCGTCCCTACTACTCCTCCAGGCCCCCATAGCCATCAACTTCTCGCCCAACTCTTGGGCCTTGTCCTTAGTCAATGTACCCCATCTGACCCTATGTATGCAAGACATATAGCCTGTTCAGCCAAGCTTCTTTTTGGCCAAAAGTGCTTTTTTTGGGCCAAAAGCACTTTTGACCAAAATTGAGGTATTTGGCCAAGCTTTTGGAAGGGGAAAAAGTGCTTTTGAGGAGAAGCAGAAGCAGAAAAAAGTAGCTTCTCTCCAAAAGCACTTTTTTGAGAAGCACTTTTTTGAAAAATACACTTAGAAGCAGTTTTTTACAGCTTGGCCAAACACTAATTGCTGCTCAGAAGTGCTTTTCATTCTAATTAGCCAAACACAAGCTGGTTTTCACCAAAAGTACTTTTGAAAAAAAGTACTTCTCAAAATAAGCTGATTTTTGCAGCTTGGCCTAACGGGCTAATAGTCTTCTTCTTCCTTGTCCACCTGATCTATAAGTCCATAATCAAAAGCATATGCTGGGTCGTAAGATTCTCACATGGGATGACCTTGCAATCCATGCATAAACTTCTATCAAATTTTCGGAGAAGTAGATAATCAATCTGGGTCTTGTCCACCGTACTCCGAAAAGTTATCAGGTGCCCCACCTTCTTTGGGTAACACGAGTTAGCGATCATCAGCTCAAAATCTTTAGCGTACTCCAGCTAAGGTACCTTAATCTGAAAGTATCTCAGATGTGCAAACATGAACATAAAGAACTTGAAGATTATATATGTAATAATGAACCATATAAAAAGTTGTAGCCACCAATGCTTAACCCCCCCCCCCCCCCCCCAACCCCACACACACAGAGTTCCTTCACCTTCATCAAAACAAGCGCTGCTTCACCAGTCCACCAAGTTCTTTTACCCAAGCCACCACCATTGCAGATAGATTTCCAATAGATGCAACTTTGATTCACCATGAACAAACTTCCTCGTCAACAAAATTTGGCAACAACCAAATGAAAGGGGTTAATTTATTTTTGTTTATCAGTGTATTTACTTGTTTATGTCTGATTGGGTCAAATTTTCCAGAAATTTGGTTTTGTAAGTTTTATTTAAGTTATTCTGCTATTAATTTTGTTTAAGGCGGGTTCTCCGGTGATGGTTATGGAGTCTTGTTCTATTGCAGATTGCATCTCCATAAATTTCATTAAGATCTCTTCCCAAAGCCAGAAGGTTCCCCAATAAGATCTGTGGAAGGGTTCAAATAGGGTCATGGATAGTAGGGTCAGGCGTGTCTTTCAAAATTAGGTTCAAAATTTGCCTAGTTGGCAGTTGAAGAGAAGGGTCCCATTGCTACGGTGGATTCTGTTAGGGTTAGGGACAATTTTGTCTACTATCTTAACGGTGGAAGGACGAATTTGTACGGATTGTAGAACTAGGGATAAACTTGACTAATTAACTAAAGTAGAGGTATAAATTTGGCCTTTTCCCTTTGCAAAACTATGTTGAAAGCTCCAACAGGTCTAAACATTTTTTCTCCTTTTTGTCTTTGATAATATTAATATTTTCTCCCTATTTTATATTTACCCCTCTTTTTCTCCCTATGTTTTATCTATGCTATATAACCTGTTATCTTCCAGGTATCCTTTTACTTGGAGAACTATTGATGCGACTAATATCGAAGCCCTTGGGTGATACTGCAATAAGCAGCTTAGTGGAATTCTTCACAGAGAGGCTGGTGAGCAAACATTTTCGGATCAGGAATTTATCGTAGAAAGACAAGATGCTTTGTGCACGTGGCTATTTTGCTTTTTGGAACTCAATGCGGTCAATTAAATTGTTTTTTTTCTGCATACTTTTACACCTCTATGATGTTTGTTTGAGTTACTTTTCTTCTTTTTTATGTTTGCCTACTCAATTGTGTTTACCGCCTATTGTCTTTCTCAATGCATGCAAGATTTATGACTCCATCTTTCTCCAAATTATCCTTTAGTATTAAGTTCATATGTTGCTTTGTAATTGAAGGACACAACTCTCATAGGGAACATGCTTTCAATCAACTGTTGTAGATTTGACTAATTACTAGAAGATAAATCAGCTTGCTGCTCCCATGTAACAATCCTATCAGCTCTAAGTCTTCCTACTTTACTACCATAGAGATTCTTCTGCAGATTGGAAATTGCTTTAGTTTCCCAATGACGTTACAATCTCCTAACAATACTGCTAATACAACTTTCTCGTTCCTCTTTAACTTACACTGGAAGCGTTAATACTCTCCTGAACATCAGTCTGTGTGCAACATATTAAGTGCATAATTTAATGGATCCACTTACTAAAAGCACTCCTACTTGCCCATTTAAAAGTGGATGCATTACTGAACTTTTTCTGATCCTTCTTGATGCTTGTCCTTATTGACTTGAACTTCCTGCAGAATATCTGCTTGTTTTAATCCAGTCCAACAATTTGTAAAAATTTAACAGCTATATGCACCATGCATCTTTACCTCTGTTCTTTTAATTGGTTATCATCTAATGTTCTCTGACTAGATGATACTGTACTTGTATCAGGCAGACTGGAAAGCGTTGCATGGTGCCCTTGTTGGTTGTTTGGCTCTTCTAAGGAGGAAAAGTGATGCTGGCATGATCAATAAGAGTCAAGCAAAGGCCGTTGCGCAGTCTTATCTGCAAAACCTGCAGGTGCAGTTATTGGGACTGCAAGACAGGAAGGTAAAATGATAATACGCGGACTGTGATAGTATCTTCGTTCCTGCGGAGAAATCCGATAAAATTGGAATGACACAGATATTCTGTTGATAGTATCTTCAGCTAGTAGGTGAATTTACTGTCTTATTCTTGCAGCTTTGTCTTCAGCTATTGGAATGCCTATTGGATTGTTATCCGGATGCCCTTTTGTCACTGGTAATAGCTTTTGATTCTCTTCAGTTAATTATGTTTCATCTATGTGATAATTTTAGCATGGTTTACTTTTTGATAGTATCTTCGTTGATTTGTCCCGGGGCAAGCAACAAAACATTATATGTAACTACTAGCTCCCGGTGTACCTCTTTTTTTTGTTATTTTTTCAAAAACCTTGATGTCTGGGCCAGCTTGTGGTCAGCTCGTCTAATTCTACGAGGTACTTGCTACCTCCCACCAGCACAACTGCACAAGTACCGGGTAATTCTGTCCACCAAGTCTTGGACGGATGAGAAGAAGTCACCTAGTGTTTTTGCATCTGCTAGCATTTAAACCCGAGACCTCATGATTCTGATTTCTCAACCCTCTTCATTAACTACTGGAGCACACCCTTGGATGCTTGTTACTTTTTATTTGATAAATCGAAGAAGTTCACTAATAAGTAGTAACTAATCCAAGATGGTGTTATTTTTACTTGTAATAATAAATAATAGTATGTTTGGCCAAACTGTAAAAATCAGCTTATTTTGAGAAGTACTTTTTTCAAAAGTGCTTTTTAAAAAAGTACTTTTGGAGAAAAACAGATTGTGTTTGGCTAATCAATTTGAAAAGCACTTTTGAACAATAATTTGTGTTTGGCCAAGCTTTTCAAAAAATGCTTCTAAGTGTCAAATTACAAATAAAGACATGAGAGATTTGCTTAAAAATAAATATTATATAAGTAGATAAATAATTACAAATATTTATTATTAAAGATAATAATTAAGTTTTTATTTTATTTTATTTAAGTATATATAAAATAAGATTGAAAAGTACTTTATTCTTTCAAGATAATTCAAATATCAAAAAATTCAATAAATAGGAAAGTTCATCCCAAAAGTCATTCTATGTTACGTAATAGTTTAATCTAAGTAAGGTTATTTTGGTACATATAATATTTTGCAAAGGGTATTTTTGGTAGGAAGAAAAGTCAAAACTGTTTCTTCTTCTACTTCTTTATGCTTCTGCTTCTAGCCAAAAGCACTTTTTTCCCCAGATAAAAAGCTTGGCCAAACACCTCAAATTGAGGGAAAAAATACTTCTAAAAAAAACTTTTGGCATGGGGAGAAGCTTGGCCAAACCGGCTATAAGCCTCCTAGGAGTTGGACTAGCTATGTAGACAAGTTTGTGTTTCATCTTTACACCAAAATACTAAAGAAACAAAAGAAAATTTTGGTGTTCCATGTCTTATGCATCTTTGTTTCTAGCTCTAGCTACTTTTTTTTATGTCACCCTTATAAAGCTAATTTCTTGAATTCTTGCAATTAGGCCGAGTGGCTTTATAATGGTATAATTTGCAAAGATTGCAAATCTTCTTCACTTGAGAGACATGTAGTCATGTAGTATATGTGATGCTAATATTTTATACTCCCTCTGTCCCATTTTATGTGACACACTTGCCCTCTTAATTTTATTCCTAAAAGAATGATATCTTTCTCTTTTTGAAACTATTTAATCTTAGCATTCCCATATTACCCGTTATGACATGACTTGTTTGGGTCCAATTCATATAAAAGTTCATTCGTTTACAAAGAGAGAAAATGAAAAGACATGTGAAACTAAAAGGATAATTTTGTACATCGCATATAAGGCTTACATATGAAAAGTCTTCTTTAATTTCTTAAATCCGGTGCACAGTTAAACTGAAACACCACCTTCACATGGAGTACCAGTGTCACACTTTAACACTCACCAAATACCAATAAAAAAATATATGTTATACCCTTCTTATATAGAGGTCCCCGACATCCCATTTGTCGTTATTTTGACTACAATATCTAGTTTCTTTTTCAGAAGCCTATTACTTCCTTTTCCTATGTATTTGGTTGCTTTTTAGTCCTCTAGTTGTTTAATTTTAATCTTGGATTGTGGCTTCCTAGGGTGATGATCTTGTATATGGAATCTGTGAAGCTATTGATGGTGAAAAGGACCCAGAATGCTTGATTCTCATATTTCGTGTAGTTGAAGTTCTGGCACAATTATTTCCCGAATCTTCTGGCCCATTGGCGAATTTTGCAGGGGATCTGTTCGATATTTTGGGATGTTACTTTCCTATCCATTTTACCCATGTGAGATCATTGAATTATACCGTCTCTCTGCTCTTTACTTGTTTTTTTTTCTGAATTTAGGAAATACGTATCTGACTATGCTGGTCGCTTCAAGATTTGGTGAAGATATTTTTAATAGATTCCCTTGGAAAGCTCTAATCCTTGTTATGAATTGACAATTAAGTAAACATGTGATACTGCTATCTCGTCTGACATCAATGAGAAAATGATCTTCGACCATGAAGGGCCGAAGGCAACATTTGATATCTCATCTCTAACTGAACTGCTATGAAAGAAATGGAAAGAGAAGTGATGGACTAGCTTTTAACCTCGCTATATATGTTGTGGGACAAGAAAGTATGGGTTGGGTTGATAATGAACTTTAGAATTGCACAAAGTCCTACATTGCTTGTATACCTTATTTATTATCTTCGGGGGTTGGTGATACCATTCAAGAATAATTTTCCTACCTTTCTAGGGAAAGTATAAGAAATGATTTCATGACTAATAGCCTTAGACTTCTGAGAAGGTAGCTAATTTAGCAGGTTCTAATAAACTACAGGCTTTTATTCTTTTGATGAGTAATTCCAAGTAATTATTGTTCTCTCTCCTTTACTTGACAATTTATTTTTGTCTTACTCTTCGGAATACCCAGCCTAAAGGTGATGAAATTGATGTAAAGAGGGAGGAGCTCTCAAGAGCCCTAATGGTATGCCAATTTCTTATAATGCCAATTAATTATAACCTTTTCTAAAGCTTCTTCTATAGAGAATATTATGATTTTATCTTCATGATAAAAGTAACTAGCAAGTTAATCCATTTATGGAGCAGAAGCCACATAGGATCCTCCGGGATCCCAAAAGATTGACTGTTCATAATTTTGTGAATTTCAAGAAAATGTGGAAATTATATGCTGAGTTGAGTTGCATCACTTTGGTTAACATGTTAATTCTTTATGTATGGTTTGGTTAGAAAAAGTGGTATTTTTATCTCTAGTCGAGAATAGACGTCTCTTCTTCCAACTTTTCTATAAGAGGTTAGTAGCATTAGAGTTTGCAGCTTAATTATGGGGAAGGCTTATTCTGGTGCACAACATATGTAACATATAGTTTTCTGATATGCCTTTATTGCTGAAGTAGCATGTATAAAGATATGCATATGCAAAGTAGCTTTGCTCCACCTAATCAGAAAACAAAAAAGTTTTTACGGACTTACTAAGCAGTTGTACCAATCGGAAAAAGAGGAATTTAACTGAACAATGTATGCATTGTTTGAAGCTTATAACTTTTCTAGACCTTAAAAAAAGCTTACTTTCTATGGGTCTTTTTAAAAAAGTAATGTGACTTGGCGTAGGAGAAAGCCATAAGACTTTCTGATTCAATCTCTATGCTCATTGTGAATTGATTGTAGGTGCTTATATATTATCTCGCTTCCCTAGGATGCTTCCATGAGAGGCGTGTTCTTTTTTTTTTTTTGAATTTGCATCGGGTGTCCGAGTCTCTAAGAGCCCCGACCCCCCAGCAAGGAGTTTCCCGCAAGTGCACCAAGGTTAATCAGGTTTTACCCAGTCCGATGTCCCTCAGAAATTGTTTGCACCCAGTGGGTTTCGAACTTAACTTGAGACCTTGAAAGGGAGCAAACCCCAAGGCTCAAGTTAATTGTCACCATGCTAACCCCACAAGTCAATTGCCACCAGGCTAACCCCACAGGAGGTGTGTTCTTTAGTGCCTGGATGATAAATATTCTCTTTATTTCAGCGTAAGAAGTTTGATGCTAAAATTATTACTTTATCCCAAAAAAGAAGGAAGCTGCTTTGAAGCTTGAGATGGTCTCAATTAAAAATTAATATGTTAATGAATTGATCAGCTAAGTCTTAACATTTAGAATTGTGGCATCTTCTTCTAACTGTCCGGATGGACAACCTGGTCCATCAACAGTTTCCTTGTTATGGGGAGGCATTTCATGCCAGTCCTATACTCTCCAGCTATCAAGTGGTTGAGAGGATTTTTGTTGGGTTGATTGTTGATACCCGGATCTTCCAACCTTTAGTTGGGTTGATTGTTGAAACCCAAATCTTTTAGCCTTTAACTTTAGATTTTAGGTGCAGAGTTCTTGAATTTGAACAAATGATACGTGCTTTCCAAATGTTAAACTTAAGAGCCTATTCCCATACATAAGGAAGTCTTGTCAACTAATTATGTTGGAGGTGCAATAGTTTGCTCTGGTGTCTTCGTTCAAACAGGCAATAAGAATATCTTGCTATTCGTTTTCACATTCTTATCATTTTTCATATTCCTCTGATATTCCATATTCCTCTTATTGGTTTTTAATTAGATTCTAACATACTTTGCTGTCTTCTAGCTGGCGTTTGCTTCCACACCACTTTTTGAACCCTCAGCCATTCCATTACTTCTTGAAAAACTATCTTCTTCTCTTCCATCAGCAAAGGTTAGTTCCAACTATTTCTATTAGTTTCACCTTATTAGCATTTGGATTGAATGTTTGCAATATTTTCGTTGATTCTTGTGCTACAGGTGGAATCTTTTAAGTACCTTAGCTACTGCACATTGAAATATGGAGGAGATAGAATGGAAAAATACACTGAATCGCTGTGGTCTGCATTAAAAGATGCAATATTTACTTGTCCACACTCCATTTTGTCAGTGGATTCCAATACAATAGATGGAATTGGTTTTCATGAGAGTGAAATTATGACGCAGGCCCTTGAACTTCTTCAGGTGCTTGTTCGGCAGCATAATGCGTCATTCTTAAATTTGATTCTGGGTGATGGGGACATAAGCACATTTCTAAAGTCCTTTTCCCAGTTCGACGATTTCAATAGTCTTTCTTCTGAATACAAGCAGAGATTACATGCAGTTGCTCGTATTCTTTCTGTTTGTGTTAAATCTTCTGGGTCCTCCTGCAATAAAGTTTTTGAAAGTTTCTTTCCTCGGTTGGTGGATGCTTTAAGTCTCTCGGTTGAAAATTCCCCCGAGGCTATTCCTTCACCTTTGGATGCAAAATTTAACTTTGGAGCCTTGTATCTTTGTGTCGAACTCCTTGCTGCATGCAGACAGCTGGTAGTCAGCTCCTATAAAGTCGCTTCAGCTCCGGATCTGTCACATGACACTTGGTACCAGATACTTCATAGTTTCTCCACATCATTATGCAATGTTTTCTTTTGTCTCATTCGAGCAAGTTGTGCTGAAAGCACTTGGAATGCTTATGTTTATGCAGCAGGTAAATACTTCTCCTTGACAAATGAATTTGTTCTGGAACCAAGCTGTCTTCTTTAGCCTTAGTACTATAGGTAATATGGTTGTACTTGTCCTGTCAAGTTTCCCATAGCTCCAGTCTACATTCTTCCAAAAAAGGTTTTATGATGGTAGGCCACGAGCTATTCATAGTTTAAAATTGCCCACGCTTTGTCTTAGGATCACTTGGATCCTGTTAACGTCATAGGGAATGCGAGTGTCGTCTGGGCTCATTGTATTTTTTAAAGTGTCATTTACTTGCTTTTGACTGAAACATTCATTTTTTGGTGCTCAATTTATAGTCAAAGGTTTGGATATCTTGGCTACATTTCCTGGAAGCTTTATTTCAGCGTCAAAGTTCATGTATGAGAAAATCCTGCTGACGTTGATGTCAATCATTGAATTTGATTTCAACAAGACGTTTCTATGGAAGGCAACGTTGAAAGTTTTAGTGGAAATCAGCTTGTTTGTCAATAAGTATGACGAGGATGTAAAGGCAGCTAGCTTTAACAGTATTGTCATGCAAAAGATTGTTTCTCTAATTTCTTCGGGTGACTTAAATATGCCGCCATCACTCAAGCTACAGGCCATTTTTGACATTGGAATGACCAGGAAGAGTTTCATGCTTGATGCTGCGAGCCAATTGGAGAAGACTATATCTGCCAACTTCTCTGAGATTTTTGTACGTGTACTATTTGAAACCTCTAGGCCATTATTAGTTCAAGGCATGGTTCACCTGTTTAATTCTGGGCATTCTGAAGCCACATTACAGGATATATCATGTACATCCTTGTGTTATACTTGAGTCAAGTTTGTAGCGTCATTCTTCTCGTCATGTGCTTCCTAGTCTCTTTTTTACTTTAATACTTTGACTTGTTTAGCTCATATCTAGGTTTATGCTTCCATGAACTCTTGCTGCAACTGCCTAAACTAGAGTTGAGCATTGCTTTTTCTCTTTGGCATGTTTAGTACACATCTAGTAGGTGTTTGCTCCCATTAACTCCTGCTGCAAATGACTAAACTAGAAATGGAGTAACCTCTCTCTTGAGCCCCCTTCACCCCCCACTCCACCAACTTTCTGTTTAACTCTCTTTTTCCTTTTCCTAACTTATTGACCTTAACAAAAGTACTTTCTCTTGTTGCAGGTCCATGGAAATCTGCAGTTAGCTGAACTGACAGCTGTGCTTTTGGAATGTTATTCCGTTAAGGTACTTCCATGGTACGTATGCGATCTTAATTTATCTTGTTTATTAGATTTCCATTCTATTCCATCTCTGTTCTGGATATTTCTCCCTATTGCATTCTCTATTGCGATGCATCCTCATATGGATGGCCAGTAGTCTCTGTTGATTTTTCTTATGTGCGATATTTGATTAGAGGTATGGAGACAGACTCTCGAGTCTAAGGGTTTCAAAATAAGCAGATCTAAGATAGAATACCTGGAGTCCAAGTTTAGCGCCGAGCCGAGCGAAGTAGGTAGGGGTGTGATGATTGGATCTCAGGTCATCGCCAAGAGGGACAGTGTCAGATATCTTGGGTCGGTGATTCAGGGGGACGGAGAGATTGACGGGGACGTCACTCATCGTATAGGAGCGGGGTGGTCAAAGTGGAGGCTTGCATCAGGAGTCTTGTGTGACAAGAAAGTTCCACAGAAACTCAAGGGGAAATTTTATAGAGCTGTGGTTAGACCTGCAATGTTGTATGGGGCGGAGTGCTGGCCAGTGAAGAACTCTCATGTTCAGAGAACGAAGGTTGCGGAGATGAGGATGCTCAGGTGGATGTGCATGCTCACCAGGTTAGATAAGATTAAGAATATTCGAGAGAAGGTAGGGATGGCCCCGGTGGATGAGAAGATGCGAGAAGCGAGGCTGAGGTGGTTCGGGCATGTGCGAAGGAGAAGTCCTGATGCCCCAGTGAGGAGTTGTGAGCGGCTGGCGATTGTCGGCGTTCGGCGAGGCAGAGGGAGGCCTAAGAGGTATTGGGGAGAGGTAATTAGGCATGACATGGCTAGAATGCGGGTTTCCGAGGACATGACCCTTGATAGGAAAGTCTGGAGGTCTAGTATCAGGGTTGTAGGATAGGGCCCTAGAGTTTTTCGTACTCCTCACCCGGGGTTGGGTGAGGCTTGACAGGGCTATCCATAGATGATTTGTGTTTTGGATTGTGTCTCCCTTAGGGTATTTATTTATGGTAGTTACTGTATTATATTATTGCATGCTATTTTATTTATGGTTCTTATGTTTAGATAATTATTTACGCTATTTCTACTGGAGTTACTAATGCTCTTTTGTTTTTGTTTTTGTTTTTGTTTTTCCTTTCCTTCACTGAGTTGAGGGTCGATTGGAAACAGCCTCTCTGCCCTTTCGGGTAGGGGTAAGGCTCGTCTATATATTACCCTCCCCAGACCCCACTTTGTGGGACTATACTGGGTAGTTGTTGTTGTTGTTGTGATATTTGATGCAACTCAGTTTTTTGCTGGTTCACTAACTTCTGCTTTGAAAAAGGAAGCCACATAGTGTCATTTCCTGCTTATGGTGAATCAAGAAATGTAATTTCGCTTCATTTTTTCGCTTATGCTCCCACAAACGAGAATATTAAGAAGGAATTAAGAAATAAAATAGGAAAGGAAGGAAGGGCAAAGAACAAATGGAAAAGGGGAGATCTAAAAAGTATACAGTATTTAGTTGTTCTTTTCTGACCTTTATTTCTGTTGTCACTGTTTCCTGTGGCGTGGAAATGGTTAAGTCTCACATCCTAGCAAAACAATCTGCTATATGGTCCATTTGGCAGGTGGAGTCGGCCTAGTAGGCTGGAAGATGATCGGATTTTTTGGCTTGCAGTTGTATTTAAATGAGTTAAATAACTTAACAGTCCTACTTCATCAAAGAATAAACTGAACATTCCCAATACTATCAATGTTTTTTTACCAAAGATCTGACCTGTAGTTTTTGGTTGCCTCTCAGGTTCCATTGCAATGGAGGTGCAGACGAGGTCTGTTTGAATCTTGCAGTTAATATTTTTGCTAAAATGGAAAATATCACATCTTTGAGTCTAGGAGTTAAGGGAAATGTAAGCATAGCATATTTTCTTTTCCTCCTCTTCACAGTCTTGTTCTATTTGAAGAAATATTTGATTTCCATCTTATTTTCCCACAAGTTCGCCTAGAAATGTTAACATACCATACTTACCTCAGGAGTTTCTGGATGCAACAATGGCTGCAATGAAGCAAGCCGTGGCAGGCTGTTCAGTGGAAAGCCAGGAAAAGGTTCTTCGGAAAGCTTTTGATGTGATGGCAACATGCTCCTTATTCCTATCCAAGAATTTGATTCTTGGAACCAATGGCTTTAACAAGAAAAGTCAACTTTGTCAGACTTTTGATGGTTTGTCTTGTCGAGACGAATGGATTACTTCACTCTTCACATCAGTTGTAATTGCGTTGCGACCTCAAACTCGAATACCAAATATAAGACTGTTATTACAGTTGTTGACAACGACTCTCCTTGAAGGTCATTTACCGTCAGCTCAGGCCCTGGGTTGTTTGGTTAACAAACTTCCTGTAAATATATCAGAAGACTGTAGTCTTGAAGAAGTTATTGATACTTTATTCAAGAACGAGATGTGGTGCAACATTATTATTGGGAAAGAGGGCAATGATGGTGGTGCTGTTAATATGGGTAACCCGAGAATAAGCGGTATGAATAGTCGTGCTGTTATTGGATTAGCATGGATAGGGAAGGGTTTGCTTATGCGGGGTCATGAGAAGCTAAAAGATGTGACTATGACTTTCTTCAGTTACTTAGTTTCAAGTGGACATAATGGAAATTTGCTGCCTTTCAAGGATCAAATGAAAGATGGCTCAGAGCATGAAGTGCTTTGTCTCAGAAAATCAGCTGCGGATGCATTTCATATTCTTATGAGCGACTCTGATGCTTGTTTGAACAGGAATTATCATGCAACCATTCGCCCACTCTATAAGCAACGGTTTTTCAACATTATGTTTCCTATGTTCTTATCTGCAATAGTAAAATGTGACTCATCCACTACACGGTATGTATCAATATAGTTGATTTCATTTGTTTAATTTTTTTATTGGAGCAAAGGTAAATTGTCTTTGTGTGACTTATAGGTCATGGATTTGTGCCTTGGAATCAGCCACTAACGCTTACCCTAGGCTGCTTACGTGGCTGGGATGCTTCATGCACTGAGCTTCCCTTTTTAAATTTTTTTGTATATCCCGCGCTTCATACTCTCATTTTGTATCTGGTTGATGACGGAGACGGTAATCTCCTGGTTCATGGTTCGTTGAAGAAAGTCAAGAAACAGTTAGAAGCCTGAGAATGCCAATAGATGTTAAGGAGCTTTTGTGGTCTTTATATTAAGTTAGTTTATTGAGTAATTTTTATTAGCTTGCTTGAAGTTATTTTTATTTAATTTCAATAACTCTGAAGAATATCTGTGTGAGACGTGATGTGCTAGTTATCAGTTAACAGCATATGTTCTTTCTAAAACAAAGTTAATAGTGTATGTTCTGAAGCAGCTTATCAAAGGTGGAAAGGGGTATGTGGTTCTAGCATAATTTTGGGGAGTGGGTATTTTATCGAAAAAAAGAAAAATTGGGGGAGGGGGTACCTTATCGGGAAAAAAGAAAAATTGGGGGAGGGGTTTTTCTTCTCATTTATTAAATTCCAATACACACCTGAAAAAAAAACCAAAAAAAAGTACAACCAAGTATAATCCCACTTAGTGGGGTCTGGAGAGGGTAGTATGTACGCAGACCTTACCCCTACCCTGGGGTAGAGAGGCTGTTTCCAAATAGACCCCCGGCATCCTTCCCTCCAAGAACTTCCCACCTTTGCTCTTGGGAAACTCGAACTCACAACCTCTTGGTTGGAAGTGTGGGTTGCTTACCATCAGAGCAAGCACCTGAAAAAAAACAAACAGAATCAATATTCAAGCTTGTCCATCTTGTATTTCCCAATTTGTTACCTATGTTATGTGCGATCTTCATGTTCCTAAATACTTGTGTTCTACTCGTATATGGGTTGTTTCATGTGCTTTCTGTAGATTCTCTATTTTTTTGGCATACCTCTTGTATGGGGGAGTTGTCCCAATTATTAAATTAAATTATACTTAATATAAAAATGGGCTGTTTCATGTGGATTTTCGAAGTGCACTAAAGCGTTGTTAAATGTTAAACATATCCACGTCACAGCACACATGAATCCCGGTAAAATATGTTTTCCAAAGCTCTGTTGCATTCACTAAAATAAAACTAGTAACTTCTTTTTTTTTTTGAAGTTTCGTAGCTACATCATTTTCCCTGATTAAAGATTGAATAAGAGGACTTCTATCTTAAAAGAGCTCACTGTAATGAGTTGAATTAAACTCTTGTAGATTTGATCAAATTTTCAGATGGCTTGCCTTAAGTTAATCCTCCCGTGATTTCAGGTGTTTTCTTTATCAAGCTTTCGCACACCTGATGTCAGAAACTCCTCTTGCTGCTATTGTTGGTGATGCCAAAAGGGTGAGTGAGTAGCAATGACCAACTATTTGTACTCATATTGTTGATGGTCAGTTCCAAGGTTAATTGCTTATGATATTTACCTTTGTATGCAGGTCCTTCCTGTACTTCTAGATTGCTTTCTTATGTTAAGCAAGGATGTCTCTCATAAGGAGATAATTTACAGTGTCATAATTGTTCTCTCTGGAATAATAACTGATAAAAATGGTAAGACCATTTGCTTATCTCTGTGAGAGTTTCTTTTAGCTCTGAAAAGTTGATCAGATCGGCTATCATAATTTGCTTATGGACCATCATCCGCTAAGGATTTGCATATTAATTGTACCTTGCGTATTTGCACATTTTCATCTTCAAGGTTGCGTGAAGAAGTTAGTAGACATAGGCAATTAGCTTACAGAAAATTTGCTTGAATAATCTAGAAAGGCTTCATTTGCTACCAATTTTATACTTACGGAAGATTCTTTTTTTGTGCGCTAATGACCAATTGTAAGTGGCATAGTTGAATATTTCCCGGGAACCTCATGTGAGTTTCCTTTCAGAGATCTGGAGAACCCCTAGCCCGATCTTTCGAAATTGCGAGCGAAAAGCTCTTTACTAAATCTTAACAAATTAAACCTGTCTTTCTCCAACTTGAGGTTAATCAGATTATTGTTTCATGTTTTGATGTTAAATTTGGGATTCAATGGTTTCATCATTCATTTTTCGACTTCTTTTTTTGCTGATGCAGGACAAGAAGCTATTGTAGAAAATGCGCCCACAGTTATCTGCCGACTTACTGAGCTCACATCCTATCCCCATATGATGGTAAAAGTTTCTTTCTAGTTTGGGATCTTGTGATGTGGTAAAATCATTTTATTGAGATGCCAGGAAATAACTCTCATATAGCAGTATGCCAAAAAGTAGCGAACCTACAAGGAAGTTTGATTCTCTTCCAATCTTCCATATAAATATAAAACTCGGCGGGTGCACCAAAAAGAAATAAGGAATAAGCGGCTATTCCTCAAATGTACAAAATTACTCGTCCCTGCAAAATATTTCCTATTTCTCTCTTTTAGGACAATGCATATTAGTGCCAGTGGAACAACAACTTACGCCCTTCATCTTGTCCTCCATCTTCTATAAGTCCAGCTGAAGCGTGCTTGCATCACTGTGCTTGGTATCACTCATTGTAGTCTAAACCATCTAAAGTTTTCCCACAAGTTAGACACTACCTGACAATGTAAAGGAAATGTGTCCGCATCTTTTTCCCGTTTTTTGCAGATAAACTACCAACTGATATTGGAATTCTACTCTTTCACAAGTTGTCAGCTCTCAGAATCGCTCCACTCGTTGCTAACCAAGTGAAGAAACTCCCCCTCGTGGTGACCTAGGAATCAAATAGATAGATGTGGAAAACCTGATTCCTCTTTGATCAAGAGCCTGTTATAATAGGACTTCAATGAAAATAATCCACTACTCTCCTTCACTTCCGACTAGAGGCTGGGACCTTTCTTAAATTTGAAAATTTTCTTAAATTACCAGGTGATTCGAGAGACTGCAATTCAGTGCCTTGCTGCCATGTCAGAGTTGCCGTATGCAAGGATATACCCCATGAGAACACAGGTTGGTGTTTTGTAGCGTGAGCAATCAGAATATCCATCAACATTTTATCAGAAGATCCTGAAACACCAACTAAATGCCTAACAATGGATGCCGCTTATTTATAAGGAGCGTAAGAGGTTCTTCTTGTCTTTCTCATGAAGCCCGAATTTTTATAATGTGTCTTTTCATATGTAGGTGTTGCAAGCATTAACCAAAGCTCTTGATGATACAAAGAGGGTCGTTCGTCAAGAGGCAGTGAAATGTCGGCAAGCTTGGCAAGACATTATAGATCCATTGTGTCTTTACTTTAATTATACATATTTACCGAGTTGAACTCATTTACATTTGTTGGGCCTTTTTTAATTCATAGGGCTTCAATTGCGTCAAGGAGTTTGCACTTTTGAAAGCATGCAGAAGACTTCCTTGAAAACCCAGTTGGGTGAGATCTTTATCCCTTTTGTCATTGATATTCCTCAACACATCAATGTAAAACTACTGTGCACGTATTATTTTAATTTTTCCATGTGGGTAATTCAATAAATCAGAGATTGAGATTTTGAGCGTGATCTTCTATACAGTCATTACCTTCGTAATCTACATCCTCATACCAATAGTGCACTCACACCTCTTCACCTCAACAGTTCAGCTTTTGAACAGTTTCCATATTGAGTTTTGTTTACCATGCCTGGCTGTTATGCTGACAGGATCGTATAGCCAAGCAGGCTTCAGACTACATTCATGTGTTGCCATCCTTGCAGATGGTACACCCTCTTGCTTCTACTTGTACAGCAGCTTCTTGCTTCTGCTTGTATAGCAGCTTACTTATAGGTCCACAGTCTTGATGTAATAACTTTGGGGGGGGGGGGGGGGGGAAGGGTTTCAGCAGCTCCTGTTCTATCAATCGCAATGTACAATGATCCAACATAGCAAGGAGCAGCAGTCTTATCTCCACCCCAGTGAGGATGATTATCAGGTGATGCATCAATGCTACAATGGTGTCCCACTTCCCTTCAGTTGGATGCAGAGAGATCAAATTGTAAATTAAAGTTGTACCGACTTCTGTAAAGTTTGGAGCTTGTGGCTCATGCGAATATCGTACTAGGAAAAATTGTCTGAACAAAAGATAGTAGTATTCATTCAATGGAGTTTTCCTTCATAAATTGTCTACTTTGTGGTGTTATCAACTTATCATCCATTGATTTGGTGCTTATGGTGGCACCTCCTTCAGCTTCCCTTTTCAAGAACAAAGCTCGGAAATTAATTTCTGCCAGGAATATGTTGTGGGATCTTCATTAGCTTTAAGTTCTCGACAAGAGCAACCTGGATATATTCTGGATGTTGTATAATGATGTTCGTCCAAACCTGCACTTATCTCCCCTAAGATCTTTCTTCTGCAACCAACCTTCTGGACAATTAAATGCAGAGTGCAACATCATCGAACGTCTTGATGTCCATCTTTATATTGCAGTCTCGTCCTAGTTTTGTACCAAACTATGATTTGTGTTATTAACTTCAAACAGTAATATGATTCTTCTCCGTAACAGAAATTAGAAATAACAATATTTGCCTTGACCGTTTATTTTCTCAAGTAAATGAAACCTGAGTTTGCATATCACTTATCCCTAGACAACCATTACAGCCTCTCTGCCCTTTCGGGTAGGGGTAAGGCTCGTTTATATATTACCCTTCCCAGACCCCACTTTGTAGGACTATACTGGGTAGTTGTTGTTGTTGTAACCATTACAGCACAAATGAGAATTAGCGAGCAACTGCAATGTGCACTTTCTTGAGATTTCCAGTTTTGCGAGAAGCACAAAGTGTCAGCACTGAAGCACAATACATAACTCCTCCTGAACCAGAATACATCTCCTAGCTCATTTCTAAGCATTGCCACAACATGCAAAAGAGCAGGAAGATTTTTATTGAAAAAGTTGACACCGAACATTAAACCACAAGTCACTACAGCTAATGCAACATCTGTGCAGAGGGTATAAGACTGGAGGGGGAACAAGAATAACTGTAGGACCAAACAATCATTGGAGCACTGGTAAAGCATTACTTGAAGTTCAATCTTTTCAAAGAACAAAATTCCTATATGGTACAGAGCATTGTTTATTTGTGCAACTTCTCCCATATATCTACTCTCATGTTTTTTTCTTGTTTTCTAATTCTTTGCTGTAAATAATCCCATCAGCTGAAATGAATGAGAAGTAATCAGTCAGACATATCATACTCGGCTCCACTAGATTGATCCTGATCACCATCATGCATATCGTTCTGTTGTTCACCAACAGCATCTTCGTCGTTAGTTCTTGCTCTCCTTGAACTTGAGACACCCCCCTTCGAAGCTGTTGCATAACCCTGCAAGGATCCACCGATGTCATAATCAGTTGCAAAAGGAAAGGTCATGTAGAAAGAAAAAACCGAAGGAAGAGTAGGTTTGGCTTCATTACCCCTTCTTCTTTCAGTTCAATGGCAGCTACTGTTTTTCTCCTCCTTACTGTAACTCTTGAAGGTACTGGAAAATGTTCAACTTCATCATTTGATTTTCCCTCTCTAGCTCTCTTCTTTCTCAAAACAAGCTTCGTCGGAAGAGGCTGCAGCCACGTTGTAGTCAAGTTCCATTGTTAAACCACATAAAGTTTACAAGTTAAAACCCAGTTTTTTACCATGTAATGGGCCTCTGTTTCACCAAAGGCCACAAGGTATGTAGTAGGATCATCTGCATCATCACCTCTTACCTGCCAAGGGGCAAATGCGAGCAATATTAATAAAACTAAGTATATTAAATATAAAAATGTAACTAGGTTGAGTTCAGCACTAAGAAAAGGTACATACATCCCAGTGATACTCCCGAACCCAACTGTATGAAATATCCTCGTTTTCATCATACATATCCTTCGTTAGCTGTCAAAATCAACGAAAAGCAACAGAACATATTAAATGAGATTTATGCTCATGAACTTTTCCATTTTAAACAGATGTAATTTCACCTCATTTGGTGCAGGGACCATATATGCCAGAAACTTATCAGGTTTGTCTGCGTCCGAGCTTGTAGCCACGAAGCTTTTCATAATGGCCTGCAAGATGTATTGCAAATCATAATTCATGTTCGTTAAGATTGCATTCAAACATCATAGTGTCATGGGGGTCCCCGGGAAAATAGAAGATCGTGCTGACATAGACACATTATAATCAACACTCTGCCAAAGGCATTCAAACTTTTCCAATCCAATATAAGTTTGGACTGAGCATTCTCTCTTTGGTCAATTGATGTTGGATAAGGAGCTGATAGCAAAATGATTAGACATAAGTTTGGAGAAGATGAGTATATGGGGTCTCAGTTTCATATGAAAAAACTAACTTTACCAATCTTGCTTTCACTTAGCAATTGCTCATTCACATTTACTGCCCAAAGGAGTCTTTACTTTAGCTTACTAACCTGGAGAAAGCACTACAAACTTGGAGAAAGGCATCTAATTAATTTCACCTGAGATTCATACGCATCGCGAACAGTTTTATCCAACTTGTTGTAGGTCTCTGAGTCAGCAGTTGGAGCACTATCAAAATTTGCGAGCACAAACGGGTCTTGGTACCTGGAGAAGTAGCAATATCAGTTCATGTTATCAAAGATCACCAAGATATTGCCATGATCCAATGACTCAATGAGTTTTATAGGAAAAAGGGAAAAAGTTTTGCAGGCAATTATCACTTTCAATCTTTTGCGTATCGGCAAATACATCCAGCTTCTGCTTTTTCTTTTGACAACCAAATGTTAATTTATTGACAAAAATAATAGCAGAAGAATTCAAGTATACGCGATGCGTAAGAAAAGATAGCAATCTGGTGATCTCCTGTAAAAATGCCATCCAATTATCCATACAGGTGGGATGTCTTGGGTACTCCAAGAATATAAAAAAGGCATACCGGACTCATTTGCCTACCTACAGTAATTGTACAACAATTTTTCAGGAATTTTATATGCTGCATCTATAAATGCCATAAATTGTAGAAAAATAGCAGAACGAGAAAAAATGAAGGATATGGTGACAAATAGAGAAAAGCTCTACCGCATAAGTGAGTACAATAAATAGCAAGCGTCAAACTCACGCATATCAAACATACAAAAGCCCAAAACTTAAAAGTCCCAAAGTTCCGTATAACCTTAATATTTAATAGCATTTCATCTCGCTCAAGTTTCCATTAAGCTTCAATTACCTAGTACCGCCAATTACCATTACCTTCTCTGCTTGTTGCTCAACAAAGCAAAAAAACTACGTTTTTTGTGATAAAGAGCAAAGAAGCGAGTACTTACTACACAAAGGTGAGAGGGGACAAAAGAGGTTTACATAAAAACGGAATATGTGCTTTCAGACAACGGAACACAGAGAGATCAGACATAAGATAAATTAAAAGCTCATCATCTGAGAAGTTTGCCTACCAGACAGTGAGCAGACCTCTGTTAGTGAAGTAAGCTATAATCTACATATGTGTCAGTATTGCTGCTACCGAACAACGATTAGGAGGAAGCATAAAGAACTTTGAAGAAATAATTAGCTCAAGGCACTAAGGCATTAAAGCACCACGCATAGAGGGGTTGCACAAATTTTGCAATAAAAGAGGAGAATGTAGTTCTCATAAAAAGTATAGCTTTTTATTATTCCACTTAACATGAAATCCCCTTCAAACTCACAAAATAGAGTCCAACTATGGTGAGGTTTTTTTGCACTGAGAAATGAAATAAACTTTTCTCCATCCGGATAATCAAATGGAAAAAAAGACTGAAAGCTGCAGAAGATAAATAAAAAATCAAAGGAGAAACTAGGAAATGTGTGAGCCCTTTATGCATGCATGTTAAAAGGCAACGCCACATTCTTATGGATGAAGTGAAAGTACTCATTCTTTGAGGGAGACTGCACCAGTTATACTGAAACATAATCTTCTTAAATCCTTTTTTTTAATTGATAAGGTAAGGTTTTAATCTTCTTAAATCCTTCATCCCTCTTCTTCAACATTCAAGACAACATATAGATATTTAACATGAGAAAGGAAGAAAAGAGAGGAAGACATACCGATCAAAGTCAGGAAAAAGTGGCTGGACTTTGACAGGCTGCAATTTGCGATTGGTCGCATGAATGGGCCGTGACTTGCATGCCTCAAAAGAAGCCTCGATCTCCTGGAGTTGTCTATCTCTGAAAGGGTTAGAGGAATACAATCAGGCCTCAACTATGTCTCACTATCTCAGACATGGATAGCATGGACACTGAAAGTAGAAGTAACCTATTGTTAAGATTCTCCAAGATGTTGCGGCCACCTCTATTTTCTCGCAACTCTTTAGCTTGCTTTTCAGTCAGAGACTGCAAATGGCATAAACAATTAATTAAATAAGGTTTTTCTTCTCTTTGAAGAAGAATATTCCTCAAATGCTATTATCAGCAGGAACCTGTTTTGCTGACTCCATGCTAAGAGGAGAGATGTATTGTGTTTTGACCAGCCAAGAAACACCTTTGTCTGTTGGCCTTTCTTTCTTTTTTATACCATCTTTCTTGATGGGGGTTATAGGATTGTCGTCACGCAACAATTCTTCATCTTCTGGGGCAAGTGGTAGTCTTTCACCCTTGGGAGGACTAGGCAAGCCAGCAACAAGGTCAAAATAATAGACAATATACAATAAATATGTGCTGCATGAAGAAAAGCAGAGAGAGCACGTAACACACTTGTATACGCTGAGATCAAGAAGGTCAAGAGGTATTCCAAGGTCTGGTTCAACATATAGTTCAGGCTTGTGCATTTTCTCCAGTGAGGTAATTGAGTACTTCGTAAATCTGCACACACAAATGATTTGCCCTTACAAAAAAATGACAATGGTAGTAGTACAGTGATGACAATCAACTACTAAAATCATGTCCATTCTCACACCAATAGAGATAGCCTGACGACTTGTGGATCAGACTAACCAGAGGTGATGATTTGGGAAAGAAGATTGAGTTATAACTCTGTTAACCTCTAAAGTAGCGGACACTCTAGATGGAACAATTCATCTACATATAAAGAGCATGCCTTGTTTAATTTGTTCTATCTCTGTTAGAACATGCATTGGTGATTGAATTGATTCTCATAAATACACGTTTTTTTATACCTAAGATAAAATTATCATAAATACAAGAGAGAGGACCAGCACAAAGAAAAGCAGGATCACATACCGATCTTTGTCTCTAGGTATTTGCAAAAGCTTTGGTTGTGCTACTGGATCTGGTAATTCATTTCTGAATCTGCAGAGTACACACAAATTAAGGAACGTTCAACACTCTCTAATATGTAAGACGTGTTTTTCCCAAGTGATAAGCATACCATGTAGTCTTTTCACAAATAATCTTGACATGGAAGGGAATAACTTCAAAGAAACGACATAATAGAATATAAGTGATTCAGCAAATAGCTAAATACACCCACCACCTAAATTATGATGCTCATCAAGTTTATCATCGACCTACCCTATGAAACGGCCATCTTGAAAAGGCAAATCAGTTATTTGAACTTTATGCGTCGAGTTTGGGATTCTACCACTGTACTGGGTTCAGAATCTATTATTCGCACTTATTTAATGGATTTCTAAGCACATATACAGGGTTTGAGTCAAAGCGATAGAGTTTGAACCCATAATATGTGCTCTACATCCACCTCTGACATCACATGTAAATTTCACCCTTACCGTGACAGGATTGAATGTATTATGACCAAACAGTTAATTGGACTGGAAAATAAACCAAGAATTAATGTCTTACTTTAACTTGCAAAGAAATGTGGTCGGCTTCTTCAAACGGTTCTCAGTCCTCTCACTACTAAGCAAAGGGGTGGTCCTTCTATCAGCCATATGTGATGCACTAATAGAACCATGACCTTTCATCCCAGAGGCTAACATTTGGGTTTTCTGCAGAACCCTATTCTGTGATTCCTTTAGTTGCTGCTGCCTATGCTTTTCTTCATGCCTTTGCTTTTCCAATTCCCTCTTCTTCCTAATCCTCCTCTCTTCTTCAGTCTCAACCCGAGCATTGGCTGCTTTCTTCACAGGCAATGGAGGCACAGAACGCCCTCCTGGCTGTTTAGACCGACCAGCAGCCTGATGATTACCATGTCCCGGTTCGCGCCAACCAGAATCTCGCCTTTTCTCGCCCCCACTGGGCCTACTTGATGAAGGAGGTGGCGGAGGGGACGGGGGCTGAGAAGGTGGAGGAGGAGGAGGGATTGAAGAACTTGGAGGAGGAGAGGAAGGAGGTGGGGGCTGGTTTTGGGTGTACTGGGAGTAATACAGTGGAGGAGGTGGTGGTGGAGGCTGTGCTGAAGGTGGTGGCGGTGGAGGTGGATACGAAGCCGGAGGAGGAGGAGGAACGTAAGCAGGGTGCTGATAATTTTGCTGCGGCTGAGTATAGGAGGAGGAAGATCCACCGTAGCCCCAATTCTGAGAGAACTGAGACGGCGGTGGCGGTGGAGGAGGGTTCTGATTCTGCGGTGGCGGTGGCGGAGGAACGAAACTCGACTGAGACGGTGGTGGGAATGGCCTATACGAAGCCATGGTACACACACTTGTGGTGGACCCTACGTCACTCAACGGTAAAACAGAACTCTGAAATCTGAATACAAACTAAAACCCTAGAACCACCAAATCAATCTACAAATCACAATCCTCTCTGACTAAAAACAATCAAAAGAACCCTAAAGCAAACAAATTCCAACTGAAAAGATTTCTGATTTCACCTTTCAACAAACGGGACAAAACTGACCGAAAAAATCAAATAAAAGATCTATCTTTCTCTCTCGCTCAAACAAAACAAAAGATTGTGAGATAACAATGAGGACTGAATTTGAACAAAGAAAAAAAGGGAATGAGAAATTCAAGAACAATTTTTACTCAAAACAGAACAGCTTTCAGAAAAAAGCAACTAGAAACATGAAATTTAAGCTTCAAAAATTGGAACCAAAAGGGAAAAAAAGAATTGGTGACATTGACAAAGGAGAGGATTTTTCCTAGTTTAGTACGGGGGAGCAGAGTGAGCAGACAAATGATTGTGTTTTAGCTGAGGTTTGCCAGTTATGTAAGCATCAGGGATCCCACGGTTTATATAGTCGTCGCTTTATTTTTTTTACAACTCCGGAAAAATTTTCCCAAATATGACTCCTTTCTCCTTACAGTCATACCTTCGACCAAATATTTTGACAAAAATAAACAATACAATAGTACTGTCAATTGGAAACAGCCTCTCTGTCCTTTCGGATAAGAATAAAATTTGTTTATATATTACCCTTCCCAGACCCCACCACCCCACCTGGTGGGAGTATACTGGGTTCTCTGTCCTTTCGGATAAGAATAAAATTTGTTTATATATTACCCTTCCCAGACCCCACCACCCCACCTGGTGGGAGTATACTGGGTAGTAGTTAGTTGTTGTGGTAAACAATACAATAGCAAACAACACATTCAACTCTTCCTCCAAATGAAGATTTAAAACATATATACTACTCTTTTGATTGTTTTATTCTTTTATTTAATCGTCGAGTAAAAGAGCTTTTCTTTGTTCTTATCGACAAGATAAATCAATGTGATTTTAAATAAGTAATTTCTCGAAAGAGATCGAGTAGTTCTGATCTTATTCATAGTTGACTTGTGTGCTATTATTAATAACGATGAATCTTTCCTCGTATCAAAATTAGATTTAATATTTTTTTGATTTATGAAAAGAGTTTTAATGGCAATCTGGCTTTCCTTCTTCGAACGTCTAATGGTCAGATGAACTTCGATTTCATTGAATCAAGCATTAACACAATAAGTATTCTTTTTTATGTTATCTTTATTCTCATTCCCATTCTTTGTGTTATTTGACGTGAAGGAGGGATGGAGAATACTACTCTATCAATAATAAGAAATCAGTATCGGAAACTTACATTAGGCGAGGACATGACTCCATTTCAGCTTCTGAAAATGCAAGTTTGCTTGAAAACGAGAGAAAGACTATAGACGAAGCGTCTCGAAATGATTTTAAAAGTATGTGTGCATTATCGCCTTATAAAGTATTGACCGTAAATATTCTATTTTTTTCTCTAATCTTTAAGTAGTTATAAATTAAATTATTAACTCATCTATGAGATTACTCTAATTTTGAATTTCCAAAATAAGAGATTAAACTTTTAGTTTATAGCCTTTTTTATAAAGAAGAGCATGAAATTGGGGTTCATCTATTACAATTGCTCCCCTGCGATGAATTACATGTTATTTATATGCATACTTTAATTTTTATGACTAATAATAACATAGAAAAAGTGAGTAGGGGTCACATCCTCCCTCTTATAATCTTTTGCATTTCATAGCTCTTCTTTCACAGAGGAATATTTTTTCTTATAATTAACGGAAAAACTTACTCAATGCGAATTTATTGCTGTAATTCTCTTAAAATCTTTTAATTAATTTATTTATTTATCTATTGGAGTTGAAAACTCTACCTGCATTGTAATTGATAACTCATCTTACGTAATTTGTGATGGACTGCACTTGTATTTCAGGGAATTTAGTTAGATTGCATTTGAACTTTTAAAATGTAAACACATTAATTGTTTTGCATAAAAAGGAATAATCTCATAAATCTCCCTCTATATTTGTATTAGTAGCACTTACATGCCTTGTAGTTTGAAATGCAACGGTTCTTTTTCTTATTTTGATTTTTGTTCTTAACGAAACTATTTTAAATGAAAAATGCACGTATTCAGCCGCTTTATTTTGTTTGAATTCATAAATAAGACAAGTGGGGTTGCTCTGATGGCAAGCAACCCCCACTTCCAACCGAGAGGTTGTGAGTTCGAGTCTCCCCAAGAGTAAGGTGAGAAGTTTTTGGAGGGAAGTATGCCGGGGGTCTATTTGGAAACAGCCTCTCTACCCAAAGGTAGAGGTAAGGTCTTATACTAGGTTGTTGTTGTTGTTTAAAATTTGAATTTCTAAAATAGGAGAATTTTCTTACATTTTTTTTCGTTAAAACAAAAAACTATAACTGAAACATAAAATGTGGCTTTTGTTAACTGTAAACTATTACAAGTGTTTCATTGCATGTAGATTTGTTTTTTTGTATGCACTAATGACACATAAATAAAACGTGAATAAGTTGAATCCTTTCACTTCTCTTCTTTCTCTCCCTGTGGCTATTCTTGATTTTCTTTCTTCCACTAGAGTGGGTATATTTGATTACTTTTACTCTACTTCATAAATATATATTTGATAATTTGGTAAAATGGGAAAATTGTTTTATGCGAATATATATAATGCATCGATTTTTTCTTTCACTTTTTGAGTAGTTGAAGACTCTACTTATGCTGTTGATTTACTCCATCCATCCAATTTTAATTGACACTTTAGCTCAAAAAAATTATTCCAAAATAATTATTACTTTAGGAGTTCAAAATTTAATTTATTAATTATTAGAGAAATAATAGTTTTAATGGCGTAACTTAGTGAAAATGTTACCTTGCATTTTTTCTTACAAAAAGAGTTAATGCGATTGTTAAACGGGACGGAAGAGTAAATAATATTTTTTCCGTCACTTTTATTTGTCAAATATTCTAAAAATAGATTTTTCGCTTTTACTTGTCACTTTTAACATATCAAAAGAAGATAATTTTTTTTCTGTTATATGCATAGTATTAACTACTCATTTCAATTTATTTTTCAAATTAATTAAAAATATACATCAACTAATATGAGTATTATAATAAATTATGTACTTCATTTATTATTTTTTAAGAAACGTGTCAAGTTCTTAGTAGATAAATAAAAATAAACGGAAGGAGTAGTAATTAATGATGAATTGCACTTAGATTTCAGGTATTTTAGTTGGATTGCATTTGGATTTTTAAAATGGCACCACTTTAATTGTTATAGTTGAATAAGTAACTAGCTCATAAGCATCCCTCCACGTTTGTATACATAACACTTACCTCTCCTGTAACTCGAGATACTATACATGCTCCCCTTAAATTGATTTTTTTCAGCAAAATTATTTATAAACAAAAAAGATTTTGTATATTACATGTTTACCCTTATGTAATTTAGACTATTTTGTATTTTTCTCATTTTCTTTCTTTTAAGAGAGAGTACATTGATTTCTTTCCCTTTTTCACCCTTTTTATAATACATATCAGATAAATTGGTTAAATGAATAAAATTATATGGGATATTGCTGTGATATTTTTTTTCGTAATTGACAATTCTACTTTTACAAAAATGACCAAGATTACGGAGTTATTAACATTGGATTGCACTTGGATTTCATGATATCAAATTTATGACTCCTTTGATTTAATTATATAATATTGTATTTTAATTTAAAAAATCTCAGCACTTTGATTCCTATAGGTTAACTAAACATATAACTTTTACCGTTATCACTTGTATTCTTGCTTTTATAATATAACACAAACGTAAATGGGGTGATCTTCTTATTTCGTTATTTTATGGTTCTTCATGATTTTTCTTCCCCAAGAGTGGATCCATTTGATTTCTTCTTTTAACTTTCCCTTCCACGAGTAACGGATAATTTGGAAAGAAATAGAATTTTTTTTTAAAAAGTCAAATTTCAAATATTTTGTAGTGATATTTTTTCGTAATTAAAATTATACTCGTATTGGAAATGATCAAGATTGTGTTGTATGTAATTATAACAATGAATTGCACTTGAATTTTCAGAATCTCAAATTTGTGACTCTTTGATTTGAATAGCTTACATTTGGATTTTCGAATATCTCAACACTTTGACTCTTAAGAGTGGACTAAACATATAACTTGTTAGACATAATAATATCATACATTCAGGTTTTTCTTTCAAAATTGTTCTATTATCCTTAAAGCAGCCTTGTGAAATTCACTGGTGCCCAAAAACCTTTAGTCTAGAGTTTTTGGGCTGCTAGATTCCTCACTTTTCCTATTACAAAATGGCTATATCAAAGGGATATCTGAACCTTGCTTTCCAGTGAGGGGTCTTTAAACAAATAGCTGGCTATATTAATTGTCTATTTTTTTTCTAACCATATAAATAGAAAGTACACAATTATATATATATATATATATATATATATATATATATATATATATATATATATATATATATATATATTATACTTGAATAAAACGTGAATAAGTTTGAATCCTTCAACTTCTCTTCTTTGTCTTTGTGTGTCTCTTTTTGATTTTCTTTCTATAAGATTATAAGAGAAAGTATCTGTATTTTTATTTCCTTTCCGATAGTTAGTTAGTAGTTAGTTATGAGTTGAAGTCTTTGTAATAGGTGTATTGAAAAGTGACTTGTAATAGTTGTATTACAAGTTAGTGAGAGATTAAGAGTTTAATTCCTAGATTTCATAGGTTGTAATTAAAAGTTGCTCATAGTGAAGCTGAAATCCTACCAATGTAGGTCGTGATTTTTTATCCCATTGAGCAGGGATTTTTTCACGTAAAACTCCACATCTTATTTACTTACCGTTTCATTAATGTTCTCAGTAGAAACTTATAGAGGACATGATACACTATAGTTTAGTGGAACCATATAAACTATCAATTGGTATCAGAGCAGGTTCCTCCTATTAGGCTAACACCTAGGAAGGAACTTTATGGTTGCTCCACCAAATTTTGAAGAAGGTCAATCTATGTATAGACCACCCAGGTTAAATGGGCAATACAATGGGTGGTGGAAGATAAGAATGCATGATTTTATCATGGCTGAAGGCACTAAGTTATAGGATGTCATATGTGATGGTTCTTATATCCCAACGAAGAACGTCGGAGATCTTCCCTTAACGATGTCAAAGACCAAGAAAGAATACACTAATGCAGATAGGAAAGCTGTTGAGAAAAATTTTCGTGCCAAGAAAATTTTGGTGTGGAATAGGACATCATAAATACAATAGGATATCTACTTGTGAAATTGCCAAGGAGATATGGGAAGCTTTGCAAACAGCACATGAAGGAACCGCTCAAGTAAAATAATCTAAGATTGATATTCTCACCACCGAGTATGGTCTCATTAGGATAAAAGACGATGAATCTATTCGAGATATGCACACAAGATTCACTTCCATCATAAATAAGCTACACTCACTTAGTGAAATCATTCCAAGGAACAAGCTCGTGAGGAACATCATGAGGATTCTACCGAGTTCGTGTTAGAGTAAGGTGAATGCCATTACTGAAACAAAAGACCTATAGGAACTGATCATAAACGAGCTGGTTGGAAATCTGAAAACTTACAAGATGAAGAGGAAGATAGATTATAAAAGAAGAGAATCAAATAAGGAAAATAACCTTGTACTCAAAGCTGAAAGCAAATATTCAAGTGAGGAGGACAGTGACATGGCTTACTTAACCAAAAGGTTTTAGAAGATGGTCAGAAGAAATAGAGGAATACTGAAACGGGGCAACTCCAGCAGACAAAAACTACGACCTCTGCCAAAAGCATGGAAAGCTAGGGAACTTCATCAAAGATTGTCCTCACATAAAGAAAGAACAGTCCAACTACAACCCTGATAAAGCAGCAAATAGGAACCCGATTCCTGATAAGCACTTCAAAAGTAAGAGATTTGCTGACAATGTGGTGAAACGGGCTCTTGCATCATGGGGAGATTCCCTTAGTGAGTCTGAAGAAGAAACTAATGCAGGTGACAGTTCAATGATAGCAGTTGAAAGTGAAGAAAATGAATATGATTCAATATTTGTTTTGATGGATCAATAAAATAATAATACAGATGATGGCAGTAGTAGGGTAAAATTCAGGGATGTTTAGAGAAATCTGAAATCCTACTCCCCTAAGAAACTCATGGCTTTAGCTAGTATATTAATTGATGCCTATCATAGTCTTGTGAGAGGATAAAGATGCCTTTACCTTAGAGCCAGGAGAAGCTGAACAAACTAGAGATGATCTGGTTGTATGTGTAGAATGAGTTGGAAAATGAAAACACTGTCTTAATTGAAGAAATTTCTAGAATAGATTATGAAAGAGATGACTTGGTGGTTGTAGTTGTTGACTATAAGGAAACCATTGAGAATTTCAGTAAAGAAAAAAAGGCATTAGTGAAGAGAATGACTGAAATTGAGGAGGAGAGAGATGATCTTTTAATAGTGATTGCAGACCAGAGGGAAACTAAAGAGGGACTAGGAACTGAGTCTAGACGTGAAAATTTTGAGAAAAGAAAAAAGGTAGTCAGTGAGGCACCATTAGGCTTAAAAACGAATAGAAAGCTGTGAAAACTAGCATGTGTGTTTAAACTGAGAAAAACAAGCATCTCCAAACTGAAATGGAAAGAGTAAAAAATGATCTTGAAAAGTCCTTTAAGTGGATATGGTCCTCGGAAGCTATTACTGCCATGTATGTTAATAATGGTGGAAACAGGCAGGGATCGGGGTTTAAAGGGAGAGAACTCCTTACAACCCCCATATCAAGTATGTTACTGTACCGGATAATTGTCCATGTACCCACTGTGGGAACAATGGGTATTTCAAGGAAAATTTCCAAGCCACGGTCCAATCTATTCAGAAAAATAAAGTGTTTGCTGAAAAGGTAACTACTAAAAATGGACCAGATGCCGCCCATAAAAAATGCATGCTACCTGCATGGACCAAGAGAATCCTCTTGCCTACTACAAGGGACCCAAACTTGTTTGGGTTCCTAAAACTAACTCTTGATTTCCTTGTGCAGGGAACAATGAAAGGAAGTAGGCAACAATGGTCCATGGATAGTGGATGCTCAAAGCACATAACTGGGAACATCATGGACTTTCTTTCACTAAAATCCCTGCAATGAGGGAGTGTATCCTTTGGAAATGGGAAAAAGGGGTACATTCTTGGAGTTGGAAAAATCGAAAAATCACTCACCCACTCAATTGAGAATGTGTAGTATGTCAATAGTCTCAAGTACAGTCTCTTGAGTGTCTTTTAGATTTGTGATAAAGGGAACAACGTGTTCTTGTCCAAGATATTCACATATACTAATTTGGTAGCTGGTACTTGTGGAAATTGCTGATTTCGAGTCTATACAAAGTGGTAATTTAAGTTGTCTAAAAGTTGTTGATGATGATGCTGAACTCTGGCACAGAAGACTGGGGCATGCAAGCTTCTCGCTTCTAAATAAACTAATTCAGAAAGACCTGGTCTATGGTCTGCCCATATCAAAATTTAAAGAACAGAAAGTCTGTAATGGCTGTGCTAGAGGAAAGCATGTGAAATCCTCATCTAAGTCCAAAAATGATTAGCACCTAAAAGCCAATCAATCTTCTTCATTTGTATCTGTGTGTCCCTGTGAGAGTGAAAAGTAGGGGAGGAAAAAGATACATCTTTGTGATAGTGGATGACTACTCTAGATTCACATGGACTTTGTTTCTTAGATCAAAAGATGAAACCTTTGAGGAATTTATGGACTTTGTAAAGAAAATCCAAGTGAAGATGGAGTCTAGAGTAGCATGCATTAGATCAGATCATGGAACATAATTTGACAATGCAAATTTGATGAGTTCTGCAACGAAAATGGCATTACCCATAACTTCTCAACTCCAAGAACTCCCCAGCAAAATGGAGTTATGAAAAGGAAGAATAGAACTCTTAAAGAAATGGCAAGAACAATGTTGATTGACAATGGGATTGCAAAGAACTTCTAGGCTGAAGCTGTCAACATTGTCTGCTACTTGGTGAACAGGTGCATGATCAGATCCCTCTTGAACAAAACCTCCTATGAGTTGCTGAATGGAAGGAAACCCAGCTGACTCACCTAAGAATATTTGGGAGAAAATGTTATGTTCTCAATAATGGAAAGGATCATCTTGGTAAATTTGATGCCAAGAGTGAAAAATGAATCTTTTGGGGTATTCTTCTCAAAGCAAAACTTACAAGATAAACAACAAGCGGACTTCAATATGTTGAGGTAAGTGTTCATGTAATCTTTGACAATTCATATCCCTCATGTGAGAAAATAAACAAGGATGATCATGATGGGGAGCCCTTACTTGTTCTAGGTGAAGTCATTGACATGAAAAATAGAAAGGCAAATATAATGAGTCAAGTGAAGGATCCAAGTGGAGACAATGCAACTTCTTTCTCAAGGGAACTACGTACCTCAATTACATTCACTGAAGTTGAAGAAAGAGTGGTTGATGCATTGCAAGGTACTTCATAAGTAGCTAAGAAAAGAACACAAGGGAACTAGTTAGATATACCCAGCTCCTTTACAAATGATCCTCAAATACCCTACTGGAAACACAAAAGCTCTCATCCTCTTGACAACATAATTACTCCTCTAGATTCTGGAGTGAAAACCAGATTAAAAGCCAGAAATTCACTTGCCTTCTCAGCTTTTATTTCCCAAATAGAACCGAAAAACATCAAGGAAGCTTTGAAGGATGGAAATTGGATTACAACCATAAAAGATGAGCTGCATCAGTTCGAAAGGAATAATGTATAGCACATGGTACCTAGACCCTCAGATCGAACCATCATAGGAACCGGGTGGGTATTCAGGAATAAGCTTGATGAACATGGAAACACTACAAAGAACAGGGCTAGGCTAGTAGTTCAAGGTTACAATCAGGAGGAAGAAATTGATTATGATGAGACATTTTCTCCGATTGCTCACATGGAAGCTATTAGAATCCTAATCGCTATTCATCTCGTATGGAATTCACTATGTTCCAAATGGATGTCAAAAATGCATTTCTGAGTGGACTTCTTAAGGAATAAGTCTATGTAAAGCAACCTCCAGGTTTTGAATTCCATGAGCATTCTGAATTTGTATTTAAACTAGACAAGGCATTGTGCGGGTTAAAGCTGGATCCTCGAGCTTGGTATGAAATGTTGACAAAATTCTTCTTAGAAAATAGTTTTACAAGAGGAAAAAATGACAACACCTTATTCCTGAAGAAATGGGGGAGGAACCTGGTCATTGTTCTGATCTATGTTGATGATATCATCTTTGGGGCAACAGCTGATTCACTGTGTGAAAAAATTGCAAAAATCATAGGAAGTGAGTTCGAAATAATCATGATAGGTGAGTTAAATTTCTTATTGGGTCTTGAAGTGAAGCAGTCATCGAAGGGTACATTCATTTGCCAACAAAAATACTTCAACGAGCTTTGGAAGAGGTTTGATATGGAAGCATCAAAAGTGATAGACACTCCTATTGCAATGGCTACTAGACTGGACATGGATGAGTCTGGATCTCCTGTGAATCAGATTATGTATAAAGGCATTATTGGGTCTCTTCTCTATCTCACTGCCAGCAGACCTGATATTGTCTTTAGTATGGGGCTATGTTCAAGGTTTCAGTTGAATCCCAAAAAATCTCATCTGAAGGCTACCAAAAGAATTTTGAGATATCTTAAGGGGGCCCAAGACCTGGTCCTGTACTATCCCTTAGGTGATAACTTTAATCTTATTGGGTATGACGATGTTGTTTATGCTGGTTATCTTATGGACAGAAAAAGTACTTATGAAATGGATCACTTTCTAGGATCTTGTCTCATCTCATGGGGTACGAGGAAGCAAAACTCAGTGGCTCTTTCAAGAGCTAAAATAGAATATGTAGCTGCAACTTCCTGCTGTGCTCGGCTCATATGGATCAAACAATAATTGGAAGATTTTGGGGTATTTTCTGATTGTGTGCCTCTTCTATGTGATAACACAAATGCACTCAACATGGTCAAGAATACAGTTCAACATAAAATAACCAACCACATTGTTGTGATACATCATTTTCCAAGGGACAATATGGAGAAACGGTAGTACAAAATACCAAATTACAGATATCTTCACCAAAACATTAAGTAGGGAGCATTTTGAAAGAAATAGGGTGAAGCTGGGGCTATTGAAGCCTAATTGAGCACGTGATTCCCATAAGGGGCTATGAAAGTCACCTTCAGGTAAAATTAGCTAAAGTGTTTTCTAGCTAAGTCTAACTCACTTCAATATCATTGAAGGTAAACACGTGTGATGATTATAGAAGCTGTAGATGAATTACATGGGTGGTGAAAGAGGTTTGAAATTTTCAAAGATTGGTCAAGAACCTAGTTCTGTGCATTCTTTAATACACATCTTGAAAAGGTACAGATATCAACTGCTATGTCATCTACCTTTTCAAACTATGCTATCACGTATTTTCATTTCAAATCCTTTCCATCTCCCACTAAAACATTGCAACTCCCCATACACTACCAACATTTAAGAACCAATTCCTATATCTCTCCTTATAATTATCTTCTGTCATTAAAACTCTATCTTATCTTCACTGATCATATTCCTTCATTAGAAATTCTCCAAGAATTATCTACTCTATCTCTTCAGTGGCTACTATCACTCCAAAACCCATTTCTCAGTCAACACTAACCCTAGAGAAAACCCTTGGTCCTTCGTCCCCGATGAATCCTCTGTTACCATTCCAGTCTTAACCATTGAAGCAACCTCCAACTCATATTTTCCTTCACTATTTTGTCCTGATATGATTATTTTAGACCCATATCTCCCTCCAAATGTTGAGAACTCAGAAACCCTTAATATCGATGATCCTCCGTCTCTATCAACTGATACTCTCACCAACTAAGGCAAAAGAGGAGGATGTGGTAAAGTAAAAAAGTCTGTAGAGTTTTTAGGGGCTAAGGTTGATCAACCTTCCGTTATTCTCACTTCAGATTCTGTGGTAACCATGGAGCCTCCGGAGGATGAAGCTGTCGCAACCATTTTTTTTGCCTCTTCAAATGGGATAGTACATGAGGTCGTTTGTGATATACCCAAGTCTCAGAGGAATGAGACACAACGACTGGTGGAAGAAGGAGCCATGCTGCTTGTTGAAGGCTCTTGCACCAGTAGAAACTACTAGGCCTTCTCGTGAGGGACCTGACCTCTCTCTGAAGGTAACATGCCAAGGTTCCCACTCCCAGGCCAGTTCTGCTCTCGCGTTTTCTCCCCACTTTGATGTTGAGCTCTTGGACTTTCTTGTTCCTAAGATGAGTTCTATCAACGAGGAAGATCAAGACAATATTTCTTTTGATGCATTTATAGTCAAGCGAAAGGAAGTTATCACTCCTGAGTCTTCTACCAAATGACCTACTACTTGGTTGCAAGCAAAGTTAGCTTATGACTCAGCCCTTCAAAAGAGCAATAAGAAGAAAAGGAAGAGGCTAGCGAAAAATGGTGAAGCAGTGTGTGATAAGGATGTCCCTGTGGTGGAAGTTGACGAGTAAGCAACTGAGGAACCTAGTTCCTTGGTGAAAAGGTCCCAGAAAAAGAAGGAATATGCTTCAGTTGAGAATGTTACTACCCCCAGTTCAAAATTGAAAGTTGTTGCGAAGAGTGGAAAACTAAAAGATGTTATGAGTGAACCATCAAGTTCTGATGAGGATGTTTTGATCAAGTCTAGTGGAAAGGAAAAATCAAGTGTTGAAAAGGCTGGCAAGAGGAAGGTGGAAGCTGTAAAGGAACCTGTTTTTGCGAAAAGGGTGAGAAATGAAACTAGTTCTGCTTTAGAACGATTGAGGCACCAAAAGGTCTTGTTGGGTCTCACTTTTGGCCCAAAAATTTCTAATTTGGCTGGCATTAGACAAGTAGTTGAAATTGTTGACTTTCAATGGTGGGGGAATTTATTCCAAATGAGTGCACCCAAGGTGTATGAAGATGAGGTTCAAAGCTTCTATGTCGACCTCTTTCCTATTGGTGCCGACCATATTTGTGCCTTGGTTAATGGGGATGGATATCGTGTTTGATGTGCGTCTGCTTGTGGATATTATAAAAGTCCCTACGATTGGCGTGTCTACAATGAAATATGTGTGTGGGTGAAACTTCTGAAATGCTATCGTGAAGGAGAATGCAAACTAGAAAGGGGACCAGGCTCACAAGAAGGCCTTTCTCCCTATTTATCAGTTGCTCTTCGAGCTGGAAAATAGGGTTCTTTTACCCCGTGCTGAGAGGAAGTCCATGACTTCAAGTTCTGACATGTATCTAATGCAACAACTGGATGGATTTACACCTGTGAGCTTGCCTGTCATCATGATTGAACATATGCAGAAGGTAGAAACTTTCAAGGATGGCAATCATGGTCTTCCGTATTAGTTTCTTCTTACGCTCGTGTTTAAGTTTTTCAAAGTGCCACTAGGACAAGACAAAGTAGGGACCAAGAAACAAACCTTCTCTCAAACAACTTTGAAGGAATGCGAGTGCATCGAGAAGTATATTGGGGGGGGGGGCGTAGGTAGTACATCGATAATCACTCAGCTTATCAATTCTCAAAACAATGCAACTGAGAAGATTCGAAGATTGAAGGCAAGGAACGCTATCCTGGAAGGTCGGCAGGCCAAAGGGTCCCCAGAGTCAAATGCGGAGATAGTTCGTTTGACAAAATAAAATGTTGATCTCAGGGAACAAGTGGAGACCTAAAAGCAAAACTGCTCACCGAGCAAAAGTCGACGAATTCTCAAATAGACCTAGTTCTCCAAACCCTTGCTGCTCTACTCCTAGTGCCTCATAAGCAACCATTTCAGTGATCAGTTTCTGGATTTTCTGTTTTTGTTTTGATAACTTGGTAGATGTTTTTGTTTCTTTTTGTTTTGATGTGGATGGGATATACCACTACTGCTCTCGATATCAACAGACCAATCTTTGCCTTTGCTATATTGCAAAGGCATATGTTTTATATATAAAAACTATCCTCTTTTTCTATCTAAATGCTTATGATTCTCTGTTTCTCTTTTCTATCATGTTGTGTGAACATATGTGGATGAGTTAGCTAGGTTAGACTTATTTATGCTGATTGTCTGCTTGTGTATTGTTAATGATGCCAAAAGGAGGAAGTATAATTAAAACAAGGATCTGATTAAGGGGGGAAGCATAAAGTTAGGGGGAACTTGTGAAGTTCATTTTGCTTCATCTAGTTAGTTCTGTTCTAAACATATGTTATCAATGTCTAAGTTTGTCATCATAAAAAAGGGGAAAATTGATGGGTTTTCAACATCTTAGCTTTATGTTTTGATGATCTAACAAACTTACTCTCAAAAACCATATAGGGAACCTGACACACTCGGTATACATTGCTACTCAATGAAATCCAACTAATGAGAAATACTACTACCTTACAAGATAGAGAACCAACACATGGACACGATCCCTTGTGTTTCCCTGACAACAGTAGGAAAGTCAACTCTATACAGCTCGAAAGTGATTGCCACATAAACAGTGCACACAGTGTAGCACAGTTCTGCAGTCACTTATACTTGGACCAACCAAGTGCTTACATTATTCAAGTGATGTTATTAAAGGTGTATTAACATGAGTATTACAAAAAAAACATCACTCGAACACTTGAGAATTCACCTCAAACATTCAAACCTTCTGAGAGTCGTGAATTCAATTCTCAAGTGCATCAAGAACAAAGTTTAACGCTACTACAGACCAGTTCCTCAATCCAGTATTTTGTTCTTGTTAGTTGAGTTGTAACTTTGTAATTTTTTTTTATTGTAATTCCTTATTTGCTTATCTAGAATCATTGCTTAGGAACCCCTTTGTATAGCATAAACCCTTTGTGTTTGTGTCGTAACTAGAGTTAGTCATGAGTAGAAGTCTTTGTAACAGGTGTATTTCAAAGTGGCTTGTAATAGGTGTATTACAAGTTAGTGAGGGATTAAGAGTTTAATTCCTTGATTGCATAGGCTGTAATCTAAAAGTTTCTCATAGTGAAGCTAAAATCCTACCAGTGTAGGTCGTGGTTTTTTTATTCCCTTGAGTAAGGATGTTTCCACTTAAAACTCCCTGTCGTATTAACTTACTATTTCATTAAAGTTCTTAGTAAAAACTCATAGAGGACATGGTATTCTATAGTTTGGTGGACTCATATAAACTATCAAAGGCAAAAAAAACAACAATAGAACTAAGATATCAATTACCCTAACTATGATGTAAACAAGTGCTCTTACCTGATGGAGTTGTAAGTATGTTGTGGGAGTTGAAGAAGTTAAAATGGTAGAGTGGTTTGATACAAGGTTGAACTCTTGGGTGAGAGATGAATGGAGTGGGTGCTTTGATTTGTAAGTGAGGGTTTTAGATCGTAAAGGGGAACAAAGAGAGACGGGGTAGGGGATATCCAATTTTGTGGGGGGGGGGGGAGGGGGTATTAGTAATAAGAAATACAAAAAAAACTAATAAAAAATAATAAAATACGCTATCTAGGCAGTCTGTGCGTGGTCTGTTTGCGGTCTAAGCGCATCCGCGCATGTGAGACAGGATACATGGCGCTTTGCACGGTCTAACTACGGTCGCGCATGATGCGACAATCTATAAAGATTATCTATTTGCGCGGTTCAAGCGTGGCCGCGCACATGGGCTTCAGCATCTCTCATTTTACATGGTCCTTTCAATGCTTGGTGGACTAATCATTTGGCCAAACTCACATGCACTTATTAGTATTTACACAATAAAAATACAAATTCTAACTACACTAAACATCATGACACATTGGGTTGCATCCCAACAAGTGCCTTAGTTAGTGTCGTGGCACGACAAATACAAAAAATTAATGGGTTGCTGATAACTAGGGATTATGGTGCATTTTACACTCTTTCTTGCTTAAGTTTTGACTAGAAATATGTACAAAATAGTCCCAAAGGCTCACAAGTTGTGCTTGATTATCGGTTTGATCAACAATGTGACAAAGGTGTTAAAAATTAGCTCAAAACGGAGTGAAACTTGCACAAGTACCAAGATAAGACCAAGCTCAGCTAAACAGTTACAGTGTTGCTGTGCACCATTTTGTGCGGTTTGGAAAGATGAAGTTCAGAGACTATGCTTTTCAGGCTACCAGGCAATGCGGCCGCAAAGGGTTTTGTGCGATCCGCAATTGGGTTCATTACGGCCACACTCGATTTCGTGCGGTCTACATAGCCAAAGTTTAGAAAGATGATAATTGGAGGATTATGCCCTAGTCCGCGGTCCATTTTTGTGCGGGCCGCAGTAAAAGCCACCGCCGGCCGCGCTGCATTTTTTGCAGTCCACGGTGGCCAACTTCAGAGAGCAAAAAAGTCAAGCCAAGAGCCTTAGTGAGGCCGCACTCGTTTTTTGCGATTTGCACTAACCTCGCAGTGATATTTTGTCCAAAGTTTTTAGCATAGTATAATAGTTTTTCCCCATTTTTAGGTCATCGGATAATTTTGGACATAGAGCTGTGCTCGTGAGCTCATTTCTTTTACCATTTTGAGTAATTTTTCTTAGTTTCAACATTGAATCTTGAAATTTTATTTAACAATTAATTAATATGAGATTTTCTTCATCTATTTCTTTATTTTCATCTATAATTATGAGTAGCTAGACCCATTAGCTAGGGTTGTGGCTCAACCCTAGTGTGAGTAATTGATGAATCTTGTGTTTTAATGCTTGATTATCTACGGGTGCTTGATATTTGGGCTATTTAATGTTGAATTGGTGGTTGCAAACACTAGTTTATGCCTAGTAGACTTTGGCTCTTCTTGAGAAATTGGTCCAACAAGGAATTGGGGCATACTCAAGAGATTGATAGCCCCAATTAAAGGGTCAAACCTAGAGATAATAATACCCTACTTGAACCTTGATTGCTTGCACAATTGCATACCCAATTGGTATTGAGAAATATAAAGTGAGTAAAATCATGCAATGATTATATCATACTCCCAGATATGATAATCTAGCCTTAGACTCTAGAATCCGTTAATTAGCCACTTAGGAGAAAGTCACTACCCTAGTGCCCTTTTATCTATTTGAACAACTCTCAATAGTTTAATCTTAGGTTTACTTAGCCTAATTTAGCATTGTAGTATTATAAAATTATAATTAATATCAAAACCAAAAATATTAGAAGTGCAATTAGGAACAAATACGCAATTCTAATTTAGATACAAACTCAAACCCAACGTCTAGCTCCCTGTGAAAAAAGATCCCGACCTTCTCGGGTAACAGCTACTTCGACCTCTCTTGCTACTTAATAATAGTATTGTGTTGGCCTCGATCAGTTGCCTCCCATAAAGCGCATGATTTAACGTCGCAACACGAAGCAGATAAGCGTATTTAAAGTATTCTCAACTTTTGAGGCTCGATCAAATGGTCACTGACACTTCCTTTGCTTCCTCCATGTCCACATAATGTTTCAACCTATTCCCATTGAACTTAAACGTGCGAGAATCATTACTCGTAGGATTCTCTACAGTACTTGTAGGGTGAATTTCGACCACACGAAAATGCGCCGATCATTGTGATTTCAATTTTCTTGGAAACAACCTCAAACGTGAGTTGTATAGCAATACTGTATCTCCACTTTTAAACTTCCGCTTAATGATATTCATATCATATATCATATTTATTCTCTCCTTGTATAATCTTGTTCTCTCAAAAGTGTGATATCTAAACTCATCAAGCTCGTGCAATTCCATTACTCTATTTGTTCTTGCTGCTTCTCTATCAAGATTCAACTGTCTTAATGCCCACCAAGATCTATGGTCCAACTCTACGGGTAAATGCTATGTCTTCCCAAATACCAACTTGTATGGCGACACGCCAATTGGGGATTCAAAAAGCGGTTCGATACGCCCAAAGTGCATTATCTAACTTCCTCGCCCAATCTGTTGTAGTTGCATTCACATTTTTAGTCAGCACACTCTTTATTTCTCCATTCAAGACTTCCACTTGCCCGCTTGTTTCTGGAGAATATAGGGTGGCCACCATGTGGCGTACATCATACTTATCCAATAACTTTGCAAAGGCTCAATTACAAAAGTGAGTGCCTCCATTACTGATTATTGCCCTTGGGGTGCCAAATCGGGTGAATACGTTCTTTATAAGAAAACCAATAACCCCCTTTGGATCATTTGTAGGGAGTGCTGCAGCTTCTACCTATTTGGACTTGTAGTCCACAGCGACGAGTATGTACTTGTTGCCATATGAGCTGACGAAAGACCCCATGAAGTCAATCCCCCATACATCAAACACGTCTACCTCCTGAATTGGGTTCATGGGCATCTCATGTCTACGAGAAATGTTCCCGGTTTGTTGGAATTTGTCCCAACCCTTTATTCATAAATGCGCATCTTTGAACTGTGTTGGCCAGTAGAACCCTGACTCCAAAACTTTCGCAGTTGTCCTTACTCCCCCTAAGTGCGCACCATATGGTGATGTGACATGCCTGCAAAATAGAAGACTGGTCTATCTCGGGGATACGTCTCTAGATCGTGTTATCAACACAAATCCTGAACAGATAAGGCTCATACCAATAATACACGTGAAAATCACGAAGGAACTTTTCCTTTTGAGTAGATGAAATGTCATAAGGAACAACACCGCTTTCCAGGTAGTTTGCAATGTTTACATATCATGGTGCTTTCTCGAGACTCGGGGCTAGTAGTTGTTCATATAGAGAGGTTTCCTGAATTTCTTCTGCCTCAACCTTCTTTTCATCTCCTTCTATCCAGGATAAATGGCCAGCTACTTGGTTGTCTGTTCCCTTTCGGTCACGGATCTCCAAATCAAATTCTTGGAGCAGTGGCACCCATTGAATCATGTGCAATTTTGACTCCTTCTTCTTAATTAAGTACATGAGAGCAGCATGATCAGTATAGACAATTACCTTTTATTTAATCAGGTATATCCTGAACTTGCCAAATGCGAACACCACTGCCAACATCTCCTTCTTGGTCAAAGTGTAATTTAGTTGGGCTCTACTTAGCGTTCTACTTACATAGTATGTTGGATGCATGATCTTATCTTTTTTCTTCCCAAGAACTGGCCCACAACATAGTCACTTACATCACACATCAGCTCAAATGGTTGCTCCCAGTCGGGTGCAACTATGCGAGGTAATGTTACTAATCTCTTTTTTAATTCCTCAAAAGCTACCTTGAAGTCATAAGAAAACACAAAAAGGGTGATCTTTTTCAAGCAATTTACTCAAGGGGTTAGCAATTTTAGAAAAATCCTTTACAAATATCATATAGAAACTGGCGTGCCCAAGAAAAATTCTGATTGCTTTGACGAAGGTGGGTGGTGGAAGATTTTCTATCACATCAACCTTTGCACGGTCCACCTCAATACCTTTACTTGACACTAGGTGCCCCAATACTATACCTTCATATACCATGAAATAGCACTTTTCCCAGTTGAGTACTAGATTAGTCTTGATACACCTTTTAAAAACTCTTCTTAAGTTCACAAGGCAATCATCGAATGAGTTCCCAGCACTGAGAAATCATCAATGAAAACCTCCATTATCTCCTTTACCATGTCTGTGAAGATGGCCATCATATACCTTTGGAAAGTGGCGGGTGCGTTGCATAGTCCAAACGGCATCCGCCAAAACCATAAATTCCATAAGGGCGGGTAAACGACGTTTTTGCTCTATCCTCCAGGGAAATAGAAATCTGATTATACCTCGAGTATCCATGCAAAAAGCAAAAATAAGACCTCCCTGCCAATCTATCTAGCATCTGATCATTGAATGGCAGTGGGAAATGGTCCTTCGTGGTAGCCAAGTTCAACTCCTATAATCCATACAAATTCGCCAACCTGTAACTGTTCGTGTAGTGATCAACTCGTTCTTCTCATTTTTCACTACCGTCAGACCTCTCTATTTTGGTACACACTACACTGGGCAAACCTAGTTGCTGTTAGAGATAGGGAATATGATTCCCGCATCTTACCATTTAATCACTTCTTTCTTCACCATTTCTTTCATGTTGGGGTTCAGCCTTCTTTTATGTTCTCTAGAAGGTTTGTGCTTATCTTCCAGTAGAAGTTTATGCATACATAAGGCCTGATTGATCCCGTTATTGTCTATAATGGTCCACCCAATTGCAGTCTTGCACTCAGTTAGTACTTGCAAAAGTTGTTCTGCATGTACAACTAACAAGCTGGATGAGATAATAACAGATAGAGTTGAGTTAGGTCCTAAGGATGCATCCTTAGATGAGATGGCAGTAGTTTCAGTTCCAACTTTAGTGGTTCTTCTATTGATGGCTTAACTAGAGGAGTTTTTCTTTCCTCTAAGTGAAAAGACTCAAATTCGAGCTCCCTTTTTCCAAAAACCTTGACTTGAAAAAGAGCATTTCATAGTGGAGACTTAGCACGTGAACCCATAGGAACATGGCCCTATCCGACCATGGAGAAGCTACCACATCAATGTGACTGCCTTCAAGAGCAACTACCCATTCAGCCAACTCTTCTCCATTAGCTTCATCTAAGTTCATGAGACAGGCTGCTAGAGGGTCTTTAATGTTCAATGCCTCATCTTCCTCCTCCAAAACTACATCTACTGCCTCTATTAGAGAGAAATTAGCAAATTCACTTGGTCTCCGCATAGATTTCTACACATTGAATGTTACCTCTTCATCGTTTAATCTCATCTTGAGCTCTCAAGTTTCACAATCAATTAAAGCTCTCCCAGTGTCCAAGAATGGTATTCCCAAAATTATGGGAATTTCCTCGTCAACCTAACAATCAAGGATGATGAAATTTGCCGGGAACGCCAAACTTCCCAACCAGTACCAATACATCATCTCGAATCCCAGAGGGCCTCATCACTGTTTGATCAGCCAGCTATAGTACCATAGACGTGGGTCTAGCTTTTCCAGTGTCTAGCCTTTTATAGATAGCCAGGGGCATAAGGTTTATGCTTGAACCCAAATCACACAGTGCCTTAGAAAATGCAAAGTTGCCTACTGTGCAAGGGATTATGGAACTCCCTGGGTCAGATAGCTTCTCAGCTATAGGTATCGTTACAACAACACTACAAGTCCGAGTAAGTGTAACCATGGCAAAGTCTTGAAAGTCAAACTTGCGGGACATCAAGTCCTTCATCATCTTCGCATAAGCATACATCTCCTTTAAACCATCAATCAATGGAATATTTACCTGAATTTTCTTCAACATCTCCAAGAATTTCTTGTATTGCTCATCTTTATGATACTTGGCCAACCTCTATGGGAATGGTGGGAGGTCGCTTCTTCCCTGTGATATGATTTTTTACTTGTTCAGGCATTGATTCCACTATTGGCACTGGTGCAACCTCCATCTCTTTAGCCAGTTCTTCTTCTTTGTTGTTGTTCTCTTGCGCATGTTGTATCGTCACCTCAGTTAACCCTACTAAATTGTCTAGCTCAAAGGGTACTGCCACCGGTGTCTCTGTCGGTTTGCTTTCATGAGCAATTTATTTCTCCAGATCTAAGTCTCTACCATTTTGGAGACTCACTGCCATCAGCTGCTTCAGGCCCTGCTCTTTTGGATTGATTTAGGTGTCTGTATGTAACGTCCTATGAGGACAATTATTCATGGCCATGGAAATCTGTCCTAGTTAGATCTCAATATTCTTTATCACTGACTTATATGAGTCTATTCTATCAGCTAGTTTCCTAGTGTACCCAATAACTTATTGCATCATTCCCTCAAGTTTAACAAACCCATCTTCATATCTCATATGTTGTGGAGGTTGTTGATAAGCTTGTTACTGATTTTGCTGGTTGGTTGTGCCCTTGTTGCCTTTGGTAAGGCACTATTTGCCCATGTTATCGCACATCCTCATGGTTATTGTCGTTATTGTACTGCTGTTGAGCTGGTCTATATTGTTGATTCTGCTGACCCCAATTCTGACAACCTGGTCTCGTTCCCCTGTAGTTGGCCACATAGTTCTTGTTCTCCTGATGTTGTTGATTATCACCTTCAGCCTTCCACAAGCAGACATATGGTTGATTAATGCATGATGTACATAGACCCCTATTAGTTGCAACAACTATGTGTACCTGCTGCTTTTGGCCTGATTCTTTTAAACTTCTTTGGTGAGGATGCTCATTTGTGTTAGTAGAGTGACCATATTTTCAGCCATGGAGTTAGGCGGGTCTAAAGCCACTCAGTGAACCACAGGAGTGATTGGAGCCTTTCTTGTTGTCCATCCTGAGTTTTGTGCCATCTTGTCAAGTAGGATCTTGCTCTCTCTGAATGTTTTGATAAATAATACCCCACCTTCTGAAGCATCACTATTGGCTTTCAAAGTATCTGCTAAACATACGTAAAACCTCTGCCCCAACATCTGCTCCGGAATACCATGATATGGACACGTAACCGTCAGACCCTTGAATCTATCCCTTTTCGTGTAGCATTTTAGTTGGTTTTTATCTGAAGCTCAATATCCCATCAATTTGCTGAGCAATCTTGTTGGATGGATGAAATTTGTTAAAATATTGCTTGACTAATTCCTCCCATTAGTGATAGAGTTGATGGAGACTGAATTAAGCCAAGTATAAGCAGCTCATGTTAATGAAAATGGCAACAACAAACGTATTGCTTCTGGTGCACTTTGTGTTGCCTCTGCGTGGCATAGATTGACAGGAAATTCTTTAAATACAGCTGAAGATCTTCAACATATGACCCAGATAATAGTCCCTTGTTATTTGTGATATGGAATGAATCTGCTTGTATATGAGGGACAACAATGGTAGTTGCTAAGTTGTCGGCGGTGGGTTGTGCTCAATCATATAGTGCTGCTTCTGACACATCTATATTAACATAACGAGAAGTTCATCATCCAAGAAGTTCCATCAAAATCCTAAATTAGAAGTTTAGCTATGCATAATCGTTTTCACAATCATAACAATAGAATTCATCATTAGTAGTAAAAAAAGAGGAAGAAAGATAAAACTCTAGCCGAATCTTCCAATTTGCCTCTTGCATGTTCTTGCTTTCAATAATCCTTTAAAAAAATTGATACCTTCTTTTTGGGCGAGTTGGGCTTCTTATAGGTTAAGGAGAGTCGCCCCCGAACTTATGAGTTTACCTTGAAATAAAATTCCTCGGACTAACGAGCGCGGCTCGGTTGGACCACACATAATGCATTCTTTTCTGCCTGACGTGTGCGGCATGAGCGCGGCCGCGGTTGGCCCGCGCTCCTAGAGTTATCTGTCTTCCATTTTTTTCTTCTTCTTTCGAGGGCACTCACCTCCGATTGGCCTTCCTTGCTCCAAATTAACTCCAAGCACTCTTTAATGTCATCATAATCATGACTTGCTCCTGTAAAGTACAAAATTCATAATTAGAGTCATTTGTTGTCATTTAACCTTCATATAGCAATAAAGTATAGATATGTTGGAGTGTAAATGGTCGCTAAACTACATAAATATAGCATACTATCACTAATAATTTGGTAATATGGGAAAATAATCTGTGCGAATATAATGCAGTGATTTTTTCTCTCCCTTTTTGTTTAGTTGAAAATTCTACTTATAAAGTTGATTTACTCCATTTTTAACCCTCACTTTAGCTCGAAAAAATTATTCCAGAATAATTGTCACTTTAGGAGTTCAAGATTAAATTTATTAATTATTTCCAACTATACCTTCAATATTAAAGAAGTAATAGTTCTTTTTAATACAACTCAATTCTGAAAAATATTTAATAGGGGTAACTTAGTGAAATATACCTTATATTTTTTTAAACGGGTATAAAAAGAACTAGTGCTACTGTTAAACTAGACAGAAAGAGGAAATAGTAGTAATTAATGATGAATTATACTTGGATTTCAGGTATTTTAGTGGGATTGCATTTGAATTTTTAAATTGGCATCACTTTAATTGTTACAGTTGAATAAGTAATTACCGCATAAATATATCCCTCTATATTTGCACTTACCTTTCATGTAGTTTGAGATACTACACTTGCTCCCCTTAATTTGATTTTGTTTCAACAAAATTATTTATAAAAAGATTTTATATATTACATGTTTACCCTTATGTAATTTAAAATATTTCGTAGTTTTTCTCATTTTCTTTCTTCTATGAGAGAGTATATTGATTTCTTTTCTTTTTCACTCTTTCTATAATGCGTATCAGATAAATTGATCAAATGAAAAAAGTTTATATGGAGTACTGCAGTGATATTTTTTTCAAAAATTGATAATTTTACTTGTACAGTAATGACCAATATTACTGAGTTATTATTATTGGATTGCACTTAGATTTCATGATCTCAATTTCAGATCTCAAATTTATGACTCCTTTGATTTAATTATTTTGCATTTGGATTTTAAAAATCTCACCACTTTTTATCACTTGTATGTTTATGTTTGTAATATAACACACATAAACGTGAATCGGGTAATTTTCTTATTTCGTTATTTCTTGGTTCTTCTTGATTTTATTTCTTATCCAAGAGTGGATCCATTTGATTTCTTTTTTAACTTTCCCTTCCATGTGTAACGGATAATTTGGTAAGAAATAATTTGTTATTTTAAAATCACATTTCAAATATTCTGTACTAATATTTTTTTGTAATTTAAATTATATTCGTATAGGTAATGGCCAAATTGTGTTTTGTATAGTAATAACGATAAATTGCACTTTGATTTTCATGATCTCAAATTTATGACTCTTTGATTTGAATAGCTTACATTTGGATTTTAGAAATCTCAACACTTTTGACTCCTAAGAGTGGACTAAACATATAACTTAGACATTATAATAGTATACATTCAGGTTTAATATTTCAAAATTGTACTATTATCATTATAGGAGCCTTCTAAAATTCACTTCTGAATGAACCTTGTAATACCAATTAGTAAGGTAAAAATTACATGTGGCGCCTCTTTCTAATATGTAGGCATTTTATTTTTTATTTGCATTCGTATCCGTTTTTTTTGTTAAAAGCTTTTTTAAAAAGATTATTTTGCCCTTCTTTACTAAAAGACTACTTTCTCTCTAAATATACGTTAGTCCTCTATGTTAAAATTGAAATTTTTTCAAAGGAAGTTAACAGTACACCTATGTTATTTCAAGGAACAATGCAAAGTCGTTAAGTACGTTTTAGGACTTTCCAGAACCAAAAATGATACGAAAAGTTGATTTCATCACAAATAAATTCACTTTTATAATATTCTTTTCTTCTAGCACTATAGAAGGATGATCTTAAAAAGCCTTTGCCATTACCTCTTTATAGTGAACATGCATGGAAGACTGAAGTTTTTGTTTGTAACTGGCGGACTTCAGCTTTAGGAGCTGAAGTTTTTATTTTTGTAACTAGCGAACTTCAGCTCTAGAGCTGAAGTTTTTGTTTTGTAACTGGCGAACTTCAGCTCTAGAGCTGAAGTTTTTATTTTGTAACTGGCGAACTTCAGCTTTATGAGTTGAAGTTTTTGTTTTTGTAACTGGTGAACTTCAGCTCTAGAGCTGAAGTTTTTGTTTTGTAACTGACAAACTTCAACTCTTGAGCTGAAGTTTTTTTTCTTAACTGATGAACTTTAGCTCTAGAGCTGAAATTTTATTTTGTAACTGGTGAACTTCAGCTCTAGAGCTAAAATTTTTCTTTGTAACTGGCGAGTTTTTATTTGCAACTAACGAACTTCAGTCTTCTTAGAGTTGAAGTTTTAACTGACTTTTCATATGATTCGAACATTGAAAGTATTAGATGGAAATATAGGTGCTCACTAACTTATGTAATCCTCTTGGTCAGATTCCTCTAATTTGGTATACTTCTTAAATACCAAATTGATGAACTAAAAGGTTTCTATTACCAGAGCTCATGTCTATTACTGGAATATTTTAACTATCAACGACTTCAAAAAATGGTGGTCTATCATATTGAGGGAATATATGACTTTAAGGGATAGTAGAATGGCGGATTCTGCTGGACAGGATTTTTGTTTCCATAGAATATATTTGGCTACACACAACATATGAAAAAGGGAATTTTTATGTTTGAAAGGAATATAATGGTCATTATTACGAATTTTTTATTAGTCGACTATAAAATTAATAATTTTTAAAAATTAAGTACAAAGTTAGTATAAATATAAGTTATGGCCGCAAATCGCCCGCTAATAAGAAACCTTACAGATGCCCAAAGGGCCACATCAAAGAGATATTTGGGGGTTGCTTTCCAATGATAAACTCATGAATTTGCCAACTTTTACTCAAGGGGCCCATAACTTATTAGGAAGGGATTTTTACCTATACATCCCATATAACAAACTTTACTATTATTATTGTGCATTGTTTGGTTATTACCCTCATATCCCATATTTTTGTTACAAAATATGTACCAACGAAATCTTTCCTGATATTCCCTCCTAAAATAACGCCTTTTATTAAGGCTGAAATCTATGTTAAATGAATTGTATCCTAAAATAACTCATGTATTTATGGCTCCTAATTAATCTTTAATTTTGTACCAAATAAATGCTAAATCAGTTTAGGTAAAAATCCCTTCAATTGATCATATATTACATTCCTAAAGCTCGAAACCCATTCATGATTAAGGGGGGAGGGATTACCATTAATGGTGCTTGTAAACAGTGTAGGAAAAGGAGTTCCACTAGGACAAAAAGGCAAGAAAGACGGAAGACAATTGAAAGGCGAAGCGAAAATGATACGGCTGAAAGCTACGGATTTGTGATAGGCTAGTCCGAAATGAAGCAACTGGTGAGGGGCCTTTAACTCGTCAAATCAATCAAGAGATTTTTACCTATACATCCCATATAACAAACCTTACTATCATTATTGTGCATTATTTGGTTATTAGTCAGATGTAGTCAAATGTAGTTAAGGTTATATGCACCGTTTCCAGTGTGTTTTTAAAATGTAGTCAAATGTAGGTAAATGTAGTTAAGGTTATATGAAGTGTTTCCAGTAAGTTTTTAAAATGTAGTCAGATGTAGGTTATATGAAGTGTTTCCAGTGAGTTCATTATTCATGAAAAATTGTTCAGTGCAACCAAAGTTCATTACAACAGTACACTCTACTTCTTCTTTCGTTCAACTTTATTTCTCTCATTCTTTGGCGGTGGACCCTTCCTCCTTGCAAGCATGCCGGTAACCTCAGTCTCACTGATTGAACCATCATTTAGCTTCTTTGTGGCGTAGTCCCACAACAGAGCTCCATAGCGTCTACGGTGTTTGTCAATATCAGTAAGATCCTTTGGTATAGACAAATACACAAATTTGAGTCAACAGTGATAGTTCCTAATAAAAATTACATGAAACTACATTAAACTACAATTAACTACAAATTTGATTCAATAGTATAATTTGCCAATCAAATTTGAGTCAACACTGACAGTTCCAAATAAACATTACATAAACTACAAAAAACTACAATTAACTACAAATTTAATTCAACAGTATACTTTGCCAATCAAATTTGAGTCAACTGTGACAGTTCCAAATAAACATTACATTAAACTACATTAAACTACAAAAAACTACAATTAACGTAAAATTTGATTCAACAGTAAAATTTGCCATCAAATTTGAGTCAACAGTGACAGTTCCAAATAAACATTACATTACACTACATTAAACTACAAAAAACTACAATTAAGTACAAATTTAATTCAACAGTATATTTTGCCAATCAATTACACATTAACTTCGAATAACAACAATTAACTACAATTTGTATAAGCAACCCTAATATGCAATAATACAGTATATTTTTTACAAAAAATACTTACACGCCAAAATATGAAGAGATTTTGTTGAAATTGGAAGATATGAAATTGGACGATATGAAAAGATCAGGCAAGGCAACGAACAATCAGGCAAGAATATGAAAAGATATGAAATTCCCGTTAGCTTTAGTATGAAATTGGAAGATATGAAAAGATTTTGCCTGATTGTTCTTCAATCACCTTTTAAAATATGGAAATATTTTGTTCCACAAATCAAGCCCCTAATAAATCATTGATAATTAAATCTTAAAAGTAAATTTTGGTACATAAATTGAAATATGGTATACTTAAATGTAATAAATACTAACCTTAAACATGAGTGGTTATAAAGTTTGTTATATGAGATGTATATGTAAAAATCCCTATTATTAGGAATTCATAGATATTGTATCTTTCGTTTGGTATGTCACGTTGGCAACCTTTCAAAATTATCGTTTCATTCATCCCCAAAACTTTCAGTCTAATAATACTCGTTAAAGTTTTCATATATTGAGTGCATGTTTTCTCGCTATGCCCAATATATAATGGGAAAAATTTAAACACTCTAATTCATTTTTTAATGTTTCAAGACGGGGTAATTTTATTAAGATAATCTGATTTATTTTTGAATAAGATCGGGTCCAAATTAAAATTCCTAAAATTAGAGAATTTTCTTGCAATTGATTACCTTAAAACAAAAAACTATAACAGAAACAGAAAATGTGGCTTTTGTTAAGATTCAAATATTACAAGTGTTCCATCGCAATGAATTACGTGCTATTTTGCATGTATATTTGTTTTTTGTGTGTAATAATGACATATAAATAAAACGTAAATAAGGTTCAATCGTTTCACTTCTCTTCTTTGTCTTTTTGGGGGTCTTCTTGATTTTCTTTCTTCTACTAGAATGAGTATATTTGATTACTTTTACTACTTTTAAAATACATATTTGATAAATTGGTTAAATAAAAAAATTGTTCAGTGCGAATATAATGCAGTATTTTTTTTCTCTCTCGCTTTTTGGTAGTAGAAGATTCTAATTATACGATTGATTTACTCGCTCTGACCCATTTTAGCTTTAGCTTATAAATTTTTTCCAAAAATAATTGTCACTTTATGAATTTAAGATTAAATTTGTAAATTGTTTCCAACTATATTTTTAATAATAAAAAAATAGTAATTCTTTTCAATACTACTCAATTCTCAAAAAACATTTAATAAGGGTAACATACCTTGTATATATTATTTTTCTTAATGAACGTGAAAAGAAACTAAAGCGAACAATTAAATGAAGACGAAGGGAGAAAATAATAGTGACTACTCATGAATTGCACTTTGGATTTCAGGTATTTTGATTAGATTGCATTTAGATTTTTAAAATAGCAACACTTTAAATGCTATAGTTGAATCGGTAAGTATCTCATAAACATCCCTACATGTTTGTGTAAAGCACTCACCTCTGTCAAAATAGTTGGGGTTTTGACAAAATTATTTATTCTTATTTAATTATTTATTTTTTAATTCATAAACTAATTATATTTCCTACCCATAGTGGGTTTTGTAAGAAATTTTTTCTTTATTTTTCAATTCTTTTTTATTTCATGCTTCTTTTCTTCTTCTTTTTCTTTTTTCTTTTCTGCTTTTCTTTTTTCTCGTTTTCTTCTTATTTTTTTCTTTTTTCCTTTTCTAATTTCATTCGGCTTTTTTTTTTATATTCTTTTCTCTTTATAATCTAATTTAATCTACTATTTTCACTATTTTTTAATCATTTTTTATACAATAAGAAAAATAATTGATATAGTAAATATTTGCTCACCTTTTTTAATATAACTAGTAGAATATACCTTTTATTTTATTTTTCTTTCTCATTTTTAAATTCAATTATTAAACTGAAATAATATATGTTGTCACTTGATCTACTACACTGAATATCACATTGATTACTGTTGAGCACCATAAATTATATAATCAGATTCTAAGAATCAACACGTGATTATCATGCAAACCTTGATCTCCTTCCTTATAAATATCAATACACACTCTACCATTAGCAATAACCAGTTATAGAGCAAGAAAACATAATCTACGGCAACCAAATCTTCATATATACTAGTTAGAATAAAAATGATAATAAAATATTAAAAAAATAGAACAAAAGTATAAGTAGCGAAAAAGACTTCCATACCATGTAATACTAATATGGTATGTGTATATATATATATATATATATATATATATATATATATATATATATATATATATATATATATATATATATAGCATATGATTTCTCTAGAATATTGCTACAACTATATGCGACTATACTACTCTATCAAAACATTAAAAGATCCAATAAAAGTATGAGAAAGTTACATGCTCGTATTGCAAGTTAAATATTCGCAATTTCGTATACTAAAAGGATATATAATTGTATGGGGTCGTTCCAATAATTGCCTATAACTATAAAAACTATTAATACACATAATTTATGTCTATCGGCACACAAAAATTCTAACATGTTTACAACTCATTTTAATATAAATAATTTCATAATAGAATTCACTTAAAATATAGCTAAAATAACCAAAAAAATGTTCAAACTACCATATGATACCAATATAGCATATAGCTATACCAACATGGTATACAATTTTACTAGTTAATTTTCGGTAACTATACTACTATTACATAACACACATGCATAAAGAGAAAAATAAAAAAATAGTGTACCCCATATTAACATAACAAGGTATTTTAAGATATTTCACTATTTTGTTATTATTAAAAGAAAATCAAATGTTGTACCAATTAAATGCAGCTAATACAATCAAAAAATAATCCAACTAGCATATGATACCAATATAGTATATAACTATACTAATAGGGTATATAGTTGAAATGAATGGTATACTAAAATGGTATATTTGTATACTATTTGGGTATCCAATACAAATTCGTCTTCTTTTATGGTTCAACTTTATTTCAACCCAAATTTCTAAAATTTACTATAAAATCTCCACCAAACTGACTAAACCTTTAGCTACAACCTCCAATCAACTCTCCAAACTAACCCATAAGCATCGAACCAAAATAATTAAAAACTCAAACAAACCAAGTTATGAGTTTCAAGCTTCAAGGTCCGTCAATGGTGGATTAAAATTTTTGTAGAATAAATCTCCAAAAACCAGCATCAAAGGTACAATCTACATATTAAAGAATAATATTAACTACATTTAATTGGAGACCAATGGTGTAGTGCTGGATCGATTTGATTCTCACATGCTTATAATAACACAGTGGTGATCAAATAAAGACTCTTCCTATAGATCAGTTCTTGCACCTGAGTAGAATTGCAATTCTCCAAAGGAGATATTCCCCTCAAGATAGTAGAAACCTTTGCAGATTTGTTTATGATGAACAACACTGATCTGTACTTGAGAGCTTATAATTCTTGAACGTAGCATTTAAATGACTGGTACCCGATTCTTATGAAGCATCATGCTATGGCACTTCGAAACTACATCGATGTGAAATGTCCAGTGACAAACTTTCGAAGAACTTCACAATATTGGGAAGCTTGCATAGACTTAGCTTCTATCATCACACAAATCGTCTCGTCATATGTATAGATACCAGTTGCTAGATACACAATAATAATTCGATGCATAGATATTCTAATGTGGGCGGGTAAATAGTACTGATTGCAAAGGTAGAAAAAGTAAATAGTTAAAATTTAATGGGTATAAAGAGAGATTTTTTCAAAATAGTGCGGGTTTGCCAATTTTCAGATTGGCCATTCAAAAATATTCAGCATTTGCATCGTTATTAAAAATAGCCATTATTTTGCTGCAACAGGGATCGATCCAGCATAATATACTGGAGATTTGAACTTCCAGCATATTATGATGGAACTCCAACACACAAAAAATTCCAGCATAATATATCGTAAATTGGAGCATATATGTATGAATTTCCAATATATTGTATTGCACCAGTATATTATACTAGAACTCCAATATATTATGCTGGAGTTCCAGTATACTTATGATGGAACTGCATTATAATTTGCTCAAGTTCCGGTATACTTATGCTGGAACTCCATTATAATATGCTGGAGTTCCAGTATACTTATGCTGGAACACCAGTATAATATACTGGAGTATTTTTTGGATTTTGAACAATATTTTCGTTCAAATTTATCTTTACATGAAAAATAACTAAATTTTGATTATTTTTAAACTAAAAATATTTTTGAATAACCACTTATAAATCTAACTATTTTTAAATTTCTTTCCTCACCCCTCGTGTAATTTGAACTACTAAACTTTACTTCCCTTCTTTTAATTTTTTCCCCTAAAAAAGTTACTTACAAACAAAAAAGATTTTATTTATTACAAGTATACCCTTCAATTTAAAGCATTTTGTAGCTCTTCTCATTTTCCTTCTTCCACGAGAGAGACTCCATTTCATTTCTTTCCTTTTTTCACTTTTGTAATAATGCATATCAAATATTTCAGTAACTAACATCTTTACCTCTATGTAGGGATAAAGTTTGAATACATTTTATTTTTTATATTCCACAATAGTAAAATTATACGAAATGTGTTATTATTGGTTTTGCGTAACATATTATCTGAGTAAATAAAAAAATAATATTATTTATATACGAATATTGTCATAATATTTTTTTCGTAGTTGATAATACTTGTACAGCAATGAGCAAGATTACGTACTTATTAACAATGGATTTCATTAATCTCAAATTTATGACTCCTTTGATTTAATTAGACTGCACTTGGATTTTTGAAATCTCAATACTTTTACTCCTAAAAGTTGACGGAACATACTCTTCACGTTCCACTTTAATTGAGTTTTTGGCTTTTTTTTAATGATCCACAATATTTGATTTTTTCATATATTAAAAAGGAATTAATTCTTTTTTCAAAGTTGTCCTTAGAGTAAATAAAATAGGAGTATTTATTGTATTTTTAGTGAATAAATTAAAATTAATATGATCAAATTCATTGTTAATTGGTACTAAAAGGTGGATTGCTTAATAAGAAAAAATAATATTCCCTCCGGTTCAAAATAAGTGATTTTTAGCCATTTTTTTGTGGTCCAAAATAAGTATTTTTTTCGAATTTCAAGAATGAATTAATTATTTTTTCATACATTATCCTTGTAGTAAATAATGTTGGAATATGTGTTAGGAGTATTTATGTGAGATAGTAAAACTTAATATGTGTTATGAAATAATATAAAAGACAAGAACAATAATGCAAGAACAAGAGCAATAGAGAGAAGAGTAGAGAGAGTTCTTCTTATTGATACTTAGAGAATGTTAGGAGTGGTTTACAATGGTAGAAGACCCTTTTATTTATAGGGAGGGGGATGATTTATCTACCAAGAATAGAACTCTAGAATCTCTCTAATTATAGACATTCACCTTAAATAGGAGATTTCATAACACTCCCCCTTGAATGTCTATTCAACAATGTGCCTCGTTAAAACCTTAAAACCAAAACCCAATGGGAAAAATTAAAGAGAAGGAAAAAGAGTACACATGTTTGAATATGCGCCTATTGGTTGCCTCGTTAAAAACCTCGCAAGGAAAACCCAGTGGGACAAAACCTTGTAAGGGAAAAAGAGTGCAACGCGCATTAACTCCCCCTAATAAGAACATCAATTTATATCCTTGAGCATTTGCATTCCAATTTTGTGCATCATCTTCAAAACGATCTTTGGTAGATATTTGATAAATAAATCAACCATATTGACTTGAATAAATATTCCGCACCTTGAAATTATCATTCTTGATAGATATGAACATCTTCATATAATGTCGTGGAATGACTCTTCAATATTTCCATAGATGCATTCTCAATGCCATCATGCTTATAGTTATAGCAAGATACATATGTACACAAATTGTACTTAGGATGTGGTACTTCAGGACCAAGAATTGCATATGCTTCAAGCAACTTAAATCTTTCAAGTTAAGTCATATAAGCCATATAATAGACTTTAGATGCATATCAAGTTTTCCATGTCATGCTAGACAAATAAGATATCGAAAACTGATTATACATACCTTTGACTTTATACTTTCAAGCATTTGAACTATAGGTTCAAAACTACATGTCTTTCATATGGAATCAATTCTTCTTGAATTGTATCTCTTCCATTTAGTTACTTTCTTTGGGTCAGTAAATGCGTATAGCATGCTTTGCAATATGTTGCAATTGAATTATCCCTTTTATGAACTTCAGGTTCATATCATGATATTCGGGGATATACATATACAAATGATAATTCATCCCATGTAACCTTTTCTCAAGTGTTTATCATGTCTCCCCCTCATGTTTGAAAAGCTAACTTGTTTCCTCAACTTTGGGAAATCATCTTTGTGCATTATCATGTCAATATACACGGCACATTAATAATAAGATGAAATTATTTGGTTCCTGACCTTGAACCACTTGTGAGGGGAGAATATAATATACTCTCGCATACAACGTATATCAAACTGATATATATAACTTTGTTCTCATAAGAAACAGTTTAGCTATTAAGTGGAAGCACTCAATAATTATCTTGCTAAACCAACTTTGATATAAACCAACTTATCAAGATGAACTATCTTGAGTAGAGAATCTAGAAATTATGCTCGAAGTTAGATTACTGAGCAATTTACCTCGCAAGCACCGGCCAGGCTGCGGGTTAATAACAATTGCGCATGTAACCATATCATAGATGCATCATATGTGGTATACATGGCAGGTGAATGGGCCCATATTCACCTTTGATATTTCCAGAATTTATGGGCTTCAACCCGAACTCTTTAGTTGGTCAGTTCATTAATGAGAACAAGTGATACAAGAGAATTCGTAAAGAACTTTCTAGTTCTTTGATATTCACCTATGTGAATTTGCACATCATACTTAAAATGAGATGGCAAACACGAATGCCAACTGAATAAATTATCAATATTGGTAAACTTCAAATTTACACCATGACATGTGCACTTATCAATAAACTTCAGGTTTATTATGACATGGGTTTTATACCAATAGATATCCACTTTATTGTGGCATTTTTTTTCCGTTTGTGTAGTACAAACTGGAGAAAAAAGCGGGTAGCTTTTCATATGCAAATTACCTTGCTACAAGTTGTAGTAATAGGAGATATCCAAGCCTTCCTTTATTTATAGTCTCAATATAATCAATCGCTTTCGCGTGTACTTTGGAAACTGAATAAGTTTCTTTGAGACTTCCTACAGCACAATACTCAATTGTGTTTCTCCAGCATAGTAATAATTGGCTCTTCTAGAACTCTCAATTAATTTTGTACTACCACAGATTCATCAACATCCATGTGGTGAATATCTTTCTTAAAGAGAAAGTTATACCATTATGGTCATGTCAAACTTATATGCAAGATATGTTTCTTGCATTATCGTTGTCCTTTAATAGTCATATTTCCAAAATACTTTGGCGTACAATAGGTACGTGACCAACGATCATTCATGCCATATATCATCTCAAAACCTCCTTCTAGGGGTGAGTGTGGTATCATCTCAAACCTCCTTCTAGGGGTGAGTGTGGTATATTTAATACCAATTTCATGTTCATATTCTTCCAATAATAAATATGTATTCGTGAATCAAATGTTGTCACATTCACTTCGAGGATATGTGATTTTGTTATCCTTTTCAAATCTATAAATGCGTCAGGCATTTGATTTGCTATTCTTTGCAAATGGATAATCTTTTGTGCCTCTTTCTCACAAATAGAGGTGTGTGGATCAAGATGAGATAATGATGCATTTTTCCACAAAATTTCCCGTTTGGTTTCACCAACTTCTCCCCCTAATTTTGGGAAAAGTGTCTCATCAAATTGACAGTCTGCAAATCGTGCAGTGAACAAATCTCCTGTCAATGTTTCGAGGTAGCGAATAATGGAGGGCGATTCAACCTCAACATATATTCCTAACCTTCTTTGCAGACCCATTTTGGTGCGGGATGGCAGTGCTAAAGGCACATATACTGCGCATCCAAAGATTCTTAAATGGGATATATTGGGTCCATGACCCAAAACCAATTGCAACGGGGAATATTTGTGTCAATTCGTCAGTCAGAGACGAACTAGCATTGCTGTATGCAAAATGGCGTGACCCCAAACCGAAGTGGGCAGCCGACGAACTAGTATTGCTGCATGCAAAATGGCGTGAACCCAAACCAAAGTGGGCAGCCGACGAACTAGCATTGCTGCATGCAAAATGGCGTGAACCCAAACCGAAATGGGCAGCCTCGTTTTCATGAAGAATTCAAGATTATTCTCATCTATTGTCTCAATATGATATCCATTTTGAATGATATCTTTAAAACTCAACAAGTTCTTCTTAGACTTGGAGGAGAATATTGCATTCTCTAAGATAAACGTCGTGCCTTTGGGCAGAGTTACAGTTGCTCTTCCGGAGCCTTCAATCAATTTACTTCCCATGGTTTGACATATAAAAGAAAATATACGAACATGAGAATAAACAACTTCAATCCGTTTGTGTCACATAATATTTTCAAAATCTGCTGCTAACAGTTGACTAACAAAATCAGATATGTTATCCATTAATTGATTACTTTGCAGTTTGAAAATTTCAGTTTAAGCATTTTCATAAAACAATCGATTGTTAAACACACACAATCGATTGTTGAGCATTGACAATCGACTGTTAAACATAGACAATCGATTGTTGACAATTTTTGAAAAATTCCAGATCACACTGTTTTAAGACAATCGATTGTTAAATATAGACAATCGATTGTTGGCTATTTTGAAAATTTCCAGAGCACACTGTCTTAAGACAATCGATTGTTAAGCATAGACAATCGATTGTTGACTATTTTGAAAAATTCCAGATTACACTGTCTAATGACAATCGATTGTTAGACATAGACAATCGATTGTGGATGATTTTTGAAAAATCCAGATTACACTGTCTAATGACAATCGATTGTTAGACATTGACAATCGATTGTTGACTGTTTTTGAAAAATTCCAGAACACACTGTTTTAAAGACAATCGATTGTTAGTCATAGACAATCAATTGTTGACTGTTTTTGTAAAATTCCAGATCACACTGTTTTTAAGACAATCGATTGTTGATCATTGACAATCGATTGTTTTGCAGTTTTTATGCGAAATATGAGATAACCGACTAGTTTTTCAGGTTAGTCGATTACCTCTACTGGAAAGTAAAAATATTATTGATATTTGAGCATATTGATACATTCTAAAGAACTAATACTAACATTATATCATGAACTAACTAATACGAGCTAATACTAATGGCTATTAGTTTATTCATTCACTAATACAAACAAGTAAAATAAAATCAAATAGCTCCATCTTCTTTCATCACGGATCCATCACCGATTAGGTGGTCTATCTTCCCCTCGGGTTGCTCAAAGAAGTCTGCCACATCCAAGTGGGTGATGTCAAAGTTGTCGTCACAGACAAAATTCGTTTCAGGGCGTTTACTCTTTCGAGATGCTTGATAAAGGTCAACCAAAAGTCATGGTATACGGCAAGCCTTTGACCAGTGCCCGTTTTCACCGCAACGATAATATATAGTTTATAAACTATTTGCTTTTGGGTTCTTATCGTATCGTGCTTGTGGCAGAGTGACCAACTTCAGGTTGTCATATCTCTTCTTTAAGCCATTCCACAAGATAGGTGGATCCTTGACAGTGAGATATTCAATCTTCAAACCTTCATCAAGGTGATGGCGCAAGAAAATCAAGGCCTTCGCACATTCTTGGGTGGATGCTTTTTCTCTATCTTTGATGGTGTCTCCGAGACCCATAGCATCTAAGTGGATTTCAGCATCCAACACCCATGTCATATAGTTCTTGCCCGAAATTTCAAGGGCAACGAACTTTCTTTTCAACATAAAACAGATTTACATCAAGAGCGTGTTCATACTTACGGGCTCTATTACAATTATCACATTCACTTCAGGGAATGGATCAAAATCATGTGCTTTACACAATCTTATGTCAAATATTACTTTCATAAAGTGAAAGATTATTTTGAGAATCCTTATTGTTCTCATTACCACAATAATGACGATTATAACTTCGTCTATTGCCATGTCCACATCCATTGATACCTTTACGGTAATTAGTCTTCTTTCAGACTTATCACATACTGCTACCACATTCTCTAAAGGGAATGGAGCAAATTCAATTGGACGGAATTCTTTGCCACGTCCACATTCATTGATACCTTCATGGTAATATTTTAGTCTTCTTTCAGACTTATCATATACTGCTTCCACATTCTCTAAAGGGAATGGAGCAAATTCAATGGGACGGATTTTCAATTATTTGCCCACAATCATACATGAATTTAATCATGGCAGGACATAGAGATTTTACCACTTCTTGTGGTTATAATTTCTTACAAACTCCATTAGAGTTATAATCAAACTTTGTTGTCTATGTTTGTATATAAAATCAAATTATAGAATTCCAAGAATTTGAAAGGGAAAAGTAAGTTACTTACCTTTAAGGTATACCAATAAATTCTTGGAAGCATTTAAGCCGACGCGATTCCACCGCGAAGCCGCCGTTTCCGGTTTCAAGTAATTAAAGAAAGAAACAGTACCGTGATTTAACCGTGCATAATCTATTGCTGGCCACCTTCGACTTTTGTTAACTATTTCTTCAACTTCTTTTGACACCCTTTGCAACAGTAGACATCAAATTTCACAAACCCCATCATAACGATTCATCCGTCAAGACAACATAAGAAAACAAACACAAGAAGCTTAATTGCTGAATATTAAATTCAATTGGTTAGAGACTCGTGCTGATAACGTGTTATGAAATAATATAAAAGACAAGAACAATAATGCAAGAACAAGAGCAATAGAGAGAAGAGTAGAGAGAGTTCTTCTTATTGATACTTAGAGAATGTTAGGAGTGGTTTACAATGGTAGAAGACCCCTTTATTTATAGGGAGGGGGATGATTTATCTACCAAGAATAGAACTCTAGAATCTCTCTAATTATAGACATTCACCTTAAATAGGAGATTTCATAACAATATGATCAATTTTATTGTTAATTAATATTAAAAGATAAATTTTTTATTCTGTGTAAAAATATATAAAATATCACTTATTTTAGATCGAAGGAAATAATAATAATAATAATAATAATAATAATAATAATAATAAAAATCAATTAAAATGATCAGAGGGAGTATAACTTTTAGACCGTTATTTTGTGCGTAATAATAACGCACAAACGTGAATGGGGTGATTTTCTTATTTTGTCATTTTGTAGTTCTTCTTTCTTCCCCAAGAATGGATCCATTTGGTTTCTGTTTTGTCACTTCTCCTTTCTCGCGTAAATAAAAAAAAATTAAATTTACATATTTTAGAGTATTTTTTTCGTTATTAGAATATCATGTTCTTTTATAGTTTTAAAATTAAAAAATAATTTTATTAGATTTTTTATGTATAAAAGACAAATTTCTTATATATAAAGTAAATATTCTATGTGTTAAAACAAAAGTAGGGTTCGGAAGATCATTGAAGGCACTGTTCTATTGCAGCAATATCAACTGTTACATAAGTCTGATTGTTCTATAAGAATGCTCTATCTTCAACAGATTGGAGAGGCACCTAGAGTCCCTTGGAAGAACTTAACCATGCAGAATCCTGCTCGACCTAAAGCACTTTTCAACCTGTGGCTGCTTCTACAAAACAGGCTTCCTACTAAAGATAGGTTGATCAAATGGAACTTGACTGTGGATGACACTTGTGTTATGTGTCAACAAACTGAGGAAACCAGAGATTACTTATTCTTGAACTGCACCTTTACTACTCAGCTGAGGTATCACACATTGCAGTGGATTGGAGCTACACAACCTGCTGGACAGAACTGGTCACAGTTTGTCCAATGGTTCATTGATCAGGTTAAAAGGAAATCTCCTCGAGTTCATATATTCAAAATGACAATGACAGAAATGTTCTATGTCCTATGGTTGGAAATGAATGCGAGAATATATGGAAACACCTTCTGTACTAGTGACAAACTGCTTAGATGCATTGCTTACACTTGTAATGTTAGGGCACCTCCTAGAGTTAGAGTACATCTTCAACATTACCTACTGTAATGTTGAACTTTTGGATAGTATAGATTAGTCAGTTTTTGTTTAACTTTTGATAGGCAGCTGAGTATAAAGCTACACTATGGACTTATATGACGACCACTTTGATGATTAATACAAAGTTTAATTACCAATAAAAAAGGTAAGGTCATAAAACTAAAAATAAATTTATAAAAAGTTACAAAACCAATTGACCCATCTTTTTGTAGTTGAAATTTATACTTGTACAATTAATGACCAAGATTTATGACTTGAATTATTAACGATGAATTATACTTGAATTTTTGGAATCTCAAATTTATGGTCTTTTGATTTAATTAGCTTACATTTGGATTTAAGAAATCTTAACATTTGGACCCCTAAGAGTAGACTAAATATATAACTTTTGGATATGATAATAACATCCATTCAGGTTTAATTTTTCAAAATTGCACTATTATTTTATCACGAACCGAAATTTTCATCCTCGAGAGTCGTGATGACACTAACTCATAGAAATTATGCAAGTCACACATTTAGATTTTATGAATACCTTTGTTTTAAATCCAATTTTATCAATTTAATTAGCAGGAAATAAATAATTAAACAATATCACAATTCATAATTTAGCGGAAGACTTAAACGAAATAAACCAAAATAATAAGGAAAATTCACATATGCCTCTATCCAGAAATGGTGTCACAACATCCACGGACTACTAAAATTTACCACATACAATCTTTTGAAAGAAAGTAACATTGTCTGCCTCGAATATAAGAGATAACAGATCATAAATAAAGATAAAAAAGATGCAGGACTTGCGGACGCCTGCAGGACTACCTCAGATCTCATCTGAAGGCTGGCTCCCGAATTACTGCTGCTTACCGTATGTTGCTCCGATATCTGGATATGTGCAAAAGAGCACAGAGTGTAGCATCAGCACAACCGACCTCATGTGCTGGTGAATGTATGGCCTAACCCGGGCGAGGTAGTGACGAGGCTAGGACTAGACTCTAGATAAACATGTGCAGTTATATAACATATCGCGGAAATAAACAAGTAATAAGTAGTTAAAAGGAAGGGGGTACATGCTGCGTGACCAATTTAACTTAGCCGAAAACAATAAAAATGAAGGATCAGTACAATATCTAAAACAACATAATTATACAACTGTGCGGAGCGCAACTCGATCCATATGTATATATATAATTATTGCGGCGTGCAACCAGATCCAATAAATATAATATACTTGTTGCGGCATGCAACCTGATCCAATAAATATAATATATCCGTTGCGGCGTGCAACCGATCCAATAAATATAATATATCTGTTGCGACATGCAACCCAATCCAATATAATATCTGTTGCGGCATGCAACCCGATCCATATATATATATATATATATATATATATATATATATATATATATATATATATATATATATATATATATACATATTCGTTAATTAATAATATTGCCGCGTGCAACCTGTTCCAAATGTACAACTTACAGTGATCACAACAACAGTCCCGGTAAGAGATTAACTATAATTTATACTATTCTGGCAAGGGAACTCAACAACTCGAGTATATATGTCGGGACAAGGGAGAATCAACAATAACCAATCTCACTTCAACTTCTAACATCTCTATTATCATCGCTTCTAACTCATAATTAACCGAAACTAAACTAAGTCTTTGCTCAATACCACCGATTTTTTCATTATTTAACCATAGCATTATTGAAGAATTCAACAAGTATCAATTTAAGACTCACGGTCATGCTCGACGCCAACGTACAGATACTCGTCACCATGCCTGTACATCTTACTCAACAAGAAACAAATAGCAAATACGACTCAACTCCTAATCCCTCAAGCTAAGGTTAGACCGAACACTTATCTTAAACTTCCACGGCCAAGTCAATCCTCAAAAGCCACTTTTCCTTTCGAATTCGGCACCAAATAAATTGTATCTATACATAAATGACTTCATAATATCAAATAATGCTTAACAATTCAAATCCAATGCCTAATTATAGATTTTCCATAATTCTGCCCAAAAATTCAAAACTTGACCCCTGGCCTGCTTGTTCAAAACGTGAGGGTCGGACCAAAATAAAATCACCAATTCATCCATGAGCCCGAATATATAATTTATTTTCAAATTCGACCCAAAAACAAGGTCTAAATCAAGAAAAATCAAAAAGTCCTAACTTTATCCCTAATCCTTAATCACATGTTTTAGGACTAGAAATTCATTAAATTTTGATGAAAATAAAAGAAAATGAGTTGGAGATTACTTACCCAAGAGATTTTGGTGAAGGAATGCTTCAAGAATCGCCCTAGAGCTTTGGAAAAGAAGAAATTTTGTAAAAATTGGATAAATCCCGAAATGGGTTCTGTTTTGGAGTTTTTAAAATAACTGGGCAAAATTGCCCTTCGCGTTCGTGATGATTCATGTCTGAAGACATTCGCGTTCGCGACCCAGTGATCGCGTTAGCGTAGCTTAAACTGGAGAGCCCTCTCACTCAACCTTACGCGTTCGCGAGAGGAGGGACACGTTCACGAGAGGAGGGACGCATTCGCGAAGTGTTTACCCCCCTCAGCTTCGCATTCGCGTCACCACCTTCGCGTTCGCGAAGAAGAAAACTCCTAGGAATTTTTCCTTACGCGTTCTCGAGAGGTCCCACACGAACGCGAAGAATAAAATCCTTAGGCACTGAACAAAAAAAACCTGCAATTTTTTTATAGGTTCAAAACTTCTCGAAACACATCCGAAACCCTCCTGAACCCTCGGGGCTCCTAACCAAACACTTGTACTAACTCAATAACATTATACGAACTTATCTGTGCGATCAAATCACCTAAATAACCTCAAAACAATGAATCAAACCTCGAAATCATAAAATTTTTCCTTAAACTTCATCAAGTTTCAAATTTAGAAATTCATGTCCGAAACACGTCAAACGACGTTCGTTTTTAACCAAATTTCACAAGAAGGACTTAAAACATATATAAAGCCTGTACCGGGCACCGGAACTAAAATACGAGCCTGATACCATCGCTTTCCAATAAAATTCCATTCAAATTTTCTTAAACATTTCAGAAATACAATTTCCTTTAAAAATTCATTTCTCGGGCTTGGGACCTCGAAATCTGATTCCACGCAAACACCCAAGTATCGTATTTTCATACGGACCCTCACGACCGTCAAATCTCGGGTCCGGGTCCGTTTTCCTAAAATATTTACCAAAGTCAAATTTATTCATTTTAACATCAAAACTTAGCATTTTTCACAGAATTTCACATTTAAGCTTTCTCGCGACGTGCCCGGATTGCACACACAAATTGAGGTGGCTCTAAATGATGTTTTCAAGGCCTCGGAAGCCCATAATTGATGAAAAATAGGTGATGACCCTTTGGGTCGACAGATTCTCCACCTCTAAAACAATTCTTCGTCCTCGAACGGACAGAAGAAGGAAGTACCTGAGTCGAGAAAAAGATGAGGATAACGGCTTCGCATATCAGACTCGGACCCCGAGGTCGATGCCTTTAGGAGGCTGACCTCTCCACTGAACACGAACAGATGGAAAACTCTTGGATCTCAACTAACGAACTTGCTGGTCTAGAATAGCCATCAGCTCCTCCTCGTAGGACAATTCCTTGTCCAATTGGATAGCGTTGAAATCTAACATGTGGGATGGATCGCCGTGATTCCTCCGATATAGACACATGAAACACTAGATGCACGGTTGACAAGCTCGGCGACAATGCAAGTCTATAAGCCACCTCTCCCACTCGATCAAGAAACTCAAATGGACCAAGGAACCTAGGGCTAATCTTGCCTTTTTTCCCAAATCTTATCTCGCCCTTCATAGATGACACTCGGAGCAATACTCGCTCACAAACCATAAAAGCCACATCTCGAACCTTGCGGTCTGCAGAGCTCTCTTGCCTAGACTGAGCCGTGCGAAGCCTATCCTGAATGATCCTGACCTTGTCTAAGGCCTCCTGAACTAGATCCGTACCCAACAACCGAGCCTCTCCCTGCTCAAACCATCTAATTGGAGACCGACACCGCCTACCATATAAAGCCTCATAAGGAGCCATCTGGATGCTCGACTGGTAGCAGTTTTTGTAGGTAAACTCTGCTAAAGGCAAAAACTGATCCCACGAACCTCCAAAGTCTATAACATAAGCTCGGAGCATATCCTCCAAAATCTGAATGGTCCGATCGAATTGTCCAACCGTCTGGGGATGAAATATTGTGCCCAACTCAACCCGTATGCCCAACTCACGTTGAACTGATCTTCAGAAGCGCGATGTAAACTGCGTACCCCGGTCCGAAATAATAGATACGGGCACACTATGAAGGCGAACAATCTCCCGAATATAGATCTCAGCTAACCTCCCAGAAGAATAAGAGACTGCCACAGAAATCAAATTTGCTGACTTGGTCAGCCTATCAACAATGACCCATACTGTGTCGAACTTCTTCTGAGTCAGCAAAAGTCCAGTAACAAAGTCCATAGTGATCCACTCCCACTTCCACTTTGGAAGCTCAATCCTCTGAACTAAACCACCAGGTCTCTAATGCTCGTACTTAGCCTGCTGACAACGAGCCACATATGCTACGATATCCTTCTTCATTCTACGCCACCAATAATGCTGCCGCAAATCCTGATACATCTTCGCGGAGCCTAGATGAATAGAATACCGGGAGATATGGGCCTCCTCCAAAATCAACTCTCGGAGCCCATTCATATTAGGCGTACATACTTGACCATGCAATCTCAAAAATCTATCATCATCTAAGGTAACATGCTTGTCACCTCCGCGCTGCATTGTGTCTCTAAGGACATACAGATGAGGATCATCATATTGCCGATTACGGATACACTCCAATAATGAAGAACGAGCGACCGTGAAAGCTAACACACGACTGGGCTAAGAGACATCCAGTCTCACGAACTGATTGGCTAAAGCCTGAACATCCAAAGCAAGCGACCTCTCACTGACCGGAATGTAAGCAAGACTACCCATACCGACTGACTTTCTACTCAAGGCACCAGCCACCACCTTGGCTTTTCCCGGGTGATACAAGATAGTAATATCATAATCCTTCAACAACCCCAACCACATCCTCTGCCTCAAATTCAACTCTTTTTGCTTGAAAAAGTACTGAAGACTCTTGTGGTCAATGAACACCTCACATGCCATGACATACAGATAGTGCCTCCAAATCTTCAATGCGTGAACAATGGCTGCCAACTTTAAGTCATTAATCGGATAGTTCTACTCGTGAATCTTCAGCTGTCTTGAAGCATAGGAAATGAACTTGCCATCCTGCATCAACACTGCACCGAGCCCAACACGGGAAGCATCACAATAAACTGTATAAGGCCCTGAACCTGTGGGCAAAAGCAATATCGGTGTCGTAGTCAGAGCTGTCTTGGGCCTCTGAAAGCTCCCCTCACACTCGTCCGACCATCTGAACTGGTCACCCTTTTGGGTCAATCTGGTCATCGGGGCTTCAAGATGAAAACCCCTCCACGAACCGTCGATAGTAGCCTGCCAACCCCAAGAAACTCCGAATCTCTATAGCTGATGCTGGTCTAGGCCAGTTCTTGAGTGCCTCAATCTTCTTTGGATCAACCAATAACTCATAATGCCCGTACCAAGTGCGGAAAGCTGTCTTAGGGACATCAGAAGTCCTAATCCTCAACTGATGGTAGCCAGATCTCAAGTCAATCTTGGAAAATACCTTGGCACCCTGAAGGTGATCGAACAAATCATCAATCCTTGGTAGCAGTTATTTATTCTTGATTGTTACTTTGTTCAACTGCCGGTAATCAATGCACATTCTCATTGAACCATCCTTCTTCTTAACAAACAACACTGGCGCACCCCAAGGCGATAAATTGGGTCTAATGAAACCCTTCTCAAGCAAGTTCTGCAACTGTTACTTTAACTCTTTCAGCTCAGGCGGGGCCATACGATATGGCGGGATAGAAATGGACCGAGTTCCCAGAGCCACATCAATGCAAAAGTCAATATCTGTCAGGCGGTATGCCGGGCAGGTCCGAAGGGGAAACATCAGGGAACTCGCGAACAAGGGGCACATAATTAATAGAGGGGACCCCAGCACTAGAATTACGAACATATGCGAAATAGGCCAAATACCCCTTCTCGACCATACGCCGAGCCTTCACATACGAGATAACATGACGGGTAGAATTACCAGGAGTCCCTCTCCACTCTAAACGAGGCATACTCGGTAAAGCTAAGGTCACAGTCTTGGCATGACAGTCCAAGATAGCGTGGTACTGTGATAACCAGTCCATCTTCAATATAATATCGAAATCAACCATGTCTAAAAGCAACAAATCCACATGAGTCTCGTGACCCCCAATCACCACAATACTAGAACGATGGACTCGATAGACCACAATAGAATCACCTACCGATGTAGATACATAAACAGTAACACCCAATGCATCCCTAGGCAAGACCAAGTATGAGGCAAAATAGGATGATACATACGAATACGTAGACCCCAGATCAAACAAAACTGAAGCACCTCTATCACAAACCAGAACTGTACCAATAATAACTACATCTGAAGCCTCTGCCACAGGCCTGGCCTGAAGAGCATAACATCGGGGCTGCCCCCACCAATCTGATCTACCTCTCTTTGACGGCTTTCAGCTGGTTGGCCTCTACCTCTAGCGGCCTGAGCTCCACCTTTAGGACCTCTACCTCTACCTCTAGCACCTCTACCCCCACCTCTATATGGCTGGGCGATCTGTGGAACATCTGGTGGCTGAATCATAGCTCGGTAACCCTGTTGCTGCGACTGAGTACCCACCAACCTCGGACAAGCCCTGCGGATAAGACCATACTCACCACACTCATAACATCCACTTGAATGTTGTGGCTGAGGAAACTGAGACTGATCCTTGCAGCCTGAATGACCACCCCGGAAGCTCTGGAGTGGTAGTGCACTAATATGAGCTGCTGGTGCACTGTAGGACTGGTAATTAGAATACTGCCTGCGAGAACCACTGCCACCTGAAACAACGTGAGAAACCTGGAGTGCTGATTGGAGGACCTAGGAGGATGACCCCTATCATACAAATCTCTACCTCCAGCGAGGCACCACAAATCTGCTTGACTGATGGGTTCTCTTGTTTGCCCTGTGACCACCCCCTGTAATAATACCATTTCAACTCTCCGGGCCACATTGGCCGCCTCCTGGAAGTATATCTCACTCCGATCCTCTCTATCCATCTGAAGACGAATCGTCTGAATGTGCCCATCAATAAACCGTCTCATTCTCTCCCTCTTAGTGGGAAGTTTAATAAGAGCATAGCGAGCTAGGTCAATGAACCTGGTCTCATACTGGGTAACTGTCATGGATCCCTGCTGGAGACACTCTAACTTCCTCCGATAGGCCTCTCGCTATGTAATAGGGAGAAACTTCTCCAGAAATAGCTGCGTGATCTGCTCCGAGGTCAAGGTCGGTGACCTTGCTGGTCTAGCTAAGCAATAATTCCCCCACCAAGTCTTGGTGGATCCAGACAAGCAAAATGTAGCGAAATCAACACCATTGGTCTAAAAAATACCCATGTTCCGAAGAACCTCGTGACAACTATCCAGATAATTTTAGGTATCCTCAGTAGAAGCACCACTGGATGTAGAAGTTAAGAGCTTGGTGAACCTATCCAACCTCCATTAAGCATCTACAGACATGGCTGCTCCATCACCGGTCTGAGCTACTACCCTTGGTTGAATTGCTCCAACTGGCTGAACCGCTGGAGTATGAATCTGGGGAACTATCTGCTCTAGAGTGCGGGTAGCAGGAGTATGGGCCCCTCCTCCAACCTGAGAGACGGCTGGTGCTATGGGAAGCAAGCCTGCTCGGGTAACATTCTCCATGAGGCCCACCAATCGGACTAGAGCGTCCTAAAGAACTGGGTAGCAATAAACCCCTCTGGTACCTGAGCTGGGCCCACCAAAGCTGTTGGGGCCGGAACCTCCTCCTCAAAATCAAACCGAGATTCTGCCACTGGTGTTGCTGCTCGGGGCGTAGCTCTGCTCCTACCTCGGCCTCAAGCACAGCCTTGGCCTTGCCCTCTGCCCCTAGTAGAAGCTGTTGCTGGGGGCTCAGGCTGGTGAGTAGTATGATAAGGATGCGCGTGTTCTCTCCATCTGCGAAATAACATAGTAGAAATTCAATCATGAACCAAACCGCACAACAAGAAAGAACAAATGTGGAGTTTTCCTAACTCCGTAGCCTGTAGGGGATAAATACAGACGTCTCTGTACCGATCATTCAGACTCTACTAAGCTTGTCCCTGAGTTGTGAGACATATGCAACCTAGAGCTATGATACCAACTTGTCACAACTCAGAATTCCCACCCTCGGGAGTCGTAATGATGCCTACTCGTAGAAGCTAGGCAACCCACAAATTTAGAATCCTTGAATACTTTTATTTTAAATCAATTTTTACCAATTTAATTAGCAGAAAATAAATAATTAAACAAATATGAAATTCATAATTTAGTGGAAGACTTAAACGAAATAAACCAAAATAATAAGGAAAATCCACATATGCCTCTACCTAGAACTAGTGTCACAATATTCACGGACTAATAAGATTTAGTACACACAATCGTTTGAAAGAAAGTAACACTGTATGCCTCGAATACAAGAGATAACTGATCATAAATAAATATAGAAGAGATGTCGGGCCTACGGACGCCTGCAGGACCACCTCGGGATCTCATGGAATGAAGGTTGGCTCCCGAACTACTACTGTGCACCATATGCTGCTCCTGTACCTGGATCTGTGCAAAGGAGCACAAAGTGTAGCATCAACACAACCGACACCATGTGTTGGTGAGTGCCTGGCGTAACCCCGACGAGGTAGTGACGATGATAGGACCAGACTCCAGATAAACCTGTGTAGTTATATAATATATGGCAGAAATAAACAAGTAATAAACAGTTAAAAGGAAGGGGGTACATGCTGCGGGAACAATTTAACTTAGCAGAAAATTATAAATACGAAGGATCAGTATAGTATCTAAAAAAACATAATTATACTACTGTTGCGGCACGCAACCCGATCCATATGTATATATATAACTGTTGCGGCGTGCAACCCCATCCAATAAATATAATATCTGTTGCGGCGTGCAACCGATCTAATAAATATAATATATCTGTTGCAGCGTGCAACCTGATCCAATAAATATAATATATCTGTTGCGCGTGCAATCCGATCCAATATAATATCTGTTATGGTGTGCAACCCGTATATATATATATATATATATATATATATATATATATATATATATATATATATATATATATATATATATATATATATATATATATATATATATATATATATATATATATATATATATATATATATATATATATATATATATATATATATATATATGCGGTGCGCAACCCGTTCCAAATGTACAACTTACAGTGATTACAACAACAGTCCCGACAAGGGATTAACTATAATTTACACTATTCCGGTAAAGGAACTTAACAGCTCGAGTATATATGTCCCGGCAAGGGAGAATCATCTATAACCAATCTTAACTCAACTTCTAATATCTCTATTATCCTCACTTCTAACTCATGATTAACCTTCACGAAACTAAACTAAGCATTTGCTCAATACCACGGATGTTCTCATTATTTCAACCATAACATTATTAAAGAATTCAACAAGTATCAATTTAAGACTCACGGTCATGCTCGACACCAACGTATAGATACTTGTCACCATGCCTATACGTCATACTCAACAAGAAACAAGTAGCAAATATGACCCAACTCCTAATCCCTCAAGCTAAGGTTAGACCGAACACTTACCTCAAACTTCCACAGCCAAGTTAATCCTCAACAACCTCTTTTCCTTTCGAATTTGGCTCCAAATCATTTGTATATATACATAAATGACTTCATAACATCAAATAACTCTTAACAATTCGAATCCAATGCCTAATTATAGATTTTCCATCATTCTTCCCAAAAATTCAAAAATCGACGGGGGCCCGCTTGGTCAAAACAAGAGGTTCAGTCCAAAATCAATCACTCATTCATCCACGAGCGCGAATATATAATTTAATTTCAAATTCGACCCTAAAATGAGGTCTAAATCAAGAAAAATTAAAAATCCCTAACTCTACCCAATTCCCTAATTTTCTACCATTAATCATATGTTTTAGGACTAGAAATTCATTAAATGTTGATGAAAATGGAAGAAAATGAGTTGGAGATTCCGTAGACCTTTGGAAAAGAAGAAGCTTTGTAAAAATTGGATAAATCTTGAAATGGGTTATGTTTTGGAGTTTTAAAATAACTAGGCAAAATTGCCCTTCGCGTTCGCGATAGGCATCTTGCGTTTGTGATGGTTCAGCTCTGAAGAACTTCGCGTTCGTGACCCAGTGATCGCATTCGCAGAGCATAAACTGGAGACCCCTCCCCCTCAACCTTACGCGTTCGCGAGCGGAGGGACGCGTTCGCGAGAGGAGGGACGCATTCGCGAAGGGTCTACCCCCTCAGCTTCGCATTCGCGTAAGCACCTTCATGTTCGTGAAGATGAAAATGAACTCCTAGGAATTTTTCCTTACGCGTTCGCAAGAGGTCCTACGCGAATGCGAAGAACAAAATCCCTGTGCACTGAACAACAAAAACCTGCAATTTTTTTATAAGTTCAAACCCCTCGAAACACATCTGAAACACTCCGAGCCCTCGAGTCCCAACCAAACACTCGTACTAACTCAACAACATCATATGAACTTATCCGTGCGATCAAATCGCCTACATAACCTCAAAACGATGAATAAAACCTCGAAATCATGAATTTTTCCTCAAACTTCATCAAGTTTAATATTTTTAAATTCAAGTGCGAAACACGTCAAACGACGTTCATTTTCCACCAAATTTCATATGAAGGAAACATTTGCAAGACCTGTACCGGATGCCAGAACCAAAATACGGGCCCGATACTGTCGCTTTCTAATAAAATTTTATTTCCAATTTTCTTAAACATTTTAGAAATACAATTTCCTTTAACAATTTATTTCTCGGGCTCGGGACCTCAGAATCCGATTCCGGGCATACGACCAAGTCCTGTATATTCCTACGGACCCTCCGGGACCGTCAAATCACAGGTCCGAGTCTGTTTGCCCAAAATATTGACCAAAGTCAAGTTAATTCATTTTAACATCAAAACTTAACATTTTCACAGAATTTTACATTTAAGCTTTCCGGATACGTGCCCGGACTATGCACGCAAATCGAGATGGCTCTAAATAAGATTTTTAAGGCCTCGAAAGTATAGAATTAATTAAAAACATGTGATGACCCTTTGGTTCGTCATACATCCTTAAAGGAGCCTTGTAACATTCACTTCTGAATGAATCTTGTAACACCACCTAGGGAGAAACTGCACCAGGATCCCAAAAACCTTAAGTCTAGAGTTTTTGGGCTACTAGATTCCTCATCTTGAGCAAAGTGCATATGTAGCCACTTTTGAAGCATATTATTTAAAATATATTTATATTTTATAATATACTTAAAAATTAGTCAATTAATTCAAATTTCAAAACTAAATATCCTGAATTTTTGTATCCTAAATTTTTGAGCTGCTAATTTGGAATTCAGGATTTAATGTTTAAATTTTTGAGAAACTATATTTGAGATTAGGGACTAAGTATGCTAAATTTCTGAACTACTAATTAAAATTTAGGACAAAAGATTCGAATTTTTCGATACAACTATCGAATTATAGGACATTATATCCTGAAGTTTGAACTTTTAAGTTTAAACTTCAGGATTTTGTGTCCTGAAGTTTGAGCAAATTGGATAAATCTTTAAGTACATTACAAATTATAGATATATTTTGAATAATATACTTAAAATTGGTTACCTAGTGTCATTTCTACCTCACTTTTACTGTTACAAAATGGGCCATATCAAAGAGATATCTGGATCTTGCTTCCCAATGATAAACTCATAGATTTTCTAAAGGGAATCTTATAGAAATATTCCAAAAAAAATCCTAACTTACGAACCTCTATCCATTAATTATAGATTTACTAAAACTAACCAAGCACATATAAAAATTGAAAACCTAAAAAAATAAAGTTCTTTTGTTCCAAAAATCACACACAAAGATCTCCTTCCATATTTTAAAGCGTGATTAGCAACATTAGATGCAAGACGGAAGGATATTTCATGGATGGTGCAATAAATAAGGTGATGAAATACAAAAAAAAATTATACAAGATCCCAAAAGTTTAAGCAAAAATGGACTTTTGTCAATGGGTATGGTTGAGATTCATTGAAAACATATAAATGAGTTGATATACAAAATTTGAGAAAGATTGGAGGTGATGGATTAATTTGGTATCAAAATTTGTAGTTAAAATCGAGATTTAAAAATTTCTTCTGTGACACATGTATCAAACATGTATCACGCATGTATCTCACACGTAGGTATATATGGATATACATATGATACACATGATACAAATATAATACACAAGTGATACACGTGTGATACACCTATCATTTTTTTAATATTCATCTTGTACTTCGAGTTTTCAACTCAAACCACCTCAAAACTCCACTAAATCATCCCAAAATTGAGATTCAAGTTCTTTAAGATGTACCCAATCTATTCTAATAACACTCACTCAAAAGAAAGCAAAAAAGTTGACCCTTTTTGCTTACAAATAGCTAATTGTCTAATATTAGTAATATTTTATAAATTGACTAATTTTTATAATAACTACTTATAAATGGACATAGCTGGTATTCCTTTTATAAATTTTACGGGAGAAATTTAAAAAATAGCCAAATTTACAAGTGGTCATTCAAAAATAGCCACAGTTTGAAAAATCACCAAAGTTTAGCCATTTTTCATGTAAAAATAAATCTGAACGAAAATATTGTTCAAAATCCGAAAAATACTCCAGCATAATATACTGAAATTATACTGGAACTTCAGTATATTATGTTGGAGATACAACATAAGTATACTGGAACTCCATTATAATATGCTGGAGTTCCAGTATACTTATGATGGAACTCCAGTATATTATGCTGGAGTATTTTTTAGATTTTAAAACAGTTTTTTTCGTTCAGATTTACCTTTACATAAAAAATGACTAAACTTCAATTATTTTTAAAATTATAATTCTTTTTAAATGACCACTTGTAAATCTCGCTATTTTTGAATTTCCCACGAGGCCCATATCTCACTAGAATTCATAGATGCCGCATATGTCATGTTGACAAACTATCAAAATTCTACATCATTCACCACCAAGACCCACAGTCTAGTAATACTCGTTTATGTTTTTCATATATGAGTGCATGTTCAATTCTCGATATTTTGTAATGTATTTAACCGGGAAAAGGCCATCTCTGCTGTAAAAAGAGGAAAGCTCTATCTTTTTTTACTTTAATTTATTTTTTAAAAAACTAAAAATTTAATGATTAGTTGAATAGCAGTAATAATAATAATAACGTTGAAAACCAATGAGATTAACTAAAGGTGAATAAAGATGTGGAAAGTCTTCATTTCATGTATAGCACATCCTATATGCTTAATGTATACAACCATATTATTAGCTAGTGCAACTTAAACTCTAATGCTAGAACATATGCTTCCTCGATCCTCACGAATTACTTTAATTTGGGCGAGACGCCATCTCAATCGGTCCAATTTGTCTTGCAAACTGCACATGGTAACACTGGAATTAGTCATATAAATTTTATGGACATTTTTATTTTAATTTTTCAACTCAATATTCATATCGCTTTGGAGCCTGACTAATTAAGATTTGTTAGGAAGTATCACTTTTCGAGGTAAAGTGCTTCTTACCAAAAGCGATTATATACACAAAACTTAAAAGGATAAAATAGTACTTACCATAACCTTTAAATCGCTGATCGACAATATTCGATACATAAGTTAATTAATTTAACCATGCAAGTCATTCGGGGTAGAAATGATTAATACATTATAATAATAAAAATTGGGCCACCTGAAAATAAGCTTCTAGCTTCTTTCTGAGTACGGCATATTCTCTCTTTAATTGCTGGAAAGTTCTCTTGCATCTGCTTTAATTCATGGAGTACAAAGAAGAACAGAAAAAAATCGGTCACGTAATAATTAAGATTAAGAATTAGAAAATCAGTCCAAATGAATGAACATGCATCCCTTGATTCCCTGACAGCCCACCTAAAAAAAACATAAAGACATCTTTGCCCAACAAAAATTGACTTTTTAATTATCTGTTCCTTAATAGTTTCAAATTTTCGAATTTGATCAAAAGTTAAACAGTAAAGAGGATAGAATAACTGTTGTAATAGTAAAATAGTAAGAAAATGCAATGGAGATTAAAAAGAGTAAGAATTCGTGAAATGATTCGCTCCATAAACGTCCCATAAATGTTGTAATGGAGTAGTCCTAACATGCATGAGAACTATACATGAGTTTAACTTCTATACATACAATGATAATGGAAAATATTTTTAAAAAAAAATATTATCAGGTTATTTAAAAGATATATTCATAATAAAAAATTAAGGCGAAAATGATTTTTGCTTAATCAAGTCCATATAAAAGATACTCAAAAAATTTTAATACTTTTAAGTTATTGAGTTTGAAATTAATAATTAATATTTATGTTCAATTAATTTTTGTAAGATAAATATAGATTTTTCTAATAATAGGGTGAACCTGTAAGACAAAAAGGTTACGTACCCATCCACATTTCCAGCTCGGCAGTATTCCCTGAACTGCGTGCATTCAGCGTTTACCTTCTTGGCTCCAATGCTGCGCAAGACGAGAAAATTATTGGTACTTCTTGGCTAGGTTAAAGAAACGGACTTTTTCATTAAGTATCTATAGCTACTTTAATTTGTCATATATATTGTTAATTTCTTATATTGTTATTACTAATTACCTTGAACAACTGCCCTTGAACTGGTGCATATAGCTATCTAGCTTTGCAAAATCAAGAGAATTTTTCTCCCTGAAACGCATCAAAATATAAACATGAAATATATAATTTCAGTATCATTTATATATAGTCAGACAGACGACAACAGTCATTCCTGAATACATATATTCTAGTGTCAGTAATCATGAAACAAAACTCACAATGCCTGGTCAATGCTATGGATTAAGCGAGCAGAATCTTTATAAAACAAAGTAACAACTTCCTCTACAAAGTTAGGATTAGCATCATCTTGTAGCTCTTCCAACTGAATAAATTGCTCATCAAGATATCCCTGCACATCCACGAGATACTAAACTCATATAATAATTTTCATTTCAAACCAGAGTTGCCAGAATAATATCCTATATTCTCGTGCCTAGTGCATGTGGAGAAGAGTATTGTGCATACCTTACACGTAGTAAAAAGAACGAATGCATGCAACTAGGTAACTAGTGGTAATAATTAATTAAAATTGTTTATGTCTATGAATGTGTAGGAAATATACACGATTAGGTTGCTTAAAGAGCAATACTATATTTAATACATACCAAACAACAACAACAACAACCCTGTATAATCTCACTTAGTGAGGTTTGGGGAGAGTAGTATGTACGCAGACCTTACCCCTACCCTGGGATAGAGAGGCTATTTCCAAATAGACCCCCGGCATCCTTCCCTTCAAGAACTTCCCACCTTGCTCTTGGGAGACTCGAACTCACAACCTCTCGGTTAAAAGTGAGGATTGCATACCATCAGAGCAACTTAAAATAATAAAGTAATAAGTTTATATGTTATTACAACATTTTAAATTACCATGACCAAGGCCGCATGCATTTTATACCATTATTGCGGTGTCATAGAACATCATTTCGCCGACAAATTTCATTATATATTTATAAGAAAAATAAAAAATAATGAGGTTATATAAAGAAAATAACACCGCTTGTCATGATAAGTAATTTATTTGTCGACTTTTTGAAATTGTAATACCGCTTATGCAAAATCCTAACATATGCTATTGACCATGACAGTAGGGAGGACGAAAGCAAGCAAATGGAAGAAAGAGAAACCTGATCGAAAAAGGACTGCCTTAGGTTGGCAAGTTGCCGATGTAAGCGATGATTTCTTTCCATATGAGTAATGATAAAATTAAATAGCAGACTCACAGATCAGAGATGTAGTGATTGATAAAGAGAGATTATTGTTTGGGATAGAAAGCTGAGGGAATAAGAAATGGGCATATGAAAAAAGGGTTTATATAGGAGCGGGGAAAGAATAATGACGCCATGGACGTTGTTTACTTATTCTTCTTTAGTTACAATTGAACTTTTATGTTAACTGTATTCAAAATTAGCACGATGATGTTTCTTCCTTCTATGGAAAAATACAATAATTTTATTCATTTTTTTAGGTTGGTAATTAATACGTTCACTGTGATGTCCAATTGTACATTAGGAAGGCACTCATCCTCGTGACCCTAAAATCAGGGGAGGAGCCAGCCTTACAATCGAACCTAATAGATTTATTCTAAATTTTATATTTGTCTTAATTTATTAAATAATAAATTAAAAGAATTAAAATTCCGCACACATAAACTTTAAATTTAAACTCCGTCTAAGCCTAAAATTGGAAGGTTTTATGCATGTAGAAAATTTGCTCGCGACATCTATAAAAAATATTGACTTGAATTTATAGGTGTTAGCTGGACTAAGACACAAGCTGATGACCAAACTTAGTTAGTTAGTAAATTTAACCGTAGTTAGGCGGTTGAATGTATAGTTACGAAGTTAAGAGTTAGCTTGTTATTTTACTGTATATATACAATATTTAAAGAATAGAAAAGTACAATTTTTGCATTTCCAATTTTCCTCAAATCCGTTGTTCATTCTTCTCAGTTCTCTCTCGATCTACTATCTATGTCTCTCTCGTTAATGGCTACGCCTGCTAATATGGTATTAGAGCCACCAGCGTAGGTCCTCCTCGCAGCTTGAGTTTGCTCCGGTTTTCTCAAGAACCTCAGTTCAACAATTTCTAGTTGAATTGTCGTAGAGTTCATCTGAGCTAGAAGGAGCTAGAATTTGTGAATTGAGAGAGAATTTTGCAAAATTTGTTCAATTCAACTGATCAGCGAGTAATTTGCTAAAATGACAATTGGAGATGAGTCTAGTCCGTCGAGTGGTATACATGTTCCTCCTAACACTGGAAATGGTGATTTGGACACATGCATCACCAGTTTTCCAATAATCGATCATAATCATCCTTTGTTCTTACAGCCAACTGATACTGTAGGAAACAAATTGATTTCACTTCAGCTGACTTGATCAGACAATTATGCTCTATGGAGTCGTGCTACGGGAATTGGCCTTTTAAGTAAGAGCAAATTAGGTTTTGTTGATGGTCGATTTCCTAAAACAAGGTTTGAACCTGAGTTACATGATCAATAGGAAAAGGTTAATGTTGTTGTTCTATCATGGATCATGAATTCAGTTAGACCTGGCTTATTGAGTAGTGTTTTGTATTCTTATGATATTCATATGGTTTGGGAGGATCTCAAGGAACGATTTGATAAAGTCAATGATTTTAGAGTTCTATATCTTCGTAGAGAAATCCATAGTCTTACTCAAGAAACCATGACAATCGCTGATTATTTCTCTAAATTGAAAGATCTGCGGGATGAATTTTTATGCACTCATGCCTTTATCTTGCTTGCCCCGTATCCAGGATCTAAGAAATATTCTCAACATTTTGAAGCTAATAGGTTACTGTAGTTTCTGGTAGGTTGGAATGAAACCTAAACCCAAGCTAGAAGCTAAACTATGATGATGTCTCTTGTACCTAGCATCAACAAAGCAAATGCACTGCTTGTTGATCAAGAAAGTCAGAGAAGTCTTGCAACCGGTTAGCAGTCTATGCTAATTGCTGAAGGAATAAAAAGCACACCATTGTATAGCAACAAAGGAAATGGAGCCTCAGGAGGTAGTTACAAGTTTAAGAAGAGCCAGATTCAATGTGAATACTGTCATTGCAAGGGACACACCAAAGAGAATTGCTAAAAACTCATAGAATATCCACCTGACTTCAAGACCAAGAAGAAAGGTTCTACAACTCTTGGTTTGTATGCTAATGGTGCCTCAAGTATAGATTTTGATGTAGGAGATACTACTCATCGGCACTCTCAACCATAGTATGCAATACCTCAAGCCAATGCTACCTATCAACAGAACAAGGAGGAAATCCCTGTGTGTATCCACAATAATCAGTTGTCTATCCACATCAGCAGGCTCCCATCTATGGACCTCCTCATCAGTCTCATTCAGCTTCTGCTTTCTTTACTAAGGAACATTATCATCAAATTCTTTAGCTGACGTCAAAAGAAAATGAGGAAGTTCTAGGGTCATCCAATTGGTTGGCTGGAACAGGTACTCTGATTTTCCTAATGACCAACTTTGTCAATAAGATTTGGATCATAGATATTGGTGCCTTAAATCATATGACTTCTAGAGTTGACATGCTTAATTCACATAGTACTATTAACAAAGAAAGTAAAAATGTATTTTATTTACCAATAGAGAAATGATGTCTGTTACTCATAAAGAGAAGGCTATTGTTCTTAAGGATCAAACTGTATATAATGTGGTGTACATACCAGACTTTAAGTACAACTTATCGTCTATATCATAACTCACCAAGAAGTTTCAGTGCTTAGTTTCCTTCTTCCCTGACTTATGTGTTTTTCAGGATCTCTATAATGCTCAGGTGAATGGGATTAGTAGGGATAATCATGGACTGTATCTTCTACAAGGAGAAGCTCTTCAAAACTCCTCAACTGTCTGAAGGAAGATGTCTCAGCACAGTTGATATCTCTTCTAGTTCTGAGCCTAAGTCTAGTTCTAGTAATATTTCAAACTCTAGTTTATTCTCATCTAGTAGTCTATGGCACAAGAGGTTAGGAAATGCTCCTGTAAATATAATAAAAAGGCTCAATGTAATCAGTAATGTGAAAGACTGCTCCACTAAACACTATCATGTATGCCCTTTGGCTAAGCAATCAAAAATGCCCTTTCCTATGAGTAATTCAACTACCAAGTCTGTATTTGAATTAGTAAATTGTGATATTTGGGGTCCCTATAGGGTGCAAACCTATGATGGAAAAAGACTCTCTGTCACTCTAGTTGATGACTATTCAAGATATACTTGGATATTTCCCATCAACTCTAAATCTGAAGTTGTAGTAGTGCTGAGAGATTTTCTAGTAAAAACAAAGAATCTGTTCTCTACTAATGTAAAGTACTTGAGAACTGACAATGGAAGTGAATTCTTTAGCAATGAATTTACATTCTTGCTAACTACTCTTGGCATCATACATCTAAGTTCATATGTATACACTCCACAACAAAATGGAGTTGTGGAACGAAAGCATAGAACAATTTTGGGGACGGCAAGGTCTCTCAGATTTCAAGCCTCTATTCCTCTAAGATTCTGGGAGAGTGTGTAACTACAACTGTCTATCTCGTCAACCGACTTCCATCCAAGGTAATTAAGTACAAGACACCTTTTTAAATGCTCTATTTGCACCCTCCCTCAGTGTATCACTTAAGAGTATTTGGGTGTTTGTGCTATGCATCCAGTCCTAAAGTGTATGACAAGTTTTCATCTAAATTAATTCTATCTGTTCTCATGGGGTATTTGTCCCCGCAAAAAGGATATATTCTATATACAAGAGTCAAAACTTAAGCCTAAGCGTCACAACCAAAGTACTTACAATTCTCAAGACATAACAAAGTCAAGAGATATTTCTTCAATTCAAAACACAATACACTGGCTCCTACTCCTTACAAAAACTAACTACACCGAGTTCAAACAAAATCTTTGAAAAAGAATCGCTGCACAAAGAAAAATCAAGGGAAAATTACTACACTACCTACAAATAAAATCTTTTTGTCCTTTTTTCTTTAGACTTAAATCTCTCAAGAAATTTGTCTAGGATATTCATCGTCGGAAAAAGTCCAACTTTTTTTTTCTAACAAATTATTCAATTAAACTAACACAACTAAAATAGCATAGAAAGTCACCCAGACAATATCCTCACCCCACACTTAATATTGTGCAGTGTTCCTGATGCACACCATACTAATAAGAGGGTAAAAGAAACTCTCTGATAGGCCAAAGGCTGAAGCACTTTTAGCTCATGAGGTACTCAGACTTCTCTCAGGCTTGATATTTCGTGGGGGTACCTCACTCTTAGTTCCAATCATCTGGTTTGTTGTTGCATCCTTTCAATTGCTTTGCTTTCATGCTCCTAAAAAATAAAAAATTGACACTACAAAAATAATACAACAAAAAAATAAAATAAATAAATAAAAGAAAGCAATAAAGTTGGGTTGCCTCTCAACAAGCGTTTGATTTAACGTCGTGGCGCGACGCGAATCACTTTTTGCCTCCAACGCGAGCTTATGAATTGAACCCCCAATTTGGCTTCAAGTTTATGATTATGGTCATGGGGCGGTGGAACAAATCTAACTAGCCCAAGGAAATAATGTATTGTTCTGCACTCCTTGACCTTTGTATGAGGTATGTAATCCTGACTTTCTGGCAAAAAAAATTCCAGAATATATGCACCTTGTTCCTCATTTCTTGACTCTTCAATTGGTCCGGATGACTCTATTTCCACATCATCATCCAAACGTAATGTAAAAAAAATGCTTGGAGTGCGTACCAATGCGTTCAAACACATGAACTTCAGGACTTTTAACATCCTCAACATCAATGATACTAGAGTCAACAAAATTTATATCCTCAAAGTCCTTGGATGACTCTAGTCTCACTTCTTCAACATCGACGTCCAGAAATTATAGTTGGCTAGGTTGTTGATGTTCTACTCTGACCCCCTCAATTAACACCTCAAATTCTCACTCTTCTTGACTACTATCCCCAATATTAGCTTGTTGAGCATTAACAACTCCAACCATTTGACTCAATTGAACATCTAACTTAAAAATAGTTACCTCTTGACTTTCTATCTACAGTTGCTTCTCATTATTTTATTCTAGAAGGCACTTTAACATTTCCTTGATCTCCTCCTTCAGATCTGTCTCCTCAAGTTCTTTGTTCCTATTAACTTTACAAGAAAAAGTAGAACCATCATTGTAAGGGTTTGAGAAAGATAATAAATATAACCACAACTATAAATTGATTGTTTTTACCACCACACACATCACGCACATTCAATAAATAAGATTTAGTTGGTGCACATAACTTGCTCCGGGGAATATTTTGATAATTTTGATACGGGTGATTTCCTTCATAATATGTATGAGGATCAATAGTAGAATCATCTATACCTAGATTTCCATAATTCTAAGATGTCATGTTTCTCAAATTAACTGTTATAATAAAATAAAAATAAAAATACAAAAAACAAAACAAAATAAAAGTTCAAACTCGAAATCTAGCAATATATACAGCTACAACTACACCATTACTTCTCCGGCAACGGCGCCAAAATTTGATTACGTCCAGCTATGTCTATAAAAAGGACTAAGAGGGTTGTTACAAATATAATTCGATTTACAAGTCCGGAGTCGAGTACCAAAGAGAACTAAGGCTTAGCTATAGTTGTTCAATATTGCTAAGAAACAAAAGTCCAAATAATTTCCTAATTAAAAAGATTATAATATTTGTTTTTGTCCAATCAACTAATAAACACTAGAAAGCAATAAAACTATCTATTAACAAGAATAAGGATTGGAGAAAAGATTAAGGAGGTCTAGAGTTATAATTTCTCCTATTGCCGGAATCCTTCTCACTGCATTTTCAATAAATTCGTCTAAGTATTCTCTAGCGTTCATGAGCGCTCTGACAATAGTAACTCTCTTCCGAGTAATTACCAAAATTTAATAGACATATTCTCCCGAATTACACTAGTTGGACTTAAGTACGGCTCACTCAGATCGCACTCAAGGTTTCATTATCCCTAATTTCACTATTAATCCATTCGTATTGATCCCTCATATACGTTAGAAGTGATGTGGTTCAACAATTACCTCAATATGCACTCTCTTCCGAGTAATGCACACTAAATAGCCACAGTCGATTAGAGGTCTTCAACCAACCACAATTATAACATAGTTGAACAAATAGAGAAAATACTACAACAAATCTATATTAATATAATAGAAAAAATCATCCTCCAATAGGTTCCATCAAAACCCTAGATAAAAAATTAGCTATTCATAATAGTATGCAAAATTAAAATACCAGAATTCATAACCAATAATGAAAATAGGAAGAAGGAAGTGAAAAACTCGTAGAAGAATCCTTTGCCTTGCTCCTAGTGTGTTCTTGCCTCCTTTGGTCGAATCTGCGGTCTCTTTAGCCTCCTTATGTCTAAATTATGTCCAAAGTATGTCCAAGGTCTTCACAGTATCATTTTTCCGTGTATATATACCAAGTAGGGTTGGGCCTAAAAAATTACACCTTCTCCTACGCAAAAAAAGGACATAATTTTTGGACATGACGTGCGTGGCTGCACATATCCACTTTCATTCCGCCTGACAAGCGCGGCCTAAGCGCGGTCGTGCACTTGATGCGTACTTTTCACCCTGTTATGTTGGGAATTTGGAAAAATATAAAACATTAAAGCCTTTGAGTTATCTTTCCAACCATATATTTTGGAGCCGAAATGGAGTTTTGAGCGAAACTCTATGTGTATTTTACTAGACAATGCGCTATATGCCTACTCGATTCTTTGTTCGTTCTAACTATCATCCCTTGATCCCCGAACATGACCCCTGCTTAATTCCTTGGGCTTTTACTCAGAATTCAAAGATGCAAATTATTTGAATTCATTCCATAACATCTACATAGCTCAGAATCACTCCTACAAGGCATAAAATACACAATTAGTTCAAAATACTAGCAATAAAAGCTCAAACTCAATTAAAGTGCAGTAAATTAGATAGTAATAAGCGACTAAAATACACAATTATAGCATATCATCAGGGTCCAAATGTGCTTATCCAATTTCAGATCATGTAACCTACTCACACATTTCTCCATCCTATAGTCAAGTCTTATCAGGTTACTTTGCATGCACTGATCCTCAAACATTCTCAGAAGCAGTCAAAGATCCCCAGTGGGTTGAAGCTATGAAACTGGAGATAGAAGCATTAGAGGATAACCACACCTAGACTATTGTTGATCTGCCCCCTAGAAAGTAACCTATTGCTTGCAGATGGATATTCAAGATCAAGCATAAAGCTTCCTGGGAGATAGCGAGATTTAAGGCAAGATTGGTAGCTAAAGGCTATAGTCAAAGGGAAGGCTTAGACTATAGTGAAACCTTTTTACCAGTAGCTAAGATAATCACAGTTAGGTCCAATATTCCACTAGCACCTTCAAAACAGTGGTTCATATATAAAATGAATGTGCATAAGGCCTTCCTCAATGGTAATCTCCTATAGGAAGTCTATATGGTAATTCCTTATGGGTTTGCGAAACAGGGGGTGAATCAGAAGATCTGCAAACTACACAAATCTCTATATGGTCTCAAACAGGCTATATCAAAGAAGCTCCTGGTCTTGGATTGGTCATGCCTACAGAACATACTTAGCAGCTCATTATCTACTATGACACTGATTAGGGAGAATGCATAGAAACAAGAAGATCAATCACTAGGTACTTAGTCAAGCTTGGAAGGTCCTTGATATCTTGGAACCAATAAGTAGAACCGTTTCAAGTAATTCTGCAGAATCTGAGTTTAGCAGCATAGTTGCATGTGCAGCATAAATTACATCATTGGTAGGCTTGTTTAAAGAACTTGGAGTCAACATCCAGATGCCACTGAAGATGATATCATATATCAAAGCTGCAATACAAATAGCAGCTAATCCTACATTCTATGAGAGGACAAAGCACACCGAGATAGACTGTCATTTTGTTAGATAAAGAATCAGCCAAGGGCTAATACGAACTGAGCATATTCATATGAAGTTCAAGTAGCAGATCTGTTTACCAAGAGTTTAGGGAAGGCTTAACATCATAACTTACTGAACCAGTTTGGAGTAAAGAACTTGTTCAAATTATTAGCTTGAGTGAGAGTGTTAGCTAGACTAAGACACAAGCTGATAACTAACCTTTATTAGCTAGTAAATTTAACTGTAGTTAAGCGGTTGAATGCGTAGTTATGAAGTTAAGAGTTAATTAATTTACTGTATATATATAATGTTTAGAGAATAGAAATATACGATTTTTGCATTTCTAATTTTCTTCAAATCTATTCTACATTCTTCTGAGTTCTCTCTCGATCTACTATCTCTTTCTCTATCGTTAATGGCTATGGCTACTAACAATTGGTGTTTTCAATTCCTCTTTGCACTATTTTATAGAATACGAATAAACGATTGAATTCTACTGATTCTCCTGGAGAAATAAAAAAGATGCCGAACACAGGATTTACAGTCATATCGACTGGGCCTTTGGCAATGGTGAGTGGTTCCATTCTTACACTAGGGTGGAATCTGTATACATGCTGCCTGGCTGCTCAGATCACACTCCCATATTGATAGACACTGAAGTTGTAAAAACTAAAGTGAACAGACCATACAGACTACTCACAACAGCTATGAAGCAACAAGACTACAGGGAAGCAGTTCAGACAATTTGGAGCCAACAGATTCAAGGATACACCATGTATTCTATTTGGAGCAAACTGAAAAAACTTGAACAAAGCACCAGACACATTCACAAGGAACACTCATATGTTGATAAAAAACTGAAACAAATAAGAGAAGACCTGAATGTAACACAAAGCATACTGAATGAAAACCAATTCAACAAACAAGAGATCCAAAAAGAAAAACAACTCTTACAAAACATTGAAAAATGGGAAGCTATTCAAGAACAAGTTCTGAGACAGAAATCAAGAGAAAACTGGATCCAACTGGGAGATAGTAATACAAAATATTTCCACGCCTACATGAAATCTAGACAAGCAAGAAATAAGGTGAGCTGTATCCTAACAGACAACTAGCCGAAGCATACAGATCCACAGCAGATTCAACAAGAATTCACACAATTCTTTCACAATCTACTGGGCACATCAGCAGTTCAACTACCATGCATTGACATAAATGTGGCCAGAGATGGTCCCTGCCTAACATTGAACCAATAGCAGCAACTGTTGATGCCAGTAACAGAGAAAGAGATCAAATAGATAGTGCAGAACCTTCCCCAAGATAAGACTCCAGGTATTTATGGCTATCCTGCAGAATTTTATAAAGACTTTTGGTCAATTGTGGAGGAGGAAATTACAAAGGCAGTGCATCAGTTTTTTCAAAATGGAAAACTCTTAAAACAGATTAATTGCACAACTGTTATATTAATTCCAAAAGTGAAAAATCCCAGCTATGTCAAAGAATTTCGACCCATTGCCTGCTGCACAACTCTATATAAAATCATTTCTAAGATCCTAACAAATAGGCTAAAAATGGTTGTGGATCATTTAGTTGGGCAATACCAGTCAGCCTTCATAGAGGGGGAGGAACATTCTTGACAATGTTATTATGGCACATGAACTGATCAAAGGTTATAACCACAAGACAATATCTCCTAGATGCATGATCAAAGTTGACATTAGGAAGGCTTACGATTCTGTCAAATGGGATTTTCTGAAGGCAGCACTACTTGAATTTGGAATATCTTACAAAATAGTAGTACTAATAATGAAATGTGTCTCCACAGTTAGTTACTCTCTTTTAATAAATGGAGGTTTGACCAACACATTTGAAGCAAGGAAAGGACTAAGATATGGGTATCCAATGTCCCCCTACTTATTTGTTCTAACCATGGAGTATCTAACTAGATCTCTAAAGAAGCTAAACAGGAACCCAGATTTTAATTTCCACCCCAAGTGCACAAAACTACAAATCACACACATATGCTTTGCAGACGACCTCTTGATGTGCTGTAGGGCTGATGAAACATCCATGAAGTTATTGATGAATGAATTTGAACAGTTCTCCAAGGTATCAGGCCTCCAAGCCAATATGGAAAAAAGCTCCTTATACATAGCAGGTGTTTCATCTGAATTCAAAAAGAAAATAGCTTCTGAACTCCACCTAGCAGAGGGCAAGAAAGCTCACAATACAACAATGTATGCCCCTAGTAGAGAAGATAGTGGACAGAATTAGAAGCTGAACATCCAAACTCCTATCTTATGCTGGCAGACTTCAACTCATCAAAAGCGTCCTGTTTGAAATGCAAACTTACTGGGCCCAGGTATTCCTCATTCCAAAAAAAAATTATAAAACTGGTAAATGGAACTTGCAGGAATTACCAGTGGACTGGAGGTCACGAAACTAGTCATAGGGCTCCAATTGCTTGGGAAACACTGTGTAAACCAGAGGCAGCAGGAAGTTTGAACATTATCTCCTATGAAATATGGACTAAAGCAGCCCTATCAAAACTTCTCTGGGCCTTAATGTCCAAAAAAGACAAACTTTGGATCAAATGGATCCATTGTCACTACATAAAGAAGAGGGACATTACTACTATGGAAAGTCCTAAACAAGCTAGCTGGCTTGTTAGGAAATTGTTTGAAGCAAGAGAATGGTGGGCAACTGATGGAACAGGAATGCAAACATGTTCTCAGAATGGGCAATTTAACATCCATAAGGCATATATTTATACCACCCCACAATACCCCAAGGTTCGATGGAAAACATTATTGATGGTAACTGGCATACTCCCAAAACAAGAATACATTTTATGGATGGCACTGCATATGCGAATGACAACAGTTGACAGATTAACTAAATGGGGAATTCATACTAATCAATCTTGCATATTATGTGGAAGAGATATTGAAGAAACACATGACCTTTTATACTTTGAATGCTTATATTCACAAGCCCTGTGGCAAGGTATGTTACAATAGTTGAAGTATCAAAGAACGACATGCACATGGGAGTCGAAAGTGCAATGGTTAACTGATAATGTCAACAACAGGAACCTCAGAAAAGCCATCCTAGATGTGGTGTTTGCAGCAATAGTCTATAACATCTGGATGGAAAGGAACAATAGAAGGTTTCAACAATCAAACAGAAGCGCCCAAGATCGAGCAAAGGAGATTACACTTCAAGTGCACTTTACTGGAATGAAGCAAACAAAATGGTTACCCACTCTGCAGACTATTAATAGCTATCCCTCATGCGATTCTTCACATTTGTAACAACGCTCATCTTATTTATGTGATACAATTTTAGATTAACAACAAGAGTTGTAGAGTATTTTAATTCGATTGTACTTTTGAGATCTGTTCTAGAGCCCAAAAAAATATATGATATAAATTGCCACATGATTGAAATAAAATTCTTTCGTTTTTGAAAAAAGAAGAAGATTGAATTCTACTGAATAGTTTGCACTATTTTATGGAATACGAATAAACGATTGAATTCTACTGAATAGTATGAATTTGTGCGTCAAAAGGAAGATTTGACTTTACATATCTTTATAATTCGATCAGCCCAGGGTCCAGGACACTTGTCGTTCTTTGGCGTCTTGCGGGGGAATATTAAAAAACAGTATCATTCCTTAAGTGACTAAATAAGGAAAATAGAATTTATAAAAGTAAGTGACTAAATAAGGAAAACAGAATTTATAAACGGAAGCTCAAATTGGACGAAGATAAAAAGAGAAAACCCAATGATTGGTTGGTGTACAATGGATCTGTCTAGAAACTGCAAAAATTGAGATAAAGTATTGGACTAAAGGAGAAGAGATAATTCTAGCTTTATTCCTTTTTATTGCTTTCTCCCCCCCCCACCCCCCCCCCCCATTCACATCTCATCCATTGTTAAAGTACAACCCAAAAAACTTTGATACTAACATATTTGTTTATCAGCTTCCATTTTATGAAAATAAAATAAAAAATTATTTTAAATTTTTTGATTCTCTTGTTATATCCTATGTTGATAAGAATCGTCGCCCCTCTTTTAGTATTTCTTTGCCACTTATTTGTTGGTTCTTATGAATGTTGCAGGTGCCATTACTTCTTTTTCTTTTTTTTGCATAAATACTTGAAACGTGAAGATTAAGCTGAAGAATATGGAGGATATAGTGAGAGAAATAAGAGAGAGAAAGGGAGTAGTTGTGAGAACTCTCCAGAAGATCGAGAAAAATCTCTTAAGCAAAATGAAATACGTGCATTACAAAATATCTGTACCTAACTATATACATCCCTCCACTCTTGGGTCGGGTCAGCCGACCCAAGACTAAAATAAACTTGGGCTCAGATATGGGCTCAGTTATTCACAATCCAACATCAATAATCACACAGCCAATGTATACCATGAACATACAATAAATATACAATGAATATACAGGTCTATGTCACTTATGCTTTGGCTTGGAAGCCATATAATCTCTCATCTCAACACCCCCCCTCAAGTTGGAGGGGGAAACCACCTGCAACTTGAGCAACAAAGGATGAAGCACAGTGCCAGGCAAAAGCTTGTCAGAAGGTCAGCAAGCTGACGAGTGGTAGGAACATGAAACAGTTGAATGAGGCCATTCTGGAGCTGATCGCGCACAAAGTGACAATCCACTTCAATGTGTTTAATCCGTTAATGAAAAACAGGATTCTTAGCTATGTGAATAGCAGCCTGGCTGTCACAATACACAGAAAAAGGAAGAGAAACAGAAACCCCAAGATCAAGAAATAAACAAGATAGCCAAGACAATTCTGCAACAACCTTACTGAGGGCCCTGTATTCAGCTTCAGCAGAAGATAAAGAAACCACTGGTTGCTTCTTAGATTTCCAACTAATCAGGCAACCACCCAGAACAATACAGAACCCAGTAACAGATCTCCTTGTATCAGGGCAGGCAGCCCAGTCACTATCAGAATAACCAACAACAGAGAAATCATTGCAGTCAGAATAAAAAAGACCCATAGAGGGGGTACCTTTAAGATATATCAACACATGGAGGGCAGCAGTCATATGTGGAAGTCTGGGGCATTTCAGAAACTGACTCAGATGTTGCACAGCAAAACAGATGTCAGGCCTAGTATGAGTCAGAAATAAGAGCTTACCAACAAGATTCCTATACTGATCAGGAGAAGGTAAAAGGTCACCAGAATCAGCATGTAGTTTTGCATTAATGTCCAAAGGACAGACAACAGAAGAGACACTGACACAGTCAAACTGATGCAGCAGGTCAGAAATATATTTATGCTGATTAAGGATCATCCCACCAGGAACAACTGACATCTCTATGCCTAAACAATAATGTAAAGACCCTAGGTCCTTAATTTTGAACTGATCATCCAGAAACAGTTTCAGGGCACCAATTTCATCACAGTCATCCCCAGTAAGAATAATATCATCCACATAGACAGCTACAATCACAAGGGACCCTGGTGTAACTTTGATGAATAGAGAATAATCATTCAAAGAATGTCTATAGCCTCTGGAATATAGGGCAGAAGACAATTTGGCATACCATTTTCTGGATGCCTGTCTTAGCCCATACAGTGATTTGTTTAATTTTCAAACAAGGGGAGTAGAGGCAGAGGAGGCAGAAACAGAATCAAGAGCAGAAACTGTCAAACCTGGAGGGAGCTTCATATAAACCTCCTCATCCAAATCACCATGTAAGAAAGCATTATTAACATCTAGTTGAAATAAATTCCAATGATTTTCCACAGCCACAGCAATAAGACACTTAACAGTGCACATTTTAACCACAGGAGAAAAAGTGTCAGTGAAATCAATACCTTCAACCTGAGTATCACCTCTAATAACAAGTCTAGCTTTATACCTTTCAACACAGCCATCAGCCTTGTATTTGATTTTATAAACCCATTTACAACCAATGGGTTTCTTACCAGGAGGAAGAGGAACAACATCCCAAGTATGGTTTGTGTCCAAAGCATCAAACTCCTTTCTCATGGCATCCTGCCAAGCTGGAACAGATGCAGCTTGAGAGTAATATAGAGGTTCAGATTCCAAGGAAGAGGAAGAGGATCCAGAGAAGGCAGGAAGTTGATAGACATAATCCTTAAGATAAGAGGGAGGATTATGTTGTCTTTGAGATTTTCTGGGAGCAGGAACAGAAGGGGAAGAGGCCAAAGCAGGAGGAGGATATCAGGATTGAAAGAAGGAATTAAAGCAGATTCAGTAGAGTCTGGAACAGTATGATGAGGTACTTGAACAGATGTAGGAGGAAGAGGAGAGGAGATGGGAATGGGAGAATCTGGATCATCAAAATGTTCTACAGGAGGAACAAAAGGAAAGGATAAAGCAGAAGGATGAACAGAAGAGGATGTAGTTTTAAAAGGAAAATAGGTTTCATGGAGTATAACATCCCTGGAAACCAAACATTTCTTGGAAGCAAGATCATACAATTTATAACCCTTTTTGGAAAAAGGATAACCCAGGAAAACACAAGAAATGGCTCTTTGCCTTAACTTGTCCCTTTGAGCGATTGGGACAGTAGCATAGGCAAGGCACCCAAATGCTCTCAAATGAGAATAGGTTGGAGCATTCCCATACAAAATTTCACTGGGAGACTTATTGTGAAGCAATCTGGATGGTATTCTGTTAAGGAGGTAAGTGACAGTCAACAAACAGTCCCCCCAAAAAGACACAGGTAACCCAGATTGGAAAAGAAAAGCTCTACATGTTTCAAGGAGGGTTCTATGCTTTCTTTCAACAACATCATTCTGTTGAGGAGAATGAGGGCAGGTGGTTTGATGAATAATCCCCTGACTACTAAAGAAAGATGTACCCTCAATGCTAGACTCCAATTCTAAAGCATTGTCACTTATAACAGTTTGACCCACAACATAAAATTGGGTTTTAACCAGACAAAGGAATGACTTAAGCAGAGAAAAAGCATTGCTTTTGGATCCGATTAAGTGTGTCCAGGTTGCCCTAGAGAAATCATCAACTATTGTAAGGAAATATCTACAACCAGAGGAAGTTGGAGTATGATAAGGCCCCCAAGTATCCACATGAATTAATTGAAAGGGTCTAGAGGTGTTAATAGAACTATCAGGAAAGGGGAGCCTAGTCTGTCTTGCCATAGGACAGACAAATAGAGGAAAGGTTGTTTAGAAGCAAATGGAAAAGACAAACCAGAATATGTCTCATATTTGTAAATGAAGTATGGGCAAGTCTTAAACGCCAAATGTAATTCATGTCTGTTGTAACAACATTATTACAGATGGAACTATGTACATGTGAGGGCAAGGGAACAGCCTTGTTATCAGACAAAATGTCATCATTACAAGAAGCAGACACAGAACAAGCAGAAGTAGAGGAACAACTAATAGAGGAAGAAGGGGAATGAGGAGCCCAAGCCAGTTTATATAAGCCAGCAGCTTCTCTACCAAGATCCAGAGGCCTCCTCAGAGAAGGGTCCTGTATCATGTGGAGTAAGCATGAATTTTCAGCGAACAAAACTACACAATGCAACTGCTTCACTAACTTGTGACAGAAATCAAGTTGTGTTTAAAAGAAGGAACCAGCAGCACATTATGAAGGGTAATGAATGGAGTTAGTGCAAAAGAACCTATGCATGTTACTTTCACTTTATAGCCATTAGGAAGAGTGACAAGATAGGGCACAGTTAAAGGTGTGATGTTAGAAAGTAACTGTTTATCATGTGTTATATGATTAGATGCACCTGAATCTATGATCCAGGTGACAGAATTAATATGGGTAAGCATGCAGAGTTTGGAATCAGAAATAGGGCTCTCAGTTAGCATAGTACCAGCAAAGTTAGCAGCATACATGGGAGGAGGAGTCTGAGCAGTGGAGTCCCCTAACTCGGTCTGTTGTAATAAGCTCATCAATTGATCATACTGTTGTCTGCTCAATCCTGGTATCACAGAACTCTGGCCATATACTTTTGGAACAGATTGATGGCTTTCAGAAGGATTCCCTTGGGGAACATACATATGTCCCTCAGAAGGAGGGAAATCCACACCAGCAGTAAGATGAGCAGCAGCAGGTCTCCTCCCCTTGTTAAAATTTGTACTTTGTGGATACCCATGGATCTTGAAACACTTATCAATTAAGCGTCCAGATTTTTTACAGTAACTGCAGAATAAAGGCCCTCTGGCTTGATCAAAATTGACTCTTTGTCTGAAAGGAGGAGAAGGATTAGGCACTGTGGCCTTATTAAATCCAACTGAATGCCTATTAGTATGGACATTGAAAGACACAGAGTCTGGATTAAAGTGAGAAGGAGACTGGACTTGTCTTTGCTTCTCATTATTGAGGACCATATTATAGACACTGTCAAGGGTTGGAAGTGGCTGCATCATCAAAATGTTACTCCTTACCCCCATGTATGCTTCATTAAGGCCCATTAGAAACTGAAATACCTTATTTTCATCGTTTTCCTGTATTATACCATCTTTGGCAGCACAAACACATCTTTGGCCATGATTGGCACACATTGATTCTAATTCATCCCACAGACCTTTGAGTTTATTAAAATATGAAGCGACATCTAGGGACCCTTGAGAGGTGTGAGAAAGCTCTCTTTTCAATTCAAAATTTTTGGTCCTGTTTGCAGTGCCATATCAGGCCTGAAGTTGGGACCATATACTCTGTGCAGTATCAGAATACTGCACACTTTCAGCAATTTGAGGGGAGAGGGAGGCAGTTAACCAGGAAATCACCATATTATTGCACCTGTCCCATAACCTTTGTTGAGCCACATTAGTGACTGGCCGGGAGCACGTGCCATCAACAAAATCAATTTTGTTTTTAGCAGATAACGCAACAATCATTTTTCTCCTCCAACCCCCATAACCACTGCCCAAGAAGTGAGTGGGGACAAGAGAGACCCCAGGGACATCAGAGGAGTAGACAAAAAGAGGGCTGGTAGAGTCTACCGAGAAAGTACCAGCATTCGTATTAGAAGCCATGATCAATGAACCAGCTTGAAAGGAAAACAGTTTCGACAAGCAAAATATAACGGAACCAGATACTCACATACAATACTCAAAATAAGGACAGAGTTACCCTCCTTCTTCGCGACCGGAGAAGATCGGCCTTCAATTCACAGAGAAAACCCTAGGTCCAACACCGGAAACCGTAGGTTCTGAAACTCACTGAAATAAGGTCACAAACGCCGGAAAGTTACCCAAAACGTCCATCAAGCGAAGAGAAAGTCATCGGATAACACCAAAAGTCTAGGTCCGAAAGTCGGAAAACCCTAGAATTTGAAGAACTCGTTGGAATAAAACCAGGGATGCCGGAAAATTACCCAAAACACCCACTGATACAAGATCGGAACCCTGAATAACAGGAAAGCTCCGATTATCCGCTCAACATTCGTTGAAACATCTCCAAACAGTATCTCTCACTGATAACCATAAGAAAAACTTCAGCAAAAGCTTCGAACAGGATCGATAACACGCAACCGAGAAGGATCCGAAGATCATCCAGCTCTGATACCATGAAAACGTGAAGATTAAGCTGAAGAACATGGAGGACATAGTGAGAGAAATAAGAGAGAGAAAGGGAGTAGTTGAGAGAACTCTCCAGAAGATCGAGAAAAATCTCTTAAGCAAAATGAATCCGTGCATTACAAAATATATGTACCTAACTATATACATCCCTCCACTCTTGGGTCGGGTCAGACGGCCCAAGACTAAAATAAACTTGGGCTCAGATATGGGCTCAGATATTCACAATCCAACATCAATAATCATCACAGCCCATTACAATGTATACCATGAACATACAATAAATATACAATGAATATACATGTCTATGTCACTTATGCTTTGGCTTGAAAGCCATATAATCTCTCATCTCAACAATACTTGAGTGGGATATATATCTCTAGAGAATTATCTCATCTTTCACAAAAAATAATACCAGTTTATTAATTTTGCAAGAAGAATGCGCTCCCAAGAGAATATTTAAACATAAATTTGAGCATAGATGCAATACAAAAGCTAGCTTTTAGGGTGATATTTTACAGATATTTTCCCCACAGTATCTATTCTGCTCATACTATCCAACAAATTCTTTTTAGTTGGTAGGCTTAAATGCCGTTGGGCGTGACAGGCGGGAATACTTACCACTATACTACAACGACGTTGTTGCTTCTAACTGCATAGATTTACATTTAACAGCTAGCCATCTAAACGTAACAAACCAGTCCACTATTAATATGGAAAGACATCACATTAATCAAGCTAGCAAAACGTATATTTTTTTGTACATTAATATGTATATAATATACATATACTTTTATATATATATCAGGTTAAGTTTATGCGTTTTGTGCGTGATTAAAAGGCATACTTTCTTTGACAACAAATGCTACAGAAAAAATTTGAACTTACGAACTTCTTCATTAATCCATTTCTTAATTGCTTGCCATTAAATTTCATATCTTTGTGTACGTATTTTGCATGCGCATGTCATCGTCAATAAGTAAAAAATATAATATACAAGAAGAATAAATTGTTGTAAAGTATTATTTGATAAACTTTATTATTTGCTACTTTATGGTAAAAACTCCTATTATTAATTATTTGTATGAAATTTTTTTATATCTATTTAATTAAAGTACTTTTGAATCGTGACACTAAATGACCTATTTATTTAGATTTATATTTTCGGCACATTTCTTACCAAAATAGCCTATATATATTTGTATAAGATTATACTAATTTAATATCTAAGAAAATAACAAATGACTTTTTTGTCATTGTGGAATCTTTTAGTGCATCGAAAAAGTTAAATCAACATTTCTAGTTACCTTATCATTTTTACTTTTTATATTATTTACTTGAGCATTGCATTTATAATATATATTATGTAAAAAATATAAATTAAATTAATTAGATTGGTTTTACTTCTAAAACTTTTATAAACGAATTGTATTAAACTTTATCATTGGCTACTTTATAGTAAAAACTCCTCTTATTACATTGTTTCGTATCTTTTATAAAAATACTTTTGAATCGTAATACTAAATGATATATTTATTTAGACTTTTATTTTCAGCATATTCTTACCAAAATAGCCAATACATTTTTAGTATAAGATTATACTTGTTTAATATTTAAGAAAATAGCAAATGACTTTTTCGTCGACTATGAAATATTTTAATGAATGATGAAAAGTTAAATCAATTTTTCTGAGAGCCTTATCATTTTTATTTTTTATCTTATTTATTTTGTGCACTGAATTTTACGTAAGTCTTTTCTAAACATAATTTGCTATTTGTTTTGTTGCAATTACAGTTAGTGAAGGATTCCTTCTTATTATTATGAGACAAAAATAGGTTCATGTTTCTTTATAGTTGGTAGAATAAGTTAATTGTAACCCATCTTTTTAGGAGATTCGCATGTGCAATTTAATTTCATTTGAAAAAACAAAAATGCAATCCAAAGTTCCGAACAACTCTGGTAAATAAACAAATAAATTCTCTCCTTTAATTTAATATAATTCAGAATATTAATGATGCATTGTTACCACGGGAGATAAAATTTCTTCCTAAATGGTAGTGTTTCTTTTATAAGGTTAAATATTAAAAAATATTTTGAGAAAAATAATAAATACCAATTTTGTCTATAAAGTGTCGCGTCAAACAATATAAGAGAATAAATTTTTGGAGATGTCAAACAAAATATTTCAGGATCCTTTCTATAAATTAATATAACAGTTCTAAGTTGCAAATTAGCACATATTACGTTAAATTTTTAACTGTTTCGAGTTTAACTAGTTATGTTTTACAACTTATATATAATTTGCGATTTTAATATAGTTGATATCTCAAAAATATACAGAGGAACACACATGCACAAATATACATATATTACAAATAGCAAAAGAAGCACCGACTTTAGATAATTTTAGCATATCGAATAAATGGAAGTAGCCAAGTATGGGATTAATGAACTTGACAATTACTATGTGAGAAATTATAATCCTATACAAAAAGAAAACACTATATTTTAGGAAAAAGGATAAATTTACTTTGTAGAAGGGCTAGAATACGCAAATTACATTATTATTATTATAATAATAAAAGTGAAACCATATCATAATTAAACAAAAAATCTCAGCACTTTAAATGAACATAAAAGCATACTTGGTTGGCTGACACTATAAATTACAGTAAAATCAAGGAGAGCATATGCAAGAACTTTAGCGAAGAGTTTATGCGGAATTCTAAATTAAAAGTCAAAATTATTGTTAGATATTAATTCATGAAAATATACTACAAAGAATAAAGTAAAAATAAAAAGCTAAACCAAAATCAAATCAATTTGGACAACTATAAGTTTTCAATTCTCCAAATTTACTTGAAAATATGCTTATATAGTGACTACTTCAAGCCTCCATGTTTGGAAAGAAATAAAAAGGAATAAGGATTTTCTTTTAATAAATTTGTGTGTAATTATTAGGTGAATATCATAAAAATAGTTAGGCAATAATTTAAGGAAAATAGTAAATGATAATTTTGTCTATTGTGATGTCTTTTAAATAAAGGGTAAAAGGTTCGATCAATATTTCGCTAAAGGTCTCGTACTTTTAATATAGTATATAAATTTTACTAATGAATATCATTATTTTTAGCTTTCCGGCAAAACGCATAACTTAAGCGATTTATTTTCCATGTTTCAATTGTGGAAATTAGCTACGCGGCGCTAACACATTAAAGCTTACCACGAGACAATTCATTTTCTCTATCTTCATTGCCACTTTTATATTTCATCAACTGACAATAAAGGATAATTAGGATAGGTGACTTTTGACTTATATAATATGATGATGGGAAAAGGGTTAAAAATGTCTTTAAGCTACTGAAAAAGGTTTTTAAATATCTTTTATTTATGTATTGGGCTAAAAATACCTCTTGATTTACTTTTTGGTTCACTTAGCCCTTTTGATCGTTAGGTCAATGCTGAATTAAAAATAATAATTATTATTTTTGTAAAACTTAAAAAAAATTGCAAAATATTTTCATTTTTTTAAACTAATGTACCAGTAGTCCACTAATTTAGTAAAGTCTTCTTTTATTTTTTCCGTTTTTTACAAAAAAATGTTTGTTTTTTCATTTTGTTCAGTTTATTTAAAGCATTTGTTTTGTAAAAACTGAAAAAAACTGTAAAAACTGTAAAAAAAATGTTTTTAACAAAATATTTTCGTTTTATAAAAACTGAAAATAAAATATTTCCATATTTTATTGAATATCTTTTTTCAGTTTTTTTAAAGCATTATTTTTTGTAAAATCTGGAAAAAAATTATTTTGTTTTTAACAATATATTTTCGTTTTTAAAAAAAACTGAAATTTTAAAAAAAAAACTGAAAAAATGAAAATAGGGATAGGGTTGTGATTTTTTCTGAAACGGGTCTGGTAAAAAAAAGAAATAGATCGTTTTGATCTGGTGCTGTCACATGGCACTCCATACAAAATAGGAGTATTTTGTTCCAAAATATGATAATAGGGGTATAGATAACTCAAAATTAGATGGAAGTGCTGCGTCTTTTTTAGTTGAACTTTTTATTCGGGTCGGGTCAATATTTGGGGCGGGTTAGTCTGAAAAATGGTTAAATTTGGATTAGTCTTTCTAATAGGTTAGATGTTTTAATTTCGACCAATAAAAAACTGCAACGTGGAATTTAAATAATAATTATTTTTAAAGCAACATTGACCTAACAGCCAAAGAACATAAGTGAACCAAAAAGATGAATGAAAGAGTATTTTTAGCTCATGAGGGATATATTTAAACCTTTCCCAATAGTTTAGAGGCAATTTTAACCCTTTTCCGTATAATGATCACTTCGGAATATTTATATTCACATCTAACAAAAGTAACAAGTCATACTAAAAAATTTTGCTCCCTACATAGGATTGACAAAGAAATTCAAAAGAGAAAAAAGAACATCCCCATGACTAACTAATCTTCAAAACAACAATAATTGACTAGCGATAGCTACGGTAACTTGGACTGTACATGCAACTCTCAGCATATGCCACTAGGTTCTCAGGTTGCGGTAGACGAGTGGCCAAACCTGTTGGACAACGAAAAAGACACATCAACAAATTGCTAATTATATATACAGTGTGAAGTGTTACAAGATTGTAAAGGAGAAAATTAGATACCTAGTTCATATGCTTTGGCTGCCACCTTGGCAGCAATGTGAGCTGAAATCTTTCTTATGTTGGAAAATGGTGGGTATATTAGTCCCTTCTCAAAGTTCTCTTGACTAACTTCTGCTGCTAATGCTTCCGCTGTTCAGACGAAAAGATTGTAGAGAAAAATGTAAGAATTTATGAAGAAACGGAAGTCATTGTCCATGTTACTTTTAATATTTAAGCGACTTGATAGTTAAGATTCATATAGCAGATCTCAACTTGCTTGGGATTAAGGGATAGTCGTTATTGTTGTTGTGATCAGTGAGAATATTTTGTTTATTCCTTTTGCTTTTTTCTTTTGGGCTTCAGGGGTTAAAAATGTGACCAAGTTGTGGCAAGGTGAGAAATCCACCCAATAAATGACAAAAGGGCAGCCCGGGGTACTAAGCTTCTGCTATGTTCGGGGTCCGGGGAAGGCCGGACCACAAGGGTTTGTTGTACACAGCTTTAACCTGCATTTCTGCAAGAGGCTATTTTCACGGCTCAAACTCGTGACCTCCTAGTCACATGGCAGTCAATACAAGGAATTGGAATACTATCAGCTGCAATGAAACAACTTCAACAATGTAAATTTGTCCGATGTACCAAGGGGTTGCTCTGATGGTAAGCAACCCCCAATTCCAACCGAGAGGTTGTGAGTTCGAGTCTCCCCAAGAGCAAGGTGGGAAGTTCTTGGAGGGAAGGATGACGGGGGTCTATTTGGAAACAGCCTCTCTACCCAAGGGTAAGGGTAAGGTCAGCGTACACACTATCCTCCCCAGACCCCACTAAGTGGGATTATACTGGGTTGTTGTTGTACCAAAGTTGGAGGTAAGAAGCTTCCAATGCAGGTAGAAATCTGTACACAACAAGCAGATATAACAACTATTGACGACATGTTTCCAAGAACTAGTAGACATAACAAACCTTTGTAATTTTAAGACCGCATTTAACCTACATCAAGTAAAATGATCTAAGAGTAGTAGAGGTATAAAAGGCATAGCTTGGCGTAGAGCATGAGAGACCACTGGAATGAAAATTTAGTTGGACAGAAAATGGACTATTTGATGGTGTCAACTGGAGCAACTAAAGCGGACCTGGTTTCGCAGTTCCAAAAACAACTTTTATAAACATCAAATAGTTCTCATATTTCTTTTTTCTCTCTTTTCCTTTTTTTTTAATGCTTGAAAAGCAACTGGTTCCCATACTTGTTAATGCACCACCTTAGTATAAATGTTGGAAAGAGGCCAATTCCAAGTTAAAATGTGAGCAATAGCATATGCAAAGAATTTCAATCAAGAAAATCTAGAAATAGAAGCATTTTTGCATTGCCAGGGAACAGAATCTCCATCCCTCTCTTGAAAACAGCAAAAGCAAGCTCCTCGGTCTTAATTATATTTACTGCTGTACTTTGTTCCACAGATACATTATTTATTAAGAAAGGAGAGAGCAATTAACAGCAGATACTATAATTTGCAGAACTTACAGGCTGCCAGGAGCATGTCATCATGAACGCGAATTGCACCAGAAATTAGCAGTCCCAGACCAAGCCCAGGAAAGATATATGCATTATTTGCCTAGTTTATAAAAGAGAGAATTTAGTATTTATATCGTATAGTACTTGTTAATAGAAAATGTAAGCCACATCGTTTTGACATCTCAAACCTGGCCAGACACGAAGACTTTCCCCTTGTGCTCAACTGGAGCAAACGGACTCCCGCTAGCAAAAATGGCTCGGCCCTGAGTGGAACAAGAAAATATTATAGAACTTCAAAATCAAAAGATATATGCATTATTTGCAGAAGAGGGAGGAGCATTTGGTCACCTTCCAGAGTTTGGTGGCGAGGACTCAGATTGATTACCTCCTTCTCAGAAGGAGTGATAGGGGTATGTGCAAGGACTGCAAGGTTATTCCGGGAGAGTCCCTTTCGACTCTTCATAGACTCCTAGTGATGGACGTCGGTCTCTGGGTGAAGAGGAAGAGGAGGGGTGCTCGGGAACAACCGCGGATTAGATGGGGTGTTTTGACTAAGGAGAAAGCACCGGAGTTAGAGAGGAGGTTAGCTGAGGGCGGAGCTTGGAGAAGTTCTGGGGAAGCGGATGTTATGTGGTCAGAGACGGCGAACTTGGTTAGGCAGGTAAAACGGGACGTGCTCGGGGTAGCCAAGGGCTATTCAGGCAGACATCAGGGTGACTGGTGGTGGAACGACGTAGTCGAAGGTAAAGTGGAGGTGAAGAAGGCGGCGTTTGCTAAGTTGGCAGGGAACACAAGCGAGGAAGAACGCTGAGCGAACAGGGAGATCTACAAGGTGGCGAGGAAAGAAGCAAAGTTGGCGGTTACGGAAGCTAAAAACGCGGCGTTTGGTCGCATGTACGAGGAACTAGGAGAGAGAGGCGGGGACAGGAAGTTATTCCGGTTAGCTAAAGCAAGGGAAAGGAAGGCGCGTGATCTTGACCAAGTTAGGTGCATCAAGGGCGAGGATGGTAGAGTTCTGATGGGGGAGTCTCAAGTCAAGCAGAGGTGGCAGGCGTACTTTCGAGACTTACTTAACGAGGAGGGGGATCGTAACATAGAACTAGGGGAGTTGGGGCATTCAGAGCAACATAGAGACATTGGGTGCTGCAGGCGCATTAGGGCGGAGGAGGTCATGGGGGCTTTGCGTAAGATGATAGGGGTCGAGCGACCGGGCCTGACGAGATCCCGGTGGAGTTCTGGAAGTGCATGGGTAGGTCAGGAGTGGAGTAGCTCTCCAGGTTGTTCAATGTGATCTTCAGGACCAAAAGGATGCCGGATGAGTGGAGATGGAGTACAGTGGTGCCCTTGTACAAGAACAAAGGGGACATCCAGTGTTGCAACAACTATAGGGGTATCAAATTAATAAGTCACACATGAAGGTCTGGGAGAGGATGATCGAGGCGAGGGTTAGGGAGATGACATCTATATCTACGAACCAGTTCGGTTTCATGCCAGGTCGCTCCACTACAGAAGCTATCCACCTTGTCAGGAGGCTGGTGGAGCAGTTCAGGGATAAGAAAAAGGACATGCACATGGTGCTTATCGACTTGGAGAAGGCATATGACAAGGTCCAAAGGGAGGTGACATCTATATCTACGAACCAGTTCGGTTTCATGCCGGGTCGCTCCACTACAGAAGCTATCCACCTTGTCAGGAGGCTGGTGGAGTAGTTCAGGGATAAGAAAAAGGACATGCACATGGTGCTTATCGACTTGGAGAAGGCATATGACAAGGTCCCAAGGGAGGTGCTATGGAGGTGCTTGGAGGCGAAGAGCGTGCCGGAAGCCTACATCAGAGTAATCAAGGACATGTACGATGGAGCTAAGACTAGGGTTAGAACGGTGGGTGGCGACTCAGACCATTTTCCAGTGGTTATGGGGCTCCATCAAGGATCTGCGCTCAGCCCTCTCTTGTTTGCCTTGGTGATGGATGCTCTAACCCGACATATTCAAGGGAATGTGCCTTGGTGTATGTTATTTGCTGATGATATAGTCTTGATAGACGAGACGAGTGTCGGTGTTATTGAGATGTTAGAGGTATGGAGACAAACTCTCGAGTCTAAGAGTTTCAAAATAAGCAGATCTAAGACAGAATACCTGAAGTGCAAGTTTAGTGCCGAGCCGAGCGAAGTAGGCAGGATGATTGGATCTTAGGTCATCGCCAAGAGGGACAGTGTCAGATATCTTGGGTCGGTGATTCAGGGAGACGGAGAGATTGACGGGGACGTCACTCATCGTATAGGAGCGGGGTGGTCAAAGTGGAGGCATGCATCAGGAGTCCTGTGTGACAAGAAAGTTCCACAGAAACTCAAGGGGAAATTTTATAGAGCTGTGGTTAGACCTGCAATGTTGTATGGGGCGGAGCGCTGGCCAGTGAAGAACTCTCATGTTCAGAGAATGAAGGCTACGGAGATGAGAATGCTCAGGTGGATGTGCGGGCTCACCAGGTTAGATAAGATTAAGAATGACGTTATTCGAGAGAAGGTGGGGGTGGCCCCGGTTGATGAGAAGATGCGAGAAGCGAGGCTGCGGTGGTTCGGGCATGTGCGAAGGAGAAATCCTGATGCCCCGGTGAAGAGTTGTGAACGGCTGGCGATGGTCGGCGTTCGGCGAGGTAGAGGGAGGCCTAAGAGGTATTGGGGGAGGTGATTAAGCATGACATGGCTAGAATGCGGGTTTTCGAGGACATGGCCCTTGATAAGAAAGTCTGGAGGTCTAGTATCAGAGTTGTAGGATAGGGGCCCCTAGAGATTTTCGTACTACTCACCGGGATTGGGTGAGGCTTGGTAGGGCTATCCATAGATGAGTTGTGTTTTGGATTGTGTCTCCCTTATGGTAGTTATTTATGGTAGTTACTGTATGATATTATTGCATGCTATTTTATTTATGGTCCTTATGTTTAGATAATTATTTACGCTATTTCTGCTGGACTTACTAATGCTCTTTTGTTTTGTTTTTGTTTTTCCTTTCCTTCAATGAGCCGAGGGTCGATTGGAAACAGCCTCTCTGCCCTTTCGGGTAGGGGTAAGGCTCGTCTACATATTACCCTCCCCAGACCCCACTTTGTGCGATTATACTGGGTAGTTGTTGTTGTTGTTGTTGTTGTAAAATCAAAACATATGGGAGACAAGAACACTGACAGAGCAACACCAACTTCATACATAGTTACATACAAAGTGGACTGTTTAATAACTTACATTACTCCATGTATAAGCCTCTTCAGCAGTACATTCAGACTGTGATGTTGGGTTGGAGAGAGCAAAAATAATTGGTTTCTGCAGTGCAAAACATTTAGAACAGTAAGTTCCTCTTTCTGAGACGTATTACCCAAACCCGGTGGACTGCAGAATGTAGCTTTTCTCCGAGAAGGATTTCAAGGAACAAGGAGTAGTACCTCATTGAAGGTTGCCATAGTTTGTACCACCTCTTTAGTGAACGTCTTCCCAGTTCCGGAAGATCCAATCAAGACAGTTGGCTTAATTGACTGGTACAAAATAATACGAGTTGAGAATGACACTGGGAAGGGGAGGAGAGGGGGGGGGGGGGGGAAGAGAAAGAGATCGCAAAAGAAGGAGAAGGTGATATATTTGCCGTACCTTCACAGCATTCACCAGTTCTTTTACTGGCTCGTGGTCATGAGCCCAGGGCCTTTTAAAATGTTGTAGTGACTCCATACGAGACCTAACAATCAACCCCTAGAGAAAGAATGATGGGCGGACGCTTACTATAACAATGAGCTGCGTGAAGAATGATAGAAAAGTTAAAAGATATGATACAGGCGATTTCAAATACCTTAGAATCCACCATCCAAATTTTCTTGCGTGTCTCTTCTAGAGGGGCCCCGGTCTACACAAGAAAGACTAATGCATAAAACACTTGGCATATTTCATTGTATTAAAAGTGGTTGAAACTTTTGATATGAGATCACTAATCAAAATAAAGACAAATTGTTTCCTTCAAGTCCAAACCTGCTTTGACATTTCAAGAGCTATGAGTTCTGCTATACCAGTACCAGCCTGCATTGTCAACACGTGATTTAATGAACATAAACGGAAATTTACAGTAACGGAGAATGGAAGGGAGAACTAAACATGATCAAATCCAGCTCTGTAATGTATGGGATAAGTACCTCCCCAGCTCCCAGGAATAAAAATGTATTTTCTGCTAAGGTTCCTCCCACCAAGTTTAGTGCTGACATGATCCCTGCAAGGACCACAGATGCTGTTCCCTGTAAGAAAGAACAGGATGATGTTAGTAATAGCATCATGTATCAATCATACAAATACCACATCTACGTCTCCTTACAAGAATGAGTCCTTATCTTACCTGAATGTCATCATTGAAAACAAGGTGGCTAGTTCCATACTTTGCAAGAAGGTCAAATGCATTATGATTCGCAAAGTCTTCAAACTAGTGATGTGAATAATGAAGTTAGAAAACAAAGTGAAGTTCAATTTACATATGTACAACTTTGTCAGAAGAAAACCAACCTGAATGAGCACTTTCTCGCCGTAATTCTGCTTGACAGCAGACATAAATTCATCCAGGAGTTCAGCATATTCCTGAATGTGGAAGAAGCATCAAGTAAAGAAAGTACAGAAGATATACAACCATCTATGAGATGTACTTTACGACCTAGCATTGTAGGAAATAAAATTGTGAACCTGTCCTCTAGCTCTTCTTTGCCTGAGCCCAATGTAAAATTCATCTTTTAACAATTTCTCATTGTTTGTGCCCACATCAATAGTTATCGGCAAGCACTGAAAATAAAGAAAGGGTAATCAAGATACAACACTATTTGTGAAAGAGAGATATCATGTCCATTTCTAGCAACCTGTTACATTTTCCCTACAGAAACTTACAGCTGACGGCCGAACACCTCCAAGAGCGGTGTATAAAGAGAGTTTCCCCACAGGTATCCCCATTCCCTGTCAAGGTGCAATGGTTTTCAATAATATGCCTTTAGAAACATAAGATAAATATGTGAAACAGATATGTTAAAATATAAATTGGTGCATAGAAGATCTGGGAGTATAAGAGAAAAACTACTTTTCTGTTATTCCTTGGAACTCATCTAAGATGATTTCAAATAACTTGAGTGAAGTTCATATACAACATACCTGGCAACCTAGGTCCCCAAGGCCCAATATCCGTTCTCCATCAGTTACAACAATTACTTGAATTTTCTTCTCAGGCCAATTCTTTAATACCTCAAGAATTTTGCCTCTGCAAATGGCTGTCGCATTTCAATTTAAAATGAAACAAGAAAAACCCTCGGGCCACTAAATTGAGAATTATCTATTGAATTCATAATACATACTTTTCTTTCAAGCTGATAAAAAGACCTTGAGGACGTCTGAAGATGCTACCATACTTCTGGCATGCTTCGCCTACTGTTGGTGTATAAACTACCGGGAGCAGCTCTTCTACATTTTCCATGAGAAGCTTGTAGAATAGCCTCTCATTTCTCTCCTGCAACAAGATGCATACAACAAGAATTTGTGTATCACGATGCCAATAAAGTTGGGCATAAAGATGTAGAAGGACTTGATCCAACTAAGATCTATTTCTCTGGGAAGTCCCAGATGTAATCAGACTCCAAATATTATTCTGTCATTGTGCTCAACTTAGTATAACGTAACAGAGAGCATTATCAAAATCATTTGTGCTAATACCTGAAGATCCATCATAGCTATGTACCTTTGCAGTGGTACATCATACTGACGCAGATTGTTCATCAATTTCTCAACCTGAGACAAGAAAAGTGATACAGTGATGCAGTTAAACAGTCAGCTTCCATTTGATCAGGGAAGGGAAGACCAGGAGAAAAATCAAGAATATGCAGAAACCAATATGGACAACCTGAAGCTCCTGATCAACAACTACAGGAGGAAGAAGACCACGCAAATTGTGGGAATCCCTTTCTTTCTCACTGAATGCAAGCCCTTTGTTGTAGTTTGGATCACGCAACAAGGAGTATCCGCTGCTCACCAAACAACAGAATCATATTCATAATGGACATAAAAGAAAAACACTTCTATGGTTCAGCTGTTCATCCTCTTTCTCTATCATGGTGTATAGAAACCAGAGGCACTGTACTTAAGGGCCGTTTGGTTGGTAGGATAAGAGATAACAATCCCGGGATAAAATGCCGGATTATTTTATCCCACGTTTGATTTAAAATATTTAAACTAATTTATTTATTAGGTTTAAAATAAATGCACTAATTTAAGTAAGCCGAACTACCCCTTTATCCTGCATTACTAACTACCAGAGGCATTTAAAGTAAAGGCTTAAAATATGTACACTAAGTAGCATATACAGCAAATGCTTAAAATATATATGTCTGATTTATTCATTTACTATTTCTGTGGTTATATAAAAATATTACTCAACATAACATAAAAGACCAATCCAAGTGGCATTAACAATAAAAATAATAATAAAATCTGGCCCGGACAGAAAATTTCATTCTTTACCAGATTCTAATAAATTAATCGAAGGAAATGAACAAAGATTGAAAAAAAAAACGGAAAATCAGATCAGTGCATTGGAATTGTCGAAACATAAATGAAAAGGTGAAATGTTTAAACCTAGCAACAGAGTGAGTCCAAGGGGTAATAGTTTGATCTTCAGTGGCACTATCCTCGCCGTAGACATCGCCGACTCCTCCAGTGACCGTCGATTTCGATTCTTCCTCAATAACTGGAGCATTTTCCTTCATCTCCTTCAAAGTATTCTCCATTAAAACACTTACATTCCGGTCTCCGGGTTTAACATTTGAGCTCACAGACGCCACTACCACCATTGGAACTGACATCCTTTTCCGAGACTGAGTCAAACATCTTGAAACCCCAGATACCGAATTGTTCTGCAAATAAAAAATTTAGCCATATAAGATCATCTGCTGTAACAAACATTTGCAGAATAAATTAATCTGGCTTATTCCTCTCTTTTTTAAAAAAAAAAGTGTTACAAAAGTTATTACCGTAAAACTGCTTCCGTTCAATGAGAACATTGTGATAGAAAAAGGAGAAAAGACAGAGGTTTTAGCAGTGATTTGAAAATGGGAAAGAGAGAAATTAAGAGAAGAAGAGGAAGAGTGTAATGGTAAAGCTTTTAGCTCTCTTCTCCTTCTTATGTACTCCTCTCTCTCTCTCTCTCTCTCTCTCTCTCTCTCTCTTTCCTACCTGTAACTTCGCTTTCTATCAAGGGGTTTTGCAAGGAAAATGCGGCTACTGGACGCTGTAAATTTCGCTGTGGACACGTCGTCTTAATCCCAGAGCTATACCGTAGAGCCCTGACAAAAATAATAACCAAAAAATATATAAAATTTGTATTATTATATATATATATATATATATATATATATATATAATATTTTGTTTGCTATATATAAAAATTATGTAAATTTATAAATTTAATATATTTTTTCGGTTACTATATGTAAATATTTTTGCCGCACCTAAAGTGATTATACCCCTTACACTTAACCTTAGGGGTAGTTTGGTCCATTGACAAGTTAGGTCGAGATAGATTAAGGACAAGACAATCCGATATATTAGGCTTTTATTATATGCAAAGTTTGGGAAAGAATCAGATCATAAATATTTATTGTCTATATTCTTATTTTGTATCTTCTGCAAGAAGCTGTTTTTACGACTTGAACTTGTAATCTTCTGGTCATATAGCAGTAACTTTACCAGTTACGTCTAGGCTCTCTTTTATTTATTTTTTGTCTTTTAATAAAATAAAAATATTTTAACTATTATGAGGCTTAATTTTATCAATATAAAACTTTAATCCATGTGTTCCTGGCTTTGTACCCGTACTTTTATTCCATATTATATTTCACATAAAATGTACATGGATTTTTGCATAAATTTATGCACGTATTACGTATGAGAAACCAAAAGGTAACAACCAAACATCATATAACTTAATGTTAATTTAATGTGGTAACAACCAAACATCATATAACTTAATGTTAATTTAATGTGGAGGTTAATTTTTTTCAAACCCAACGAAACATGATACAAACTAGTGCTAGATTTTAGGTGGAGATTAAATCTTCTGAGTAGGGATTTGAATAGAAACTTAATTTTGGGGAGCCCTTGATTTTAACGTTTCTAATGACCAAACTTATGACTGTGATCATTCCAACGAACACATGATACCGTTAAGACTAAAAAAAATATGTGCCGTACGAAAGCTAGTAAAGTACATCTTAAGCAGATAAATTTAACAAAAAGAAATATAATAAAAGAGTCACAAATATATAACGTGGTTCGGTCAACTGATTCAGGGACGGTGATGAGCAATCTACTATATAAAGAAAGTACAAAATATCGAGAGAACAACCTCACGAAGAGGCAAACATAAGTGATACACTAATAGTTGTCACGTAAAGTTCTCTTCCTAAACATGAATTAAATCTCATACGACTATATTGTGGATGTTACTGAATGAAAAAGAAAGATCCTCAATTCAAAGAAGTCCAAACCTTTTCCTACAAGAAAAAGTAATAGCCAAATATGAAAGATTTATAATTTTCTTCTTAAAAAAATCAAATTATGCTAAATGTGTTGTCCTTTCCTTCGAGGGATAGGAAAAGCAATCACAGTAAGAAAATCTAGACAAACACCTAATAATTCTCCCCCTTATCCTGAATTTTCTAACAAAATAAATTTGATCTATCTTCTTCACATAGCCTTCAACAAGTCGCATCTCCAAATCTTCACCACACAGTTTGTCTGAATGTACGTAGCACACTGGTTAAATTTCTCAAACAAAAAACATGTTTATCGTCAAATATGTTGCCGCTAGAACTGATCCCAGTAAGATGAACATGTCTTGAACCTTACTCTAATACCACTTGTTAGGATCGAAAAAAATCAAGTGTCATGCAGAAGCTAGCAAAGCAAACCTTGAGCGACGATCAAGCCAACAACAAAAGAGAAATATATCTAAAGAGACACAAACATATAACGTGGTTCGGTCAACTGACCTACGTCTACGGGCGGAGATGAGCAATGCAATATAATAAAAGAGTACAAAATATCGAGCGAACAACCTCACGAAGAGGCAAACATAAGTGACACACTAATACGTGTCTCGTAAAATTCTCGCCTAAACACGACTCAAACTCCATATGTCACAATGTTACTGAATGAGAAGGAATGATCCTCAAATTACAAAATTCTAAATTTTTCCTACTAGAAAAGGGCTAGCCAAATATGGGAGATCTATAATTTCGTTCCGCAAAAAGGAAAATCAAATATGGTAAATATGTTGTCCTTTCCTTCAAGAGAAAGGAAAATCAATTATGATAAGAAAATCTAGACAAATACCTAACGGATACAAATTAATGCTAGATTTTAGGTGAAGATTAAATCTTCTCTAACCACTAAAGGATGTGGTGTAGTGGGTGAGCTACTACTCCCTTAATCAGAGGTTTTGAGTTCAAACCTTGGGTATGGAAAAATTCTTGGTAGGGAGCGCTACCACCCCGAATGGGGCACCACCCCACTCGAATTCGAATATAATCGTGTTCCAATGCGAGTACCGAATACCGGGTAGAAACCCCCAAAAAAAAATCTCCGACCCAAACAAACGACCCCTTATTTTTCACGTTTCTAATGACCAAAAACTTGTGACTATATATGATCATTCCACGTGGGCTATCATTTTCTTTTTGGTTGTCCGGATATTTCCAGGATGGAGTACACGTGATACTATATTCCAGGGTTTGGTAGCCACAAAAACAAAATAAAAACACCAAAAAAAAAAACGGAGTTAGATTGAATCAAAAGATTGACTAGTACCTCCTTAATTAAATATGTAACCTAATCTTTCGGCACGTTCTAAATAAAGGATTTTACCTTTTATAAAACGAAATTCTCGTTTAAAGATGAATACATGACCTAATCTTGCATCTGATGTTAAAATTTAAATTCATTTCTGTAAAAGAATGTACCATTCAAAGAACAGTTCATATTTTATTGTAAGAATAACGATATATTCAACATGATTTGAGCTGGAAAATGTGCGTAACTGTCCAGATAAATATTATGTACATTAAATATTGAATAATTTTAAAACTAGTATTATACGGCAAGAAACGAAACTTGCAACCAATTTACTCCACTATAAGAATTTGACGATACAGTTGAATATAGTTTTTTGTTTGTTTGTTTTTGTTTAAACTTTCATAAATTGAAATTCAGTGTGAATTAAACAAGGTTATGTATGTATATTTATCACTTTTAACTCACGCCAAAAATTATTTATATTTAATAGCCGAAATATAAAATTTATATAATTTTATATATAATATACAAATTTTATATATTTTTCGACCATTATTTTTATAACGGATATACAATCTCATTGTTTTTTGGTTATGTATTTAGGAGAAAAAAATGAAAATAGTTAAAGTGTTACACTAACAATCCGAGGTTAGAGAAGAAGAGTTCAAAGAAGGAAACATCATAGACTAACTATGCTGTCTGATGCTGACAAGGATCTGTTTGGGTGCCAGAAAGGTAAGATTGAAAAAATCCTACGAAAATGAAAGCTGACGTGTGGTTATGACTTCTGAAACTATATGGAGCTTGTCGTTATCTTTTGAAAATGCTTCTCCAAGGTGTCGTTTTGCTTACTTTAGATTAAATTAAATAAATTGTTGCAATGAACTGAATGAACATCCTAACCCCAAACAACAATATGCCCAATATTATTTTATACTATAAAGTCTATGAAGATAGTGTATATATATATTTAATTTTATTTTATGGTAATAAAGAGGTTGTTTTTAATAACCACTCGGCTCAAAAAAACATAAATACTACATTAATAAGAATATAAACAAAAAGAAACATCACGAAAAAGTCATATAAAAATATAATAAAACTAAAAAATAGTAAAGTAATCAACAATAAAAAAACAAACGATTGCCACAATATCCTAACCCCAAAATACATTATTTTAATGTTGCTAAGTTTACATTAAATACCAAATTCAAACAAGCTTTTCTCACGTCTTTTTTTTTTCGTTTTTCTCGCACCTACATAACGTTAAAAAAAAATTAAAAGAATTTATTTACTTATTTATGTCTCACTATACTCTCTAGCTTTCCACATATCATTTCTTATTATTTTCTTTTTATAAATGTCACAAATTGCTTATGTACTTTTAACATTTTAGATCAAAAATTCGCGAATGATCATTACAGGTGATGTCTGGTGGCAGATGGACATCCATGATTTACGCTTATTGGGTCCTGCGACTACTTTAAATTGATATATAATAATAATTAATTTATAATTATATATTTATAAAAGAATTTTAATATTTCTATGCCACATAGAAAACCTTATTACCTTTAATGTTTAAGGTTTGACTTAATTACATTTAGTATACCAAATTACCAATTCTATATTATAATTAATTATACATTTTTTACTCCTTAATTAAAGAAATCTGTACGTTTCTCTCTCCTAACCCCTTAGTCTGACCCATATTTTACCCATATCCATATTCTTTTTACCATTTTCTATTTTCTGAAACCAAATTCTCCCTCTAAATTTACAGAAAAATTAAAGAAACGCTTCAACAAAGTTGTTTCCTCATTTACTCCAGTTGAAGTTCATCAATGAAGAACAACAAAGTTCATCAAAATTGAAGTTAAATCATCAAAGTTCATACACACATTTACCTTCAGCTTCAAATTTTCTCATTGAAGAAGAACAAACATTCAAAGAGACAAGAACTAGGACTAGTCTAAGTTATGATATTGTAAGTCTAAGTTAAGGACTGGCTGTCCTTAGTTTTGGAGCTTGTAATTCTAAATTTAGGACTATATGTCCTTAACCTTTAAACTTGTATCTGTTTAACTCAAAAGATATTGAAGTTTTTTGAATAAATCAATTAAAGAGGATGAAAGGGTAAATCTTAGTTAAACATAATAAACTCTAGATCAGTAAACTAATTAGAGAAATGATACATATTTGAAACTTTCCATTGTGGCTCCAATTAATCAATGGAGAAGACTATTTTACAAATTCTCTCAAAGATTGCTTTGTTCCTCCTTTTACCATGAAGATTATAGAGGAGAGAAAAGGGGAGAAAGAGAGAGATGAGAGGTCGCACCCCCTTTACAGAAGGTTTTATCCCCACTATATATAGTTATGAAATCATTGCTATGTACTTGGTTTGATGCTCTTTCATACTACGTCCGCCATTGTCACCCCCTGGACGTCTTCTGACTCGACGGGTATCGTGAGTACAGGATATGAAATAAACTATGTCGTCTTTCGCTGCCTCGCCGCTTGGATGGGATGTCGGTCTGATTGACCGTAGCGGTCAGATTTCGACCAATACAGTTAGTCCTCCATCTGCCAGGGTCATCCTCTGTCGGGCCATGCAGATGGATTATGATTGCTATATATCATAGAGAAATCTGACTACCTACCCCTTGGGTATGATCCTTAAGTTCAATTGAGGTGACAATACTCTTTCGATATCCTTGGACTGTTGCGGCTGTTTTGGAACCGAAACATTGTTTGGATTGAAACGTTGTTTGTGGTTTCTGCCGTTACACGTGTTTCTAGGGAATTGAAACATTTCGTGCCCTATCAGATTCAATTGGCAACTCTTGGGTATCGTGCTTAGGGGATTTATGTCTCTTATAAATAGAAGTAACACATCATTCGATTGACACACTTCCTTGCCCTTTGCTTGAAAGAATTTTGCGAATATACTTTCTTCCTGATACTTCAAATTTTTACTTGTCCCAGTAAACTAAAAACTTTCATCATTCATTTTCTTTGTCTTTTTACTTTATCAAATTAACAAAATGACTTGTGATTCTTCTCGTGCTGACCTCTCTGTCACAATTTTGGCACCGAAAAATGATGCTCTGGCCACCAAAGGAGTAGAAGTAGTAGAAAATAAGGAGGTCCCATCGGTAGCCGAGATCTCTCCTCGGCGTGGGAAAGCATTGATGAACTTCTACAGTCCCACCAAGGAGGATCCGGAATCTGTCCCCTTTGTTATAAAAGAGAATGAAATCGCAGAATTGAAAGCTAGGTGGGGAATTCCCTGTTATGTTGAAATACGACCAGCGGTAGAGGACGACATACTCCATTTTGACCGCCCTGGGTACTACGTGTTCTACGCCTACCCTTTTCTTATTGGGTACACACTTCATCCCCGTCTCCTGGTGGTAGATTTCTATCATTTTTACGAGGTATGCCCCGCTCAATTTTCATCGTACTTGTATAAATTGTTCATTATGTTGCTCAAGTTTGCGGAGCTCGTCGTTATGCAATCACTTTGGAGAATATGCTCAATATCTTCACCCCTCATCTCATTCGCGACACGATGATTCACATGCATCATTGGGGGTCGAAAATCTGGTGGTGAAGATGGATGATATGGCTAACCTTTATTTCTACGAGTATTATTTCTATGTGCAGACCGAGCACCTTGTGATGGATCCAACGGGGTTCCCCGAGAAGTGGAACTTTGTGCGTAAGTTTTTATGTTTTTAGTTGGAGAGATGCCCAACTGCTTTCTGTGACAGTACTGAACCTTGTTATGTTTCTACAGCTGCAAAAATGCTCCTCCATCTATCAAAGGTATCAGCGAATGGGTGAGTACCATCCTTCCTCATACGGCGGGGATTCGATTAAGGTTGAATTTTTATGAAAAATATGGGCGCAGTCCCCTTACAAGTGAGATGTCGTTTCTGTTTGCTATTTTCCCTCTCTTTTTACTTGGTTTCTTATGTGTTGTTTGTCGATGTCAGGGAGAGTGCGGAGAGCGAGGGCTCCTCCATTAGCTTTTCGTCAGTGTGCGTCTGCTCGCCCTGCTGCAGCGTCTATTGGTCGGTCTTTGTCGATGGCTGCTTCAGTTGAGTCTACGGTTGTGGTTATCCCTACGGAGGCCACTCCTTAGACTGGGTTCCGACCCGTGATGCTCATCTGACGGGTGAATTTTCCCGTGCTATGGAAGACGAGGGGCCGTCCAAGAGGTGGTGAGTGGAGTTCGGGATAACTATTCCTACTGTAATACTTCTGGAAGAAGAATTTCCCTTGATAGGATTTGGGGCGGGCATTTTTACCATTCTGCCTATGGAGATGGAGTCAGTCGTTCTATCTGCCCTGTCGATGGAGATTCCTGGCACTATCATTAATCAGCAACCTACCGTGACAAGGGGACAGATTTCTAAGGCTGATGTTATGGTTTCAAACGGGCCTTCATCCTCCATACATGGTCGTGCTTCCTCCCCGACTGCTGAAAGGGAAAAGGGCGTCATGGTTGATGACTACGAATCTGAGTAGGACCTCGATCTTGATGATGTTAGGATATTTGAATAGGGTCTTACTCACTTGGTGGTTTATGCGATAGGCTCGTCCCATATTCTCGAGATCTTATCCGATATTAATCTCCTAGGGGACACGGAGGACCTGGTTCTGCAGCTCGACATTTTGTACTCTATTAGTGAAAATGCAGCTCTTTGGGACGTTCCCACTATTAATTTGATGCATGAAATGGGCCGCTATAGGCTTGAGAGTATGTTACACTTTTTTTCTTTCATATTTCTCTCGTTTTTCCTGGTGATATGGTCTTAACCCATCTTCTCGTTTTTCAGACGCACATGGTAGAAATAGGGAGTGTTCGCCGGGCTAACATTTCAGGCCAAGATTTTCATGAAGATGTTGGAAAAGTATCGACGTTATTGCAACAAGTATCGTGATATGCACAAGCACTGAAGGCGAACCCTGGTGATTGGTCTCTTGCCGAGGAGTGGGAGAAAAGGGATCAGGAATTGATGCAGGCTATTTGTAGTAAGAGTGCACTTGGGAGAAACTTCGTGCAAAAGACGAAGAGCTTGAGTTGGAAAAAGGGTTGTTGTAGAGTGTGAGCATCTCCAGGGGAAGCTAAGGTCGATGCAGTCTGAAATGGATTAGAATCTTATCAAGATCGAGGCGATGAGCGCGGATTGGATGGGAAAATTGTCCAAGTTGGAGAGAAAGGTTGCCGGGTTGGAGAGCATCGAGAGTGCTTGGCCATCGACTTTGGCTAGGGCGGCAGCCCTGGAGAATACTATCTGCATCCTCTAATCTGAGCAGGAATCGGAAAGGACGACGACAATGCTAAGGAAGGCGAGGCTTGAGGAACGCATTGGTGAGATCGACCAAAAACATCAATCTTGGGAGATCGGGTAGCTATGGAGGCCAAAAAGAAGCAACTGTTGGTTCAAATCTAGTCTTCCTCCGCCCCCGTTCCCCACCACTTAAACGAGCTTTGGGTTCATTTTAAAGCCCAGTGGGATATAAATAAGAGTTTGTGGGAGGCGAGCAATGTTACCGAGGCCGCATATGAAGGAGCGTGGGCGAAGGAACGAGAGGCTAGAGTTAATTGTAGATATGACTATACGACACCAGAAGCTGATAAGGGCATGGATGGCGAGGTACGACTTCCCATAGATGATGGTGAAGAGGGTGCGATGATGACGTTGAGTGAAGGAATTGCTGTCTTTATTTGTTTTCTATCTTTCTTTCTTTTTTGTTCTGTTCGTTGCCGTTATTTTTCTCCCCCTTTTATTAGATTGTTGGCTCGAGCCATATGTAGTCTGCAACTGTTTGCATAGTGACTTTGTATAAAGAGGAATTTTTCATTGTTATATGCCTTGTACTTTTTCTCTATTTTTCTTTTCATGACTTCGTTGCCAAGCAGATTCCCGTATGATGAGTTATCTAATTATTTGGGACTTTAATGCCATTCGAATTGAATTAGATCTTGATGACAGATTTCGTTGGCGGGATGGTGCTTTCGAATGTGTCGAGATGCTACCTCGTCATAGTCCGAATGGTATCAAACATTTCTTCTTCCTTTTATTTTTAAAATGATGTTAGCTGTATGGGTGTTACTTTCGGTCTTATCAAAGCGTTATCCCGTTATGAGTCCCAGTCTTTCTTTCCCTTTCTATTTTTTGACGGCCCTTGCCTAAGGAATATTTTGAACTTTCTCCTCGATGATTTCTTTTGTCCTCGAGGGTAGGATTTCAAACTTTTGAAAAAATATTAACCCGTCATTGTCCAAGTGAGGTTGGATTTTTTCTTTTTGGCGAAGGCCCTTGGCCTTTAAAGGAGTTATTTTGATCTTTTGTCAAAATATTAACCCGTCGTTGTCCCATCGAGGTCAGACTCTTCTTCTTGGCGAAGGCCCTCAGCCTTTAAGGGTGTTATTTCAAACTTTTATCCAAATACTAACCCGTTGTTGTCCGATCGAAGTCAGACTCTTTTTTTGGTAAAGGCCCTTGGTCTTTAAGGGTGTTATTTTGAACTATTGTCGAAATATTAACCGTTCATCCTTTGATCGAGGTCGAACTCATCTTTTTGGCAAAGGACCTTGGCCTTAGAAGGTGTTATTTAAAACTTTCGTCGAAATATTAACCTGTAGTCATTCGATCGGGGTTGAACTCTTCTCTTTGGCGAAGGCCCTTGGCCTTTAGGGTGTTATTTTGAGCTTGCAGAAATATTAACCCATCGTCGTTTGATTAAGGTCGAACACATCTTTTTGGAGAAGGCCCTTGGCCTTAAAGGGTTTTATTTTGAACTTTTGTCGAAATATTAACCCATCGTTATTCGATCAGGATCGTGAAAGAGATAAGTCCCATTGATCAAGTAGTAATATGTCTGAACTGATCGAAAAGGTTGCATGTGGGATAAGGAGAGAAAGTCTCCTTATGAGAAGAGAACACAATCTGGATAAAAGATAGGGTTGGATTTTGTATTGTTCAAGGACTCAACTTTGATGGAAGATCAGCAATTGAGTCTCAATCAAACTCTAATTACTAACTCATTAAATAACAATGATTGTTCTCTTTTACGGGGATTGCACAAACGCAGAAGTTAAACTAAATTGAGAGAAAAAGAGCGAGGCAATTTTACAAGCAATTTATGTGAGATTTGAGTGTGCATTCCTGAAGCTAATTGGACAAGATAGAAGAACCAATTCATTGTGTCCTTTTTTTTTATTCTAGTTCAATTGTAGTAGATGATTTAAACTTGTGCCTTTCAGCTTTCATTGAAGCTATTGTATTAGGTACTTTGAGTATTCAAGTTAGAGTTAACTTGAAGTTATCGCAACAATTGATACTCTGTGCCACAACGGGATTAGAGTTTAATCATTAGGTTTACAAGAGTTTTGTAAATGATGTTTTGGCTCAGTGATTTTAGTGGAAGTTTGAAAAAATCCTACTGAGTAGTAGGTCATGGTTTTTTCACCTTTTGAGCCAGGTGTTTTCCATGTAAAATCTCTGTGTTCCTTACCTTATGTACTTATTATTCCGCAAACAGTAGAGTTAGTACACCTATAAGAACCAGGTTCTTCTTGAGCGAAAAATTGGATACCACACAAATCACCCCCATGTGTGGTATTGACATATAAAACATCAATTAGTATTAGAGCAGGTTATCCTCAGAAAGGCTAATACCTTAGGAAAATATTAGCATGAGTGCACCACCTGGGAACTAGGAAGAGCAATCTACTACTAAGCCTTCACTCTTTAATGGACAGTACTATCCTCGGTAGAAGAACATGATGAAGGATCACACCATAGGATAAGATTATGAACTTTGGGATATAGTCACTGATGGTCCTCTAGCAATTATAAAGAAGAATGATGAAGGAGTGGATGTGCCAAAGACAAGGGCTGAATGCACTGCTGAAGACGTGAAGAAGTGGGAGAAAAATGCTAAGGCCAAGAAATGGCTTGTGTGTGGACTAGGTCCAGATGAGTACAGTAGGATCCAAAGTTGTACCACTGCTAAGGAAACCTGGGACACTTTGCAAGTGGCTCATGAAGGAACACCTCAAGTGAAGAGGTTTGGAGGAACACTGTTGTATTCTCAATATAAGAATTTTATTATGAAGAAAGGAGAAACTATGCAAGGGATGTATACTAGGTTCACTACACTGACAAATGAACTTAAGTCTCTTGGAAGGATTATTCTTGAAGAAGACAAGGTTGAGAAAATCTAGACAAGGGTTCTACCAGTCTCATGGGAAAGCAAAATCACTGTTATTCAGGAATCTAAGAATATTGCTACACTTAAACTAGATGAACTACTTGGAAATCTTATTGCCTATGAGCTGAAAAGGCAAACCATGAAGATAGATACACCCAAGAAGGAAAGAAGTTTGTCTCTCAGAATTGCTGAAGGTTCAGATCTGGAGGATGATAAAATGGCTATGATCACAAGGGATTTCAAAAAATACCTGATGAGAGGAAAGAGTTCTTCTAGAGGTACAACCATCAACAAACCAATGGCTCCTAAGAAATAGACTAATGAGGGTTATTACAAGTGAGGTAAGACTGATCACATGATGAAGAACTGCCCTCAATGGGAAATTGAGTGGAAGAAAGAAAGGGCTGAAATAGGAACGGGAAGAAGGAACAGGTTCAACCAAAAAGGAATAAAGGATCAACAAAGGCTATAGTTGTTGCCTGGGGAGAAAAATCATATAAGGACTCAGAGGAAGGAGCTGGAGATGATCAGGCCCTTATGGGCATTGGAGAATCAGATGATGGACCAAAGGTCCAAATGAAAAGAAGTAGCCAAATATGGTATATGGATAGTGGCTGCTCAAAACATATGACTGGGAGCAAGGACCAGTTCCTTTCACTTGAGGACTTAAAAAGAGGTAATGTCTCATTTGGTAATGAAAAGAAATGTGAGATCATTTGGGTTGGAAAGGCAGGTAAGACAGACTCTCACTCCATTGAGAATGTCTACTTGATAGATGGCTTGAAATATGGCCTGATAAGTGTGTCACAACTGTGTGACAGAGTTAACCTTGTAGCATTCACCTATACTAAATGCTTTGTGATTAATCTTAACATTGACAAGATTTTTTTGCAGGGAAAGAGAGTTTACAATATTTACATTGTAAATTTGTCCACTCTCTTAGAAAATGAACTCACTTGCCCAAGTGTGTTGGTTAATGATCCCTCTTTTGGCACAAAAGACTTGGTCATGCCAGTCTAAATCAGCTAAACAAATTAGTCTCTAAGGACTTGGTGATAGGGTTACCCAACATGAAGTTCAAGATGACAAAGTTTGTGAGGCATGTGCAAGGGGAAAGCAGGTAAAATCATCCTTCAAAAGCAAGAAAATGGTAAGCACAAACAAGTCACTGGAACTGCTCCATATGGATCTCTGTGGTCAATAAGAACCATGAGCAGAGGTGGAAAGAAACTTGTAATGGTGCTTGTTGATGATTATTCTAGATTTACTTGGGTTCTACGTCTAACTTCTAAAGATGAATCATTTGACATGTTTACTGCATTTGTTAGAAAACTCACAATTAGGAAATTAACTTGCATCCATTAGGTCTGATCATGGAACTAAATTTAAAAACTCCAAGTTTGCTGAATTATGTGATGAAAATGGTATAGATCATAATTTCTCTGCCCATAAGACTCCTCAACAAAATGTTGTAGTTGAAAGAAAGAGTAGGACTCTTGAGGACATGACTAGGACCATGTTGCTTTCTAGTAAACTTCCTTATAGCTTTTGGGCAGAGGCTATAAACATTGCACGTTACATAATCAATAGATGCATGACTAGGCCTCTTGTAGAGAAGACTCCCTATGAGTTACTTATAGGGAGAAGACCAAACATATCCCATCTTAGGATATTTGGTTGTAAGTGCTATGTGCACAATAATAGAAAAGACTCCTTTGGTAAGTTTGATCCCAGAAGTGATGAAGGAGTATTCTTGGGATATTCTTCACATAGCAAAGCATATCAAGTGTTTAATAAAAGAACTTTATGTGTAGAAGAAAGTGTACATGTATTTGATGAAAATAACATTCTTTTTGAGAGACATGAACATGAAGAAGAAGCCATTGGATTGGTAAAGGACTTGATTGAAGCCTCAGCTCAGGTCAAAGTGGCACCAACAGAAGGAACATGTGATGGAACAGGTTCTTCCAGGGAAACCTGACAGGGGGAGCTAATCAAAGAGGAACTGAAATAAATCCGTTGAAGAAACCTGTTCATGACCCTATTCCTCAACAATAGAACATGGGAGAAACATCTAGCAGAAACCAGTTGGTTGTGAAACCTCACAACTATCAAAGTTCTCATCCCATTGAGAACATTATCACTAATCTAACATCTGGAGTTAAAATTTGATCACAATTAAAGAATCGTTATGCTTTTGATGATTTTTTCTCTTATTAAACCTAAAATATTGTTGAGGCTTTGCAGGATGCAGATTGGGTGATTGATATTCAAGATGAACTCAATCAATTTGAGAAACGTCAAGTTTGGCATCTAGTTCCAATATCAAAGGACATATCAGTCATAGGTACAAAGTGGGTCTTGATAAACAAACTTGATGAAGATGGAACAGTTATAAGAAACAAGGAAAGACTAGTGGTTCAAGGTTACAACCAAGAAGATGGCATAGACTATGATGAGATTTTTGCTCCAGTTGCAAGACTAGAGGCAATCAGACTCCTCATAGCCTTTGCAGTACAGATGGAATTCACTCTTCTTAAAATAGATGTCAAAAGTGCCTTCTTGAATGGCTACCTGAAAGAAGAAGTGTTTGTAAAACAACCACCAGGATTTGAGAGCAAGGAATGCCCTCAGCATGTGTACAAGTTTGACAAGACTCTTTATGGACTCAAGTTGGCCCCAAGAGCATGGTATGAAAGATTGTCCAAATTCCTGTTGGAGCATGGTTACAAAAGAGGTAAAATTGATAGTACCTTATTCTTAAGGGAAAAAGGTAAGGTCTCCTTGTTGTACAAATATATATTGATGACATAATCTTTGGGGCCACTATTGATAAGCTAAGCAAAGACTTTGCAAAATTAATGGGGGTGAGTTTGAAATGAGCATGATGGGTGAGCCTAACTTTTTCTTAGGCTTACAAATCAAACAGAGTCCAAATGGAACCATGATCTATCAGCAGAAGTACGAAAATGAGCTAATCAAAAAGTTTAAAATGGAAGAACCAAAAGAAATAGACACACCCATTGCAACTGCTACTAAATTAGATGTTGATAAACTTGGTTCATTAGTTAATCAAAAGTTCTATAGGGGTATGATTGGTTCACTTCTATATCTTACTATTAGCAGACCTGGCATTATTTTTAGTGTAGGTCTTTGTGCTCGCTTTCAAGAAAATCCTAAAGAGTCTCACCTGACTGATGTCAAAAGGATACTAAGATAATTGAAAGGCACCACTAATCGGTATCTTTGGTATCTCAAAGGTAGCAATTTAATATAGTAGGATATGTTGATGCTGATTATGCATGTTTTCTAGTAGATAGGAAGAGCACCTTAGGTATGGCACAATTTCTTGGTTTATGTCTTGTGTCATGGGCTACCAAGAAGCAAAACTTAGTGGCTATCTACTACTGAAGTTTAGTATGTTGTTGTTGCCTTTTGTTGTGCTCAATTGCAATGGATCAAACAACAGTGAGTAGATTTTGGTATTGAAGTTGGTTGTATTCCAATATTTTGTGATAACTTTAGTGTTATAAATATGACAAAGAACCCTGTTCATCATAAGAGGACTAAGCACATAGATGTTAGCTTCCACTTCTTAAAAGATAACTATGAGAAATGACTGATCTCTATAGAATTCTGTGCTACTGACAAGCAAATTGCTGATATTTTCACTAAAGCGCTGAGTAGAGAAAATTTTGAGAGGAACGGGTTGGAATTAGGGATGATTAAGATCACTTAATAGGTCCAGTTCAGAATGCACAATGAAAAAAAAGGAAAAAGAAAAAAAATTGGTTGGGAGTTCTAACTTTGTAAATATCTAGATTAATTTTTACTCAGTTTCATACTTTAATTAGTATACTCCTGTGACCTGTGTATATATGATTCATTGATCTCTTACAAAGTTTTTCTATTATGACATTTGAGGCATGTTCAAGAGGGTTCTATATGAAGAACCTGGTTTACTAGTATAAGTTCATATGAAAGCTCAGGTATGTTTTCAATGCTTTGCATAATTAGAAAAATTAACAATTCAATAATGAGCAGAAGTTCTACATTTGCCAAATTCCTAGAAAATTCTTTCCGTTGAGGTATCGAATCAGTTTCGCCCATTTAGAACTCTAAAACCGTGATTTTTTCCTAATATGTAGGGAAGCCAAATAATCATTAAAAGTCTAGAATTCCAGTTTGATTAGACTTCTAATTGACCCCAGAAAAATTTGTCGTTACTGCATTAATATCTAATTGCCTTTAAATACACACCATATCTCTTATCTTCCTCATCATTCTAAAATCGTCAAAAATATTTCCCCAATTCAAATCGCTTCTCTTCTCCAGAAATTCCCATATTTTCTCCATAGACAAAGAACCATGTCTAACCCACAAGTTCATCCTGACGCCTCCATCACCAACCACTCAAATTCATCCTCATCTACTCCTCCAAGTGAATTCCCGAAACCTAAGTTTCGAAGCAAAAAATGTTGGCTAGAAAAACTGTAGCATCTGGAGCTTTGAGAAAAGTTTTAAATAAGAGATTAAAAGCTAGCCAAATGAAAAAAAGCCCAGCTCAAGAGTCTGGCTCCAGTTCTGACTCTGAGTCCTTTATATCTACCAGTGAAGGTGAAGAACATGGTACTTCTAATATTGAGAAAATTCAAAAACTCCCTGTTGAGATAATTTCTTCGGTGGTTGAAAACTTAGAAAACAGGTTTGTTCTAGTTGGACCTATAAGAGATATAAAGTTGGCTGAATCGAGTAGAAGTGGAGGTGAAAAGAAAGGAAAAGAGAAAGAGGGAACAAGTGGTGAAAAAAGGAGAAAAGGGGAATGAGTAGTTTCTGCTATATGTGGGGTTGAAGAAAAGAGTCGCATAAAGTAAGGGGGTGGCTCTGGGGAAGCAGCTGAAAGATTGGTTCATCTAAGCAAACAAAGAGATGAACCTGGTTCATCTGCTGAGGAAACTCTGGCTGACCTTCTAAAAAGGGTCGGGGCAAGTAATGATCCAAAGAAATGCAAATGCACTTCACAAAAAGCCCAAAATATTTCCAAGCCATCCAAGAAAAGCAAGACTTCATCCCCAAAATCTACCGCCCCTTCAGTACCTAAGGGAAGAGCTACAAGAAATAGGGTACGACAAAGTGAAGCTGACCTACAAAAAGCTCTGGAAGAAAGTAAGAAAAAGAAAATGGATAAGTGAAAGAAAAATTTTGTAGAGTCCTCTAAGGCTACAGAAGAAGAGGAGATGGAGCTGGTCCATCAAGAAAGTGGAACACAATGGAGGTTCCAACACCAAAACCTAAAAAGTCCAAGAATTCTTCCAAGAAATCTTCTTCTGTACCTGTGTCTGCTGAACCCTCATTAGTCAAGAGGACAAGATCTGTAGTGAAAGGCAAGCAAAAGAAAATTACTACAGAAGATGAAGAGTGGAGTGGAGAAGAAGAAGAGGAATCTGAGAAGGAGCGGGATAAGTTTGCCATCTTTGGCAGAAGAAAAATTCTGAAAGGAAGATTGCTGAAGGACCTGGTTGAGCCAAGGATGATGAGACTGGTAGATGCTTTAGATGCACAAGGTTGGAAGGACATGGTCCTTGAAATGAATGGGAGGTTGGCCAGGAATGAACTGATTGGATTTATGGCCAATGTTGCTGTGAAGGATGGAGTAGTCACCAGCGTGGTGAAAGGAGTCAAAGTGAAGTTTGATGCACTCAAACTGGGTGAGATCCTGGACATACCTACTGAAGGGTATGATGACTATACAAGGCAAAGGTTTCCATGTCTGGATTCTCTCCCTACTGCTCTTAAAATCACTAGGAGGTTCTGTGACTCTGGAGATGTGCCTAAAGCCAGATTTGTGCAGAAAAGTTAAATAAGGCTTGAGCACAAGGTTTTGTTTGAATTTGTCAACAAGTGCCTCTTGCCCAAATAGGAGAGAATGCGCACTGCAAATTAGATGGACCTGGTTCTTATGGAGTGCTTGGTGAGAGGAATGCAAATCAATTGGCCTGCTTTTATTGTTAAATTGCTCAATATAGCCATCAATGGCTCCAAGGCTCATGCCACTCAATATGGGTTCATATTGACTACTATGCTGGGCAGGCTAAATGTTCCTTTAAAGAAATGCGAAATGACATCAAGAAAGGAACATTTTGGTGTTAAGACCCTGTTGGCTTGTGACTATCCAGTCAATGCCATCCTAGTTGAACCGTATTCATCTTTGAGGACACCCATCAACAGCAAGGTTAGGGCTTTGGTTCAAGAATGTGGAACTAAGGATGATGAAATTTCTAGGCTCAAGGCTCGTGTGGCTGAGTTGGAAACTGAGAGAGATATCCTTAGAATTAAGCTAGCAAAAGAAAAGGAGAAGAGTGATGGAATGCTTCAGAATATGCTGAATCTTCTCCAGTCTCAACCCTCTAGTTCCTCCAAGCCCTAGGTCTCCCAGCACTTGTTTTCTAAACCAGTCTAGTACACCCAGTGACCCCCAATGACCCAGATTAGGGATGTTACTATTTTATTTGCTCAAGTTTTGGAAGTTTTTCTTTCTTTTTGTAGTCTGTTTGTGGAAGCATATCTCTATCAAGGACAACTGTTGTTTTCTCTTGTTCAATGATGATTCTGATCTTGATAGTTTAAATATGTTAGTTGATTATTGATAATTGCACAATGATTTCACTTGCAGTTGTCCCGGTGGCCATGAGTACTTATTAACTTCTAGGATTCACACTATGTATGCAACTTTTCGATGATGCCAAAAAGGGGGAAGTGATATTGTGCTTTAGATATTATTATGAATTTAGTGATATTTATAACCTAATTAACCTGTTCCTTGATGATAAGTAAAATTTTTAAGTAAAATATAGATGGTTAAGCTGAGTTCTTACATGTTCTTTGATCAGTAAAAAGCACAGAGTTTGTCATTATCAAAAAGGGGGATTTTGTTGGCCCAAGAACAGCTGAAGTTTTGAAGAATGACAAATGAACTCAGTCATGGACCAGGTCCATCATGTGAAGAACAATTTTTGTCAACCTGTATATGTGAGATACACGTGAAGGAGATAAGTTCTATTGCTCAAGCAGAAATATCTCCTGACTGATCGAAAAGGTTGCATATGGGATAAAGAGAGAAAGTCTCCTTATGAGAAGAGAACACAATCCAGATAAAAGATAGGGCTGGAGTTTGTATTGTTCAAGGACTCAACTTCGATGGAAGATAAGCAATTGAGTCTCATTCAAGCTCTAATTACTAACTGATTAAATAATAACGATTGTTCTCTTTTACAGGGATTGCACAAATGCAGAAGTTAAACTAAATTGAGAGCAAAAGAGCGGGGCAATTTTGCAAACAATTTATGTGAGATTTGAGTGTGCATTTCTAAAGCTACTTGGACAAGATAGAAGAACCAATTCGTTGTGTCTTTCTTTTATTCTAGTTCAATTGTAGTAGGTGATTTAAACTTGTCCCTTTCAACTTTCATAGAAGCAATTATATTAGGTACTTTGAGTATTCAAGTTAGAGTTAACTTGAAGTTGTCGCCATAGTTGAGGCTATGTGCCACAACGGGATTAGAGTTTAATCATTAGGTTTACAAGAGTTTTGTAAATGATGTTTTGGATCAGTGATTTTAGTAGAAGTTTGGAAAAATCCTACTGAGTAGTAGGTCGTGATCTTTTTTACCTTTTGAGCTAGGTATTTTCCACATAGAATCTTTGTGTTCTTACTTTATATACTTATTATTCTGCAAATAGTAGAGTTAGTACACCTAGAAGAACTAGGTTCTTCTAGGGCGAAAAATTAAGTTCCACACAAATCACCCCCCTCTTGTGTGGTATTGACATATAAAACATTAGGTGTTATTTATAACTTGTCGTTGTTCAATTGAGGTCCAAAACATCTTTCTGGCGAGGCCTTTGGCCTTAAAGGGTGTTATTTAGAACTTTCGTCAAAACATTAACTCGTCGTCATTCGATCAGGGTCGAACTCTTCTCTTTGGTGAAGACACTTGGCTTTTAGGGTGTTATTTGAACTTGTAGAAATATTAACCCATCGTCGTTTGATTGAGGCCGAACACACATTTTTGGCGAACGATCTTGGCCTTAAAGGGTGTTATTTCGAACTTTCATCGAAATATTAATATGTCGTCATTAAATTGGGGTCGAATTCTTCTTTTTGGCGAATGTCCTTGGCCTTAAAGGGTGGTATTTCAAACTTTCGTCAAAATATTAGCCTATTGTTGTTCGATTGGGGTTGAACTCTTCTCTTTGGAGAAGGCCCTTAGCCTTTAGGGTGTTATTTCGAACTTGTAGAAATATTAACCCGTCATCACTCGATTGAGGTCGAACACATCTTTTTGGAAAAGGCCCTTTGCCTTAAAAGGTGTTATTTTGAACTATCATCGAAATATTAACTCGTCATCGTTCGTGGGATTCGATCTCTTCTTTTTGACGAAGGCCCTTGGCCTTAAAGGATGTTATTTCGAACATTCATCGAAATATTAGCTCGTCATCATTTGATCGAGGTCAAACTCTTCTTTTTGGAGAAGGCCCTTGGCCTTATGGGTGTTATTTCGAACTTGTCGAAATATTAACCCACCGTCGTACGATCAAGGTTGAACACATCTTTTTAGCGAAGGCCCTTGGCCTTAAAGGGTGTTATTTCAAACTTTCGTCGAAATGTTAATCCATCGTTATATGATTGGGGTCGAACTCTTCTCTTTGACGAAGGCCCTTGGTCTTTAGGGTATTATTTTGCACTTGTAGAAATTTTATCCCGTCGTCTTTCGATTGAGATCGAACACATTTTTTGGCAAAGGCCCTTGTCCTTAAAGGGTGTTATTTCGAACTTTCATCGAAATATTTACCTGTCATCATTTGATCGGGGTCGAATTCTTCTTTTTGGTGAAGGCCCTTGGTCTTAAGGGGTGTTATTTCAAACTTTCGTCGAAATATTTGCCTATCGTTGTTCGATCGAGGTCGAACTCTTCTTTTTAGCGAAGGCCCTTGGCCTTAAGGGTGTTTTTTTAAACTTGTGCAAATATTAACCCGTCGTCATATGATCAAGGTCGAACATATCTTTTTGGTGAAGGCCCTTGGCCTTAAAAAGTGTTAAACCTTTGTCGAAATATTTGGCTGTCGTTATTCGATTGGGGTCGAACTCTTCTCTTTGGCGAAGGCCCTTGGCCTTTAGGGTGTTATTTAGAACTTGTAGAAATATTAAACCTTCATCGTTCGATTAAGGTCGAACACATCTTTTGGCGAAGGCCCTTGACCTTAAAGGGTGTTATTTCGAACTTCCGTCAAAATATTAACCCGTCGTCGCTCGATCAGGCTCGAACTATTCTCTTTGGCGAATGCCTTTGGTCTTAAAGGGTGTTATTTCGAACTTTCATCGAAATATTAGCCCGTTGTCTTTCGATCAAGGTCAAACTATTCTTTTTGGCGAAGGCCCTTGGCCTTAAGGGTGTTATTTCTAACTTGTCGAAATGTTAACCCGTCATCGTACGATCGAGGTTGAACATATCTTTTTGGCGAGCCTTAAGGGTGTTATTTCGAACTTGTCAAAATATTAACCCGTCGTTGTCCTATCGAGGTCGGACTCTTCTTTTAGGCGAAGGCCCTTGGCCTTTAAGGGTGTTGTTTAGAACTTTTGCCGAAATATTAACCTGTCGTCATTCCTAATTTTTGTAGAATCGGGTATCCTTTGGGGGAGTCCCATTTCTGCTCGACCTCTGCATTTCCTATGTGAGTTCCAGTTTGCTTGATTTTCTTTATATCCGAGAATAACGTCGGAGAATATGAAACGTTGTTGTTTTACTTACGTTTGTTTTGTGCATACATTGGAGTTTCTCTGTATAATTATTTTGCCTTTTGGTTTGGAGATGTCATTGGTGGGCGATATTTCGATTTGTTTGTAGCAACTTCTCACTCTCTGGTTGAGATATTTCTTTGCTCACTTTCAGCGCTTATGCTCTTGTTTAAGCAAAGAGCAGAAGGTGAGTCAAAATGATATTCTCCTTACCCTGATCCTATGAGCCAGTGAAAGAGGGTGGATTTCTAATGTTGCTCATTTTTCTTGGAATTTCAATGGTTGATGGGGCGATGATTTCTAAATTCAGCGACTGTATTCACCTTTCTTTCCCCTTCTATGTTGTGTTTTTGCCCTGCGTGGATTGGGCTTTGCCTTAGCGCTCTTTTTGGTGGGTAATCGCATTTTCGATTTTTGATCTGGAATAGACTAAGAAATTTCACAAAGAAATCCCCACAGACAATGTCAAATTGTTTGACTCAAAAGATATTGAAATTTTTTTGAATAATTCAATTAAAAAGGATGAATGGGTAAATCTTAGTTAAACATAATAAACTCCAGATCAGTAAACTAATTAGAAAAATGATACATAAGATGAGATAAAGGTGACCAAACTTATTGAAACTTTCCATTGTGGCTCCCATTAATCACTGGGAGAAAGAGAGAGGTCCGCCCCCTTTATAGAAGGTTTTACCCCCCACAAGCTTTGCTATGTACTAGGTCAGACGCTCTTTCATACTACGTCCGCCTTTGTCGTCTCCTGAACGTTGTCTCTTCTGACTCGACGGGTATCGTGAGTAGGGGATATGGAATAAAATATGTTGTCTTTCGCTGCCTCGCCGCTTGGACGGAATGTCGGTCAGATTGATCGTAGCGGTCAGATTTCAACCAATAAAGTAACTCTAAGTTCAAGAATACATGTCCTAATTTTTTTGAACTTGAAACTAAGTTTAGGAACTCTACACATTCAAACAAAGAGAAAAATAAAAAGTATAGCAACATAATTAAAATACGCATTTTTACCCAAAATCACAATAAGGGGATAAAACAAAAATTCATCTATACCGTGAACTAAAATTCTAGGGTATAAGAAATTCCATCTTAAAAGTCATAGTAAAATCAATAGGGTATTTTCGGTTCCCCGATAATGTAAATCCCTCGCACTGTTTTTGGTTCCCCTTCAAATATTCCTATTCTTGGATACTCGTGAGCTCCAAATACATACTCTATACTGTGAACAAACAAAGAAAGTACCGAATTAATTAAGAAGAGAACATGGACATAAAAGAGATAGAAGAAAGTATAACACCATCTTTTCATATTAATTTTAATAGATTAGTGGCTACTTTTACGTCTGATGGGGTTTAACGCCTTTGTCGGATCCTCCAAAGGCCCACAATCAGTCAATAAACTGTTCATGCGGTTCCATGACGACCACTTTTGAGAATTGCTAATACCAACAAGTAGCTTAAATAGTCCATTCTTTTAGAGTATTTCTTTGTTTTAAACTTTCAATTGAGGAGTTTTTTTCAAATGAATATAGACAACCTTACCATCCCGAGTAAAGGCACATCTAAAATTTGATGGTTACATGTACCACTGCTTTTAATGCAAACCTACTATAGTGAAGAGATTAAATTTGGTGTACATTTAGTTTGTTCAATCTATTTGATTAATTCGATTCAGTTTGGTATATTTTTAATTAATTAATTTAAATTTAAAAGTTTTTCTTATGCATAAATGTGATCGCAAAATCGAATAAGTTTTGTCCAATTCGGTCTAGTTCTTTGGATTCAAATTTGATTAAAAAGTATAAAGTAAAAATAAAAATTTAAATTAGAAAATACACCATTTCAATCTACATATAGCTAGACTAATATTATATTTTGATACATCACTCTAATATTTTTTCTAAAATTGATAAAATAACATTAGATTGATAAAAAGAGAATGATTAGAATCACATTCAAATAAATTTGAAGATCTAGAAAAGGAAGAATATAAATATACAATTTAAATAAATAGTAAAAATGAAAATTGTACAAAAAGTTAAAGAATGAGATTGTACAAAAGAGTGAATAACAAAGGTGAAGAAATTAAAAGAACTTAAGTAGGATAGAAAACGAAAGGGAAGGGAAAAAATAACAAGAGAACAATTAAGACCACAACATAGAGAGTCTCCATTCTTTTATGTGGAATTCAGTGCTTAAACCATGGCACCTATATCTATTTTGTGACTTGGGGTGCCATCCATTATATATGTTCAATATTTTGAAAAAAAAATATTAGTACGGATATAAGATTTTACTCGATCGATCGTGTGACGTTCCAACCCTAGTTCCCTACATAAATCTGCCCCTGATCCCGATGACGAAGAAGCCAGAGAACCGGTGTGATGATGGAGGATCCTCGACATCATTCTTTGCTCAATGGTACTGCTAGTGCCGCTCTAGGGGGGAGACCATTAAAGCAACCCCAATTTATTACTATTATTTGGTATTAAATATATAATATAGTAAAAAGTTATTATTATAGTGAGCACCTAATTGTTGCATCGCATGGAGATAACAGTTAAAAATAGACCAAAAATAATTTTTGAGGGATTTTAGAAGTTTTTCTTTATTTAGTTTCATTTGATGCATTTTAATATTTAAAATCATAACAATTGTCATGTTTTAATTTCATATCATCTTTGGTGCAATTTGCATGTAGGAATTAATTTTATTAAGTAAAAAATCATTGAAAATGATCATTTTTACATATTTAGATTTTAGCCCTTAAAATTAGCATTTTTTCTTTAGTTTTAAGTTAATTAGTTTTTTTATATTAAAAATAGATAAAGAATTTTAATTTATACAAAAATAGATTGATTTAGTACTTTTAATTAATTAAAGAAAAGAAAAAGGGAAAACATAAAAAAGGAAAATAGAAAAAATATATTTTGGTCTTGTTTCTTTTAAAATAGGGTCAATTCCTAAAAATGGCCTATTAATTTTAAGGGATTTTTACCTATCTATACCATATAGCAAACCTTATTACCAAAAATGTGTATGATTTGGTATTTACCTGCCTAGACCATATTTTGTTTACAAAAATTGTACCAAACCCAAAATAGCTGAATTCTATCCTAAAATAGCGCCAATTTTGTAGCAATTAGAATTATTGTGATTCTGTCACCGTTAATTTCGAGTTTGAAAATGGAACAAAATCATAAAGCTGCGTTATTCTCTCATTCTGTTATAGAAATATATCTCTCATCTGTAACTCAAAAAATACGAGAATCTCCAGCAATCAAATTGTAGAACTTCAAAATTGTTGAATACAGTTCTTCGTCTACATCAGTACAAAAATTGTCGAATCGTTGTACAGTTCTTCGTCTATATCAACACACAAATTCTCGAATATAAATCTGTTCTTCCTCTACATCAGTACAAAAATTATTGAATTGTTGAATACAGTTCTTCGTCGACATCAGTACAAAAATTCTCTAATTGTTGACTACAGCTCTTCGTCGAAATCAGTACAAAAATTCTCGTATTGTTGAATACAGCTCTTTGTCGACATCGGTACAAAAATTCACGAATCTAAATCTGTTCTTCGTCTGTTTTTCTATCAGCTACACAAAATTATGTCAAAAATCCCAATAATGCTGAAATCGAATGGTTATTGGGATAACTATGGCAGATTCCGAGATTTTGAAGTTGATGCCATTTTGGTAGATGATAATGCAAGCTACGGAATTCTCCAATCTACAATTGCAGAACAATTATCGATTGATACATCGGATAAAATTGTAGAAATAAAATTGTGAATGATAATTGTCCTCCATTGCAGATTAGGAACGATATGGGGGTTCGTGTATATATGGAAACAAAAAAGGAGAATAAAAACTTAGGTTCGTATCCCTTATGTATTAGCGTAAGATATTTCAATATGGAATTGACAATCACCAATGAAAGCATCAGTACAGGTATGTTTTATTCGACAATGCTAAGTGTTTTTGTGTTACCTACTAATCTACAATTTAACGACATGTATCTACAATTAAACTACAATGATGATATAGTACTGGAAATGACACAGTGATGTTGCTTTCAAATTTACCTACATAGTTACTACATTTGTGAATTTATTTTCTGCAGGTTCTTCAGGATCTCTAAGGTTACTAGAAATTCCATCCTCACCAGCTATAGAGGAATATCAAAGTGAAATAATAATTGAATCTACGCAAACATGTATTGAAGAAGGACAAGTGTACCAGGACAAGAAAACAATAGCTGTTGCAATGACGAATTATTCAGTTATGCACAAGTTCCAGTTCAGAATGAAAAGATCAAGTAATAGAAGGTATGTAGTTATTTATGGATCATGGATTTGAAAAATTACTGTATTATTGAAGATAGGTTTGTTTATGTAATTGTAGTTAAATTGTAGTCAATTTGTAATTAATTGTAGTGTTTAATAAATATGTCTGAATATTGTATTTTTTTGTAGCTACTGGCTTGTATGTGTAGCTGAAAACTGCAAATGGCATTTCAAGGCAACGTCAATTAATGATTCTTCATTGTTCAAGATAAGAAGTTTTAGCCGACAGCACACATGCTGCCAAATGGACGAAATATTCATACAGCGCAAATGTACTGCAACAGTAGTTGGTAGCATGGTCGTTCCAAAGTATTGTGATCCTAAGACTGTTTACACGCCAAAGGACATACAAACTGACATATTATTCGAACATGGAGTGAACCTAAGCTACATGCAAGCATGGAGAGCAAAGGAAAAAGCATTACAGTTTTTGAGAGGGAATCTGTGTGACTCATACAACAGATTACCAAAATATTTTTATATTCTTGAGAAGAATTATCCCGGTTCTGTTGTTAAATTGAAGAAGGCAGCAGATGATTGCTTTTTATACGCATTTATTGCTCTTAGTACATCAATAAATGGTTGAAAACATTGTAGGCTGATAGTAGTAGTTGATGGGACATTCTTAAAATCAGCATATAGGGGTATTATGCTGACAGCAAGCACCATGGATGCAGCAGGTACTAGATGCAATAATTTTGTAGTTATTTTGTAGACAGTTTAAACAATGTAGGTAAATTGTAGTTATAATGTAGTTAGTTAGTATTTAGATAAATCAATGTAGTTAAATTGCCTAAATTCTCAATATATATATTTGTATTTAATAGTTAATCTTATTTTATGTCTACAAATTGTAGGTTCTATTTTGCCCTTGGCATATGCTGTTGTTGATTCTGAAAACGACGCGTCTTGGAAGTGGTTCTTTGAACACTTCAAGGAGGCATATGGTGAAAGACCTTCAATGTGTGTTGTCTCAGAAGGCATGAGAGTATATCGAAGGCAACATTAGTTGTCTATCCGGGCATGGAACACTACTTTTGCATGTGGCATATATGGACAAATATAAGATCAAAATTCAAGAAGGCACATCTACAGTTACATGAATTGTACTTTGCTACAGCATGGTAATACACTCTGGATGAATTCAATGAAAGGATGATGAAGATTGAAGAGGTAGACCCGCGTGCATTGTCTTACCTACATGATATTGGCTATCATAGATGGTCAAGAGTACATGCAACCATGAATAGAAATTTTACTATGATGTTAAACATTGCTGAGTCATTGAATGCTGTAACAAAAGAGGCAAGAGAGCTGCCAATATTTGATCTATTTGAGTATATGAGGACTATTCTAGAACGTTGGACAAAAGAAAAGTTATTGAAGGCAAAGGGTACTTTCACGTTCCTTGGTCCCAAATTCAACAAAGAATTGGAAGATAATAATACATTATCCCATAAACTAAAGGTAATATATTCTTGTTTGGTGCAGGAGAAAAAACAAAAACAGTAGTAGCTTCAGTGTTTCCAGTTTGTAGTTACAATGTAGTCACGTTGTAGGTTAATGTAGTTATCGTTTATACGAAGTTTATTTGTAGATGATTTGTAGTTAACTGATTGTTGCTAATCTAGTTAACTGATTGATGTATTATTATTTCTCTTTGGTCTTGAAATGTAGGTGAGGGCTTCAACAAATCATATACATACTGTGCTAGATGGTATGAAGCGGTACATTGTATGTCTAAAAAACAAGAAATGTGGCTGTGGACAATTCCAACTTGATGAACTTCCATGTGCCTATGCTTTGGCAGCATTAAGGCATAGGAATGAAAGGCCTGACAACTATTGCGCTCCGTATTACACAAGGAAGAGCCTTCTTCTTACCTATGAAATGCCATTAAATCCTCTTCCTGATGAAGCCAAATGGGATGTTCCACAACATATATTGGATGGGGTAGTAAAGCCACTGGCAGGAGATAAAAGGCAGCCAGGTAGACCTCACAAGGAAAGATATAAAACATTTGATGAAATAAACTCAAAGAAGTACAAGGTGTCGTGTGGCAATTGTGGAGGTGAAGGGCATAACAAAAGAACTTGCAAGAATGCACCGAAAAAGAAATGAATATCATGTAGCTAGAATAGTTATTCAAAATAAATGTTAGTGAGCTCAAATTATCGGAATTTATTGTGTAACTGTTCTACGTTTTGACGATAATTAAGAAGTATAACCATATATTTGAGTGTCTGCACTATTTACATTTTTTATGTATTCCGTCAAACATCAATTCTTTTCATTTTTTATTGAATAGTTAGACTTCTGTAAAAGCTATATGGAAAACGTCTGATGTTAACAAAGAAAACAATGAATGTAAACTGTTGCCAGATTGTAGTTAAAATGTAGTGTAATTGTGGTCTAAATGTAGTATTGGGAATCACCTAATGGGAATTTGTAGTTCAATGTAGTTTAATTGTAGATAAATTTATTTTTTCTGAAAATAATTGTTGATAAGGGATGGCTAAATTATTTATCTGAGACCTATATACATCTCATCTTTATGTTGTGTAAGAACTGACAGTTATATAAACATATTAAATTGAAACTGAAGGTATTATATAAAAATAACTCCAACATTAAAGTGAAATTATAAGACAAAATTGTTACTGCAAAAATGCTATCAGATAACTCGAATACTCGAGTATAATGTAATCAAGAAAAATTGTTGATTACAACCAAAATGACTTAATTCATACATTGTTTTCCAATTCAACTACCAAATAGGAACAAAATAGTCTACTTCTTCTTTCTTTGAACTTTAGTCATCTCATTCTTTGCCGGTGCACCCTTCCTCCTTGCAAGTCTGCCAGTAACCTCACTCTCACTGATTGAACCATCTGTTAGCTTCTTTGTGGCGTAGTCCCACAATAGAACTCCATAGCGTCTACGGTGTTGGTCAATATTAGTAAGATCTTTCTTTGGGATAGACAAATCACCATACACAACATCACCTTTTGTGCTTTAACACTCTCTCAATAAAATAATACACAGCATCACCCTTCGTGCTTTAACACTCTTCCTAACCCAAACAACAATAAAAAATAATAGGGCAAGGAGTTAAATGGAATTTCAATAAGAATCCTGGCAAGGGGGGAAACATAATGATTCTCTTCTCTTTCTCACCTTTACTTCTCAACTCACTTCACATCTTGAGCCAATGCTCTAAGTTCAATTACAACTTATACTTTAACATTTCATTATACAACTTGAGTCAACACACCTCAATGTTCAAACGTCACAATTACTTCCACAAGCTTTGCCCAACAATAGAAATCATCACCAAGATATGAATAATACAATGAAGTCCTAATAATCAAAATATAAGACTCACGGTCATGCTTGACACTAACGTATAGATACTCGTCACCCTGCCTATATGTCGTACTCAACAAATACGACATTGCAAATATGACTCGACTCTTAATCCCTCAAGCTAAGGTTGGACCAAACACTTACCTCGATGCCATGAATACAATTCACGTCTCAACTATCGTTTTGACCCTTGATTCCACGTATCTAGTCATAAATTACTTAATTACATCAATAATTGCTAAACGAATAAATTTTAATGCATGAAAATAAGTTTTTCCAAAGTTTGCCCAAAAAGTCCAGAAATCTCCCTCGGGCCCACATCGTAAAAACCTGAGGTTCAAACCAAAACTCGATTATGCATTCCCTCATGAATTCAAATATGTAATTGGTTTTGAAATCGGACCTCAAATCGAGGTCCAAATCTCCAATATTTTGAAAACCTATGTCCTACACAGAACACCAATATTTTTTCATGAAAATCATTGATTTTGAGTTGAAATCGTTTGAAAATATGTTAAAGATTAAAGAAAACTAGTTAGAAATCACTTACCATCGATTGGGAGAAGAAATTACCTTTGAAAAATCGCCCTAGGTATTTTGGTTTTGAAAAGATATGAAAAATGGTTAAAAATGCGTTTAAGTGTGAATTTACAGGTCTCTAATATCGCAGTTGCGACCAAGGTTCTCAATTGTGAACCCTTCGAAATTCTGAGAAGTTCGCATTTGTGAACAAAATGTCGCATTTGTGAACAAAATGTCGCATTTGTGACCAAGTCAGTTTTCCAGTCTTCTTCGCATTTGCGAGAGCATTTGTGATAGACCTCTCGTAAATGCGAAGTCGCATTTGCAGTAAAGAGACCTCTCGTAAATGCGAAGTCGCATTTGCAATAAAGGAGTCGCATTTGTGACTATGGTAGTAACTGGGGGCCATCACATTTGCGATTAATAATATCATATTTGCGAGGAAGGGCTAGCCTGGGCGATTTCGCATTTGCAACTCAGCCCTTGCATTTGCAAACTCGCATTTGCGAGCCAGGCTTTGCATTGAAAGTATACAATATAATAGCTGAAGTCTGCAATTTCCCAAGTCTAATTCTACTCTGTGTCCTATTCAAAACTTACCCGAGCCCTTGGGGCTCCAAACCAAATATGCACACCAATCTAAAAACATTATATGGACTCGTTCATGCATTCCAATCACCAAAATAACATCAATAACTATGAATTTAGCATCAAAATCATGAAATATCGTAAGAACTTCAATTTTTTCAAATTTTCTCAAATACAGTCCGATTCACGTCATTTCAAGTTCATATCTTACCAAATTTCACAGGCTCGACTCAAATCATATATAAGACATGTACCGTGCTTCGAAACCAATATACATGCTCGATACCATCAAACTTTTAACTCATTTCACTTTCAAAAACTCATAAATATTCCAGAAAATAATTTTCTTTAAAAATTCTTTTCTCGGGCTAGGGACCTTGGAATTTGATTCCGGGCATACGCCACAGTCCCATATTTTCCTACGAACTCTCCGGAACTGTTAAATTATAGGTCCAGGTCTGTTTATCCTAAATATTGACCGAAGTCAACTTAAATTCATCTTAAAGTCCAAATTCATCATTTTTCACAGATTTTCACATATTGGCTTTCCGGCTACATGCCCGGAATGCACACGGAAATCAAGGTGAGGTAAAAAGGAGGTTTTTAGGCCTCAGAACACTGAATTAGTTTCTAAAACAAGTGATAACTTTTTGGGTCATGTATATTATATCATGCCTCAGTTTCGATTATTGCTATTTGACATATCATATCATTGTTCAGGCTAGTATCATGACATTTTGAGCCGTGTGTGTGAGACTGGAGAGTATTGACTAAGTGAGGCTGAGGGCCTGCTATTGATTGACAGTATGGGATGGGGCTGCATGCCGTAGGAGGATATTGATCATGCCTTCGCTGGCATTGATATAGAGCTTGGGCTGAGAGAAGCCCCTCCGGAGTCTTTACACCCCCAGTGAGCGTAGTTGATGATATTGAAGGACGGATCTTCCCTGGACATCGATTGTCTAAAGTATTCGTATGGAGATGGATCTTCTCCATGAGGATGGATTGGCTTGTTTCCTCGGTACTGGGTGACTTATAGTCAATGATGTATATATTCTGGGATGGATCTTCCCTGGACTGAATAGGCCATATACAGTACCGAGTGGTTGAGCACTGTGATTGAAAGTATTATACGTAACATTGATCATGCTACCTGTGTATTATACTTAGAGGTTCCTGAGCTTTATACTCTATTTTTTCATACTGTGTGTAATTACTGTTGAGAATTTACTTGAACCATTAACATGTCTACTTTTCTGTACAATTAAATGTTGCTACCTATTGAGATTAGTTCATCACCGTCAATCGATAGTTTGTACTTGTTATTTACTGAGTTGGTATATTCACGTTACTCCCTGCACCTCTGTGTACAGATCCAGGTATCTCGGGGCATATTAGTGGTTATTGATCCTACCAGTTGGAGACTTTCTATAGAGATTATGAGGTAAATGCCCGGCGAATGCAATTCCGTCTTCTCCTTCCTTATCTTCCTTTAATATATTTATTTGGATATTCTAAGACCGTGCTGGTCATGTTATTTTGAACAGATGTAGTAATTTTGGCTCATGACTTAGTGACACCCGAGATCAAGATTATATTTCTTTCTGCTGGATTTTTGGTTTCTGCTTTTATCTTATTGGATTTCTGTTAAAATTATGATTTTCTTAAATTTTTATTTGAAAAAATTGGAGTATTTGGGAATAAGTGACTAACCTAGTATCACGATAGGTGTTATCATGACATGGTTATGGTTCCCTCATTAATCTGTTGTCACGATTTTATTGCGACACGTGGCTATATGGCCCCAATCACATACAACCCACCCCAAATATCCAACCGCCCCATTTTTCGGACAAATAATAACAGCAATCCAGTAATAATTAAAGGTGTTAACCAGTCGGGCTGGTCCGATCTGGACACACAAAAAATAGTTCGTTCGGTTATTGTTCCAGGTTGTTAGTGGACTGAAGTTTCGGGCTGATTGTGGGCTGGGATTTTTCAGGTTTTGGCGGGCCCGTCTGAGTTCGGGTTTAACGGTACCGAATTGGGCCGGGTTACTTTATTTTTATCATATTTTATTTTTCTTATTCAATGTTATTGATACTTAAATGTTTGCTAACTTGTAAAGCTTAAAATTAAACTTTTAAACTTTAAAATTTACAGTTAAATTTGAAATTTGAATTATAAAATTCGAAAATTGAAATTAAGTGGATACATATAATTATTTAATAAGACCAATATATAAGGATAAAGCTTAAAAGGCTTTCATTTCATATTTTATTGCATAATAATACTTCAAATTGACTTGTCTAATATACTAACACATTAAGCTTAAATAAGTCTAACAAATTTAAAATAACACAAATTGTCTCAAATCAACTTAAAATACGAATTGATGGAGGACACTCGAGACAATCCTTGATATGCATCTGTAAACCATTTACGTCTTCTCCCTTTCGACGAACATTAGACCACAGTTCTTTTACTGAACTTTGCGAACTTTTTTATTTTCTTCTACCACCTCAAAGTTTTTCCAAACATGTGAGCTTTCTAGAAGCACGGTCCATGATTTAACTTGAACCTAACAAAAATGTAACCACACTTCACTTGATAATAGTAATATTGTAGTGACTACCATAAACAATTGATAAACTTGAAATATTAATTAATTTGAGAACTTGAGAGCAATAAGCAATTCAATAATCAAGAGGAAATTGAGAGAGAAATAGAGTAGAAAAAGAAAGCAAATTGTGAAAAATTAAAGAAGACAAGGGCTATTTATAGTTATTAAAAGACTAAGAATGTAATTTATCAATTGTTAGGGGATGAAAGGGGCTTATAGTAAGGAGATAGGCCTAAATTACTAAAAGTGCAAAAAATGGTTGTTGCCCAATAGTTGTTTTTTATTTTGACCATTGGCAACAGTTAGAATTTAAAAAAATAAAAAATTATAACATAAACCGGGCTGGACCGAGTTAGACCGGACTGGAAGGGTTAGCGGTCTAGCCCAAGTCTGTTGCACCGATAGGAAAAAAAGGCTCGATCACGTCCGGCACAACCCCTTACCCTAGCCAACCCATCCCGTACCAAAATAGTCTGATCGGGGCTGAACCAGGTTGAACTGGGTTTTTAGTGGGTCGTACCGAGTCGATTAACACCCTTAGTAATAATCCCATTAGTGGAGTCTGGGAGGGTAGGATGTAAGGGGATCTTACCCTTAATCCTACCCCCAAAGGGGTAGAGAGGTTGTTTTTGGGAGATCCTCAGCTCAGAGACAAAAGACTTGTTACATCAACAGAAACCAGACAAATAATATCAATAGTGTAATATATAATAAATTAGTGGAAGAATAATAATTATAGTAATAATAAAAAATAAAAATAATAAGATGAAACAAAAACTACCAGCAGTCCTAGACGAAATACTATCAGATTAAGAAGAACAACGAGGAAAAATGCTCAACTATCCCCTAATCTATAACCGTAATGTTCGACCTCCACACCTCCATATCCAAGTCCTTGTCCTCGAAAATCTGAAGCTGCACCATGTCCTGTATAATTATCTCGCCCCAATACTTCTTAGATTGCCCTATATCTCTCCTTGTACCTATCAAAGCCAACCGTTCACAACTCCTAACCGGGGCATCTAGGCTCCTATTCACCACGTGCCCAAACCATCTAAGCCTCACTTCCCAAATCTTGTCGTCCATAGGAGCCACGTCCACCCTCTCCCGAATATCTTTATTCCTAATCTTATCCAGCCTAGCATGCCCACACATCCATCTCAACATCCTCATTTCGATTACTTTCATCTTCTGGATATGAGAATTCTTGATTGGCCAACACTCAGGCCCATACAGCATGGTCGGTCTAACCATTCCTCTATAGAATTTACCTTTAAGTTTTAGTGGTACCATCTTGTCACAAAGGACTCCAGACCCGATACGATATGTGACATCCCTATCGATCTCTCCATCTCCCTGGATAATTGACCCTAGGTACTTGAATGATAAAATCAATATATTTTGTACCTACTCATTCATTTTACCCCCATTTCTTTTATTACCACATCTTCTTACCAAAAATTCTCTCAGTAATGGTGCTTTAGGATTTAATTAGGATTGCTATCTACTTTAATTTGGTGGACTAATACTGAAGAATCTTTTATTTCTAGCCTTATCTAACTGACTACTCGTTGATAAAAGTAAGACTTTATTGGGTGGGTGTTAATCGACATAACTGTGGTCTTTTACTTTCTTTATTGCTTGATATATTTTTGATTTTATTCCTAACTGATATAGGCCTTTTTTGTAATTTTTTGTTGCACGTGGATATGTTAGAAGAATGATCGATAAAATAGATTTGTATTTTAATTATGGTGGTGATTGAGAACTGAAACACAATTTATCTTATTGTAAAAAAATGTGCATCTACTTAGAGAGTATGAAGTAGACCACTTTTCCTATATTGACTTGTGTCTGATTTTTACTACTCCATGTGTTAGATATTATTTGTTGGATGGAGATAAAGGAATTAACAAGCTTCAATCAGTTATTAATGAAAATTTTAGGGTTATTAATTTATTTTCTATTGACCTCTTTGATGATATTGTTGTTGTTCCTATTATAACTGAACGTGCTGATACAATTGTGAAAATGTAATTGTTGGGACTGATTGTGGCATTGAGGAAGAGGGTACAGATAATGAACATGTATAAAGTGATTATGATAGTGATGTTGTGTTGCGGCTATATAAGAAGCAAAAAAAACTTAAGGTAACAAATCAACTTGATAGGTACAAAATCTTGGTAAAGGGTATGACAGTTAAGAATCTTGCTGAAGCAAAAAAAAAAAGTTATTGGTTTTTATTCTGTTGCAAATAAAAAAGATATAGAGGTAGTTAAGAATGATCGGAAAAGACTTACATATAAGCGTATTGTTGGTTGTTCCTTTAAGTATCTTATTTCTAAGGATGGAGATAACTGAAGGTGCAAGATAAAGAATTTGCATGCTAAACATGAATATGGGGAAGCCTTTGAAAATAAAAGAGCAACTCCTACTACCTTAGTTCATTATTTTAAGAGAAAGGTTCAAAATAATACCAAGTACAAGGTGAAAGAAATGAACGATAACCTGGAGGAGAGATATAAGCTAAATGTGAATCAGTCAAAGATAAAAAGAGTGAAAAGGATGGTGTTAGAGAAACTAGAAGGTAGATACTCAGATTAGTAGAACAACTTGGAGGCATATTCCAAAGAACTGAGGGATAGCAACCCTTGTTCTAACGTGATTATCCAGATAACCCAATGATGCTTTGAAAGAAGGTAGAAGGAGATTCTTGAGGATGTATGTTTGCTTTCAGGCCCTCAAGAATGGCTTCAAAGAAGGTTTGAGGCCTTTTATAGGATTTGATGGTACCTTTTAAAAGGAAAATTCCAAGGCACGTTGCAGGTGGTTGTGGCTCAAGATTCTGCTAAACAAATTTATTCATTAGCTTGGGTGTTGTTAGACAAGAAAAATAGTAGAAATTGGCACTAGTTTACGGAGAACTTGAATAGTTCTTTAGACTTGAAAGAAGGTGAAGGAGTAACCTTCATATCAGATATGCAGAAGGTACACTAACTCTTTTTAAAAGTTTTTCCTTATAGTGGCAGCTACATTTATCTAGAATTGTTTGACATACATGGACTCTTGGATGTTGTTAGGAAAGTATGTCCAGAAGCTCACGATAGATTTTGTGTGAGGCACATTTATGCAAATTGGTGTAAGATCTAGAATAATAATGCGATGAAAAAGCTATTTTGGTGGTCTGCCTAGAGCACATATGAAGAAGATTTAAGGATATGTTGAGACAGATAGGTAAAGTATCTGAGGATTATGTGAAAGACTTGTATATTTAGACACCCATTGCAAAAACTCAGTGGTGGATAATAACTTCACAGCGTCTTTCAACTTATGGATTCTTGAAGCCAGACAACAGCCCATTGTGAAGATGCTTGAAACTATCAGAGTGAAGGTGACGTTAATTATGTTTAGACTGTTTTACTACATTGTTTCATTACACTTTTTAAGAAAAAACAATCTTTTTTATTGTGACTATTTTAATGTTACTATTAGTTATATGAAGGTAATAACTTTGTTAAAAGACCATGGAAATCAAGTAGGTAGTTGGAAAGATGACTACATTCTATATCCAATGGAGCTAAATAATGATTATAAAGAGATGGTACAAGGTTATATCTCATTTTTTTAATAGAGAAAGGGGTTATGAAGTATCACAAGGTTCATGCAAATACACTATTATTCTTGAGTTGTGTAAGGGCACATAGAGGATATGGGACTTGTTTGGCATTCCATGTCTTCATGCTATCTAGACCTCCAACTATAAAAAGCTTAATCCAAAGACTGGGATTGACTGACGGTATTCATAAGAGGCATTTCACTGGTGTATCAACACAAGCTCCAACCTGTCAAGGGTGAGAACTTTTGGAATGTGGAGCCACACCATGCCATGGATCATCCACCCTTTGTAAAGATAGGTGGATAGACCAAAAGTCAAAAGGACAAGAGAAAAGAACTAGGTTATTAATAGTCAAGCCACATGGACAATTTCTAGGAAAGGCCTTAAAATGCATTGTGATTACTATGGAAAACAAAGTCACAATCAAAGAAAATGTCCAATGAAGTTAATGACATCTAACAATAGTTATTTTACTATTTATGCTTGTTTAAAGACAATGACCAGTTGATTTCACTTTATGCAGCTAGAAAGGGCACCTCAGGCGGGGCAGGAACCCAGTGAACCATCTGAGTTTGTTGTGATCCCAAATCCTTGGTTTATACCTCAGTCAAGAACTCAAAAGTCCACTCAAACTACTCAATCCAGCAGACACTCAACAATACACTCAGACTACTTGTGTTTTAAAAATAAATTATGTATTTCGAGACCTTAAAAACCTCTTTATGTCTCACCTCGATTTGCTTCCACAGTCCAGGCACATAGCTGAAAAGCCATTATGTGAAAATCTGTAAATAAAATAATGAATTTTGCTTTTAAAATAAATTTAAGTTGACTTCGGTCAATATTTTGGGTAAACGGATCTATACCCATGATTTGACGGTCTCGGACGGTCCATAGGAAAATATGGGATTTGGACGTATGCACGAAATTGAATTCCGAGGTCTCAAGCGCGGAAAATGAATTTTAAAGAAAATTGTTTTCTAGACTAAATATGATATTTTGTAAATTAAATGTGTTTGAAGTTTGATGGTATCGGGACCGTATTCTAGTTTTAGAGCTCGGTACAGGTCTTATATATGATTTAAGTTGAGTGTGTAAAATTTGGTAAGAAATGGACTTGAAATGACGTGAATCAGACCTTTTTTGAGAAAATTGAAAAAATTGGTGTTCTTAAGTGATTTCTTGATTTTGATGCTAAATTTATAGTTATTGATTTTATTTTGGTGGTTTGAATGTACGAGCAAGTCTATAGATATTTTTAGGTTGGTGTGCAAGTTTGGTTCCGAGCCCAGAGAGCTCGGGTGAGTGTTGGATAGGCCACAGAGTGAAATTTGCACTTAGCAATTTGCTGGTATTTGCAGGCCTACATTGCGAAGCCTGGATCGCAAATGCAAGCTTGCAAATGTGTGTGTTATATCGCAAATACGATACACCCAAGGCCAACACTACCTCGCAAATGTGAGGAACACATCTCAAATGCGATGCTTTCTGTGGAAGCCAGTGGTCGCAAATGTTGCAAATGCGAGTTCGCAATTACGAAGATATGATCTCAAATGCGAAGGTAACGGGTTCCATAAGGGTTTGCAATTGCAAACCCTGGTCACAATTGCGACATCTGAGACTAGTTAATTAACACTTAGACGCATTTTCAACCATTTTTTTATATCTTCTCAAAATATAAACTCTCTTGGGCGATTTTCCAAAGAGAATTTCTTCTCCAAATCGATTGTAAGTTGTTAGTAACTCATTTTCTTCAATCTTCAACATCTTTTCACACAATTTCAACTGAGGATGATATTGGAGAATATATTATGGGCTACAGAATTCTTGCTAATGTAGCATGGGATCTTGTTGACTATGTGCTCATGCCAGTTAACCTTGTGGAGAACTTTCATTGGTTGTTGCTAGTTTTTGATATAAAGGACCGGCAACTTTATGTTTATGATTCATTGGTGAGAGCAAAGCGTAATCAAACAGTTCAGACATTGGTTGAGAAATTTTCAGTCATTATTCCTCTTTATTTGCCATGCACTTGTTTCTATGGTAAACGCAAAGATATTGACTTCAAGACTACAAAGTCATACATAGAGAAACCAGTTACAGACCCTCTCGACATACAATAGATGGTTGCTGAGATTCCACAACAAAAGGAAGGCTCACTGTAATAAACTAATCTCCCTTTCTATATGTTTAATTATTTTTTTTATCGTTTGTTATATAATGAAAAATTCTCATCTTCTGCAGGGATTGTGGTGTATTTGTGGCTGCCTTTGCGGAGTATATGTACAATTTCGTGCCGATTATATTGATTATATGGTGAGGATGAGAGTAAAAGCACGATGGGTGATGTCGTACACATTTTCATTACTTGATTGCTTTGGTGAGGATGAGAGTAAAATCACGAAGGGTGATGCCGTGCACATTTTCATTACTTGATTGCTTTGGTGAGGACGAGAGTAAAGGCACGAAGGGTGATGTCGTGCACTTATTGATTTCTGATTCTTGTTGATATCTTAGATATGGTTTTCCTCTTATTTACCCGTTGTCTTTCTATGCTTAATTGAGGTTTCCCCGCATCATGTTTCCTCTGTCCATACTTGACTGTACATTACTATTCTTCTTTTCCCCTCTATATGGTTAAATTGCACAGATTTACATGGTAGTCTGGTCCTAGCCTCGTCGCTACTTCGCCGAGGTTAGGCTAGTCACTTACCAGCACATGGGGTTAGTTGTGCTAATATTACACTCTGCACTGTGTGCATATCCTAGAGTAGCAGCTTTTGGACCTTAGCTTGGGTGGCTGCCTTCGGTCCATACGGAGACCCAAGGTAGTCCTACAAGCGTCCGCAGGCCCTGGCGTATCCCTTTATCCTGTTTCATTTACTTATTTCAGAAACAATGTACTATTTATCTTCGGACTTTGTTTGTAGTACTCTTAGACCGTCTATGAAGCTGTGACACCAGTCTAGGTTCTCGTTGTTCAAACAGTTATATCGGATATATATTTAGATAATTTATTTCCTTTTCTTCCGATTGTTAAAAATTCCGTTGTCTACACTTAATTTTTTTCATAATTGTTAAAGGATATAAAATGGGGAAAAGGTAATTTATGCAAATAGTAGGCTTGCCTATCTCACATTAGTAGGCACCATCACGACTCCCGAGAGCAAAAAATCCGGGTCGTGACAAGTCATGAGAATCTATCAATTCTAACACAAGTCCGAAAAGTCTACAAAGCTATTACAAGTCACTAATAAGGAAAGGAAATGAGATAAAGGGGAGAAACACAGGACTGCGGATGCCAAGCAGCCACCTCGTGAACCCCAAAGTCTGCCGGGAGCTCTCAACTCTCGCTAGCAAGATCAACAACGCCTGAATCTGCACACGGGGTGCAAGGAGTAAAGTGAGTACTCCAACTCAGTGAGTAATAATCATAAATAAATATTGAGTGATAAGAAATCACGTAGAGTACATCAACATGCTATATCGAAGCAGTATAAAATCAGTAAGAAAGCAATGAAGCTGTAAAATATCTTAAAGCATCTTAGCTTAGTTTAAACTTCATAAAATGCCTTTGTAACAGTTAAGCAAGTATTGACAGGAAAATAGTAAAGATAAATACATAAAGGATTGCCCCTCAGACACAAATACCAACAAAATAGCCCCTCGAGCAACAACATGGAACAACACCAGTCCCTAGGGCTATATTTCACATCACAAATGGTACCGCGCTCACTGGGGGTGTGCAGACTCATGGAGGGACCCCTTACAGACAAAGCACAATATCAAGTCATCTCGTGGAATCATCAATAGGCTCTCAGCCTCATATCAACAAGCCACCTCGTGGCATACAATCAGGCCATCAGCCTCAAAATCATAATCAGTGTATCACCCGCTGCGGAGTGCAACCCGACCCAAAAGTATCCTCACGTTACAAGCCCTCGGCCATACTCAATCAAAATCACATAAGCCATTCGGGCAACAATAAAACATAATGCTCAGCCCGAAATATTATTTGAATTATCATTTAGTATGTTAAAAATAGAGTAAACATGGCTGAGTTATGGAAACAGAAGAATATAGCATGACTGAGTACAAGTTTTTAAAGTCTAACAGTGAGGAAATATCAGTAAAAATCCCATAAGGGTTCAAATAGTTGGCACGAGGTCCAAATACGGCATTCAGCCTAAACATGATGATAGCAAATAGTTTTCAGTCAAATACGCGGTAAAATAATCATTCGGGATGGACTAAGTCACAATCCCCATAGTGCACGACCCCACACTCGTCATCTAGTGTCTGCGTCACCTCAATATAGCACAACGATGTGCAATCATACGTTTCATACCTTGAGGACATCATTATAATCATTACTTACTTCAATCCGGTCCAAATTCTACCGCGTGATGCCTTTGCCTACATAAATCGACCTTCGGATCTCTAAATCTAGCCACAATCAGTACATGGCCATTAAAATATGCTAAGGGAACAAAGCTCACTTGAAAATATCTAATTTACATCAAGATTCCGAAAGTGCTCAACCTCCCACCAGGCCCACGTCTCTAAATCTAATAAAAATCACGTCAGTAAAATTCTCGTCCTCTCACGAGTCTATACATATCAAGAACATCAAAATCGGACATCACATAACCCCTCAAATCCCATTTAAAGGTCTCTTGATCTCATGCCCTAGTTACCCAGTTTTGCTATTGATTTTCCATGGATTTCAAGCTTACAAATGTTACAATTCATCATAGAAACAATGTTAGGATCCATAAATCTTACCTCCATGAAAATCTCTTGAATTCTATCTTTAGTTAGCTCTCCAAAGCTCTCTCCCGAATGAAATATGGTGGAAACCCACTCAAAATCGCGGAGGGAACCTTTTTATACTTTTTGACCCAGGTATTTTCGCATATGCGGTCAATCCACGACATATGCGGTACCGTTTTGCGGTCCAAGAGCCGTTTATGTGGTCTTTCACTTAAGTTACCAAAAACCGCATATGCGATGCCTTGCCCGCACTTGCGCCTTCGTAGGTGCGGCTCCCCAACCGCTTCTGCCACCACAACATTCCTAGCCTATTTTCTCTTATGCGACCAGTCTCCCGCATTTGAGGCGTTGCACCTACAGTCCTAAATCCGCAGGTGCGGAAACTACAGAAATAGCAAATCTGCAGCATTCACCAAACTCCCAATCTCTCTGTCGACCATCCGAAATCACCCCGAGGCCCCCGGGACCTCAACAAAAAGCACAAACATATCCCATAACCTTATTCGAACTTATACCAATCTTCAAAACACTTCAAACAACATTGAATCAACCAAAACACATCGGATTCAAACCTAAGCTTCTAAAATCTTTCGAATAAAGCTTTCGATCAAAAAGTATACCAAACCATGTCCGAGTGACCTGAAATTTGCACAAACATCCCAAATGCCACAACGAAACTACTGCAACTTTCGGAATTCCATTCCGACCTCTATGTCAATGTCTCACCTATCAGTCGGAAAACGTCAAAATCTCAATTTCGCCAATTCTAGCCTATACCTTCCCCGGACTTTCAAAATGCATTATGATCATCCTCTCAAGTCTCATATCACCTAAAGGGGCTAACCAAATCATAAAAACTCCAATCCGAGATCATATACAGACAAGTCAAATCTTGGTCAAACCTTTCAAATTTCAAGCTTCAAACTGAGAACTGTTTCTTCCAAATTCACTCCAATTACACTGAAAACCAAAATCGACGATTTATATAAGTCATAATACACCACGGGGGGCTAGTCATGCCCGAGAACTGGCGAGCAAAGTGCAAAAGCTCAAACCGACCAGCCGGATCGTTACACCTTACTTCTATTCAAACCTTCGGAGCTAAAAGCTTGCTAGCTTTTGAGAATGCTTGAAGCAGGTGTTTATCCCAATCTAATTTACATTGTTCATGTTTTGAAGTAAATTCTCATCTGAGGCTGTTTCATTCTTTGATCTCTACCTTTTCATCTAAGCTCAGCCAAGGGGGCAACTGTGGGTGTATATTAGTTATTGTAAATTCAATTGCAACATTATGGATGTTGATTCTTCCTGTGAACAATATGTATTACACTCCATGAATTAGAAAAAGCAGAATTCTTATTGCATATAAGCATTGGTAATTTACAATTACATTTCGCCCTCGGCAAGCAGATTATAAGTTACATTTTTGTGCTACTCTGAGGAGACTACGCTAGAGTTTCATAGCAATGAACTGTCCTCAGTCAAACAAAATTCCTAAAGGCAATGCATACTAAAGATCCTACTGGTGTATAACCTTTTTGATGTCCCTATAGATTCTTATACTCCTATGAATAATACATAACAATTGCCACGAAATTTTCTGAAAGAATAGGTGGCTTCAGGTAATATTTACAAGCCTTTGTACCTATAGATATCTACCTATCTAGTTTGGAAGTTCAATGTCTTGATAGCATACGCGTACATAAAGGCGAAAAAGGCTGCAAAACCAACCAAAACCACAGCAACTGGCGCCATGAAGTCAGGATCATATCCAAAATGATCTTTAATGTAGTCCTTAATCCTTGGGTTTGGAAACACTCCTGGGACTCGGATAGTATCCTCCACATCACCATACTGTGACACAATGGAACCATAAACAGTCCATGCCACTGGACAGATCCAGTAATACCATATCCACCACTTGGGAATTCTCTGAGATTTTAATGAGAAAAATTAGTATCCTAGTCATGTTCAACAGTATTTATATGTTACAATGCCTGTAAAGAAGATTTGACTTACTGGTCTGGGGATGAAGAAACCGGAGAAAAGATTGAAAAGTGCATAGAAAGCTGCAGCAAAGATCGCGGCTACTTGGTGGTTGGGTGTGATGGAAACGGTCATCATTCCATAGTATGTCCAGTATAGGAAGGAGAAGAAGGTTACAAAATAGTACCAGAAGAATTTAGCTGCCGTCCACTCAAAGCCCACCATAGCATATACTATAAGAGTATAGTATGTAGTTTGGACGAGTATGTATGGTATTTCTGCAAATACCTACAAGCCAAATGTAATTATAGCAATTACTGAGACTGAGTAAGAAAGTATATCCTAAATATATGATATGCATGCCTAGTATGTGCTAGTTTTGTCTTTTTCTTCCCTGGTGCTATAGTTACCATTAAGTTGGATGATGCTTACCTGTGCCATAGCATATGGTAAAGCTGAATACATCCCAGCAGCTCTTTCTCTATAAAAGACGGTTCTTTCGACGGCTACAATTGGCTGTACGGTCGAACAATTATTGATTCCAACAAACAGCACAGCTGCATACATCGCCCCGATGACTGTCATTAGATCACCACTACTTTTTCTGTAGCACAGAAACAACAGAAGATGGAGTTAGTAATCGCCTTTTAGATTGTCTGGTTTCAACAATCACGTAAGGCCTCAGGGTTAACTTTAATTTAGAGATTGACCTTTTACTGCCAACATTCCAGAAAATTGTCCCAATCAATAGTGCTGCAGCCAGACTAAAGAAGAATCTGACAAGGTTATAGTCTGGACTTCTCCAGTAAGTCCACCATTGCTTCCATAAGCAGGATTTAAACTGACCCCATGTTGGCTGGGAAAATTGTGTGGTAAAATAGAGGTCTTTGGTTCCAGGAGGAGGTGCACTCAACTCTTTAACAAGAGCCTTATTTCGCCTGCATGAAGCCAAATACATACATCATTACTTTCTTTTTTCTGGTTCCAAATGAGCCAAAGACTTTTGCAGTTCACTTATTTTGACTTACTGATATAAAGCTGATGATCTGTAGTATTCCGCAAAATCCATTCCAAGTCGGGCTTCTGTGCCAATTGAACTCGCTTCTAGCATCCAGGTTGCTGGATTGTATTTCTCTTTAATTTTTTGAACTCCCAGAATTGACTGCATTAAATGATTCAATAAGTAAACTTTGCATTGAAACTCTAAGCAAAAAACTGAGGTGGTTCTTTAGTAATTTGAATTGTATAATTCAGCAATCATTAAGTACCTCGAAGTATTCAATAATTTTCTGAGAATGTCGACCCAATGGACCTGCATAGATTACTTGTCCTCCTCTTTTCATAAGAAGCAGCTGATGTGAAGAAAGCACATATTAGAGAAAGGGGGATTAAGGAGCTAAGAGGCATTTTTTTTCAGACTGGGTGGTGTGACAGTTGAGAAGACCTCGTGTTTTACCTCATCAAATGCTTCAAATATATCAATACTTGGTTGATGTATTGTGCAGACAACAGTTCTCCCGGTGTCTACTGTGTTTCGTACAGTTCTCATAACAATAGCTGCTGCTCTTGCATCAAGACCAGAAGTCGGTTCATCCATGAATATAATTGAAGGATTCGCGACAAGCTCTACTGCAATGGTCAATCTTTTTCTTTGTTCTGTTGACAAACCAGTAACTCCTGGAAGCCCTACAATTGCATCCTTGAGATTGTCTAGCTCAACCAGATCCATTACTTCATCCACAAAAATCTGAAAAGAAAAACTTTCAGTATTTATTCACTATAAAACTATTATTAACATAATGAGGTGTTGCTCCATACCATCTTTTCTTCTTTGCTGACTTCTTTGGGGAGACGGAGGAAAGCCGAAAATATCAAAGACTCATGGATAGTTACTTGAGGTGAGTGTATATCAGTTTGTTCACAATATCCTGAAACTCTGGCAAATGTTTCTTGAGTTTTTGGAAATCCAGATATTCTTACATCACCTTCGATGTAGCCTCCAGTCTTACGTCCTGCTAGAACATCCATGAGTGTAGTCTTCCCTGCTCCACTGACTCCCATCAATGCTGTCAATACTCCTGGCCTAAATGCACCAGTTACTTCGCGAAGCAATTGAAGTTTGTCCTCTGTCACTCCTTGGTCCTTCATCTCCTGACAAAATCATTAAGTAGATTCTAGATCAGTCATAGAACACGCCCCCCCTAAGCAGATTGAGGAGCTACACGGTTGAGCTGATTACAATTCAATAATTTATTGCGCACTGATTATTGAAAAATGAGTGAAAGGATATGGCTCTTACAGGTGGCATGTCAACAAAATAGCTCACATCCTCGAAGGACATTGCCAGAGGGGTAAATGGCAGTATCATTCCTTTCTTTGCTGCAACACCATTTGCAGCCTCAAGATTTGCATCCTCATTTCTGTAGAGGCCACTAGAACTGGTACGACTGCTCATTCGTCGGATTTCCATTTCTCCTGCAAGAGAATTATATTATTGTAAGCGTTACTTATATTCCCCAAACAGATTCTGTGATTGATGAGCTAAAAATCATACGTGTCTTATTTCCATCTGCTGCAGATAAGGATCGAGGGAGATCATCTCTTTTCGACTGGCTGATTCTAAGTCTAGGGCTTCCCATGCTTTCTTCTTGATCAGCTTCCATATCGCTGGCCTGCTCTTTGGATAGTGTAGCTTGTGGCTTGTTTAAAGCTGATAGTTTGACAAAATATTTAAAAGGTTTAGATAATGCACTGAATAGCAAATCCTATTGTATATTTTAAGGAGTGAGTACTTACGGCTGAGATACATAAGGACTAAGGTGAAAAGAACGTTGAAGAGAATTGTGAACCCTAGAAGAGCAGCAGCACCAATCCAGAACCATCGTCTTTCAGTAAAGACGTCAAAATTTTTCATCACTTGCAGACCCAATCTAGTAGTGCGATCTGGAGCCTGTGATGGATTACATATGGTTATGAACTAAGAAAAATCATATTGTTGCTATCTGGAGTTGCATCATGTTTCACTTGATAATATGATCAAAAGAGGTAAAGCCAAGGGGAACGTAGAAGTGAACTTACAAATTTGTTCATCCATCGTGGAGCAAACATTTCGTTTACAGTGAAGGCATTGAACCCATAGGAAAGAGGTGAAACCCAATAGCCCCATCGCCACCAGTCTGGAATTGAGCCTGTTACAAGTAAATCAGAACTTTCTCAGTGGTTGAAACTTGTGAATAATCCCCCAGAAAGAGGACACCAAGATAAGACTGGAGTTCCTGAATGTTATTACTGAGACTAATGGTGTCAGACTATCCGATGTACATATTCTATTACCTCCTTTCATTTTATCTTTTATTTTTAATTTGTAAAATTTATTGCCTTCAAGAATCAGCGCATTGTTATTGCTATATTCTGTCGAATGGTATTATCTTCTACATGTTAATGATCTTGAACTAACCTCTAGGCAGGATGAAACCACCCAATAGGAACACAAGAAGGAGCATGAGTGCTCCACCAGTATTTGCAATAATCATAGTCCTACAAACTCCTGCAGTGAGCCTAAATAATCCAGCAGCCATTTGTTGGATCAGAAAAGTCAGCAGTGATTGCTTGAAGAACCTGCGCAAGAGAGAATACCAATAATGTTAATTTGTATACCCAGCCAAGGTATGCACATATCTCAATAAAACCACCAGCGACATATTATTTTAGAGTGCTGCATGCTTTGGCTAATCCCTTACATTATTGATGCAATCACTTTATCAGCTGTATTTGACTATCATTTTAGAGATTCATATATACAATGAGAAAATGAGTGAAATGATTGTTGAGTTACCTGCTAGCTTCGGGGGCATAACCAATGGTATAGTATGTCATGACCATCCACACAATAGTCTCGAACACAGAAATTGGTACCTTTAGGAGCACAGTTGGTAAAGTGAAAGCCCAAGGTGGATGGAAGAGAAGGTCCCTATGCTTGTAGAAAACAGGAAGCCTCTGTATGATCATTGAGAGTTCAGAGAAACCGTTAAACATATTGATGACCATTCCAAATAGGAGTGCACCAACATAGATAGCGCCATCATCAACAGTATTAGTGTGCATTTTGGTCCTCAAGAACACAGTTGATCCAATGAGTGCAACGATGATGATTTGCACGGTCTTGAAAACGTAAACAAAAGAGTTTCTCTTGATCAAAAGCCATTCCTTGTCAAAGTTTGTCTTTAGAAGCTCTAGTGTAGGGACAGTGTACTTCTTGAATATTAGAGCTGCTGGGTGACTTCTTGTTTTGTCATAGGGAACAGAGAGCTCATTTTCTATACGTAAGCCAACGTGGAAGCGCTTGAATCTCTTTGCAAATTCAGTTACTGAAATGTAATGGTATGGTCGATGTCTATTTGCCCAGTACTGCTCTTGGTCCTTTCTTGATGTAACCTATTCAACATATTACATGTTAGATTATGTTGTAATTACAAAAATGGGATTTAACTCATATGCTTATTCACACACGGAGTGAAATGTAACTTGTGGAAGCAGACTGCCTACTTTATTTTTCAGTTTACTAATTCCACTTATTATAAGCTATACTGCTCGGAGCCTCACCTGTGTGTATATTCCAAAAAAGAAACTTTTTTGGAGGAATCCAACACATACACCTGACGCCATTTTTAAAGGATTCAAGCAATATAGATTATGAGTTGTCTGTGGTTAATTACTTATGTTATCTTTTAGGTGACTTGACAATGCGTTATTTAAAATGCAGGCTCGCTAGCTTTTTAAGGTTCATTTGATGAATACCTCTTGCAAGAAGTCAGCAGTACCCTTTCTTTCCGGACATTTAAAACCACAAGTTTCAAAGAACTCGAGGACATGTTCACGCGGGCCCTGGTAAACAATCTGGCCTTCAGATAAGAGAATGATATCGTCAAAGAGATCAAATGTCTCAGGAGCAGGCTGGAGGAGAGACATCAAAACAGTGGCCTCAGTGAGATGTACAATCTGCTGTAAGCATTTCACTATCTGAAATGTAGTGGAGCTGTCCAGTCCAGTAGATATCTCGTCCATGAATAGAGTTTTTGTTGGCCCAACGATCATCTCACCTGCACCAAGCCCAACATTGTTAGCCCATTACTATAGCCGAAGGTCCTCCTATGACTATGAATATTTGGTTTTTCTGGGGAAAATCAGTTTCCGTAGATATAATCATGTAAATTGTTGATTAATGTGTATATGATATTTAAAAGAATATTATTTCTGTCATTTTCATTAAGATGTCTACCATTTGCTTTTTTATCTATAATAAAATAAAGTTTTATTTATTTAAGGAGTAGCATATATTAAATTATGCATATATTATACATTTACCTATTATTTTTTGTTTTAAGTGATTGAATGGACGGTTATTTCGGTTAATTCTTCTTTAAACTTTCAATACTAACAAATACTTTGTAGTTGTACCCAATTGCTACTACTATTTTCCTTTTTTTTTAATGTAATATCAAGTTAAGGTTCTTTTAATTTCCTTTTCTTAGTAATATCGGTAGCTTAAGAAAAAAACAAAGTTTTTACTACTACAACAACAATAACAACAACTACCCAGTACATTCCCACCAGGTGGGGTCTGGGGAGGGTAATATGTAGACGAGCCTTACCCCTACCCGGAAGGGCAGGGAGGCTGTTTCCAATCGACTCTCGGCTCATATGGTTAGGTAAAAAACTGCAGTAAAACAAAACAGAGACAAAAACAAATCAGAAACAGTATAACATTAGTGCATTAGAAATTCCAGTACAAATAGCGTTAATAATAAACCGAACACAGGAAACAAAATACCAACATGCAATAGCAAGTAATAGTAACGTACAATAGACACAACTCATCTATGAGTAACCCTGCTGATTCACCCCCATCCTCGGGATGGGCGAACGGAAAACTCTAGGGGCCCCTATCCTACAACCCTGATTCTAGACCTCCATACTTTCCTATCAAGGGTCATGTCCTCGGAAACCTGCGTCCTAGCCATGTCCTGCCTAATCACCTCTCCCCAATACTTCTTGGGCCTCCCTCTGCCGCGCCGACCGCCAACGATCTCCAGCCGCTCGCATCTCCTCACCGGAGCATCTGGACTTCTTCTCCGCACATGCCCGAACCACCTCAGTCGCGCTTCACGCATCTTCTCGTCCACCGGGGCCACCCCCACCTTCTCTCGAATAGTTTCATTCTTAATCTTATCTAGCCTGGTGTGCCCGCACATCCACCTAAGCATTCTCATCTCTGCGACCCTCATCCTTTGAACATGCGAATTCTTCACGGGCCAGCACTCCGCCCCATACAGCATCGCAGGTCTAACCACGGCTCTATAGAATTTCCCCTTGAGTTTGTGTGGGACTTTCCTGTCACACAGGACTCCTGATGCAAGCCTCCACTTAGCCCACCCTGCTCCTATACGGTGTGTGACGTCCCCGTCGATCTCACCGTCCCCCTGAATCACTGACCCAAGATAACGGACGTTGTCCTTCTTGGCGACGGCCTGAGAGCCAATCATCACGTCCCTGCCTACTTCGCTCGGATCGGCGCTAAACTTGCACTCCAGGTATTCTGTCTTAGATCTGCTTATTTTGAAACCTTTAGACTCGAGAGTCTGCCTCCATACCTCTAACCTTTCAATAACTCATGCCCTCGACTCATCAATCAATACTATATCATCAGCAAATAACATACACCACGGCACATCCCCTTGAATATGACGGGTAAGAGCATCTATCACTAAGGCAAACAAGAGAGGGCTCAGCGCCGATCCTTGATGGAGCCCCGTAACCACTGGAAAATGGCCTGATTCACCACCCACCGTCCTAACCCTAGTCATAGCTCCATTGTACATGTCTTGATTACTCTGATGTAGGCCTCCGGCACGCTCTTCGCCTCCAAACACCTCCATAGCACCTCCCTTGGGACCTTGTCATACGCCTTCTCCAGGTCAATAAGCACCATGTGAAGATCCTTCCTCTTGTCCCTGAATTGCTCCGCCAGCCGCCTGACAAGGTGGATAGCCTCTGTAGAGGAGCGGCCCGGCATGAAACCGAACTGGTTCCCAGATATAGATGTCACCCCCCCTCACCCTTGTCTCAATCACCCTCTCCCAAACCTTCATGGTGTGACTTATTAATTTGATACCCCTATAATTGTTGCAGCACTGGATGTCCCCTTTGTTCTTGTACAAGGGCACCACTGTACTCCATCTCCACTCATCCGGCATCCTTTTGGTCCTGAAGATCGCATTGAACAACCTGGATAGCTACTCCCCCCCAGACTTACCCATGCACTTCCAGAACTCCACCGGGATCTCGTCCGGCCAGGTCGCTCGATCCGTACTCATCCTACGCAAAGCTCCCATGACCTCCTCCTTTCTAATGCGCCTGCAGTACCCAAGGTCCCTATGACGCTCTGAATGCCCCAGCTCCCCTAGCTCTATGTTACGATCCCCCACCTCGTTAAGTAAGTCCCGGAAGTACTCCTGCCACCTCTGTTTGATTTGAGATTCCCCCAACAGCACTCTACCATCCTCGCCCTTGATACACCTAACTTGGTCTAGATCGCGTGCCTTCCTCTCCCTCGCTTTAGCTAACCGGAATAATTTCTTATCCCCGCCTCTCTCCCCTAGCTCTTCGTACATGCGACTGAACGCCGCGTTTTTAGCTTCCGAGACTGCCATCTTTGCTTCTTTCCTTGCCTCCTTGTAGATCGCCCTGTTCGCTCGCCGTTCATCGTCGCTTGAGCTCCCTGCCAACCTAGCGAACGCCGCCTTCTTCACTTCCACTTTACCTTTGACTATATCATTCCACCACCATTCGCCCTGATGTCTGCCTGAATATCCTTTGGCCACCCCGAGCACGTCCCGTGCGGCCCCCCTAATCAAATTTTTACTACTAGTTTCTATTATTATACGTTTCTTTAAAAGTTAAAGCCAAGCAGTAAATACGTTAGCAGGTCCACTACAAGTAAATTATAATGGACCAAATTAAAGCTCCACTTTAAAATTTTCCAGTTTTCCTATAAGCACGTTTTAATATCATTTTGAGGTGTCGCGTAGGAAAGTAATACTTATGCTTTTGAATGAGACAAAGTCTTAATTAAGACACTAGTTATTTCAGAATATAGTAAAACTAATTAAGTTTGGTGAAACAGCTATTTTGGTGATCATGCAACAACAAAGTGCGTTAAAGTCGCGCAGACTTATGTGGGAGACTGTGGTGTGGTTTGGTATAGCAAAATATTTCTAGATATAATCACGGGAGGACCTATATATATATATATATATATATATATATATATATATATATAATTTAATCTGTTATAACAAATTATTAATTTTTATCTCCAAGTTATTAGATCGTATTTGTTATAGCCTGGTACTCGTTATTGAAGGTAATTTATCTTGATAATATAAAAATATTATAGTAGACTGTTAGTGGATAATATTATTTAAACTCTTTTTACAAACTATTGTGGAGATGGTAAGGGGAAGGAATTTTAGAATTTAACCTGTAGTGACACGCTTCTTCTGGCCACCAGAAATGCCTCGTATCATTTCATCCCCAACAATGGTATCCCGACACACATCAAGTCCCAAAATCTGCACATTTTTCATTTTTTTTAGTTCACCACAATTCCAACTGCAATACTGGTATATTTAGTTCAACAACCAACGTTGTGTTTGTTTACCTAATACCACATTTTTTTCCAAATTAAAAAAAAATCAAGTTTTTTTTTCTCGTGCAGAAATAATAAGTTATAACCAATAATAATAAAAAATTCCTTTTCAAAATCGAAGTCAAATCTCAAAGACGTCAAAGTGCTGTGCTCAGTAGACTTAAAACATCTGAACATTAGAGAGTTGGTGAGTGGAGACTTTTGACCCGAAAATAAAAAACAACGAAATTTCAAGAAAAGGTGTGAGGAAACAAGAAAGTGGTTAGTTCAGACACATCAAAACCTAATATTTCCAAAAGTCGATTACAAGTTGTAAGTAGAGGCCAAATTCCCTCTTTTTTTATTGCTTAATGAAACATAAAGTCAAAAATAAAAGAAATTGAGAAAGAAATGGTAGGGTCTTAGTCTCACTTACCCTGAGTGTGTAATCAGTAATTAGGCTGCTTTCAACTCCCTCCATAGCAGTTGCCTAAATTACAACATTGAAAGAAACATCACAATTTTAGTATATTGTTGTGACATCACGTAAGGGATTAAAGAAAATACTATAGTAAATATTAAAAAAATACAGATTAACTTCTTAGATCGTGAAAATGTGTCATATTTACCTTCATGAAAAGATCGATTTCAGCCTCCGGGAAGATTCCAGCATCCCTTTCTCTCCTAGCGAGCTCCGTCAGCAGTTCTAAGAATTTACAAATACTTTTGTAAGTAAAAACAATACATATACACTCACAAAATATAAAGAACTTGTAGTACTTTTTATTTTATTTGCAACATTGATTGAAATGAGTTTAAATGGAGCGACATAGTCACTAATTAAAATTCAAATAATACCATATCGAGAGCCGACGCCTTGGCATCTAGCAGAGAAATCAAGGGTTTCCTTAACAGTCATTTCAGCAACGTGAACATCATTTTGACTAATGTATGCCGATGTTTTCTGTGGTACAAATTCCTTTAACCCGTGCCCATTGTAAGTGATTTCTCCTCTAACCTGTTTCATAATTTTCATATAATTAACATGCTTGTTTAATGTTCACAATTTACATTTACAATAAAATAATAGTATGAAATGGGAACGAAGCAAATAATTAATTAATTATAAGCATGGTTAGAAGAAACTGACCTTTAAGGTAGGGTCTAATTTTCCAGCCAAAGCCAACAGAAGGGTCGTTTTCCCAGAAGATGGTGGACCTAATAAAAGAGTCATCCTGTGGAGATTGTGTTTACACATTTTTACAAGAAAAGTCAGCATTGGATGTACGTACCCTTTGACAAATTAGCTGCTTCTCATTTTCATAAAGTAAATTAAATACTCTAACTTGATTGGCTTTTCAAGAAAAAAAAAGAAATTGGCATTAGAACTTAAAATAATAGAGTTATATGACAAGAAAAAGTAATATTCTCTCCGTTCACTTTTACTTGTTCACTATTGACTTTTCATAGTACCTCTTAAGAAACACTAAATAAAGTGCATATTAATTGGTATATAGTCTTAATGAATTCGAAAAATCATTTGGATTGAATAATTAATACTAAGGACAAAACAAAAAAATAATTTTTCTTTTTGATATGCGAAAAGTAACAAGTAAAATAAAAATTTATTTTTAAAATAATTGATAACTAAATATAAACTTGGAATAATTTATTACTCCTCCTATGTAATAAATAGTACTACCATCAGTAGCATGCAGCTAACAGTTAAAAGCATATGACGTTAATAGTACCAAAACTAACGAAACTATTAATCAGAATTAATTACCTAGAGGGTTTGATTATTCCAGAAGCATCTTTAAGGATGGTAAGTTTTGTTTTCTCTGCCAAATTAATTCCAAGACAACTCAAAGCTGATTCAGCAATATTTCTAGCAGCATTAGGCAGCGTAGGAAGAGCTCTGTCGCCGATATAGCAATCTGCCTCTATAGTTAAATGCTCGTACCGAACTTCTACCGTAGGAAGTGTAATCCCAACTCTGCAACCACACAATCATATAAGCGATTAACTTTAAGTAAACCATCGAAATTAATCTAGAAGTTCACTAGATTTTAGTACAAATTTAACTTCTATACACATGCAGTATACAAAATAATTCATCGTACTATCAATCACCTAAACAACATTCATAATTAATCGCCCCAAAATGAATGTAATGACGTAAAAATTAAGACAAATTACAAGCTAGAACAAGTTAAATACAAATTTAGTGTAAAATAAATTTTAATTGTATACCCCACAAGTTAGTGCATTTTTTAAATACTTCATTATATGCGAGGACGTTTTGAAGTAGTTGACCGAAGAACTTTTCCTCGATGGTTTGTCACTATACACGTAAGGATGGAGACAACGTATTCGGCAATCAGAATACTTAGCTGTATTGACTTTTGCTATGGATTTATGTTATCAACCTTTTGTAATATCACTAAAACCAAAGCTACACGATATAGGCGGATCCGAATTTCAAGAGGATATGTTCCGTATTGTGAAGAAGTAGATTTAAAATTTATATTTGACGGATTTAACTTGTCCATCATGCTTTTGAAGTTATAACTTCAAAATTATATTCTTTCCAAAATTTTCTTAATTTTTACATATATATCTTTAATATGTGCCACAAACAAAACTGTTGAGAGTGAATTTAGATTATCAATTTCACCTGCACAGGTACACCCAATAATAATTGGGTCATAAGAGTCTTTGAGCATATGTTCACGACATATTTAATTAATTTTGAAAAATATAACATTGTTATACATTGTTTAGGGAAAAGATTATGAGTTCATCTTCAACTTGGTACGCCTGTGACACAACTTGATAACCGTTTTATAATTAATATTTTGTCTTTTCCTTTGTTTTAACATAAAATATAAGTCGATTAGAGGCAAGCGTAATCTGCATTAAATCAACTATTTCTCAATACTATTATTTAACTATAAGCAAAACTTAAAATAAATTTAAAAAATGTATGTTTATTTGTGGATAGAGCGGTACTATATATTGGTTTTGGGTTTGTTAGGTTTTTAAAGCATATTCCCTTTACATGACTTAGAAAAACAAAAGGAAGGATTTGGTTACCGCAAGTTGCATATATTATGATGCAATGCATACGGAAGAATTGATCCATAAAATGTGAGACATGATTTGCTGTCGTTGGAGAATTGACTCCTCCTTATAATTAAACCGAAGACACTTCTATAACAAAGATAACTTCACCAAACCATCCCACCCACAAAATAAATAAAAAGATATTTTTCATCAAAGTTAGAATTAAAACATCCCTCTCTTGCCTACAGCTCTACCATCACCATCATAATCTCTTCATTAGTAGCATAGTTGTAACGAAGTTATGTAAATTAAATTACTTTTTCATATATATAAGGAAATTGGAAATTTTTTAAGGTCACAAGTTCTAATTTCATATGTATTCTAAAATTTACTTGTTAGAATTTACTTAGTGAAAGGGAGCCTTAGCATAAGTGGTAAAGTTGATATCATGTGATCATGAGATCAAAGATTCAAGTAGTAGAAACAATCTCTTGCAAAAATACAAAGTAATGCTACGTAAAATAATATATTCGTATGATTTGATTCTCTTCCGAACTCGCATATCAAAAGCTTAGTGCATCAGGTTGCCTTGAGTATTTTTTACTCTTTTAATGATCCCAAACTTCTTCTCCTTTATTCTAATGAACTTGCATAGACACATAGTTGTAATGAATATTAATATCTTATGCTGTCATGACTAGAGATTATCAGTCTTGATTACTCCCAAGATAAAAGGGTGATATAGAAGTAAATTTATTTATGTATAGGTCTCGCTTATTTCCATTGCAGGAATTACTCTCATAGAGGCGGCAGAGAAAAACTTCATGTAAAGTAGAGAAAAATTAAGGTTTTTTCTTTTTTTTTAATTTTTAGTCCGTAATATAAATTATTTATATTCGATAGCTAAAAAGTTTATAAAATTTATATAATTTTTAATATAATATAATATTATATATATATATATATATATATTTGACAATTATTTTTAGAGGGACTATATAAGATCATTTCTAAAAAAATAATACCGGAAACTTACTTGTCAATTCGATTTCTGAACTTTCTCAGGAACTTTTCATTATCTTCCTCAGCAACCCTGAAGAATCGATCAATGAACTCTTGTCGCTCATTCATTCCCAGATTCCGAACATCAACTTCCTTATGAACAATTTTTTTATTGCCCTGATTATTCTCACTTTCCATGACCGATTTAAGGACTGTTTTTCTCAACCGATCGTAAGTCGGTAATTTCTCTAACGCAGCCCACGTAAGAGCTTCTTCATCTTCTTCGGCACGACTGCTTCTTCTGCTCGGCATTGGATTGAACACGTCTTCTACGTTCCAATTTGCTCTGCTTCTACTTCGACTCGTCGTTCTGCTCATACTACTCCTACTACTTCCCAACCTTCTCGGTCCCCCATTTGCCTCCATTTTCACAAGAATCTCTTAATTTCTCCTTTTTGTCGCTTTAGAAATACAATTTAAAGCTCAAATGGAGAAATTAAGACGACAAATTGTAGATTCAATAAAGAATGCAGAAAAACATAGCAAGAAGATGCTTTTATGCGACACATATAAATGGAGAACTGAAGAGAGTGGATTTCTCACGGGTTTGGTGACTAAAATCTGAATAAATTTTTGTTTTGTGAATTTGTGATTTTGTGTATGATTTTTTCCTAGCAATTCTAATTGAAAGAGTCTCACGCTCTTCTGGTTGTGAAGACGGAGTTTATGATTTAAGAAAAGTTTGTTCCTACTTATATATCAAAACTCAAAAGGGGATAGGCGACAATAATTGTGTGATAAATACTTTAGTAGTATATATTTTTTCTTTGACATTTTGTCTCACATTGTGTTATTTTATTTGTTTATTATCCACTTGCTGATTTTGCAATTATAAATAGTTTACACGTTGATAAAATTATTTAATAATATTAATTATGAAAAGAAATTGGTTAAATATTCTTATCTCTTCCTTAAATAAGTAGTTAATGATTATATGTCTTTTTAGTTTTAGAAAAAAAATATTAATGTTATTTCCTCGTAGCACAGATAGTATAATGTTCGGCTAAACCGACAAATAGATGGACTCGAGAGAGTACATTTTTGTGGAGCTTTGTTTTTTTTTTTTTGGTAATTAAATTTTTGTATTAATCACCAAAGATATTTCATTACAAAACCATAATTCAGCTAAACACAGCTGACTATCACAGAGATAAACTAGCTACATCTACTGTTACTATACCTATATTTCTAATTACAGTAGAGAATGCTGAAGCTGTAGGCTAACTTTAGAGGGACTCCTAACATGGCAGACATATGCTATATTTTTAAGTAGTTGACCACTAGAACAAGCTACATTCTTAAACAACCTTGAATTTCTCTCTAACCAAATGGTATAGAACATTTCTGCTATGATCATTTTGACAGTGTGAGCTCGACTAGTTTTCCCTTTAGCTTTGACAATGATCGAATGAATGTACTGCTCCCAGTTCTGATAATTAGGCTGAGCTACTCCAATCCATAGCATTATTTGATGTCTCAGTAGGGTGGCAAAGGGACAAGAGCTTTGTTTTGTTACGAGCGCTATAATATTAGTTATCTTTGAAATGAACTAAATAACTTTTACTTAAATTTTATATTTATATTAGAAAATTTATTAAATATAATATTTGAATAGTTAATAATAAATTCAGTAACTAAAATGACATCGCTGCTAAATTCAGAAGCTGTAAATCTCAAATCTTGACCCCCATGTTTAACCGTTTCTTATTTCATTTACAATGGATTTCCACTATTCTTGTCTTGAAATTGTAATAGACTATCTAAGGCAAAAATATTAAAAATATATTTCCAATATTTTTTTTATGGGTTTGACAGGTTTGAATTCAAATATGAAGGCTTAGTCCACTTGCAAAATAATGCTTCAATGGATTGGGTTGGTGAGGGTGGCTACACAAGTTAACAACTCATCTGGTCAACGTAACTTTACACTGCTTCCTGGAAATTATGTAAATAGTATTTTTTTACGTGCATGTTTGTAGATTAGCTGCATGCTTGTATTAATTATTTCTAGTATACGTAAGATAAATGGATACAACTTGCTCTATAAAAACTTTTATAATTGAAAGGACAAGATCAAATTAAATAAGCATGCAGCTTTTTTCCAATTCGAAATATTGAATTGAGTAATTGATTAAAGTTATCCTCTGTAGAGAAAAATTAAAAGCACGTGAAATAACATATATATAGTGAACTTGTTCTTACGAAGGTTCAATGGTTTAACCACGGTAAGACAGTATTCTCTTCAACTTATCTCGATTTATTTTATATATATTAATCGCTTAAGAATTTGTTCAACACTATTGTAAAAGATTAGTCATTATTCTACAAGATTATCAAGTAATATTTATCAAAAGATTCATGTGTAATTACACTTCATTGTGTAAATAGTTCTATAACGCCACATGTGTAATGAGGTGTAAAAAGCGTTTACACGTGCTCAAGTCACTTAATAGATAATTATAGGTGAATTTCTTGATTAGCATTACTAACCTATTATCATGGCTTAAAATTCATTGACTATCAACGAACATAATTCAAATCCTTATTTTTAAAAAATACATAGAGGTAATTAAGAGGAAGGGGAGGAAATAGAGAGGAATATACTGAAACTGAATCAGTCGAGCCTTACCAACATAAAATAATTTGGGCAACCCGCGAAGGCAGTTATCCTAATTAATTCAATTGCAACATTGACTGATTCAATCGATAGAACAAATTGATGGTGTCTGGTAAAAGATGAGGAAATTAAATTGGAAACTGAATAGATTAGACAGATTGCAGAAAAGTCCTATAGTTATTCTAATTAATTTTGTTTGAGAATAAAAAACAGTTAAATTGATTGACTGACTGAGTCTGCTAGCTGGACAGCTTTAAACCTAGTAATTAGAAATTTGGAACAGTAGCATACTTTAACTTTCACAAAAAATTTAAAGCTTACCAACAAAAATTATGTGGTAGAGAGATAAGTATTCATTTATCTTTTATAAAAATTTTAAAATTAAGCCATATATAAAGTCGTATTTGTTAGAAATTGTTTTGCCTTCGTATACTACGATTCCACTTTAGTCGGGTCTTCCCAATCCACCACATGGTATTCCTTTGGTGACTGGATTCTCTGTCCACTATGATGACAATGCTAACTGCGAATCTAATAGTTCAAAAACGTTTAATAAATTACTAATTCATGGAACATATTTGTATCATAATGAATTTTACGGGAAATAAGAGAAGTATCATAATTGATAATCGCTGAATGTTCTGCTTTCTCTTTTTTCCCAATGGTTTCTTTCATTTTCTGTTAATCAAAAGAAGAAAAATAATCCTTCATTTAAAGAGTACAACATTTAATAGTAAAACATTCCTAAACCAGCAAAAGTGGACCTTAGATTCTAGACCAATACAAGGGAAAACCCAGACCCTAATTTAATCTAAAGCTAGTTGTTATTATTTTGATACATGAGAGAGATTTAAGATCCCATTACGAGTCTTTCCGTCCTACTGTCCTAATTTGATCACGCCAATTATACTTTATAAAAAAAATTAAGTAGTCTATGCAAATATAATCCAATTTACAAGTTCGGAGTCGAATCTAATAGAGAAGGAAGGCTTACCTACAATTGTTCACTATCATCAAGAACACAAGTTTGAACAATTCCTAATTTAATAGATATTAATATTCTTGTGTTTAACTAATTAACTAACAAATTAAAATAGTAAATTAACAACGAAAAATACGAAGTGTTAGAGATAAGATTAAGGAGGTCTAGAGTTATGATTTCTTCAATTGTCGGAATCCTTTCCGCTATGTTTTCTATAAATTCGCCTAAGTATTCTCTACCGATCATGAGCGCTCTGACTATCATAACTCTCTCTCGAGTAATTATCACAATTTACTAGATATAATCTCCCCAATTATGCTAACTGGCATTAAGTACCGCTCACTTGGTTCATACCCAAGGTTTTGTTATCCTTAATCCCATCTTTAAACCTTTCGTATTGATCCCTCATATACGTTAAGAGTGATGTTGTTCAATAACAACCTAAATATATACTCTCCCCCGAGTAATACACATTAAATAGGCATAATCGATTGAGAAATCTTCAACCAACCACAATATAAACGTAGTTGAACAAATAGAGAAAATACTACGGTAAATCTATATTAACACAACAGGAAAATCATCCTTCAATAGGTTCCATCAAAACTCTAGATAACAAATTAGCTATTCATAATAGTATACTACAATACTAGAATTCACAACCAATAATAGAAATTAGAAGAAGGAAGTGCAAAATCCGTAGTAGAATTCTCTTCCTTGTTCCTAGTGTATTCTTGCCTCCTTGGGTCGAATCTTCTTAGCATCCTTAGGTCTAAATTATGTCAAAAGTATATCCAAGATCTTCAAAATATCGTTTTTCCATGTATATATATCAAGTAGGGTTGGGCCCAAATAATTATACCTTCTCCTACACGAAAAAGAATACATTTTCTGGACAAGATGTGTGCGGCCGCGCTTGAACCGTGCTCAGACCGAGCATATCCATTTTGATTCTGCCTGACGAGAGCGACTTGAGCGCGGCCGCGCACGTGACGCGTACTTTTCACCCTGTTTTGTTGAAAATTTGGAAAAAACTAAAACATAAAAGTTGTAGCCCTTTGAATTACCTTTCCAACCATATATGGTGGAGCCCAAATGAAATTCTGAGGAAAACGTTATGTGCATTTTGCTGGACAGCGACGCAATATGCCTACTCTTCGTTCGCTCTTAATTATCAACCGTTAATCCCCAAATAATATTCTAGCTTAATTCCCAGGGCTTTTACTCAGACTTGAAAGCTCTAAATTACTTAAATTTATTCCATAATTATATAGCTCGGAATCCCTCCTACACATAAAATACATAATTAGTATAGAACACTAGCAATTCAAGCTCAAACTCAATTAAAGAGCGATAAATAAAAATATAATAAGCGACTAAAATACATAATTATAGCCTATCAACTCTATACCTAATGAGTAAATGCATTATGTAGCACCTGAAGAGGCTATCAAAAAAAAAAAGAAGTTCGATTTCATCTTGAAATATTGTTTCTTTCATTTTGCCATCTCTTTGCTACTGAAACTTAATTCTTATCAATTCCTTCTATAACTAGATATCAATTTAGGGAGAGGTGTTTAGATAGGACTTAGCATAATTCCAGTTTAGTGATTACATGACCCTTAAGAAGAAGATGGGAATGCGAGAATTATGATGGAAGATTAGTAGATATTCCAGTATCTCTTTGCCATACTAGTAGCTTTAGTATTATTCTCTTATTTTCTTATCCCTAGATTTCTATTACTATCCGCTGTTATTTTTGCACAGGCTATCTTATTATTTTGATGTTCATACTGCATCTTTTTCAAGGGTTTTTCACTACTCCATCTCTTTTAAGCACTAATATAACTGTGCTTTTCTTGAGCCAAGGATCTTCTGGGAAATAGCTAGCTTCTTTACTTTCGCAAGGTATGAATTACAATGAAAGGACTCGGAAAATTTCTCTAAGTAACCTAGGATTTTGTGATGCCACATAGGCTTATTATAATATTTTATGTGCTATTAATATGGTAGACTTCAATTGGATTTAGTAAACAAGTGTATGAGTCATATATTAAGTAAGGTGGAGTCCAAGGAGAGGCCTAAGTGTAAGTATAATTGGAAAAAAAATTCATAATAGGCTAAAATTTCAAATGAGTTCGCACAAGTTCCTATTTTGAAAGAGCATATCTAAATATGTATAAGGTTTTATATGATGAATAACCTATCAGATGAAAGGTCTTTGAGTCTAGTTTCCAATGCTTCAAACCATTCGTCATCTAAATATTCGCAAAAATTTATGATCAAATTACCAAAGGCTGGAAAAATACAATCATGTGTCAGATATGCGATTACAAAAACCATTATATGGTCCCTATACTCGATTTGTGATTGCAAATCTAGTCACAAACTGGACTAGGGTAGCCCACTTTTGGGCACCGAGTTTTGCGATGCATTTGCGGCCAGCATACCCATTCTGTGGTTCATTATGCGACCCCAGACCCACATTCGGAGAGTAAATCTTCCTATTTTTATAACCCGGCCTCATTTTAATATATATTCTTTGGGGCTTCATTTGGGATCATTTTCTACTAAATTTAGAGAGATATGAGAGCATTTTAGAGAGAAAAGGAGGAACCCAACATTCAATCATCCAAACTTGGATATCTTCAAGAATCAAAGAATCCAATCACAAGTTCTTCATCTAAGAGGTAAGATTCTATACATTAGGTTTTAATTTCGAGTTGATTCTTGGGTGTAATACTATTGATGGGGTATTGATGTATGATTCTTGGGTGTAATACTATTATGTATACATGCATGCACAAATTAGGTTTTTGAAAAGATTTTTGAACATAGATAAGTAAAGGTTGGGTTGGGAAATAAAGAAAATCTTGTAAAAGAGATTTGAAATCAAGATGCACAACTAGTATTGGATGAAATGCTTAAATGAGCTAAAACCATGAATACCTTCCTAATTTGTGTTCACTTTTGTCATGTCTCAAAGTAGATTGGGATTGCTAGAATTTTCGGAACGTCGTAGTAACTTAAGGAATGCGTAAACAAGGTATGTATGGCTAAAACCTCGTCTCTTAAAAATTGAGCTTCCATAGTGCCAGTGTAAATGTTGTAAGTTCGAAACGTGATTGATGCATTACTTATTTTTGTTTTAAGTGAATAATTCCAGTTTAGTGATTACATGACCCTTAAGAAGAAGATGGGAATGCGAGAACTATGATGGAAGGTTAGTAGATATTCCAGTATCTCTTTGCCATACTAGTAGCTTTAGTATTATTCTCTTATTTTCTTATCCCTAGATTTCTATTACTATCCGCTGTTACTTTTGCACAGGCTATCTTATTATTTTGATGTTCATACTGCATCTTTTTCATGGGTTTTTCACTACTCCATCTCTTTTAAGCACTAATATAACTGTGCTTTTCTTGAGCCAAGGATCTTCTGGGAAATAGCTAGCTTCTTTACTTTCGCAAGGTATGAATTACAATGTAAGGACGCGGAAAATTTCTCTAAGTAACCTAGGATTTTGTGATGCCACATAGGCTTATTATAATATGTTATGTGCTATTAATATGGTAGACTTCAATTGGATTTAGTAAACAAGTGTATGAGTCATATATTAAGTAAGGTGGAGTCCAAGGAGAGGCCTAAGTGTAAGTATAATTGGAAAAAAAATTCATAATGGGCTAAGATTTCAAATGAGTTCGCACAAGTTCCTATTTTGAAAGAGCATATCTAAATATGTATAAGGTTTTATATGATGAATAACCTATCAGATGAAAGGTCTTTGAGTCTAGTTTCCAATGATTCAAACCATTCGTCATCTAAACATTCCTACACAAATTTATGATTAAATTACCAAAGGCTGGAAAAATACAATCATGTGTCATATGCGATTACAAAAACCATTATGAGGTCCCTATACTCGATTTGTGATCGCAAATCTAGTCACAAACTGGACTAGGGTAGCCCACTTTTGGGCACCGAGTTTTGCGATGCATTTGCGGCCAGCATACCCATTCTGTGGTTCATTATGCGACCCCAGACCCACATTCGGAGAGTAAATCTTCCTATTTTTATAACCCGGCCTCATTTTAAAATATATTCTTTTGGGCTTCATTTGGGATCATTTTTCTACTAATTTTAGAGAGATATGAGAGCATTTTAGAGAGAAAAGGAGGAACCCAACATTCAATCATCCAATCTTGCATATCTTCAAGAATCAAAGAATCCAATCACAAGTTCTTCATCTAAGAGGTAAGATTCTATACTTTAGGTTTTAATTTCGAGTTGATTCTTGGGTGTAATACTATTGATGGGGTATTGATGTATGATTCTTGGGTGTAATTCTATTATGTGTACATGCATGCACAAATTAGGTTTGTGAAAAGATTTTTGAACATAGATAAGCAAAGATTGGGTTGGAAAATATAGAAAATCTTGTTAAAGAGATTTGAAATCAAGATGCACAACTAGTATTGGATGAAATGCTTAAAGGAGCTAAAACCATGAATACCTTCCTAACTTGTGTTTAATTTGTCATGTCTCAAAGTAGATTGGGATTGCTAGAATTTTCGGAACGTCGTAGTAACTTAAGGAAAGCGTAAACAAGGTATGTATGGCTAAATCCCCGTCTCTTAAAAATTGAGCTTCCTTAGTGCCCGTGTAAATGTTGTAAGTTCGAAATGTGATTGATGCGATACTTATTTTTGTTATGTTAAGTGAATAATTATTGTGAAAATGTATATGGTAGGTATTTCTTTATATGTTTAATGTTATTCTTGTAAATGGAAGATGAGTGGAGGAAATGATTTATTTGCTTAAATGCCTAGTTTTCGAGTCAAGTCTAAATCGAAATGGCTATGACAAACTATGTGAAATCGTCTATGTCTAAAGATGTTTGAAGTAATCAAATAAATTTAAGAAATAGAGTGTGGCTAATATATCGAGAACTTGAATTATAATTGTACCTGGTGATGCCTATGACATGAGAAAATATGAAACAGATTACGAAATGAGCCTCGACTTTACTTTCTATAGATTACTTTAATAATAAAGTGCCCTAGAGGCTTTGTACACAATTTATGTCGTAAGTGACTGTTCAAGATAAGGTTTGCCTTATGAGTACATCCAATGTGATCCGAGCTGTTATATACTTCGATATTAATATTATACATTGTCATGATTGGGAAGAGTATTCAAGAACAATTGGTGTAATTGCTTGTTTATGCCTTTGATTTGTGCTTTTATTGAGGTTTGGGGTGTCCCCTCCTTTTTGGAAGAATATGTTGTGTTTAAAGTTTCATTGTTGATAAACTTGAAGTATATGATTTTCAATATATTGTGTATGCCCATGATTAATGATTCCTCTTATGTGTACTTGACATCTTGAATTGAATGTCTTGTGGAAATTGATATTAATGTGAAATATGTGAAAAGGATGTGAAATGTGGGAAAGAAGAGATTGAGTTATGAAATGTGGCCTAGTGCCAAGCATGATGTGATAATTGTGGCCCCAAGTGCCTATGAATTGATATATGTGAAATAAAGATTGAAATGAGATGATTAATAAAAAAGGAACAACGTCTTGGTAAGACGGCCTAGCCGACCGGGCTGGGATCGGATACCATACCGCATACATGGTGGTATTGTGCTAATATTAAATTTCGAAAATTAAGAATGAGATTGTGATTGAGGTACATGTCTCAAATGAGGCAACCTAGCCGATCGGGTCGTGATCTGGTATTATGAATGATGACGAACAATATCAAGTGCCCAAACCTAAAGCTATGCGAATTATGTGAAAGTCATATGATTCTTCGATTTGATGATGTGGTGATTGTTAAGGCTATTGATTGCCCTTTATGATTTCTTTATTCTTGTTTGATAGTTATTTTTAATGAGAATGTGTTTATATTTTTTTGTTCTTGTATGATAGTTCTTTCTAACTAGATGGTGTTTAGTTATATATACTAGTGATATTCAATGGCACTAACGTCCTTTTTGTCGGGGGCGCTACGTCTTTTAATGGATGTAGGTGTTTCTATAGCAGAAAGTGTTGGTCGCAGCTAGTGCCACATCATCCATTCAACTGAGTTGGTGAGCCCCACTTCATTTCGGGGACCTGTTTCATCTATTTATCTTGTACGTTGTATTTGACGTATAGCCAGAGCCTTGTTACCAATATTTCCATGTTACATTACTCTTCAGTTGTGTTTAGAGGCTCCATCGATATGTTATGGGTAGTGTCGGGTGTTGGAATTAAAGTAGAATATTGATGTTTGGCAAAGATTTATAGAACTTTAAATATTTTGATAATTATGAGTTAAGTTGCTAATGAAAATAAAATGAAAGTTAATGAAATTCTTACTAAATCTGATTAATGGAGTTTGTCCTCCTATTTAATCATGCATTGGTTTGAGTAAAATGAAACCTAACAGGCTTACTCAATTGGGTTTATTCGGTTGAGGGTCGGTCGCGCTCCTCAGATTTGGGGCGTGACATACAAACTGACAGACTAATGGAGTACATGCAAACTGACTCTGACACCTCAATCATTAAAATAAAATGAAGAGGCAAAAAGTAGATGGAGCTTAGATTATGACAAAAATGTCATGATCCGAAATTCTCACGCTCGGGATTGTGATGGCCCGTAACATTTCACTTGCTAGGCAAGCCAACATTAGCTATACTTGTTAACCATTTTAACCATTCAATTCAAATAATAATAGCAAAACCGAGTAATTTGAAATAAAGTGATAAACTAATAAATGACGTAATCCAAATACAATTCTTGAAACTGGTGTCACGAATACATGAGTGTCTAGAATACTACAAATAATGGTCTGAATAAAACATAACTTTTTGAAGCAAAATAAACAGCTAAAAATGATATAGAAGGGGACTTTAGGGATGCAGACGTCGTGCAACTATAGCTAAAGTCTCCATAGGTTACTGGATCCGAGCAATCTCACTCAGTGTTGTTGGGACCAACTCCGGTATCTGCACAAGAAGTGCAGAGTATAATACGAGTATGACTGATCTCATGTACTCTGTAAGCGCCGAGTAGTAGTAGTAGTAGTAGTGGTAGTAGTAGTAGTGGTAGTAGTAGTAAGTAGTGGTAGTAGTAGTAGTGGTAGTAGTAGTAGTGGTAGTAGTAGTAGTGGTAGTAGTAGTAGTAGTAGTAAGTAGTAGTAGTAATAGTAGTAGTAGTAGTAGTAGTAGTAGTAGTAAGTAGTAGTAGTAGTAGTAGTAAGTAGTAGTAGTAGTAGTAAGTAGTAGTAGTAGTAGTAGTAGTAGTAAGTAGTAGTAGTAGTAGTAGTAAGTAGTAGTAGTAGTAGTAGTAGTAGTAGTAGTAGTAGTAGTAAGTAGTAGTAGTAGTAGTAGTAAGTAGTAGTAAGTAGTAGTAGTAGTAGTAGTAGTAGTAGTAGTAGTAGTAGTAGTAGTAAACATAAATACAAAGAGTTTAGTATCCACACAATTCTAAACTTCTTATAGAGAAGGGAGTTTAGCTTTTTCTTGACTGTAGATTTGCTAAGAAGGGAGTTTAGCTTTTTCTTGACTGTAGATTTGCGGCATTGAGTGCTAACATTTTGGTAGTCTCATTTAGACATAAGCCATATATCGATACAATCTAGGTCTCGTCTCCTCCATCATCTTCCTTATTTGTTGCAGTATCAGTAAAGATAATATTTTCAGCAACAAAATATACGAGGCAATGGAGAATCGCATAATTATCATACGTAATTATTTCTAGCATACATAAGATTAATGAATACAACTTGCTGTATAAAAACTTTTATTTGAAAGGAAAAGATCAAATAAGCATGCAGCCTTCTTCCAATTTGAAACATTAAATTAAATTGAATAAAATTATCCTCTGTACAGAAAAAGTAAAAATATGTGAAGTAACGTATTGTGAACTTGTTCTTACGAAGATTTAACGGTTTAACCTCGGTAAGACAGTATTTTCTTCAAATTTTTTGGATTATGTTATATACAATGACAATTTAAGAACTGTTATAAACTAAAGCAAAAGACAAGAACAATAGAACAAGAACAATAGCAATAGAGAGAAGAGTAGAGAGAGTTCTTCTTATTGTGTTGAGAGGGGTGAATTACAATGGTAGAGAGCACCTCTATTTATAGGGAGGAGGAAGATCTTGCTACCAATAATAGGACTCTAAAATCTCTCTAATTAAGTACATTAAAGACATTCACCTTAAATAGAAGTGTAAGAATCTTCTATTTCATAACACTCCCCCTTGAATGTCTATTCAATGATGTGCCTCATAAAACCTTAAAACCAAAACCCAATGGGAAAAATTAAAGTAAGGAAAAAGAGTACACATGTTTGAATATGCGCCTATTGGTTGCCTCGTTAAAAACCTTGCAAGGAAAACCCAGTGGGACAAAACCTTGTAAGGGAAAAAGAGTGCAACGCGCATTGACTCCCCCTAATGAGTACATCGATTTATATCCTTGAGCATTTGCATTCCAATCTTGTGCATCATCTTCAAAACGATCTTTGGTAGATATTTGATAAATAAATCAACCATATTGACTTGAATAAATATTCCGCACCTTGAAATCATCATTCTTGATAGATATAAACATCTTCACATAATGTCGTGGAATAGCTCTTCAATATCTCCATAGATGCATTCTCAAATCCATCATGCTTATAGTTATGGTAAGATTCATATGTACACAAATTGTACTTAGGATGCGGTACTTCAGGACCAAGAATTGCATATGCTTCAAGCAACTTAAATCTTTCAAGTTAAATCATATAAGTCGCATAATAGACTTTAGCTGCATATCAAAGTTTCATGTCATGCTAAACAAATAAGATATCGAAAACTGATTATACATACCTTTGACTTTATACTTTCAAGCATATGAACTATAGGTTCAAAGCTACATGTCTTTCATATGGAATCAATTCTTCTTGAATTGTATCTCTTCCATTTAGTTACTTTCTTTGAGTCAGCAAATGCGTATAGCATGCTTTGCAATACGTTGCAATTGCATTTCCCTTTTTATGAATTACAGGTTCATATCATGATATTCGGGGATATACATATACAAATGAAAATTCATCCCATGTAACAATTTCTCAAGTGTTTATCATGTCTCCCCCTCATGTTAGTAAAACTAACATGTTTCCTCAACTTTGGAAAATCATCTTTGTGCATTATGTCAATATACACAGCACCTTAATAATAAGATGAAATTATTTGGTTCCTGACCCTGAACCACTTGTGAAGGGAGAATATACTCTCGTATACAACTTATATCAAACTGATATATATATATATATATAACTTAGTTCTCATAAGAAACAGTTTAGCTATTAAGTGGAAGCACTCAATAATTATCTTGCTAAACCAACTTTGATATAAACCAACTTATCAAGATGAACTGTCTTGAGTGGAGAATCTGGAAACTATGCTCGAAGTTAGATTACTGAGCGATTTACCTCGCAAGCACTGCCAGGCTGCGGGTTAATAACAATGGCGCATGTAACCATATCATAGATGCATCATATGTGGTATACATAGCAGGTGAATGGGCCCATACTCACCTTTCATATTTCCAGAATTTATGGGCTTCAACCCGAACTCTTTAATTGGTCCGTTCATTAATGAGAACAAGTGATACAAGAGTATTCGTAAAGAACTTTCTAGTTCTTTAATATTCACCTATGTGAATTTGCACATCATACTTAAAATGAGATGGCTAACATGAATGCCAACTGAATAAATTATCAATATTGGTAAACTTCAAATTTACACCATGACATGTGCACTTATCAATAAACTTCGGGTTTATTATGACATGGGTTTTATACGAATAGATATCCACTTTATTGTGGCATTCTTTCGTTTGTGTAGTACAAACTGGAGAACAAAGCGGGTAGCTTTTCATATACAAATTACCCCGCTACAAGTTGTAGTAATAGGAGAATCAAAGCCTTCCTTTATTTATAGTCTCAATATAATCAATCGCTTTCGCGTGTACTTTGGAAACTGAATAAGTTTCTTTGAGACTTACTACAGCACAATACTCAATTGTGTTTCTCCAACATAGTAATAATTGGCTCTTCGAGAGCTCTCAATTAATTTTGTACTACCACAGACTGAGGTTCGAGATCCTCACATTCTTGCATTCTGTATTTTCAAGAGTCTCAGGCTCAATAGATTCTTCGTGAATCTCGGAATTAATCAAATCATGAGCGTCCTCATGTGATTCTTTCATAGTGTCATTTAGATCGTTCTTTTTCCTCTTTCTAGGATTTCGATCTTTGGAACCTAATGGTCTGCCACGCTTCTGGCGTGCATTTGACTCATTGGATATGACACTAGATATTTGTCCAATGGGGACTTCAATACGGATCGGAACATTTTCCGCGTGAATGTGGGATTTCGTTATCCTCTTCAAGTCCGTAAATGCGTCAGGCATTTGATTTGCTATTCTTTGCAAATGGATAGTCTTTTGTACCTCTTTCTTTCAAATAGAGGTATGTGGATCAAGATGAGATAATGATACATTTTTCCACAAAATTTCCCATTTGGTTTCACCGACTTCTCCCCCTAATTTTGGGAAAAGTGTCTCATCAAATTGACAGTCTGCAAATAGTGCAGTGAACAAATCTCCTGTCAATGTTTCGAGGTAGCGAATAATGGAGGACGATTCATACTCAACGTATATTCCTAACCTTCTTTGCAAACCCATTTTGGTGCGGGATGGCGGTGCTACAGGCACCTATACTGCGCATCCAAAGCTTCTTAAATGGGATATATTGGGTTCATGACCCAAAACCAATTGCAATAGGGAATATTTGTGATAATTCGTCAGTCAGAGACGAACTAGCATTGCTGCATGCGAAATGGCGTGACCCTAAGCCGAGCGGGCAGCCGACAAAGTAGCATTGCTGCATGCAAAATGGCGTGAACCCAAACCGAAATGGCAGCCTCGTTTTCATGAAGAGTAAAGATTATTCTCATCTATTATCCATTAACTTTGCAAACGCAAGGTTGCGTGATGGCAACAAGCACACATTAGACCATCTACAGGATGCGTCTATCAAGACCATGAAATACCTAAACTACCCACTAGGTGGGTGAATAGGTCCACAAATGTCCCCTTGTATACGTTCCAGAAACTGGGGTGACTCAGTCCCAACCTTTGTTGGGGATGGTCTGATAATCAGCTTGCCTTGATAACACGAAGTGCAAGGATATTCATTACTTGAAAGAATTTTGAAATTCTTTAACGGATGCCCATATGAGCTTTCTATAATCCGTCTCATCATGGTTGATCTTGGGTGACCCAGTCGATCATGCCAAAGTACAAATGTATTGGACTCAGTATTCTTTAGATTTACTGTTGAATGTGCCTCAATTGCACTAATTCTTGTCCAATACAGGCCACAAGATAAAGACCCGGAATTTCTCAATAACCCTCTTTTTGGCCGGAGACATTCTTTGAAGTGAGGACGAGATATTCGAGATTATCTTCATCCATTGTCTCAATATTGTAGCCATTCCGGCGTACATCTTTAAAACTCAACAAGTTTCTTATAGACTTGGAGGAGAACATAGCATTCTCTATGATTAACGTCGTGCCCTTGGGCAGAGTTACAATGGCTCTTCCGGAGCCTTCGATCAATTTACTTTCCATGGTATGACATACAAAAGAAATACAGGAACATAAGAATAAGCAAGTTCAATTCTTTTTGTGTCACATAATATTTTCAAAATCTGCTACTAACAGTTGACTAACAAAATCAGATATGTTGTCCATAGTCAATTACTATGCAGTTTGAAAATTTCAGCGTTTTTCATAAGACAATCGATTATTAAACACACAATCGATTGTTGGAACATAGACAATCGATTGTTAAACACACACAATCGATTATTTGTTATTTTTGAAAAACTTCAGATCACACTGTCTTAAGACAATCGATTGTTAGACATAGACAATCGATTGTGGATGATTTTTCCGGATTACACTGCCTAACGACAATCGATTGTTAGATATAGACAATCGATTGTGGGTGATTTTTGAAAAATTCCAGACCTCACTGTTTCAAGACAATCGATTGTTAGACAAAGACAATCGATTGTTGGCTATTTTTGAAAAATTTCAGAACACACTGTTTCAAGACAATCGATTGTTGGCCAAAGACAATCGATTGTTGATCAATTGTTTTTCAACTTTAATGCGAAAATAGTTGATAATCGACTAGTTTTTCAGGCTAGTCGATTACCCCCACTGGAAAATAAAAGTTTTATTGATATTTGATCATATTGAAGATATTCTAAAGAACTACTGCTAACATTGCTTTATGAATTAACTAATACGAGCTAATGCTAATGACTATTAGTTTATTCACTAACTAATACAAATAAGTAGAACAAAATCAAATAACTCCATCTTCTTTCATCACGGATCCATCACCGATTAGGTGGTCTATTTTTCCATCGGGTTGCTCAAAGAAGTCTGCCACATCCAGGTGGGTGATATCCTCATTGTCGTCATAGACAAAATTTGTTTCGGGGCCTTTTCTCTTTCGAGATGCTTGATAAAGGTCAACCAAGTGTCTTGTTATACGGCAAATCCTAGACCAGTGCCCATTTCCACCGCAACGATAACATATAGTTTCTGAACTATTTGCCTTAGGATCTTCTGGATCCCGTTTCTGCTTTCGGTGGTTATCTCTCTTTGGGGGGTGACGGACTTCTTTGGAATTTCTTCCTTGTCCACGTCCTTGGCTTTGACCCCGTTTATGACCGTGATCATGGTCCCTTTTATGTTTGGCATAATGCGAGTGCACCATATCTGCTTCAGGCAGTGGTGTAGACCCAGTTGGTCTATTTTCGTGATTTCTCATGAGCAGATCATTATTTCGCTCAGCCACTAGTAAGAGAGAAATCAGTTCAGAGTACTTCGTAAAGCCTTTCTCTCGGTACTGTTGCTGCAGTACCATATTGGAGGCATGAAACGTTGTAAACGTTTTCTCAAGCATATCGTAATCGGAGATGTTATCTCCACATAGCTTCAGTTTAGAAGTAATTCTGAACATAGCAGAATTATATTCAGAAACGGACTTAAAGTCCTGTAGCCTCAGATGGGCCCAATCATATCGTGCTTGTGGCAGAGTGACCAACTTCAGGTTGTCATATCTCTCCTTTAAGCTGTTCCACAAAACGAGTGGATCCTTGACGGTGAGATATTCAATCTTCAAACCTTCGTCAAGGTGGTGGCGCAAGAAAATCAAGGCCTTCGCACAATCTTGGGTGGATGCTTTTTCTTTATCTTTGAGGGTGTCTCCGAGACCCATAGCATCTAGGTGGATTTCAGCATCCAACACCCATGTCATATAGTTCTTGCCCGAAATTTCAAGGGCAACGAACTTTCTTTTCATAATGTCAGACATACTCGAAAATTAAATTAGGAAGAGGGAAAATACCTTGAATTTTCGAGAATGGTACTTGAGACGGTAGAGTCTCGTGCTGATAACGTGTTATAAACTAAAGCAAAAGACAAGAACAATAGAACAAGAACAATAGCAATAGAGAGAAGAGTAGAGAGAGTTCTTCTTATTGTGTTGAGAGGGGTGAATTACAATGGTAGAGAGCACCTCTATTTATAGGGAGGAGGAAGATCTTGCTACCAATAATAGGACTCTAAAATCTCTCTAATTAAATACATTAAAGACATTCACCTTAAATAGAAGTGTAAGAATTTTAATGCTATTAGTGAAAGACTTGTTACTATACCATATTATCAAGTAATGTTTATCAAGAGATTTACGTGTAATTAAATTTGATTGTATAAATATTTTTATACTGTCACATACATGTATTGAGGTGTAAAATGTACGTTACCACACTCAAGTGACTTAATAAGTTAGGTAATTATAGCTAAATTTCTTGATAAACATTAGCTTACCTATTACCATAGTTTAAATTTCATTGACTATGTACATAATTCATATAGGATTTTCTTAAAAACCACATAGAGATAATTAAGAGGAGGAGGAAATGGAAATCAGTCGAACCCTACCAACATGGAGGAAGTAATTTGGGCAACCCTTGAAGGCAGCTATCCTAATACTACTTAAAGCTTAATTTTTCAATAATCTATATTATATTAAAAGGAGAGTAGCATGCATTGTGGTTAAATCAAGTGGCAAGCTAAAATAAAGCTATTTGACAATTTTAAGACAATATCGATAATTACAAAGTATAAATGGAAACATAATTAATAGAAGTAGTTGAATAAATCTTATACATAATTTAGATAGATCTTAGATAAATTTAATCTATTATCTATATTTATATTTATATGTATATTTATATCCATATCTACTATATGTATATCATATAATGATCTACTCATAGATTTTCTTCTATATAGCTAAAAATATGAAGGTAAAATGTTAATTTAAGAACTATAGTAGAAAAAAATATAAAAAAAATATAGAAAGATGCAAACTGAGATAACATAGGACTATCTATACTTTGGAGTAAGTTAAAATATAAAATAAAATAAAATTTTACTTAAGATATTAAAGATTTATTGACTTTAAAATTTTAAAAGTTCAAGCAACAAAATAAGATCTTGCATAAAATATATAAATTATATACAATGTAAAAAAATTAAATAATTAGTAAAATATATTTTAATAACAAGAATAATAAAGTCATATTAATATTGAAAAATCGGGCAAATGGATATTTTATACAAAAACAAATATTTCTTATATGATTAGATAAATTTAACTTAAGAAGAACAAATCTTAACCACCCGGACAAAATTAAAAACATTTACAAAATCTAATAAGAATTAAGGCAAAACAAATTTGATCAAATTTAACTTAAATGTATAAATCAACTAATAATTACTTCTATTTTCATTGTAAATAGATTTCAAAACTTTCTAAAAATATAAATTTTTATTTTAAAATTACTAACCACATGATCCCTTTTCTTCTATTTTATATACATATTAGAAATATTATGTAGAAATAAATGATAGTGGAACCACTGTTGTAAACATTTGAGATAAGATTTTGTTCATAAAGAAATATGATAAGAAACCGAGCCACATTTTTTTGGTAATTAAATTTGTATTAATCACCAAAGTGGTTGCCTTACAGATCATAGGACAGCTTTAGGCTCAGCTGCCTATCAAAATGGACAAAGGATTACCTATACTACTCGAGCCAAGTCAGCAGTTATAACATGAACTGCTGAATATATGGACTAAGCCTAGGAAGAGCTCGAACATTACAAATATAGGCTATACTATTGAGGAGCTTATCACAGTTACAATAGGTGTTTTCAAAGATTCTCGCATTTCTTTCCAACCATAAACCATAGAGCATTTCAGTTACTGTCATCTTGATTATGTGAGCTCGAGGAGATTTCCCTTTAGATTGCTCAATGAACCATTGGACAAATTGTGACCAATTAAGCCCAGTGAAATCTTCAACTCCAATCCATTGTAATGTTTGGCATCTCAGCAGGGATGCAAAGGTGCAATGCAAGAATAAGTGATCTCTAGTTTCCATATCTTGTTGGCACATAACACAGTTGCCTGACACATTCAGATTCCATTGCAGTAGCCTGTTCTTGGTAGGAAGTCTATCTTGCAGTAACAGTCACAAACTGAAGATTGCTTTAGGTCGAGCAGCATTCTGTAGGACCAAATTCTTCCAAGGAAATCTAGGTGTTTCTCCAATCTGTTGTAAGTATGGTTTCCTTATGGTGCAGTCAGAGTTATACAACAACTGATGTTGTTGTAATAGCACAATACTCTCCACAATCTTCCTGACCATCCAACTAGCATGTTTTGGGACAGTAAGGTTCTCCACATGTTGTTGTTTGATATAGACTGTGTGAATCCATTTCACCCACAAAACATCTTTTTTATGTGCTAAGTCCCAACTAAGTTTGGCAATAGCAGCCTTATTCCACAGCAAGATATTGGTTATATTCAAACCTCCAATAGATTTAGGCATGCATACCTTTTCCCAGGCCACATAAGCTTTCTTTGAGATATTAACTGAACCAGACCAAATATAGGATCTACATATTGTCTCCAGTAGTTTTATAACTTTTGAAGGTATGATAAATAATTGAGCCCAGTAGGCTTGAACACCAAATATAACTGATTGCACCAACTGGCTTCTGCCTGCATAGGATAGATATCTAGCAGTCCAGGAAGTAATTCTGGCAGTAATCCTGTCAACCAGAGGTTGCCATTGGGCAATTGACAACTTTTTGGTAGACAAAGGTACTCCCAAGTATTTGAATGGGAGATCCCCTCGAACATCAAGATGATCAAGAATTTGTTGCTGAATCCCAGGATTAACCCCTCCAAAATACACAACACTTTTATGTAAGTTTGCTTTCAGACCAGTAGCTGCAAGGAACTGAGAGAAAAATATGAACATGGTACTTACTGACTGAAGCTCTCCTTTGACAAAAAGCAGTAAGTCATCAGCAAAGCTTAAGTGAGTAATTCCCAGTTTTTTACAACCAGGATGATATATGAAGCTTTTGGCATCGCTCAACTCTGCCAAGGATCTGCTAAGATATTCCATCACAATTGCAAACAGAAAAGGAGATATGTGGTCTCCTTGTCTCAATCCTTTGGCAGCTTGAAAAGGCTCTATTGTTTCCCCATTAACCACCACAGTATAGCTAACAGTTTGGACACACTCCATGATCCACCTGATAAATCTGATAGGAAAATCCAGTGCTTCCATAATCTGTTGCAAACTGCACCATTCAACTGAGTCATAGGCTTTCTGAAGATCAATTTTGATCATACATCTGGGAGATATGTGTGATCTAGAGTACTGTTTTATTAATTCATGAGCTAATATGACATTATCTGCTACTCTTCTTCCTGGTATAAAGCCTGCCTGTGCATTACAAATGATACTACTCATAACCTTCTGAAGTCTGTTGGCCAATAACTTGGAAATAATTTTATATAAGACTGAACAGCAAGCTATAGGTCTGAACTCTTTAACTGTTTGAGGATTGGATACCTTGGGAAGCAAAGTGATTGTGGCACAATTAGTAGGTCTGTACATCTTGGAGGTCTGAAAGAAATTCTTGAATTGCTTGCAGAACCTATTTGCCAATGACATGCCAGAATGTTTGAAGAACATGGCATTAAATCCATCAATCCCTGGAGATTTATCATTTCCAATTGCCTTCAAACTGTCTAGAATCTCTGTGTCACTAATGTCAGCAGCTAGTTCCATCCTTTGATTATGAGAGAGTGTTGGGCCATTCCTCATATACAATTTATTCACAGCTGGAAGGGAATTGGCTGTAGTCCCCATTAGTGATTTATAGAAGTCCCTGATCTCCTTCTTCAAATCTACTGGATCAGTTATCTTCAGTCCTCCTTCTGTGGACAGTTCAGTAATCCTCTTGTACTGATTTCTCTCCTTCATGACTGCTGAGAAATACTTGTTATTGGTCTCCAAGTTTGATCCATTTAGCTCTTGACTTTTGTTGCAAAGCTGATTCTTCAATTAAAGACCACTTTTCTAGCTGTTGAACCAGGACTTTTTCTCTTTGCTGTAGTGTATCTGAATAGGATCTTGCCAGTTGATGCTGTACAACTTCCAGTTCCTTTCTGCTACTTTCAATATTTTGAGAAACATTCTTAAACTCTTTTATATTAAGAGATTTTAAAGCTGGTTTGAGGGATTTAAGATTGTTCCACACCCCTTATAGAGTACTCTGCTCCTTGTTTTTCCAGTTAGCTTTCATCAAAGCAGGGAAATCCTTATGCTGAATCCAAGCATTGTAGAATCTGAATGCTGTCTTCCTTGCAGAGGTATCTGTTGTCAGAGTTAGTAACATGGAATTATGATCAGAGATAAAGGAAGGTCTATACACAGTGTGCACATGATTCCACTTCATCTGCCATTCAAGGTTGCCAAACACCCTATCCAGTCTACTACATACTCTATCATTGCCACTTTGTTTATTAGACCAGGTAAAGAAATTTCCTTTCCATGGCAGTTCCACCAGGCCTGATTGCTGAATGCAGTTGTTGAAATCAACAAGGTCCCTTTCTTTAACTTGTTGGCAGGATTGTCTCTCCTTGCTGGACAGTATGGCATTAAAATCTCCTGCAATGATCCAGGGATCAGTAATACCAGCAGATAGGTTGAGAATAGATTTCCACAGAATCCTCCTCTGATCACTGTCATTAAAACCATATACAACTGTAAGACAGCAGATAGTAGCACCAGTGATAGTTTGAACATTACAATAGATGAGCTGAGCTTCCTCAAGAAATCCAGTGATCAACACCTTTGTAGGGTCCCATAAGATCCATATTCTACCATTCACTGCTCCACTGTAGTTAGTAATCATGTTCCAGTTAGGCAACAAAAAACTAGATATTCTACCAGTATTGTGTTGTTTAACCTTAGTCTCTACAAGTCCTACAAGGTCAAACTTATTAGTTCTAAAGAAATTTTTGGCTTCTTTTTGTTTGTACCTTTTATTTACACCCCTAATATTCCAAAAGATCCACTTCATTGAGTATGGCTAGTTCCCCCCTCATCCAGGGGATGATCAGCCCAACTAACTGTCCCAACTTCAAATCTATTAGACATCACAATAGGAGATAAGGGAGGGAAATTAGTGATGTTAAAGACTGGGGAATCTTGTCTAACAACCTTCTTCTGTTTGTTCTCACCTTCAGCTGTAGCTAGAGTACTTATCTCCTTTGGTAACTTTGGTTGCTGGATTTGAGCCATCTGGTTGCTTTGGTCCACTGTGACTGGGGCTTTCTCTCTCCATTCTTGTGTCACCTTGTTTTTCTGTGTAGGTTGAGCAGATTTAGACAAACAATTGTGTCCAACCTCCAAACATTTCTCACAATACACAGGTTTCCAATGATAAGTCACATCCTGCATGAAGCTCTTTCCATTTGGGTCCAGAATCTCTATCTCACTAGGTAGCTTTTTCGACACATCTACCTCAATGAGCATACGAGCATATGAGATTCTAGATTGCTTAGTTGTACATTCGTCAGCAAATATAGGTCTACCAAGGACACTAGCAATCCTACTTAAAGATTTGCTACCCCAACAGGACATAGGCAAGTTAGGGAACTTGATCCACAAGGGGATTTCTGAAGGAAAGACTGCTTTGAAATCAAAATCAGCAGACCACTGCTTCAAAATCATAGGTCTGTTGGTAATAGTATAAGGCCCCCCACACAGAATTTCTTTGGCATCATCTAGGGAACTAAATTTAGCAATATAGTAGCCCTCATCATGATAAAATAGCTCGGGTTCAGGTACATGAGACCAGTGGAGGTTAATAAACCTTTTCATACCATTGTACCCAGGACTATTACCTAGCACAAATATAACAAGGGCACATTTCCATTTGCCTTCTTCCTCTTCCACTTCATCCTTAACAAGTTGACCCACTGGCTTGCCATTAACAATTGTAGGTGGGATGTATTCCAGTAACATACCATTAGTAGCAATTCGGTTCCTCTAAAATAGATTAACCCATCCCTTGGGTGCTTCGTTTTTTGACTCCTTTTCTAGAATAGGCAAATCTGGTTGTGGAGGTTGTTGCATGTGGTCGATACCCTCATTAACTGATTTTGGGGACGAAGGAGAAATGGTTGTCGTATTAGCGTAGACTGGCACGGGATCTCCAGAAGACTGCAAATCTGTAGCTGCATGAGGCAATGAAACAACATCACTGATGGGTTTCAATGGAACAGTAACATTCGATTGTAGCTCAGTGTTAATAATTTTTGGAGGAATAGTGTTGTTAGCATAAATGGGCATCAGAACTTTCTTGGGTCGTCCTCTTCCTCTTGCCATGACACCCTCAGTGTAGGTGAACCTACATACACAGAGGAGCAAAGAAGAAGATGAAGCGGTAATAGCTAGAGAGAAGGCAGCAAACTGAGCCACATTACAATATAATAATATTAAGTATTACATAATATAATAACAATTTAATAAGAATTAAGAAAAAACAAATTTAATCAAATTTAACTTAAAGGTATGAATCAAATAATATTGACTTCTATTTTCATTGTAAATAGATTCCAGAACTTTCTAAAAATAAGAATTTCTATTTTAGAATTACTAACCACATGATCCATTTTCTTCCATTTTAGATATATTTTCTTTTTCGAATATTATGTATTGAATAATATAATAAAAAATTGAGGAATAAATAGAGAAAAAAATAAAAATTTCATCATACAAAAGAAAAAGGATAAAACTTAATTTAAATTTGAGATGATAAAATGTTGTAAAGCCACATAGCTAAAGTCTATAGATAAAACAAAATTTAAATAATAAATAATATAAATAAATTAGAGATCATGTGAGGATATTTATACTAAGAATGACTTAAAAAAACAAAACAATGCAAATATACAAACTCAAATATATTATTAATAAATTTAAATAATTTAAAAACTTCAAACAATAGTACAAAAATAAAATAAATATTTAATTTAATATAAAAAATATATATTTATCTATTTTATATTAAAAATAGTAGTGGATAAGAATATTAAATAAAGTGGAAAGTTAATAAACAAATTACATGAAATGTGATAGTATTACATATTAGATGACATTATAGCAGAAATAAGAATAATAATTAAAATTTTAAAAAATTATATTACAAATAAAAACTATTTAAATTTGATATTAGAAAGTTCTTAAATTATGATAGAATAAAATAAAATTATGACCACAAAATTGAAGTCTTGCTAGATAAAGAAAAATAAAAATTTGATGCAAATTAAATATTTAAACATATTAAATAAATATCTCATATAGGTAATTTTATTAATAAAATTAAAAGCTAAATTTGTATCTTGAAACTAAAAGAGAAAGAAAATTTAATTGCAGATAATACAAAAATAATTATATGAAAATCAAATAGGTTTGAAATCATTATAAAGGAATTTATTTATTAAGTTTTAGACTAATTCAAAGTAATATTTTAAAATAAGACGTGATATTATTTTGAGTTTTGGTCAAATATTTGTGTAAAATCTAATTAAAATTTTTTAGTAGGGAAGAGAATGTATAAAGAGGAAACTAGCGATAGTGCAATGATACTTATATTGTAAATTTATTTAATAATATATAAATTAAATTATTAGATAATAGTAATAAAACATTATTGATAGATTTGAATGATGAAAGAGTTCTGAGTAAGAGGATGATAGTATAAATACATTAAATTTTAAGAATAAAAGTTTACATTTATTGATGATTATTAGTAGGGTAATAAGTAATACATTAAGTAATTTATAAGCTAATAAATATTACATTAAAGTATAACAATATTAAGTAATAAATATTGCAATAACTATAAGCCAAGATCAAAAAAAGAGAAAAATATGTCTAAAAATGTAGAAGATAAGACTTATTTCAATTTGAGATAAAAGAACAGTAGTAAGAATTTTCTAAAATAATATTATTTAATATGCTCAAACAAGACATATCATAATATTATATGTTAAGTATTCTTTAATATTAACCATAAAATAAAATATAAATCTCAATATCAAGGGGCAAACAAGTTATTCACTATGAGATTTGAGAAATGGTTTCATATCCTGCTTCTTAATTAATATCTAATAATTATTTATAATTTTCATATAGAAGATTTAATTTTAAAATTATTTGTACATAATTTAAATTAAAATTTGATATGGTCTATACTGTTATGTTATTAATTAACTCGTGCCGACGTCTGCATCTGCAACAAAAACAACAGAACGTAGTATTAAACAAACCACCACATGGCATTCGTTCGGTGACTGGATGTTCTATCCACGATGATGACAATGCTAACTGCGAATCTAATAGTTCATCAACGTTTTATAAATTGGAACATATTTATTTCATACTGAATTTTAAGGGAAATAAGAGAAGTACCATAATTGATAATTGCTGAATGTTCTGCCATTTTTTTTTCCAATGGTTTCTTTCATTTTCTGTTAATCAAAAGAAGAAAAATAATCCTTCATTTAAAGAGTACATTTAATATTAAAACATGCCTAAACCAGCAAAAGTGGACCTTATATTATAGAACAATACAAACGGAAAACCAGACCCTATTTTAATCTAAAGCTAATTCTTATTATTTAGAATTTTTGATACATGAGAGGGATTTAAGATCCCATAACTTGCCTTTCCGTCCTACTGTCCCTAATGAGTATATGCATTATGTAGCACCTGAAGAGCCCATCACCTAAAAGAAAAGGAAGAAATTTGATTTCATCTTTAAATAATGTTCCTTTCATTTTGCCATCTCTTTGCTAATGAAACTTTAATTTTTATCAATTTCTTCTATAACTAGATCTCAATTTAGTCGGGGTGTTTAGGTAGAAAATGACATAATTCTAACTTTGTGATTACATGACCCTTGAGAGATATATGGAAGGCGAAAATTAGGGTGGAATGTTAGTAAATAGTCTAGTATCTCTTTGCCATACTAGTAGCTTTAATATTATTCTCGTATCTTCTTATCATTAGCTTTTTATTACTATCTGTTGTTTCTTTGCACAGATTATCTTATTATTTTGATATTGATACTACTTCTTTTTCATGGCCTTTTCACTACTCCATTTCTTTTAAGCGCTGATATACTGTGTTTTGCTTGAGCCAAAAGTCTTTTGAAAAATAACTTCTCTACTTTCGTAAGTTGACTTTGACACTGCAATCATTAAAATAAAATGAAGGGGCCAAAAATTGATGGAGCTTAGATGATGAGAAAATGTCATGACCCGAAATTTTCATCCCCGAAATTGTGAAGGCGCGTCACATTTTACTTGCTAGACAAGCCAACATTAGCTATATTTATTAACCTTTTTAACAATTCAATTCATATAATAACACTTGTCATGACCCGGAGTTTCCATCCTCGGGAGTCATGATGGCGCCTACTCGTGAAAGCTAGGCAAATCGAATATTATAAAATTATTACCCTTTTTATTAAGCATGTTCAACAATTCAAAGTAATAAGTAATTAAACAGCGGAAATAATTAATTAACTGGAAATGCGAAAGACGAAAAACTTAATAGTTTAACCGAACATTGCTACATAATCTGAAATATAACACTACACAGAATTTAGCTTCACAAGTCACGGACTATCTAGGAATTTTACAAATAAGATCTGAATAGAAATACACAAATCTGTCTCTAAATAAGTACAAACAGAAAGAGAAAGGATAGGAGGAGACGCCAAGGACCGCGAACATCTGCAGGACGACCTCTGGTCGCCTGAATGGACTGAAGACAGCACCCTTACTACGGTCCAAATGCTCTGTATCAGTATCTACACATGCAGAGTGTAGTATCAGTACAACCGACCACATGTGCTGGTAAGTGTCTAGCCTAACCTCGACGAAATAGTGACGAGGCTAGGATCAGACTACCAAAATAAACCTGTACAGTTAAATCATATACATCGAAAAATAAAAGCAGATAATTACAGCTAAAGTTGGGTGGGAGAAACATGTTGTGGGGAGTAGCAGATAACAATATAATACCAATAGAGAAATATAAAGAACGCTATAAATTAATTACCAGCAAAAGATACAGAAATAAGAAACAAATACACATGTAATACCGTTGCAGGCGTGCAACCCGATCCCATTTCATATAATACCATTGCAGGCGTGCAACCCGCTCCCATTTCGTATAGTACCGTTGCAGGAGTGTAACCCGCTCCCATTTCATATAGTACCATTATAGGCTTGCAACCCTCTCCCATTTCAAATAGTACTATTGCAGGCGTGCAACCCACTCCCATTTCATATAGTATTGTTGTAGGCATGTAACCTGCTCCTATTTCATATAGTATCGTTGCAAGCGTGCAATCCGCTCCCATTTCAGTTATCAACACCATTCATAAAAGAATCCCAGCAAGGGAACAATAATATAACAACAACATCCCAGCAAGGGAACAATAATATAACAACAACATCCCGACAAGGGAATAATATAATAATTTGAATTCGCCTTCAAATAAGTCGTATCTAGTCCAAATTAATTTTACAATATCAATAAATGTTAAATAATTCAATCCCAATGTTAAATTACAGGTTTTTCATTATTTTTTCCAAAAAGGCAAAAATTGACCCCGGACCCACTAGGTCGAAACTCGAGGTTCAGACCAAAACTCGATCACACATTCACCCACGAGTCCAAATATGTAATTAGTTCAGGAATACGACCCCAAAATGAGGTCTAGATTCTAATTATTCATAAAGCCCTAACCTACCCAAGTCCCCAATTTTATATACTTAAAGAACATGATTTAGGCCCAAAAATCTAATGATTGTTAATAAAAATTGAAGAAAACAAGTCTAAGAAAACATACCTATAGTTTATGGTGCAATCCCCTTTAAAAATCGCCCAAGTTTGACTTTAAGTGAAAAAGTTATGAAGTTTTGAAGAAAATCTGTTTTGTTACTGTTTTAAAAAGATTGGACATGTACTCTATGCATTCACGTCCCTTTGGCCGCGTTCGTATAGGCTTAATCGCCCTAACCTACAGGTTCACGAGCCATTGGCCGCGTTCGCACAATGTTATGGCCAATCCATTCCCCAGCTCCGGCAGTGTGTTCGCATGGAGTTAGACGCATTCGCGTAGAGCAACATACCTAAGCTCCGCATTCGCGTCCCAATTAGTGCATTCGCATAGTGTATACCGGCCCCCTCCCTGTTTTTTCAGTGCGTTCGCGTGGGTTACCACGCGTTCGTATAGAGTAAAAGTCTGGACACCAGAAAATAGCAGATACACCAGATTTCTAAGTCCAAAAATACTTTGACGCCTATGCGAAACTTACCGAGCCTTCAGGGCTCCAAACCAAACATGTACACAACCTCAAAAGTACCCTACAGACTTACTCATGCGATTAAATCGCGAAAATAACATTTTAAACAATGAATTTAGCAGAATAATCTCAAAACTTTCAAATCTAACAAATACGGGTCCGAATTACATCAAATGAGCTACGTGTCTTATCAAATTTTACAGACACAACTCAAACATCATATTGAACCTGTACCGGACTCCGAAATAAAAATAAGGGGCCAATTCTATAAATTTCAAATATAATAAAATTATCAAAAATCTTATATTTTCAGTAAAATAATTTCTTTCTAAAATTCATTTCCGGGCTTGGGCCTCGGAATTCAAGTCCAGGCATACGTCCAAGTCCCATATTTTCCTACTGACCCGCCAGGACCGCCAAATCACAGGTTCGGATCCGTTTACCTAAAATATTGATGGAAGTCAACTTAAATTCAATTTTAAAGGCAAAATTAGCATTGTTTACAGATTTTCACATAACGGCTTTCTGGATACACGTGCGAACTGCGCACGCAAATTGAGGTGAGATAAAAAGGAAGTTTTTAGGCCTTGAAACACAAAATTTATTTCTAAAGTAAGTGATGATATTTAGGGTCATCACAACAACAAAACCGAATAATCTGAAATAAAGTGATAAACTAATAAATGATGTAATCCGAATACAATTCCAGAAACTGGTGTCACGAATACATGAGCGTCTAGAATACTACAGATAATGGTCTGAATAAAATATAACAATTTGAAGAACACAAAAAATCTAAAATAATATAGAAGGGGACTTCAGGGCTCCAGACGTCGTGCAACTATAGCTCAGGTCTCCACAGATAACTGGATCAAAGCAATCTCACTCAGCGTTACTAGGACCAACTCCGGTATATATCTGCACAAGAATGCAGAGTATAGTATAAGTATTTTTGACTCCATGTACTCTGTAAGTGTTGAGCCTAACCTCAACTGAGTAGTAACAAGGCTAAGGCAGATCAGTTATAATAATCTATACGCAATAATAGTAATAACAACAATAATAATAATAGGAGGAAAAAAATAAAAAATGAAAGTAAAGTAGTAAGCTCGTGAAAATGAACTCGAAATCCAACTAGCAGGGAGTCCAAAATAACAAGTCTCATAAACTCATCTCAAAATACGGAGGCAAATCTAGCAATCAAAAATAAATACCACATATACAATCTGTTACGGTGTTGAAATCGATCCCACTATATCATCATCAATATCATGATCCGTCCTTATTCCTCTATTTTAATTGATTACCTTTCAGTTTTCGTTGCGGCGTGCAACCCGCTCCCCAAACAATGTTAATCAATATAAACAATTCAACAACCAAAACTTACAAGAACTTATACATCAACAAGATAAATGTGCGAGACAATGGAGAATCAAATAATAATCAAAGAATCCCTTACAACTCGAATGTCTCAACTTTGCCAACTCATATGTATCTAACAATTAAACAACTCATACAAGTGAAATCACGCTATAGAAGGCAATAAATATTACAAATATATATGGCAAGTAAGACATGACAATTTAGATATAGAAGTAAAGCAAGCAGAGACAAGTAGCAAATAAGTTATAAGCATGGAGTTCATGGAAGAGATGGATAATTTAATACAAAAATAACTAAATGACAAGTACCAGTTATGGCGTAAAAGTCAATAAAGCATGTAGCAATTAAAGCATGAAACAAGATATATCATGAAATAGCGAAAATATAGAAGCAAGTATCATGACGAGGTATGTACACTCGTCACCTTGTATATATGTCATTTTTCACATATTCACATAACACGTAGTTCAAGGTTCTCTAACCCTCAAACCTTAAACCCAACACTTACCTCACTTCGCAACTCAAACAATCAATCAACCACGGCTTTGCATTTTGAACAAGCCTCCAAACTAATCAAATTTAGTAAATTATCTATTCAGTGATTCAAAATAAGTTTTAGAAATTACACATTAATGAAACAGGTTCAATTTTGATCATTTTTAAAAAAAAAAAGTCAACCCTGTACCTGCATGGTCAAAATCAGAGGTTCAGACCAAAATCTGATTACACATTCGCCCATGAGCCCGGTTATGTGATTTCTTTCGAAATATTTCCTTAATTTTAGGTCTAATCTCAATTTTATAAAAATTCTCAATTCTACCCAAGCCCCTAATTTTTTCCATGAAAATTCTAAATTTGATGTTGAAATCTCATGAAAAGTAATAGGTAATTGAAATAAAATGGATTAGAGTCATTTAACAATAAATTTAGGAAGAAAACTCTTTTGGAAAATCGCCTCTAGAATGTTTAGGGTAGAGAAATAATATAAAATGAGCTAAGTCCCGTTTTTCCTCTCTTTTGCCAAGTCGTAAATGTCGCAATTGCAATATCTTATTCACAATTGTGAACATTGCAAATGCGAGATAAGGGTCGCAAATGCAAGATAAGAGTCGCAAATGCGACAACAAAAATCGCAATTGCGTAAACATCACAATCGCAAATGAGGTCGGGAACTTCGCAGGTGTGAAGCAGATTCAAGTGGTCTTTAATAGTAAATACGACTAGTTCCTTTGCAAAAGCTAAAGTCCAAAGTTCGCAAATGCGAAATAATTCTCGCAGTGCGAGATTCACCCAGCCCAGCCCATGCTTGTAAATGCGAACGATTCTTCACAAAAGCGAGGCTCGCCAGACTTAGCAAATGCAATATCTGCAATAGAACACCAGCAACAGAAGATCACCAGCTATCACCAAACTCATCTGAAACACGTAAGAAACTCACCCCCAACCCCTCGAGCTTCAAACCAAAGATATATACAAATGTAATAACATCATACGAATTTGCCCGCGCAATCAAATCACCAAATAACATCTAAATCTATAAATCAACCCTCCAAACAAATGAAATTTCAAAGTAAATTCAAGAATAACTAGAATCACTTCTAAAGGTCTGAATCGTGTCAAATCAAATATGAATTGCACCAAATTTTGCAGACAAGTTTTAAATAACGATACAGACATATCCCAAGTTTCAACATCAAAATTCGATCCCGTTAGCTATGGAGTCAACGTACGGTCAAACTTAGAAAATTTTTAATTTTCAAAATACTAGTTTTCGGCAAAATGCGTCAAACCAATTTAGAGACTTTCAATTTTAATTTCGGGGGTACGCCCAAGTCCAAAATCACGATATAAAACTATCAGAATCATCCAAGCACCGATCCGAAGTCGTTTTCACAAAATATTGATCGTAGTCACCTCAAATTGTTTTTAAAGTCAAAATTTATGCTTCCTTTTTAAATTTTCACATAAAAACTTTTCAAAAGACGACACAGTTCACGTATGCAAATCAAAAATATCAAACAAAACTAATGGAGAGTTGAAAATACAAAATTAAGAACTAATACTCAAAATGACCTATGGGTCATCTTAGAAAATTCTCTAATATTTAGTGCAACATACCAATTTGTTCACACTCACCATGGGAAATAGTCAAATAGGGAGAGATACAATTAACTATAGTGAGTAGCTGGGATGATGTAGATGTTTGTCGCGTTTCCAACGTGTAATTTTCTTACTTTTATACCCATTTTTGCTCGGATATGAAGAATAAAAGATACTACTATAGTATCTAACTACCAAAACAAAAAGTGCATTTATAAAAAAGGACCGCTACTTTGTCACCGTATAGGATTTATGATCATCACATTCTCCAGCTTAAATTTGAATCTTCAATTATTTACACTATATCAGAAACAATGACAGTTAGTTAATTCGTGATTCGGGTTTAATCTTATACATAATTTTCGGGTAGGAAAATTATGTCCGTTATATTTTTCATGATTTATTGATGAAAATTGTGTTTTTGTTATAAACTAAAGTAAAAGACAAGAACAATAGAGCAAGAACAATAGCAATAGAGAGAAGAGTAGAGAGAGTTCTTCTTATTGTGTTGAGAGGGGTGAATTACAATGGTAGAGAGCACCTCTATTTATAGGGAGGAGGAAGATCTTGCTACCAATAATAGGACTCTAAAATCTCTCTAATTAAATACATTAAAGACATTCACCTTAAATAGAAGTGTAATAATCTTCTATTTCATAACACTCCCCCTTGAATGTCTATTCAATGATGTGCCTCATAAAACCTTAAAACCAAAACCCATTGGGAAAAATTAAAGAAAGGAAAAAGAGTACACATGTTTGAATATGCGCCTATTGGTTGCCTCGTTAAAAACCTTGCAAGGAAAACCCAGTGGGAAAAAACCTTGTAAGGGAAAAAGAGTGCAACGCGCATTGACTCCCCCTAATGACTACATCAATTTATATCCTTGAGCATTTGCATTCCAATCTTGTGCATCATCTTCAAAACGATCTTTGGTAGAGATTTGACAAATCAACCATATTGACTTGAATAAATATTCCGTACCTTGAAATCATCATTCTTGATAGGTATGAACATCTTCATATGATGTCGTGGAATAGCTCTTCAATATCTCCATAGATGCATTCTCAATGCCATCATGCTTATAGTAATAGCAAGATACATATGGACACAAATTGTACTTAGGATGTGGTACTTCAGGACCAAGGATTGCATATGCTTCAAGCAACTTAAATCTTTCAAGTTAAGTCATATAAGTCGCATAATAGACTTTAGCTGCATATCAATCTTTCATTAGTGATACTAAACAAATAAGATATCGAAAACTGACTATACATACCTTTGACTTTTATCTTTCAAGCATTTGAACTATAGGTTCAAAACTACATGTCTTTCATGTGGAATCAATTCTTCTTGAATTGTATCTCTTCCATTTAGTTACTTTCTTTTGAGTCAGCAAATGCGTATAGCATGCTTTGCAATATGTTGCAATTGAATTATCCCTTTTATGAACTTCAGGTTCATATCATGATATTCGGGGATATACATATACAAATGATAATTCATCCCATGTAACCTTTTCTCAAGTGTTTATCATGTCTCCCCCTCATGTTAGTAAAGCTAACATGTTTCCTCCACTTTGGAAAATCATCTTTGTGCATTATGTCAATATACACAGCACCTTAATAATAAGATGAAATTATTTGGTTCCTGACCCTGAACCACTTGTGAGGGGAGAATATACTCTCGTATACAACTTTTATCAAACTGATATATATATAACTTAGTTCTCATAAGAAACTAGCTATTAAGTGGCAGCACTCAATAATTATCTTGCTAAACAAACTTTAATATAAACCAACTTATCAAGATGAACTGTCTTGAGTAGAGAATCTGGAAACTATGCTCGAAGTTAGATTACTGAGCGATTTACCTCGCAAGCACTGCTAGGCTGCGGGTTAATAACAATGGCGCATGTAACCATATCATAGATGCATCATATGTGGTATACATGGCAGGTGAATGGGCCCATACTCACCTTTCATATTTCCAGAATTTATGGGCTTCAACCCGAACTCTTTAGTTGGTCAGTTCATTAATGAGAACAAGTGATACAAGAGTATTCGTAAAGAACTTTCTAGTTCTTTAATATTCACCTATGTGAATTTGCACATCATACATGAGATGGCTAACATGAATGCCAACTGAATAAATTATCAATATTGGTAAACTTCAAATTTACACCATGACATGTGCACTTATCAATAAACTTCGGGTTTATTATGACATGGGTTTTATACCAATAGATATCCACTTTATTGTGGCATTCTTTCGTTTGTGTAGTACAAACTGGAGAACAAAGCGGGTAGCTTTTCATATACAAATTACCCCGCTACAAGTTGTAGTAATAGGAGAATCAAAGCCTTCCTTTATTTATAGTCTCAATATAATCAATCGCTTTTGCGTGTACTTTGGAAACTGAATAAGTTTCTTTGAGACTTACTACAGCACAATACTCAATTGTGTTTCTCCAACATAGTAATAATTGGCTCTTCGAGAGCTCTCAATTAATTTTGTACTTCCACAGACTGAGGTTCGAGATCCTCACATTCTTGCATTCCGTATTTTCAAGAGTCTCAGGCTCAATAGATTCTTCGTGAATCTCGGAATTAATCAAATCATGAGCGTCCTCATGTGATTCTTTCATAGTGTCATTTAGATCGTTCTTTTTCCTCTTTCTAGGATTTCGATCTTTGGAACCTAATGGTCTTCCACGCTTCTGGCGTGCATTTGACTCATTGGATATGACACTAGATATTTGTCTAATAGGGACTTCAATACGGATCGGAACATTTTCCGCGTGAATGTGGGATTTCGTTATCCTCTTCAAGTCCGTAAATGCGTCAGGCATTTGATTTGCTATTCTTTGCAAATGGATAATCTTTTGTACCTCTTTCTTTCAAATAGAGGTATGTGGATCAAGATGAGATAATGATGCATTTTTCCACAAAATTTCCCGTTTGGTTTCACCAACTTCTCCCCCTAATTTTGGGAAAAGTGTCTCATCAAATTGACAGTCTGCAAATAGTGCAGTGAACAAATCTCCTGTCAATGTTTCGAGGTAGCGAATAATGGAGGACGCGTCAAACTCAACATATATTCCTAACCTCCTTTGCAAACCCATTTTGGTGCGGGATGGCGGTGCTACAGGCACATATACTGCGCATCCAAAGCTTCTTAAATGGGATATATTGGGTTCATGACCCAAAACCAATTACAACGGAGAATACTTGTGGTAATTCGTCGGCCTGAGACGAATTAGCATTGCTGCATGCAATATGGCATGACCCCACACTGAAGTGGGCAACCTCGTTCTCATCAGTAATGGCCTTGCAATCAACTGCAAGCGCTTAATTAACGATTCTGCAAGACCGTTCTGAGTGTGAACATGGGCTACAGAATGTTCAACTTTTATCCCGATTGATAAGCAATAATCATTAAATGCTTGGGATGTAAACTCAGCAGCATTATCCAGTCTAATGGACTTGATTGGATTATCTGGAAAGTGTGCTCGTAGCCGAATGATTTGTGCCATTAACTTCGCAAACGCCAGGTTGCGAGATGACAACAGGCACACATGAGACCATCTACAGGATGCGTCTATCAAGACCATGAAATACCTAAACGACCCACTAGGTGGGTGAATAGGTCCACAAATGTCCCCTTGTATACGTTCCAGAAACTGGGGTGACTCAGTCCCAACCTTTGTTGGGGATGGTCTGATAATCAGCTTGCCTTGATAACACGAAGTGCAAGGATATTCATTACTTGAGAGAATTTTGAAATTCTTTAACGGATGCCCATATGAGCTTTCTATAATCCGTCTCATCATGGTTGATCCTGGGTGACCCAGTCGATCATGCCAAAGTACAAATGTATTGGACTCAGTATTCTTTAGATTTACTGTTGAATGTGCCTCAATTGCACTAATTCTTGTCCAATACAGGCCACAAGATAAAGACGGGAATTTCTCAATAACCCTCTTTTGGCCGGAGACATTCTTTGAAGTGAGGACGAGATATTCAAGATTATCTTCATCCATTGTCTCAATATTGTAGCCATTCCGGCGTACATCTTTAAAGCTCAACAAGTTTCTCATAGACTTGGAGGAGAACATTGCATTCTCTATGATTAACATCGTGCCCTTGGGCAGAGTTACTATAGCTCTTCCGGAGCCTTCAATCAATTTACTACTTCCAGAGATTGTAGTAATGTTTGCCTTACACATATTCAGTTGAGAGAAATACTTCCTTTCTTTGAGTATTGTATGTGTAGTACATGAATCAACTAGGCAAATACTTTTACAGTTGGATGTTGATCCAAGTTCGCTTTGTGAGATATCCATTTTGCTTTCCCATAGTTTGACATACAAAAAAAAATACATAAATATAAGTATAAACAACTTCAATTCTTTTGTTTCGCGTTTAAACAGCGTTTTGGGAAGCAGTTATTTAGGATATTCGAATATTGTATTCTAATATTCGAATATAATGCCTTGCGGAAAAAATAATACTTTAATGCGAAAAATATTAGATATTCGAATATTTAAGCACATATTCTAATATCTTGCCAGATATTCGAATATAGGAATTCTGATGTTCGAATATCTTGCCCAGATATTCGAATATCAGACTCTGATATTCGAATATCTGGCCTGGCGGAAAAAAGTTCGTTTTATTGCTAAATATTAGACGATCGACTAGTTTTTAGGTTAGTCGATTACCTCTACTGTACAATAAAAATATTTGAGCATATTGAAACATTCTAAAGGGCTAATACTAACATCATATCATGAATTAACTAATACGAGCTAATGCTAATGACTATTAATTTATTCATTGACTAATACAAGTAGAATCAAACAGCTCCATCTTCTTTCATCATGGTTCCATCACCGATTAGGTGGTCTATCTTTCCCTCGGGTTGCTCAAAGAAGTCTGCCACATCCAGGTGGGTGATATCCTCATTGTCGTCATAGACAAAATTTGTTTCAGGGCCTTTTCTCTTTCGAGATGCTTGATAAAGGTCAACCAAGTGTCTTGGTATACGGCAAGTCCGAGACCAGTGCCCATTTCCACCGCAACGATAACATATAGTTTCTGAACTATTTGCCTTAGGATCTTCTGGACCCCGTTTCTGCTTTCGGTGGTTATCTCTCTTTGGGGGGTGACGGACTTCTTTGGAATTTCTTCCTTGTCCACGTCCTTGGCTTTGACCCCGTTTATGACCGTGATCATGGTCCCTTTTATGTTTGGCATAATGTGAGTGCACCATATCTGCTTCAAGCAGTGGTGTAGACCCAGTTGGTCTATTTTCGTGATTTCTCATGAGCAGATCATTATTTTGCTCAGCCACTAGTAAGAGAGAAATCAGTTCAGAGTACTTCGTAAAGCCTTTCTCTCGGTACTGTTGCTGCAGTACCATATTGGAGGCATGAAACGTTGTAAACGTTTTCTCAAGCATATCGTAATCGGAGATGTTATCTCCACATAGCTTCAGTTTAGAAGTAATTCTGAACATAGCAGAATTATATTCATAAACGGACTTAAAGTCCTGTAGCCTCAGATGGGCCCAATTATATCGTGCTTGTGGCAGAGTGACCAACTTCAGGTTGTCATATCTCTCCTTTAAGCTGTTCCACAAAACGAGTGGATCCTTGACGGTGAGATATTCAATCTTCAAACCTTCGTCAAGGTGGTGGCGCAAGAAAATCAAGGCCTTCGCACAATCTTGGGTGGATGCTTTTTCTTTATCTTTGAGGGTGTCTCCGAGACCCATAGCATCTAGGTGGATTTCAGCATCCAACACCCATGTCATATAGTTCTTGCCCGAAATTTCAAGGGCAACGAACTTTCTTTTCATAATGTCAGACATACTCGAAAATTAAATTAGGAAGAGGGAAAATACCTTGGATTTTCGAGAATGGTACTTGAGACGGTAGAGTCTCGTACTGATAACGTGTTATAAACTAAAGCAAAAGACAAGAACAATAGAACAAGAACAATAGCAATAGAGAGAAGAGTAGAGAGAGTTCTTCTTATTGTGTTGAGAGGGGTGAATTACAATGGTAGAGAGCACCTCTATTTATAGGGAGGAGGAAGATCTTGCTACCAATAATAGGACTCTAAAATCTCTCTAATTAAATACATTAAAGACATTCACCTTAAATAGAAGTGTAATAATCTTCTATTTCATAACAGTTTTGATAATATCTCATTTCCTAACTAAAGTTAAGATTCTTTAAAAGCTTCTACAGTCAAATTCTCTCACGAAAGAAAGAAAACTACATATATAGCTTCACTTTTTCTAGTTTTCTTTAACATGTTTGCTTAACCAAAAAATAGAATTTTAGTCAAAGTTAGAATTTTAGAAGAATTCGGGTTACAGATAATTAAAAGAATGTATAGAATAAATTAAATTATGTAGCAGAAGAATATTTTAAGAATAAAGCGAGTAAACAAAGATATGTTTCAATGATTTTTTTCCTGTCCTCAATTATTCAGATGTTCTATGCGTTTTGCCCAAATCATAATATGGCTATTATGAGTAATTAAAGATATTGAATGCTACGTTACATAATCATTACATTTAATAGAAATTCCCTAATATATTTCGTATTTAATGTCTGTTATATGATGTATCTGCGCTCCTTTTACTGTCAGATTCATTCTTTTGGGCTCTTGAATATAAACGACTTCAACAGGTACTTGTTTGAATATCTACCCGTGCCTTCTCTTCTGTTATTAGCTCGTGCTTGTTGTAATTCGTTCCTGTTGCTGTTCGTGCCTCTTAACCAGCTGTCATCCTTTGACCATTCAATCAGTCTATGTGCCGTGACACGTTTTCTTAGATATAATTTTTTCCCCAATACAGATAGTCCCCCTACTTTCCGTTTATTCATTCGTTGAATATTTGAGAGTGAATTTCTTTAAAAGAAAACTTTTGTCACCATAAATGTTATGACAAAATTGACGCTTGAATTGTCTCTTCCATTTAATGCTCTGTATACGTTTCGTTTTCTCATTTGTCTTGTTGCTTTGCAGCCCTTTTCAAGGCTTTTCCTACCGCTCCACTATTCTTGAAGTGTCAGTTATCATTATTATGGTTCTTCTATTATCGTGCTTTTTTTTTTGCCGGTTGTTCCCCAATATAAATATAACTTCTTTCTTTGTCTTCTATCACATAAAACTTATTGAACACTCATATTCTTTAAATCTCTATTTACTTCTTCTTCACTTTGATCTTAATCTTCTTCACCATGACTTCACCAAACCCTAACCCTAGGAAGACCCCCATTTTAGATAGTTTCCCCAATGCTCCTATTAGGCATAGAAGAGGGGGGTAGACTCCGTAGCTTGGGGTCTACTCGTGGTGGTAGCACATCCGCTCCGTCTCCTAGTACCCACTGAACCCTTACATGAATCTCTAGTGGATGATATAGTCCCTACTGAACTATCTTTTCATCATGATAGGGAATCTTTAAGGAACCAAGTAAAATACTTTAGATAGTGCCGATATTTTCCCTACTCAAATTACAGAAATCTTGGCTCCTATAGTTCGAAAGGACTTTCACTGGAGTAACAATTTTCCAATTATCATTCCTAATCCAAATAAGAGGATCACTTCCTACATTATTGGATTTTCTTTTGTCTACACATATCCTTTTAATCTAGGATTTAAACCAGCCATTGACCCGGTTATTCTAGATTTTTGTCATTTTTTTAATGTTTGTCTAGGTCAAATCAGTTCAATTATTTGGAGGGCCATTGCCTGCTTGAGACACCTTGCTAACATGGCGTATGTTGGATTTACTTTTCCCTACTTAATTCACCTCTGCTCCCTTAGGCTTTTCTGCAATGGCGTTTTTACCTTAGCAGCCAGGAGCAAGAGGATTTTAGTAAGCCCCGAGGATGACAAAGACTGCGGCTGGTATGCTCGGTTTGTTGCTGCTCCACGGCTGATTTAGTGGGTGAAGTGAACGTTCCTTTTCCTGAAAAGTGAAACTTTGCATGTAAATATTATATCTTTCTCGTGCCTTTTTCTAATGTCGCTTCTTTTCTTTTTTCAACAACCATGGGTGTTGTGGAGACCATACCCAACATCCTTGGTTGGGTAGAAAATTTATCAAGGACTGCCCCAATGGAGGGTAGGTCATGGAAAAACCTTTCCAATCGTTACGGTTGGAAAGTGAAAACTCATGGTAAGAGTTTTTATTTTCTTTTTCTTGTTCGTACATAAATATTTTCTTTTGTCGTTCTGACTTTCATCCTTCTTTTATATCAGAATTTGCTATTCATGGGGTTACTGCTGGAGAAATCATGGCTTCTCGTGACTCTCTGGGTACTCGTACCTCTTTGTCCAAAGAAATAGTCTTGGGTTCTTCTTCCAAAAGAAAAGCTACTGAAGAATAAGACGATGAGGAAGAATGTGAAGGCTCCCTGGTAACGAGACCACGAGCTACGAGACGTATCGTCTCCGATGACGAGGATGAAGTCTTTCCTCATCTGTCTATTACCGAGCCGATTATTACTCCAGTTGTTATTCCTGATGATATCTCTTCTATCGATACTCGTGAATCTATTGACCAACTTTTTGATAGTGGTTTTGGTAATAGAAATTTAGGACCTATTCTAGAGGAACTTCACTTATCTTCTTTTTCATCTCCCGTACCTATGATTGCTTCTTACCTGCATCAATCGTTTCTTCTGTTCCTTCCTCCACTGTCTTTACTCCTTCCACCGCTTCTCCTTTGACAATTCCCCCACCTATAATTCACCATACGGAAGTGGGTTCTTCAAGTAGAAGTACTAATATGAGGAGCTTAACCATTGAAGTTCCTTCCAACAACAGCCTCTTAAGAAAATCCGGCCAAGCTGATATTTGGCTCGAGCCTTTAATTGACCCAATCGAGAAAGCAAATCTTGAAAGACATAGCAACTTGACCCTTATGAACGACATAGTGCATGCCACTTTGAAGGTATTTTCTTTTCTTCTCCACTTTGTAAAGATTTCTGACTCTGGGATTCTTACTTCCACCTTTCTTTTTTTAGGCCAATCTTATTGACACTGAGCTCATGAATAGAATCTCCCTCTTGGAGAAGGTAGCACGTGACTTGGAGAAGCCTGCTCATGATGCAGAAGGGCTGCTCGTGATTCTCAGTTGGAGGCAAACAACTAGAAGGAACAGTTTAACAGTGCTCAAATTGAGGTGGAGGATTTACAAGAAAGTAGAAGTACCTTAGAACAACAAGGACGAGTGTTAACTTCGGAGGTGGCAGTTGCTAAGGTTTCCTAGAACCAAGCTGATAAGGAAAATGAACCCTTGAATCCTCCTTTTCAGAACAGCTATCTAAGGATAGCGAGGAGAATAGGGCATTAAAGACACTGTTGGCTCACAAGAAGTTTATGCTGAAGAACTTGTGCAAAACTTAACTCAAGCACAAGATGACCTTCGAGCTTTTATTGATAAGGTATATGCTTTAGATAGCTTTCATGCTTCCCTTCAAGCTTCTTGTAATTCTGCCTTGGCCAAAAATAAAGAGATTAAGAGTGAGGTTGCTGCTTGGGAAAAGGATTATGAGATACTTAAACAAAAATTTGATGTTGAGGTAAGTTGGGCTTTTCTGAATTCCCCGTCGTGATACCCTGCATGAAGTTGGGCAAGAAAGTTTTGACCTAGAAGCTAAATTAGCTAAGGTCAATGAAACCATAGAACAAGCTCAACAACCGCAAGAATTCCCTTCTCTCGTGATTGAAGCTTCCGTGGTCGAAGCTCATATGAGTATCACATCTTCTTCAAGTCCAATCAAACCCATTGCTGCAAGCCCAATTGAAACCACCTCTGATGAATCCCTTACTCGAGTTGAGCCTATTGTTATGAATCAAGATCAACGTGCAACCGCTGATGCTCCTTCTTCAGTTCCCACATCTCTTTAGTAAAAAATTTATCTTTGAATTCCTTATTTATGTTGGTTTTTGGAACTAGAGCCCCCAAGTCAATTATGGGGCAACATGTATAAAAAATTTTACAGTTTTGTGATCAAGTTCGTACTTAATTTTAAGAAGTTTTTGATGTTAGACTTCTGCTTATTTTATTCTTGCCTTTTTACTTTTAAGGACTTATAGAATAACTTGCATTTTTTCCCTTTAAAAATGCTTCTGTTAATCTCATGACTGAATAGTTTTAAACATGAGTTTTTATAAAAGAGGGCCCTTTTATATTTTGACACTTAATGAAGAAGACGTCTCAACATCATAATGGTGTTAACATATGATAAAAGAAATAGGAACACACATGTTTCTTGAAATAACATTGACAAGTTTTTATTTTAAACCTTGACAAGTTTTGAATAACATCTTACATGTATTTGAATTACATCTGTAACTTTCTCGTAACTGTATTTCCTTGTAACATATTTTTAAGAAAAAATAATAAACACGGCGTTTTTCTTTATAACCCGCTTTAGAACAATACATGCAAGGTTTTTCTTTATAACCTGCTTTAGTACATAGCTTTTACCCTAACTATAGTAAGGTTTTCTTTAGCCTTGGCTCATGACTTCATGTGACTTTAATTACTCTGCACTTGACTTTTTCAGGCTTGATTTTTCTTCAATTTTCTTGATTTTTCTTCAATCTTCTCTGCCTTATTTATATATACTTGTGTATATTATGTAATCCCATAACTGTTTGAGTGTTGATGTATGAAGCCTCGAGCACTTGATAATTTCTCTCATTTGGTCCTTTTCCTAAAAAGAAAACACATACGGGACTCGGAGGTACGATTATAGATGAAGACTACTTAACGCATTTAGAATTCTATCAGAATAATTGTAATCCTAGGCTAGGAAGTTTAAGTTATTCCATGTGCCTTATAGGTCGTGACTCATCATTTAGTATGGGCTTGCTTTTTGCCTATCATCTAAAATCATTAGTAAAATTTTAATAATTCAAAAAATTAAATGCAAAATGGTGATACCTGACCGTGGGTATTCCTTGGAAGTAATATCTCTTCAAATGAACAACATTCCAATGTGAAGGCAACACTTTGCTATCCATTGTCTCCAATTCATATGCTCTCTTGCCTGCAAAATCACGAACTCTATAGGGTCCTTCCCAAGTTGGACTCAGTTTACCAGTGTTGGCTGCCTTTGTGGATTGAAAAACCTTTTTAAGCACGAAGTCTCCAATTTTGAAGAATCTGATGTGTGCTTTCCTATTCTAATATCGTTCTATCATTTGTTTTGTGTTGCCATTCTTATTAGTGTAGCTTCTCTCATGCCTTCTAGTAGATCCAAATTGACCCGCATCTCTTTGTCATTAGATTCTTGTGTTGCTTGCGTGAATCGTGTGCTTTGTTCTCCTATCTCAACTGGAATCAAAGCCTCAGCTCCGTAAACCAATGAAAAGGGTATTTCTCTTGTGCTCATTTTTGTTATTGTGCGATATGCCCATAAAACTCCGGGTAACACTTCAGGTCATTTACCTTTTGACTCCTCTAATCGCTTCTTTAAATTGTTGATAATAACCTTGTTTGTTGATTCTGCTTGCCCATTACCCACCGAATTGTAAGGTGTAGATGTAATCCTTTTAATTTGCTAACTCTCAAAAAACTCTATGATTTGAGCATTAATAAATTGAGGGCCATTGTCGCATGCGATTTTCTTCAGTACACCAAATCGACATATGATATTCCGTCAAACAAAGTCTTTGACTTCTTTTTCTAGTGCCTATTTAAATGCTCCTACTTCCACCCATTTAGCGAAATAATCAGTAAGTACAAACAAATACTTTATATGTCCTTTCACTTGAGGTAATGGTCCTATTATATCCATTCTCCATTTCATAAATGGCCATGGTGCAATGATTGGATGTAATAACTCTACGGGTTAGTCCATATTGTTACCGTACCTTTGCCATTTATCACATTTAGCCATGAAGCTTTCTGCTTCTTCTTCCATTTTAGGTCAATAATATCCTGCTTTAATCAAGGTTCTTACCAATGACCTTCCTCCTGCGTGATTACCACAATGTCCCTCATGTATCTCTCTCATTACATACTCTGTTTGCGAAGGACCAAGGCATATTGCTAAGGGACCACCAAACATTTTTCGATATAAATTACCTTGTTTTAAACAGTATCGAGCAGCCTTTTTTTCCAGTGCATGGGCTTTTTTCTTATCATCGGTCACTGTATCATACTACAAAAAAGCAACAATTTCGTTTCTCCAATCCAAAAAATTATTAGAATTTACCTCATTTTTATCAGGGTCAAGAACTGAATGAAATAAATGTATAACTAAGTCGTTTGTATCGTTTGTCACGTCAGCTGCTGACGCGAGGTTAGATAAAGAATCCGCTTCAACATTCTCATCCCTTGGTATTTGTGTAATTTTCCAAGTTTGAAATTGCTTTATCAATTCTCGTACCTTTTCTAGGTATTGCTACATCTTTGTTTCCCTGGCTGTATAAGTCCCCAGTATTTGATTAACCACGAGTTGTGAATCACTCTTGATTATAATATAATTTATGCCAAGTTTTTGTGCCAGTTCTAGGCCTGCAATAACAGCTTCATACTCTGCTTCATTGTTATTCATGGAATTCCATTTAATGGCTTGTCGAATGGTTTCACCCGTAGGTGGTGCCAAGACAATCCCTAAACCTGTACCTTTTATATTAGATGAATCGACAACGAATAAAGTCCAAGTTCCTGGGTTAGCTCTGTTTAACACTTGCAACTCCTTTTCTGCTTCGAATTGCATATTTTTACTAAAACCAACCATGAAATCAGCTAATACTTGTGATTTTATAGCAGTCCTACGTTGATAGGTGATTTCGTATTCACTTAACTCTATATACCACTTAGCCAATCTTCCTGGTAAATCATGTTTATGCAATCTATTTCGTAAAGGTTAGCCAGTTATTACAGCAATAGAATGATACTGAAAATACGGTCTCAATTTTCTAGATTCCATGACTAATGCAAGTGCAAGTTTTTCTAACTGAGGACACCGTGTTTCCTCATCTAATAAATATTTGCTACATAATAAGTAGTGGATTATTTACCTTGCTTCTCCTGAACCAAAACATCACTTACCGCTACTTCTGAAACGGCAAGGTAAATAAGTAGTCTTTCCCCTGCTTTTGGTTTTGTCAAGAAGGGTGGATTTGACAAGTACTTTTTCAAGTTTCTGAGCGATTGTTGACGTTCTTCGTTCCATTCAAAATGATCTTGCTTTTTGAGGGCTGAGAAAAATTTAAAGCACTTTTCTGATGATTTGGAGATGAATCTCCCCAAAGCTGCAATCCTTCATATTAACCTTTGAACTTCTTTCTTATTTGAAAGTATATCAGGTATTTCCTCGATGGCTTTAATCTGTGTAGGATTTACCTCATTTCACGGTTAGAAACAAGAAAACCCAAAAATTTACCCGATGCAACACCAAATGCACATTTCTCGGGGTTTAATTTCATATTATAATTGTGCAAAATTAAAAATTTATCAAATAAATGAGATATGTGATCCTTCGAATACTGAGTTTAACAAGCATATCATCTATATATACTTCCATAATTTTCCCTAAATGTTCTTGAAATATTTTGGTAACTAACCTTTGATACGTTGCACCTGCATTCTTTAGACCAAAGGGTATTACCTTATAAAAATAAGTCCCCCTGCCTGTTATGAACGAAGTTTTTTCCTCATCTTCTGGATCCATTGTAATCTGATTATAACTTGAATGTGCATCTAAAAAGCTTAATAGCTCATGACCTACTTTCGCATCAATCAATTGATCTATGTGTGGAAGTGGAAAAGAGTCTTTAGGGCAAGCTTTGTTAAGATCACCATAATCTACACAAACTCTCCACTTACCGTTCTTCTTTGGAACCACAACTATATTAGTTAACCAGTCAGGATACTTTACCTCACGAATAGAACCAATTTTCAGCAATTTTTGGACTTCATCTTGAATTACCTGATTCTTGAAAGTTCCTTGCTTTCTTTTCTTTTGTTTTACCGGAGGGAATGAGGGATCTTCATTCAGTTTATGAGTCATCACCTCCGGTGGAATCCCTGTCATGTCAGAATGGGACCAAGCAAAGCAATCCACGTTAGTTTTTAAAAATTCAACTAACTTACCTCTCGTTCCTTGGCTGAGATTAGCTCCGACGTAGACTTTCCTATTGAGCCATTGAGCAAATAACACGACAGGCTCTAATTCTTCAATGGTGGTTTTGATATTTTCAATTTCCTCTGGTTCTTGAATAGTATCGGGTCTTGAATCTAGATTTGTTCGCCTTTGCTCAGTTGAGGTTTGCGTTGTGGTGACCTCAACTGCCTTCTGTGGTTGCTATTTACCTTCATCTCTCGTGCTTGTATCTGCAACGGAGTTGATTGCCCTGGATGCATGCTGATCTCCACGAATTTGACAGATTCCCAATGGTGATGGAAATTTAACAACTTGATGCGAAGTTGAAAGTACTGTATCCATTTTGTGGATCCATGGTCTCCCAAGAATTATGTTGTAAGCCATCTCCATATTTACTACCTGAAACTTTGTTCTTTGATGACTCATTCGGCGAATGTGGTGAGTGTTACCTCCCCTTTAGAGACTACACTGGAATTATCGAATCCATATAAAGTGTGGGCTTTTGGTATTACTTTGTCGTTGGCTTGCCTTTCATGTAATACTCTCAGCAAAATAATATTTACCAAGCTACCTAGATCAATCAAAACTTGTTTTACATTAGTATCACATACAATTAAAGATATTACCAGTGTGTCATTGTGGGGTGTTAACACTCCATCTACATCTGCATCATTGAATGTAATGTTGTCTTCTTCTAAGGTGTGTCGCACCCGTTTCCCTTGAGTGATTGTTATTTTTGAAATCTTGTTAGCAGCCGTGTATGATATACCATTAATATCTTCACCTCCACTTATAACATTGACAGTCCTTTTGGGGGACAATGATTTTGGAGGTTCCTACATATTTTTATGTAAGCTTGCTTGTCTTTCTCGCTGAATAGCTATGTGAGATACCTTTGATTCAACAGATGATCAACTTCACTTTGTAAAAATCTGCAATCAACTGTTTTATGCCTGTGGTAATTATGAAAATCATACCAATGGTCAAGGTTGTGTCTGTTTGGATTTGAGCTCATTTCTTTTGGCTATTGAACCTTATCTCCCATGCCTCTCGAACAGCCACGAGCTCGGAGGTGCTGACATTGAAGTTATAACCACCAAATCTTGCTTTTAAATTTGAATCATCATCCCGTGGCTCATGAATGTTTCGATCGTTCCTAAATCTCGAGCCTGATTCTCTATTCCTTGATCTGTGATCGTACCTCTGATTGTCTATCTTTGATTGTGAGTCTCTTCCCGCAAGATCCATGTAAGGCTCGTATCTATTTTTTTGGGACATTTTTGCAGTCTCCATACGTCTCGAACTTAAATTTTCTTCTTTTTGAAATCGTGGAACATTATATTCCTCAATGCTTAGCTTCATGCTATATCTGTTATAAACGTCATTCCAAGTTGTAGCACGGAATTCTCGAAGGTTTTCTTTGAGCCTCCTCATGGCTTCTGAACTTTTTTCATTCAAATTATTTTCAAAGGCTATAGCCGCCCAGTTGTCAGGTACACGCGGAAATGTCATTCTTTCATGCTGAAATCTATCTACCAATTCTGTGAGTAACTCTGAGTCTCCTTGTTTTGTTTTAAAAATATCTTCCATTCTTTTTTCCACCTTCTGAGCTTTCGAGTGTGCTTTGATGAATGGATCTGCAAGCTCGGCAAAAGAATTTATAGAATTTTTAGGTAGAAGATAGTATCATATGAGCGCTCCTTTACTGAGTGTTTCGCCAAATTTCTTAACTAATACAGATTCAATTTCCTGCTTAGTTAAGTCATCTCCTTTCACTCCCATCGTAAATTTAGTCATGTGGTCTTGCGGGTCTGATGTTCCATCATATTTTGGAATACCGGATATTTTAAACTTTTTTGGAATTGGAAGAGGAGCAACATGTGGCTTCTAGGGTTGTGGTGAATATCGATCCATATTTACTCCTTTGACCACGGATGGCACCCCAGGTATTTGCTCTACGTGCTCACTTTTCTCCTTGAGTTGTTTCTGCAAGGTTAGTACAAAGTTTTGTAAATTAGAATTTACCACATTACCTGGTTCCCTATTTTGCGATTCACTAGGAGTCTCTCCGCTACCAGAGTTGACAAGTCCAAACCGAGATTTTTCCAAAGTGTTGTTATTAGATGTTGGTGCAGGGGTTGCAACAGGTAACCGGTTGACAAGTGCTTCCACAGCTTTGTTGACTTGAGCAGCGATTAATTTCTGCAAGGCATCATAAACGGTTTTAGCATTAACAAGTTGAGCATGTTCATTCATTTGAGACCCGTCAGGGGTTCCCTCTCGAGATTGTCGGGGAGAGCCTTGCGGAGTTGGAATCGGAGTGTTAATATCTTGTGGATCTCCCTAATTTTGTTGGTTTTCTTGGTTTCCTCGAATATTAACATTGTTGTTCGACTTGATTGATCAGCAAGAAAAGTTAATCGAGAAGAAATAGATTATCAGATTCCCGGTTACGCAACCTATTTGTTTAACCAAAAAATGGAATTTTAGTCAAAGCTAGAATTTAGAAGAACTCGGGTTACTGATAATCAAAAGAATGTATAGAATGAATTAAATTATGTAACAGAAGAATATTTCAAGAATAAAGTGAGTAAACAAAGATATATTTCAATAATTTTTTTCCTGTCCTCAACTGTTCAGATGTTCCTCCTTTTATAGGTGTCCTAGAGATATGCGTTTTGCCCAAATCATAATATGGCTATTATGAGTAATTAAAGACATCGAATGCTACGTTGAAAAACCATTGCATTTAATACGAATTCCCTAACGCATTTCGTATTTAATGTCTGTTATATGTTGTATCTGTACTCTTTTTACTGTCAGATTCATTCTTTTGGGCTCTTGAATATAAACGACTTCAATAAGTATGGGCGCTGAATTTTTTGAATATCTACTCGTGCTTTCTTTTCTGTTGTTAGCTCGTACTTGTTATAATTCGTTCTTGTTGATGCTCGTGCTTCTTAATCAGATGTCAATATTCCTATTGAAAAAGCATATTTTGTCTACAACTGTCTCTGCAGCGAAAGAAACACTTCAGCTGTTGAAATTTGGGCAGTTAGCCAGTTACACGCTTTTCTTAAATTGGATTAAAACTTTCATAATTTATACATTAAAACAGCATATAATTAATTTGCAAGATACATACAATAATATATTTCCTTTTTTGGTAAAAAAACATGCTCGATATTCTGTATTGCCAAGTGAGGCGAACGGAGTTTAGTAAGTACGGGAACCACATGTGTATATGTTTGATTAGAGAAATATTGTTCACCTACCCAAGCTATAGTGTGAAAGAGATGAATATTAAGACCCTTTCAACTATAATTTCCATGTCTTTATGAGAGGTAGGTAAGTTTTTTCTTCTTGTTATTCTTTATACAAACACTGTATCTTTGATTCTTTCACACTGAGCCATCCATAATTAATTAAGGACCTAAGGTTAGACAAATTGGATTTTGTTTGTTGAATTAGGCCAAAACGGGTTGTTAGATTGTTCGTTCTAAAGTTAAATAATAATTAAACTTATAATGTAGTTTTAAGGATATGAAATTTCACCTAATATTAATTGATTATCGTAAAAATAAGTGGTGGAAATTGACAATAAAATAAAGCAAACTAGTGTTACAATGTAATTCAGCCATCGAGCTTGGATGCCCTCGAACTGGTTGGTGCAACAACAGTACAAAAAATCTAACAAGCTGATGAACAAGAATATGAGCTAAAGAAAAAGTATTATATTGCTTTGATACCTTAGAACAATGTGTTTTACAAGTGCTTAGAATCCCCTTTATATAGTAGAGAAATTCCTCTTAAGGCACAATTCTAAATATGGAAGGAAATCCCATGATTGGCTGAACAACAAGTCTTGACTTGATTCATGCCGAGATTCTCGCGACGATCCTTGGTCGATCCCGGATATCTCGATTTTCTGTTACTCGACTTAGCTTCGATCTCGATCTTGGTCGAACTCGAGTTTAATCGCTCCCAAGGTTTCGCTAACTTAACCCCGTGCCATAAATAAAAATCGAGGTCCAAACTTGATCTACCACGTTCCAGCTTTGGTCAGTCGAACAAAAAGGGGCATCCCGATTTGACCTTATACAATAGTCCCATCGTTTTTTTGGAGAGTAATGATAAGAAACGAATTGAGTCCGAGTTCCTTTGCTTGTTCTTCTCAAAGCACTAAATATTCCAATCTCTATTCTTCCTTGCTCACAAAAATAAAATGGCCAAAACATCTAAAACTGTTTCGCAAAAGGAAATTGCTTAGGCAGAGGCTGCCAAGCGCGCCAAGTGTCAGTCTCGGAGGGAGTCCCTTGAAAAAGCCCATGCTCGGGGCTTTGATCTTTCGACCGAGATCAATGGACCCCAAATAACTATTTGAACTAGAGTTTGAGTAGCTCTTAGGCTTAACAGTCGAGTGAGGATTCGCTGAACTCGAAGTAAAATTAGCCCTTAGGCTTTATAGATAGTCCCTAAGTTAGAGTTTGCTCGAACTCGGGTTAAGATAGCACTTTGGCTTTTATGATCGAGTGAGGTCTTGATCGAACTCGAAGTGAAGTTAGATCTTAGGCCTCGATCTCGAAGTAAAGTTAGCCCTTAGGCATTATTGTCGAGTGAGGATTTAATTTGCTCGAAATCAAAGTAAAGGTATCCCTTAGCCTTTATAGATAGTCCCCAAGTAAGAGTTTGCTCGAACTCAGGTTAAAATTAGTCCTTAGTCTTTATAGATAATCCCCGAGTGAGAGTTTGCTCGAACTCAATTTAAGATAGCCCTTGGGATTTTATGATCGAGTGAAGACTTACTCGAACTCAAAGTGAAGTCAGCCCATAGGCTTTATAGTCGATAGGCTTTATAGTCGAGTAAGGATTTGCTCGAACTCGAAGTAAAGTTAGCCCTCAAGCTATATAGATAGTCCCCGAGTGAGAGTTTGCTCGAAATCAGGTTAAGATAGCCCTTGGGCTTCTATGATCGAGCAAGGACTTGCTTGAACTCAAAGTGAAGTCACCCCTTACGCCTTTGTATTTTTTACGAATTTTGGATGTCTCCAATCCATATTTATGTGGCCGTAGCCTCGTTAGTTCGGAACCTGCCCTTTGGCTTATTTTTCATTTCACTTCGAGCTTGCCCGAAGTGTCAGTCCCTGAGGGGTGGCTGTGGCTTGTAAACTTGAGGGTCACCTTTAAGGTCTTATGGTCTCGAAATTTTAGTAGTTCGATTCCATTTGTTTTTCGGACACAGTCCTCAAGCATTGGGTTAATTGTTCGAACTTCCGTCATGATCGGCCCATAAGCCTGTTTACACAATAGATCAAGAGTATGAAGTAGGAAATTTTTCTAAAGGCACGAGATATCCGCAAGGAAAAATACTTCTCTTAGTAGATGATTATACATGCGTGCATGTTTGATGTTAGTGCTCGAATAACATATACAGGCACGGTTCATTTGACCGTTTCACCCTTACAACATTTTTCTATTGAGGCTCCGTTATCACAAAGTAATTTCCTTGCAACAAAGTAGACACTTGGGGGTAATGCCCCCAATCCTCGAGGCTTATTGTAGGGAACCTCGGATACTATTGAATTACTCTAAGTTATCACAAACAATGGTTGCCTCGTTAAAAACCTCACCAGAAAATCCATTTGGGGAAAAAACTGGTCTAAAAAAAAAAGAGTGCAACACGTGCTTTAAGATCCAAAGCTTCGTGCCGATCATTGTCGATAGCCTGCAAGTGTTAGTCGAAAAAATATAAAGAATTGGAATGAGGTCGTACCTTCTTTCGGATTTTGGATACTTAACGTGATCTCCATTAGTATCAAGTCGCCGTGAACTTTGACCTTGATCATTTCTCCTCTCATTTCATGCGAAGCTTCGCCCAGACCCACTGCCTCTACGATCTTTGATGTACGGTTGATATAGATCTCTATTCGACCTCGGATCTTGATCAATATTCCTTTTGTTCCTATCCATGGGCCTGTTAGGATAAACAGACCTGATAGGGGCCCTCAGTTGATCATCCTTGACCCTGATCTTCGACTGATATCGATTATGTACATCAGCCCAAGTGACAGCCGGGTACTCGATCAAACTTTGCTTCAACTGCTGTGAAGCTATGGAACTCCGCTCATTGAGACCTTGAGTGAAGGCTTGAACAACCGAATAGTCGGTGACCAGTGGAAGATACATCCGTTCCATTTGAAATCGAGATACGAATTTCCTGAGCATCTCGTTGTCTTTTTGCCTTACCTTGAATAGGTTCGACTTTCTAGTTGCAACCTTAATGGCCCAACGTGCGCCTTTACAAAGAAATTTGCAATCATAGAAAATGAATTAATAGAATTATGTGGTAAATTATGGTACCATACCATGGCACACTTTGATAGAGTTTCTCATAATTTCTTCAGCACCACGGATTCAATGTCGTCATCTTCCAAGTAATTTCTCTTAGTGGCGCACGTATAAGAAGTAACATGCTTATTAGGGTCAGTGGTCCCATTGTATCTTGAAATTTCCTCAGAATGGGCTTCGAAGCCTCATTAGAAGAGAAAGGCTTCTACACAAACTTCTTCTAATCCAAACCCTTTAGAATCGATGATGCCCCGGTATTTGGTCAACCCGGGAGTCGTATGTTTCTACCTTTTTATCATTCGCTTCAATTTTCTTTTTCCCTGATTCAATTCATTTAGTGAGATCCTCGAGCATTTTTATAATGGCAGGGTCAATCCCCGGAACATTGGCATTCGATCTCTCCGATATAGGTTCGGACCTGCGAATAGCTTCGGGTTCTGGTTCTGGTTCGATCCTACTTGGTGTTCGATGGTGGTTCTGTAGCTGCGCTATAGTAGCTTGCTGAGCCTGTAGCATTTCAAATATTAATTGGAGGTTGACTCCACTGTCTTCTCCGCCTTGCGTACCTCGACCACCTGATCTAACTTCCCTGAATATGCTACCGTGGGGAGCAACGCCTAGATTTGCATTTGGGGAAACATGTGAACTACCATCGACAGGATATGCAATTGGTACTCCCTCAAGGCCAGCCCGAGGCACTTCGTTCCCTGGGGCGACTACGTTGTTGTTTTTCTCCATGGAAACGAGGTCGTTGTAGGCGTGAGTGGGTATTGTTTGCGAGTTTGTCATGTTGATCCTGAAATAAAAAAACACTCACAAGAATAAGCGTAAAGTAGTGTGTGTTATGTGAATTAATACCAGGCAATAACTATTATCATTCGCCCTACGGTGGGCGCCAAACTATTTACCCTAAAAATTGGATAACAGTTAAACTTATAATGTGGTTTTAAGGATATGTAATTTCACCTAATACCAATTGATTAACATAAAGATAAGTGATGAAAAATTGAAAATAAAATAAAGCAAACCGGTGTTACAACGTAATTCAACCCTGGAGCTTGAATGTCCTCGAACTGGTTGGGTGCAAGAACAATAAAAAATATAACAAGCTGATGAACAAGAATATGAATTAAAAAGAAAGTGTTATATTTATTTGATATATGAGAATAATATGTTGTACAAATGATTAGAATTTCCCTTATGTAGTAGAGGAATTCTACTTAAGGCACAATTCTAAATATGAAAGGAATTACCATGATTGGTTGAACAACTGGTCTTGACTTGATTCATGCCGAGATTCTCGCCACGATTCTTGGTCGATCCCGGGTATTTCGGTTTTATGTTACTCGACTTAGCTTCGATCTCCATCTTATATGGTCTCGATGTTGGTCGACCTCGAGCTTAATCTGTCTCAAGTTCTCGATAACTTAACCCCGTATGATAGATAAAAATCAAGGTCCAAACTTGATCTACCACGTTCCAGCCTTGGTCAGTCGAGCGTAAAGGGGGCATCCCGATTTTGAGCGTATACATAGATACCCGCCTCTCTTTGTCTCATAAGCCAGAATTAAAAATTTTCAAACCCTCAAATCTCTGCCCCAAATTAAACTCCATATTTTCCATTTTTGTTGTTCGCGAGCTTCTGTTCGTAGCAAGTTAGGATAAAAGTGTTGTGAGAAATTAAACAACTATCTACGTCGCATATTTGAGAAGTGTCAGTCATGTAAGATATAGAGCAGAAGCTTTGGATCGAGCTACTACTCTATTCATCCTAGTATTTTATATGAAAATGTTTAAATGGGCATGAAAGTTAAGAAATTAAAGTAGCTTTTGACATGTAAGCATACATGATTATTTATGTTCGAGTCTCTGGGTATGGAGTCACCTTAATTAGAAAGCGCTTTATTTCCCAATATGAGATTTTTCAGTGTAAATTCAAATTTAATTGACGCCGATAAGGTACTAACTATCAGATAGGAAACAAAAAATAATAATTAAGATGCGAAGCGTAAATAATTTTCAATTCCTTTTTAAATAGACTAAAAATAGCAGTGTGTAACGTTAAATGAGCAGAAGGGAGTATAGGTAAGGATTTTCCTCTCAAAAGCCTCTCGATCTACTGAATTAGCTCGGCTTCGTCATTGTCGAACATTTTAGTGAAGAGAATGTTCAAAATAATAATAAATGGAAAAGATAAAGTGAAACTTATGACTTTGTTGAAGTTTCAAAATTTTCTAACAGTAAAGCTACTTTTACCTATAGCTTTTTTTAAAGGTTTATGGTCTCTGTTTTCCTCTCATTTTTACCCACAATGTCACAACTTGTCTCGTTTCGTTAGAACGTTTGTGACTAAAAAATTGAAGTAGGTCCAACGAAAAATCCTATGATTCGTAGAGCATTTGGGTTTTTGTTCAATCAATTTCATTGATGACCAAGAATTCTGCTAGATTTCAAAGTTGGGAGAAATTCTTGGATATGTTTTGAAGATTGAGCCATCAAGTTGGTTGAAATCTTTTGACTTTTCTTAATCCCCCAACAATAATTGTTGCATAACTCCAAGATAAAATAGTGGGCCCATTGGTTGGTTGATGGTGGCTAGTTTTGGCCCATTATACCGACCCAGAAAATGACAGGCCCATTTGGCCTATTTTATACCCGGAAGCTGACACGTGATATGCTTGGCTTCGAGTTAGAGTGAGAAATAATTAGAATGAAAGTGATAGAGGGCAGTGTGTATGCAGATCTTATCTTACTTTGGGATAGAGAATTTGTTTCTGATAGAAACTCGGTATCTCTCCCTCCAAAATTTCCCGCTTTGCTTTTTACGTAACTCGAACTCACAACCTATTCGTTGAAAGTGAAGGGTACTAACTGCTAACCATTAGAGCAACTCACACTTGCTAAATTAACAGCCTTTTGCTAAAATAAAATTATATGCAGTTGGACCCGTTAAAACTATACGACATGCGCGGCTAACTATTGGTAACAATTTTAGCTAATAAATTAACATGGCAAGCCAATGAACAATCTTCAAACAAAAAGTGATAAAATATAAAGGAAAAAGAAGAAAAAACAGCCTAATATTAACATTTTCATGATTTTCTGGAAATAAAGAGTTGCGGTCGTGGTAAGTATCTAAAATAAAATAAAAAGATTGCATAGCCTTTTAGCATAATAAACTCTAATCACGTATGAATAATTCAATGTAGGTGGACTAGATCATAAAATGTGAAAACTATTCAGCAGTTTCAATATTCAGGTATCAGAGACCAAATTAACCGACTTCGTGTACGATGTAAAGTCGTTTTTCAACAGATCTCAAATTTGAATAAAACCATCTTTCTTTTGCAGTCTTGTTATATTTGCCTATGTGGATCTCGGACTCGGTCTTTGGAAATGTGAACATCTTAAAGTAAAAGTGTTGAGTTGTCCCACATCGGAGGAATTTGAACTCCTTGGTCTCCTTATATGACTTGGGCAATCCTCACCTCATAAGCTAGCTTTTGGGGTTGAGTTAGGCCCAAGATCCATTCTTATCATGGTATCAGAGTCATGCACGTCGAGTTGTCCCACATCGGACGGATTTGAAAGCTAGCTTTTGGGGTTGAGTTAGGCCCAAGGTCCATTCTTATAAAAAAGAATGTTAAAGATTACCCAATTTCTACTTTTGACTTGATATCTTGAAGTTCTTTTCGGTCTACAAAAAAGTCATGTGTCCAGCAAACACAGTATCTTATGTAGAGTTTGGACAATTTTTATTGGTTTTAAGGTATTAATTTTGAAGCTTATGAGTTCAGAGTTTAAATTTTTTAAGTTATTAAAATTTAAATTATAATTTATAAATTTTTTAAAATAAATGTATAATTAAATCAAAGCTTTTGGATTCGGCTGAACCCGCATGTTCGACTCCACCCCTGCATAGATATAACTCAGTGATGCAAATACTAATAACAAGTTGATAAAGACATAAATGTAAGGGGGAAAAAAAGCCAAATACTTCAGTACTTTCACATCCTTTTCGTTTTGTCATAGCTAACTGTTTGCTTGTCTCAGTACAGTATTCATAATTGTAAAATTGTCCTTATTATACACAAGTTAGGATCTGGTTATACTTCTAGAAACGTTTCGATTGGAGACTAAAATAAACTAGAAGCTCATAGACATATATTCCCTTTAGATTTTTGACTTTCAGAAATCGAAAAAAAACATGGGATAAAGTGAATACTATTGTTGTTCCTCTTAATATCAATTAATACAAACAAACAACAATAACAACTATCCAGTATAGTCCCACAAAGTGGGGTCTAGTGAGGGGTAATATGTAGACGAGCCTTACCCCTACCCGAAAGGGCAGAGAGGTTGTATCCAATCGACTGTCGGCTCTATTGGAAACAACCTGTATTAATATCAATTAATACAACACTTCTAAATAAAACTTTGACAACATTTTAGCATTTAAACTCATTTGTCTTTTCAAATTTAAAATCCTATAAAGTGGAACTCTTTGAGGTAGACAAGGGATTAGCAGATCATTCTTTGGGAAATTGGGCTAGAATCCAGCTTCAGCGACAGACCATTTAATTTTCGTAATGAGCCGGGACTTTTCTGTTGGCTCAGAAAGTCCATAATTTCCTTTGCTAAGTTAGCACTTACTCAAAAAATTGCAGAAATGTGATACTTTTTGGGTCCCCTTTAATTTTTGACCACCTTTTATCCCATGGGAAAAACTTTAAGGTCAAAGTTTAAAAGTGGTACCCATAACATAAGCGAGGGCCAACATTTGTTAAATTTGAGTCCGACTCTAATATTAATTAGCAAGGTTTGTGCTTTAGGTCCTCAAATTTGAAAGGCCTCATTTTTATAAAACACGTGCTTAGCATTAATTAATAAAATATATGTACAAGAGGAACATGTAAATTAGGTTATCAAATACTAAGTTTTAGAATATTTACATTAAGTTAATACGATACAATAAGCAACTCGGTATATATAAATGTATTGGGAGTTGTCAATTGTTTAAATAAATATTAAAAGAAACAAAAATAAATAATGAAAACTCACTTAAATATTTTGTCTTCTGATATTTCAGCATTATTGTTAACGTTTATACTTTTAACAATTTGATTCTTAATACTATACTATAATGGTTTATATGATGAATTTCGAAAAGAATGACTTGAATTATGCAAATTAGTTAATTTAAATATTTTCTTTGGTTGTTAAGTTAAAACTTAATTACTTGTTCTTCAGGTTAAAGAGAATAATTTATTTTTGTTGATTCAAAATTTAATATTAGCACATCCCAAGTTTTAAATATTTAAATGTAATTATAGTTTTTATTCAATAAGAATTCTATATTAAGAGTGCTAAGAAAATCATTATGACATATCACTTCTGGATTTCTATGTGAGTATGACCGTTAGTTTTATTGAATCTTACCAACACTTTTCTTTTCTTTTATATTCTTAAAATTATAATATGTCTTAGTTAAGCGGTACTCGAATTTAAAAAAAAATGTAATTGATAAACTTTTGAGATTACTATGTTGTGATTGCTAGATATTTATTTTTACTCTCAAGCATGATCTAACAACAGAAAATTTAGTTAATATCAAAAAGTTAAATACAAGAAAAATGATTGAATGACTATTTTGTTATTTAAAATAAATACTTGTAAACCTTGAAAAATGACTCCTACACCTGGAAAAAAAAGGACTCCTAAACCATGAAAAGGAAAGTAAGGACAACTAAACTTTTTATAACAAAAAATACTCGTAAGCCTAATATTAAGAAAAATATTTCTGAAGTGATTGGAATTCAATACCCTAAATGTAAATGTATTTGATATGAAGGACTCCAATTAAATAACAGAATTTCTAGATCAAATTCTAAGTATTAGAAATTACAAATCACTATTCCTACTACAACAACAACAACAACAACTACCCAGTATACTCCCACCAGGTGGGATTTGGGGAGGGTAATATGTAGACAAGCCTTACCCCTACCCGAATGGGCAGAGAGGCTGTTTCCAATCGACCCCCGGCTCATAGGATAAAAGGAAAAACAGCAGTAAAACAAAAACAAAGACAAAAACAAAAACAATAGAGCATTAGTAACTCCAGCAGAAATAGTGTAAATAGCGTAAATAATTATCTAAACATACGAAACATAAATATAATCGCATGCAATAATATCATACAGTAACTACCATAACTAACAGCCATATGGGGGACATAAGCTAAAACACAAATCATGCTGACCCACACCCAACCCCGGATGAGGAGTACGAAAAACTCTAGGAGCCCCTATCCTACAACCCTGATTCTAGACCTCCAGACTTTCCTATCAAGGGTCATGTCCTCGGAAACCTGCATTCTAGTCATGTCCTACCTAATCACCTCTCCCCAATACTTCTTATGCCTCCCTCTGCCTCGCCGACCGCCAACAATCTCCAGCCGCTCGCAGCTCCTCACCGGGGCATCGGGACTTCTCCTTCGCACATGCCCGAACCACCTCAGCCTCTCTTCTCGCATCTTCTCATCCACCGGGGCCACCCCCACCTTCTCTCGAATCACTATTCCTACGATTTTGCAAAATAACTTAAATTATTATTTTATTAAATATGAAAGCTAGTTAAGATTTTACCTTAAAAACTAACAGTAAAAATAAAATTCTAAGGGCCCTTGGAATCTTTTTAACATTATTCTTATATTAATAAAGAAAGTTGACAAAGAAAAATATACATAAAAGAAAGTTCTTTTTATGAATGTGCTTTTATGACTTAAGAATAATTGTCCTTATTGTTGCATGTTCATATTAGGAAAAGGAGACTCAAATTCAAATGCATATATGACGACATACGAATAATTGATATTTTGTATGTAAAATTCATATATTTGTTTTTCATTATCGTGTTATTATTTAACTAATAAATTTATTCCTAACATAATTTAGTCTAAAGTGATTAAATTAGTAACAAAATAAATATAGGAAATAAACAAAAATTTGGGAAGAAGCAATTTTTCTCACTAAATTCCGCGGTCGTTAAGGTATACTACAAGAAATAGTACAATTTTAATAAGTTATACTATTAGCAGTTCAAACAAGGAAGGTTATATATAGAAAACTTAATTGATTTTGAAATTCTACGTATTTGGAAAATAATTAAATGCATATTCCTAAATATTAGATAAATAATTTAAATGACTATTTTGGGTAATGTAAAAATAATTCTTTTAGAGTATAAATGGTGAACGACATTTCACTAAAAATATTCGTACTTTTATATAGTACTAGTTTTCGTGTACTTAAAAAAAGATAAGCAAGGAAGCTAACTTGTGCCTTCAGCCATGGCGAGACGACGACAGAAACAACCAGTGACAAATGTGATATCGGAGGAGGAGAGTATAGAAACGCCTGCTGTGGACAAGCATGCTCAATGGTTAACTGGGATGAGTTCGGCGCCTACAATCTTTCACAACCCTAGCAGAAATCGATATTCCAATGCAGATAATGCCGGAAAATGAAGTACAACAGCGATCACAACCAGTTACGTTTGGAAGTTTTTTACCAGTGAAATTCCAACCTATCAGTGAGGGAATCGACGAAGGCGAGGGTGAAATTCTGGGGATGGACAGTGTCGATATACAACAAGTTCATCGACGACTCCAATTTTCTGTACAAGCAAAGCAAGTTCAGATCGGTCAGATTTCTGATGTTCCTATAGCAGTAAAAGATAAAAGGGACACCATGCAACAGAATCGAAGCCCTCAAAAAGGAAAATCGCTATGCTATGTACCACCTGCTATGCGAGATGGTACATTTATGGTACAAACTGAAGACGAGGATACGAAGGAACAAGAGGCATACTGGAGCAGAGCATTGATTGGTTTTGTGCTTGGAGAAGACCCGTATGAGCGAGCAATGGATAACTTCATCACAAAATGTTTGAGATTTTGTTCCAAAACCTCAAGTGTTGCATCATGAGGAAGGTTATTATATTTTCGGATTTGATAATAATGAAGACAGGGACCTTGTTCTTCAGGCTGGTCCATACACTTTTTATAACAAGCCATTTGTGTTACAACAGTGGAGAATGGATTTCAAGTATGAACCAGGCAGTGTGAGTGTAATTCCTTTATGGATTACCTTCCCTGGCTTGCCATTGGGATTTTGGTCCACTAAAGCCCTCCGTAAACTAGCTAGTGTGGTTGGGAAGCCTATGTACACTGATAGAATCACTGTTGAATTGGAGAAGATATCTTATGCAAGAGTACTGGTGGAAACAGATATATCTCAACCCTTGCTAGATAGTTTTGTGTTACATACAAAGAGGGGAGTTATCACACAACAGATTGAATACGAATGGAGGCCAAAATACTGCTATGACTGTGTAAGATTTGGCCATAACACTGATGATTGCTGGTATAAAAAGAAGCAGGGAAGTGATAAGGTAACACAGAACCATTACAAGGCAGCAGGGAAAAAGAAACAAGTGCAAAGTGAGAACTGGAAATGGATACCAAAAACAAAGCAGAATGGTGAGGTGGTTAAAAATGCTTGGACAGTGGAGGAAAGCAAGCATACTGACAATGCTGGAAGCAGGGTGATAGATAGAGGGTTGGCAAAAAGCAAAAATGTACAACACTATGCTGGAGCCTCATTGAACATGACAAACAGTTTCTCTTTGTTACAGATAGGTGATGACCTAGGGGACGCTGGCCCATCCAGCTTCATCCCAACATGATTTTCAGCACATGGAATATTAGGGGCCTTAACAAGGCCCATAAACAGAAGGAGCTGAAACTCTTTCTAAAAAAGTATAAAGTAGAATGTATGGGTTGCATAGAAACTAGAGTGAAGGAAGCAAATGTGCAAAAGATTATTACAAAACTGGGGAATGATTGGAGATATAGTGGGAATTATAATGAGCATCCAAATGGGAGAATCTGGCTACTGTGGAATTCAAATGTTGAGATGCAGGTATTGATGACTGATGAACAGTTTATACACTGTGAGGTTAAAGAAAGAAGTACAAATTTCAGAACACTGATAACAGTAGTGTATGCAAATAATGAGATGAACAAGAGACAACAATTTTGGGCCAAACTGTTGACCTTAGGAGCAACTATTCAGGAGAGCTGGCTTCTCAGTGGAGATTTCAACAATGTTCTCCACACTGATGATAGAATAGGTGCTCCAGTTATGCAACAGGAGATTCAAGGTTTCAAAGACACACTTATTGCTCTTCAACTCACTCAGTTGAAGAGTTTGGGCTGTTTTTATACATGGTGCAATAAAGACAAACCAGAAACAAGAGTATATAGCAGGATTGGTTGGGCTTTTGGGAATTGTGATCTGGATGCAGGAATACAGTCACATTGAAGCTGATGTGTTGACCCTGGGAGTTTCAGACCATTCCCCTATCCTTTTATGTGCAATCCTGAGGAACAAAGAAGGAACATTCATCCTAAGCCATTCAAACTGCATACATCTGTCATGGATCATGCTGAATTCCCTAGCATTGTGGAAAGGGTATGGAATCAGAGCCAGCATGGAGGGAAAATGCATAGAGTATGGAATAAATTGAAGGCCCTAAAAGTGGGGTTAAAGTATTTGAACACCTATATGGAAAAATATAGGATATACCCCAGTGAGGCAAGGCAGAAGCTAGAAGCTATACAGAATCAGATGTAGTTCAATTGTATGGACCAAGGGCTGATTGATCAGGAGAGGATGATGCTTATGGATGTGGAGAAATAGAGTAACATAGAGGAGCAGATCTTACACCAGAAATCTAGAGCTCACTGGATTGCTTGCGGAGATTCCAACACTAAATATTTTCATGCTCAACTGAAGATGAGGACAAACTTTAATACTATAAACTCTATATATATTGAAGAGGGAGTAAAATTGTCTGATCCCATGAAGGTGGAAGAAGAGTTTATTACTTGCTTCAAGAGTTTACTGGGGGGAAACAATAACATCTGCCAATGTCCAAACACTGCAGTAATCCATCAGGGCGCTTGTCTCAACTTGCAACAGAAAGATGATCTAGTGAAGCCAGTCACAAGGGAGGAAATACTAAGCGCAATTAAGGATATGCCTCATGATAAGGCACAAGGTGTGGATGGTTTCCCAATTGAATTTTCTATAAGGCATTGGCATGTAGTGGGGGAAGACATCTGTGAAGCTGTGAGGGAATTCTTTCTCACTGGGGAGTTGCATAAAGGAGTTAGCAGCGCTGCACTAACTCTAATTCCTAAAGTGCAAAATCCAAGTAAAGTGAAGGACTACAGACCCATTGCCTGTTGTACAACACAATACAAAATCATCACTAAGGTCCTTGCAGCTAGGCTGAAAGTAGTTATTGACTACCCGGTTGGAAGATCACAGTCAGCATTCATTAAGGGTCGTAGTATTATTGATAACATTTTATTTACACAAGAACTGTTCAAAGGCTACTCCAGAAAGGGCATTTCTCCTGGATGTGTGCTTAAAGTAGATTTAAAGAAGCCCTACGACTCAGTTGAATGGTGCTTCCTAGAAAGGCTGCTGCAGGATTTGGGCTTTCCTCATAAATTCATTGGGTGGGTTATGGAGTGCATATCCTCTGTTACCTACTCTCTCAACATCAATGGTGGACTCACTGCACCATTTAAAGGAATAAGAGGCTTAAGTAAAGGTGACCCGATGTCTCCATACCTCTTTATTCTGGCCATGGAGTATCTACAAAGAGAATTTGTGCAAATGATGATGAGGAAAGAGTTCAAAATCCATTCTAGATGCAAGAAGCTGGGTGTAGCACATGTTTGCTTCGCGGATGATCTTCTTATGTTCTGTAAGGCAGATATTCAGTATGTAATCTTACTGAAGCAGACTTTCCAGAATTTCTCTAAAGCTTCTGGTCTTCAAGCAAATGCAGATAAAAGTGTTGTGTACATAGCAGGGGTAACAAACTGGAAGAAGGAGGAGATCTTACATGTGTTAGGATTTCCTGAAGGCTGGCTTCCATTTAAATATTTAGGGATGCCTTTGGATTCAAAGAAATTGACCGTTGCTCAATGTTGGCCACTGATGGAGAAAATCACACAGAAAATAAGCTGCGGGTCATCAAGGTTGCTCTCCTATGCTGGTCGACTTCAACTGATTAAATCAGTTCTGTTTGGTTTTCAAGCCTACTGGTCCCAAATATCTCTACTGCCTAAAAAAGTTCTGAGAATGACTGAAGCAATATGCAAATCATATCTTTGGACAGGTTCAGCTACAGTGTCAAGGAAAGCTCTGGTTGCCTGGGAAACTCTCTGTATGCCATACAGTGCAGGGGGTTAAATATGTTGAACCTGTTTAAATGGAATAAGGCTGCTGTTGTAAAGCATCTATAGGCACTAACTAAGAAAAAGGATAGTCTGTGGATAAAATGGGTGCATACCTTCTATATTAAAAATTGTTGTATTGATGACATGTCAGTGCCTAGGTCTGCTGCTTGGGCAATAAGGAAAATATTTGAGTCGAGAGAGTTGTTAAATGGCATTGCAACTCTTCATGGTAACCTGGACAGTCGATTGCTTCAGCTTCAGAAGGGTGATACATTCAGCATCAAGAAGTTATACAGACACCAACACCCTCAATACTGTAAAGTCCAATGGAAGGCCATCATACTGCAGACTCAATTATATCCTAGGTATAAATTTATTTTGTGGATGGCTCTGCACAAGAGATTAGCAACTGTGGACAGACTCCAGGAGCTCAATATCCTGGTTCCACATGAATGTATTTTCTGTGGAATGTATCGTGAAACTTTTGATCACCTGTACTTTGATTGCTTGAAGACTAAAGAAATTTTGAATCGACCTCTAAGATGGTTGGGCTATAAGCGTTCCATTTCTGACTGGAAAGAGAAATGTGACTGGGTTAGTAAGCTGGCAAGAAGTAGAACTGGAGTAGCAGAAATCACTGCCTGTCTGTTTGGGATTCTGGTGACAGTGATATGGAGAGAGCGTAATAAAATGAGATTCCAGGGAGGTAATTTGCTGAGCAATAATGTTTGTAAGGAAATAGTAGTCCATCTCCACTCAAGAGGAGCTTCAATTCATAAATGGAGGGCTGTTCTACAAGGTTTATTACCCCTAGGCTACTCTTGAGACAGAATTGTCACATTTATTATCAAATAGTGATATTGTAATTCTTCTTTTAGAGTGATAATAGGTGTAGTGATTGTATAGCATATTAGAATAGATGGTCAGCATCTATGTTTGTACGTGTACATTTTTTTGACGGAATGGAATAGAAAATCTGTTAATTCAAAAAAAAATTAAATTTTAAAGGGTAAAGACAACTTACATTTGATAGGGGCTTCAAATTCTCTTTTGCTGGTCGCCTCTTCGAAAAAATAGGATGTAAATATTTTAAATAACATAAAAATAACTTAGTGCGGAATTGTATCAGAAGAAATGTCACTACAACAAAATAATATAGAAGTATTAAGAATCAATCTAAAGAAATATTTTAAGAAAATTAACTACAACCATACATATAAAGTTCAAATTAAAATTGAAAAATATACAAATCAAAACCTAAATAGATCCAGAGTCATACGTGCAGATTGTACTTCTATTTTAAAACCAATAAACGAAACAAAATCGCAAAATAGATAGGAAATCAAGTAAATTAAATTTGCAAGTCTTATATCTTAATTGTAGGTGCATAAATTCTACTGTAGCACTTGCAAAGCAATTGAATTATATCTTGACTGTAGGCGCGTGAATTCTACTGTAGCATTGTAAAGCAACGAAAAGACCTTTCATTTGCAAGCACAAGCTAGTAAAACCGCCGATCAATTGAAAAGATATTCTCATTAGTTGGATAACAAAAAAATGGATGTAACAAATTTAGTACGTTATCTATTGATCAAAGGTATTTCTCAGTTTATAGATTATGTATAGCACATGGATCACCTCATATGAACAAATTTCTAGCATTGAGTTCACTTGTTAAGATGTGCAAAAGAGCATAAATCACTTTAAACAAATGCAACTCGATCAAAAACTACTAAAACAGTTAGTCAATTAGTCTTGCAAAAATATTTTTTTTATATAACTTATTTTTATTTTGTCAGAAATTATTAGGAGCAGGATATCTTGACTTATGTAAAAATTAATTAATTTCCTTGTATAAAACTTAGAAATATTAATTAATTAAAGAATATAAAAAAATAATAATAAAGCTTTTACAAATTAAAGATGTACAAAATAGGACCCGTACATAGCTAAAATAGGAAAATATTTAGTAGTCAATATTTTAGTTGATTTCAAATTCTTAAATATAAGAAAAATAATTAAATTACTATGTTGCCTAGTGTAAAATTTATTTTTAAAGTTAACAAAGGTGAATTATATTTTGTTAAAGATATTCGTGCTTTTAATATAGTTAGACTAATCTATGTACGTTCCTCCTACATAAATATTTAGCCGTTATTTATATATGAAAGAGCAAAAACTAAATTTATAAATATATGAAAGAACAAGTTATTAGATTTACTAAAAGTTACATACAAGAAGGAAAAAATCATTAAAAAGCAATTGTCCTTGTAAAAATACAACAATCTTTTAAATTGAAAATCAATGATATTAGCAATATAATTAGTTGATTTCAAAACCAATGAACATTATAGTTAAAGCATGCTTTAAAAATCAATCATACTTTTTTCAACAAAAAAAAATTTTGCAAATCCAAGACACTCTCTCAACTAAGGTTTTTATATAATGGGAAGAAAAGAGTTTGAAAAATCTCTATCTCACATACTAATTCACATCTGTTTTAATTTTGTAATAATTGTTATAAAATAGAAGTCTATTTAGAGTGAATGTCTAAGAGTTTTAGCTTGAAGCTAAGTCATTCCTCTTCCTATAAATAGAGGGGTCTTACCCCATTGTAAATCAAACCCAAGTATTAATAAGAATACTTCTCTCTCTCCCTATTCTCTCTCTATTTGCTCTTGTTCTTGAGTTATTGTTCTTGTCTTTTATATTATTTCATAACACGTTATCAGCACGAGACTCTACCGTCTCAAGAACCATTCTCGAGAAATCTAAGGTATTTCCCTCTTCCTAATTTAATTTTCGATTATGTCTGACATTACAAAAAGAAAGTTCGTTGCCCTTGAAATTTCGGGCAAGAACTATATGACATGGGTGTTGGATGCTGAAATCCACTTAGATGCTATGGGTCTCGGAGACACCATCAAAGATAGAGAAAAAGCATCCACCCAAGAATGTGCGAAGGCCTTGATTTTCTTGCGCCACCACCTTGATGAAGGTTTGAAGATTGAATATCTCACCGTCAAGGATCCACTCGTCTTGTGGAACGGCTTAAAGGAGAGAAATGACAACCTGAAGTTGGTCACTCTGCCACAAGCACGATATGATTGGGCTCATCTGAGGCTCCAGGACTTTAAGTCCGTTTCTGAATATAATTCTGCTATGTTCAGAATTACTTCCAAATTGAAGCTATGCGGGGATAATATCTCCGATTATGATATGCTTGAGAAAACGTTTACAACGTTTCATGCCTCCAATATAGTACTGCAACAACAGTACAGAGAGAAAGGCTTTACAAAGTACTCTGAACTGATTTCTCTTCTACTAGTGGCTGAGCGAAATAATGATCTGTTCATGAGAAATCATGAAAATCGACCCACTGGGTCTACACCACTGCCTGAAGCAGATAAGGTGCACTCTCATTATGCCAAACATGAAAAGGACCATGGTCATGGTCGTAAACGGGGTCATAGCCAGGGACGTAGACAAGGAAGAAATTCCAAAGAAGTCCGTCACCCCCTGAAGAGAGATAATCGCCGAACGCAGAAATGGGGTCATGAAGATCCTAAGGCAAATGGTTCAGAAACGATATGTTATCGTTGCGGTGGGAAAGGGCACTGGTCAAAGACTTGCCGTATACCAAGACACTTGGTTGACCTTTATCAAGCATCTCGAAAGAGAAACGGCCCTGAAACAAATTTTGTCTATGACGACAATGAGGACATCACCCACATGGATGTGGCAGACTTCTTTGAGCAACCCGATGGGAAAATAGACCACCTAATCGGCGATGGATCCGTGATGAAAGAAGATGGAGTTATTTGATTTTGTTCTACTTATTTGTATTAGTTAGTGAATAAACTAATAGTCATTAGTATTAGCTCGTATTAGTTAGTTCATGATGCAATGTTAGCAGTAGTTCTTTAGAATGTCTTCAATATGCTCAAATATCAATAAAGTTTTTATTTTCCAGTAGGGGTAATCGACTAGCCTGAAAAACTAGTCGATTATCTACTTTTTTCGCATTAAAGTTGAAAAACAATTGATCAACAATCGATTGTCATTGACTAACAATCGATTGTCATTAGACAGTGTAATCTGGAATTTTTCAAAAATCACCCACAATCGATTGTCTATGTTTAACAATCGATTGTCGTTAGACAGTGTAATCTGGAATTTTTAAAAAATCACCCACAATCGATTGTCTATGTCTAACAATCGATTGTCGTAAGACAGTGTAATCTGGAATTTTTCAAAAATCATCCACAATCGATTGTCTATGTCTAACAATCGATTGTCGTTAGGCAGTGTGATCTGGAATTTTTCAAAAATCATCCACAATCGATTGTCTATGTCTAACAATCGATTGTCGTTAGACAGTGTGATCCGGAATTTTTCAAAATTAATCAACAATCGATTGTCAATGTTAAACAATCGATTGTGTGTGAAAAATGTTTAAACTGAAATTTTCAAACTGCAAAGTAATGGATAACATATCTGATTTTGTTAGTCAACTGTTAGCAGCAGATTTTGAAAATATTATGTGACACAAAAGAATTGAACTTGTTTATTCTTATGTTCTTGTATTTCTTTTATATGTCAAACCATGGGAAGTAAATTGATTGAAGGCTCAGGAAGAGCAACTGTAACTCTGCCCAAAGGCACGACGTTTATCTTAGAGAATGCAATATTCTCCTCCAAGTCTAAGAAGAACTTGTTGACTTTTAAAGATATCATTCAAAAGGGATATCATATTGAGACAATGGATGAAGATAATCTTGAATATCTTGTCATCACAAAGAATGTCTCCGGCCAAAAGAGGGTTATTGAGAAATTCCCGTCTTTATCTTATGGCCTGTATTGGACAAGAATTAGTGCAATTGAGGCACATTCAACAGTAAACCAAAGGGTTACTGATTCCAATACCTTTGTACTTTGGCATGATCGATTGGGACACCCAGGATCGGTCATGATGAGACGGATTATAGAAAGCTCCTATGGGCATCCGTTAAAGAATTTCAAAATTCTTTCGAATAATGAATATCCTTGCACTTCGTGTTATCAAGGCAAGTTGATTATCAGGCCATCACCAACAAAGGTTGGGACTGAGTCACCCACGTTTCTGGAACGTATACAAGGGGACATTTGTGGACCTATCCACCCACCTAGTGGGTCGTTTAGGTATTTCATGGTCTTGATAGACGCATCCTGTAGATGGTCTCATGTGTGCCTGTTGTCATCACGCAACCTTGCGTTTGCAAAATTGATGGCACAAATAATTCGACTACGAGCACAATTTCTAGATAATCCAATCAAGTCCATTAGACTGGATAATGCTGCTGAGTTTACATCCCAAGCATTTAATGATTATTGCTTATCAATCGGGATAAAAGTTGAACATTCTGTAGCTCATGTTCACACTCAAAACGGTCTTGCAGAATCGTTAATTAAACGCCTGCAGTTGATTGCAAGGCCATTACTTATGAGAACGAGGCTGCCCACTTCGGTATGGGGTCACGCCATCTTACATGCAGCAATGCTAATTCGTCTCAGACCGACGAATTACCACAAGTATTCCCCATTGCAATTGGTTTTGGGTCATGAACCCAATATATCCCATTTAAGAATTTTTGGATGCGCAGTATATGTGCCTATTGCACCGCCATCCCGCACCAAAATGGGTCCGCAAAGAAGGTTAGGAATATATGTTGGGTTTGAATCGCCCTCCATCATTCGCTACCTCGAAACATTGACAGGCGACTTGTTTACTGCACGATTTGCAGACTGTCGATTTGATGAGACACTTTTCCCAAAATTAGGGGGAGAAGTTGGTGAAACCAAACGGGAAATTTTGTGGAAAAATGCATCATTATCTCATCTTGATCCACATACCTCTATTTGTGAAAGAGAGGTACAAAAGATTATCCATTTGCAAAGAATAGCAAATCAAATGCCTGACGCATTTACGGACTTGAAAAGGATAACGAAATCCCACATTCCCGCGGAAAATGTTCCAATCTGTATTGATGTCCCTGTTGGACAATCATCTAGTGTCATATCCAATGAGTCAAATGCACGCCTGAAGCGTGGCAGACCATTAGGTTACAAAGATCGAAATCCTAGAAAGAGGAAAAAGAACGATCAAAATGACACCACAAAAGAATCTCATGATTTAACAAATTCTGAGGTTCATGAAGAATCCATTGAGCCCGAGACTCTGGAAAATACGGAACTATCCCTAAATCCAATTAATATTGAGGCAAATATTAATCGAGTGGATATTGTGGTGGATAATGCCTTTGCTTATAATGTAGCATCTAGCATTATGCAAGAATGTGAGGATCTCGAACCTCAATCTGTTGAAGAATGTCGAAAAAGACAGGATTGGCCAAAGTGGCAAGAAGCAATTCAATCAGAATTGAATTCGCTGGCAAAACGTGAAGTTTTTGGCCCTATAGTTGAAACACCTAATGGTGTTAAGCCTGTCGGCTATAGATGGGTCTTTGTACGCAAGAGAAATGAGAAAAACGAGGTACAAAGATATAAAGCACGTCTTGTTGCACAAGGTTTTTCTCAAAGGCCTGGTGTCGATTATGAAGAGACATATTCGCCTGTAATGGATGCGATAACCTTTCGTTATCTCATAAGTTTTGCTGTCCATGAAAAGCTTGACATGCACTTAATGGATGTAGTTACTGCCTATCTTTATGGCTCACTTGATAATGAGATATACATGAAAATTCCCGATGGACTCAAGGTGCCAAACGCGCACAATTCAAAATCTCGGGAAATGTTCTCAATTAAATTGCAAAGATCCTTGTATGGTCTAAAGCAATCTGGACGAATGTGGTATAATCGTCTTAGTGAGTACTTGTTAAAAGAAGGCTATATAAATGACGCCATTTGCCCGTGTGTTTTTATAAAGAAAACAACGTCGGAATTTGTTGTACTTGCCGTATATGTTGATGACATAAACCTTATCGGAACCCCTAAAGAACTCCAAAAGGCAATTGATTATCTAAAGGATGAATTCGAGATGAAAGATCTCGGAAAGACTAAACTATGTCTTGGTTTGCAAATTGAATATTTGGCAAACGGAATTTTTGTTCATCAATCTACCTATACAGAAAAGGTATTTAAACGGTTTTACATGGATGAAGCACATCCTTTAAGTACACCGATGGTTGTCCGATCACTTGATGTGAACAACGATCCATTCCGACCACAAGAAAGGAATGAAGAGATACTTGGTCCTGAAGTACCATATCTTAGCGCAATTGGCGCACTAATGTATCTTGCAAATACTACAAGACATGACATATCCTTTTCAGTTAATGTCTTAGCAAGATTTAGCTCGGCTCCTACGAGGAGACATTGGAATGGGATCAAACACATATTGCGGTACCTAAAGGGAACTACCGATATGGGCTTATTTTATGGCAAGAATTGCAGCCCGGATCATGTTGGTTATGCTGAGGCTGGATATTTGTCCGACCCACACAAGGCTCGATCTCAAACGGGTTATGTGTTTACCTGTGGAGAAACCGCCATATCTTGGCGATCGACTAAGCAATCAATTGTGGCTACTTCATCTAATCATGCCGAGATAATTGCTATTCATGAAGCAAGTCGGGAGTGTGTGTGGTTAAGGTCGATAATACATCATATCCAAGGCAAATGTGATTTGAAGTGTGATAAACTACCCACAACTTTGTATGAAGACAATGCAGCATGTATAGCTCAATTGAAGGGAGGATTCATAAAAGGAGATAGAACGAAGCATATTTCACCAAAGTTATTCTTCACGCATGATCTTCAAAAGAATGGTGATATCAATGTTCAACAGATTCGTTCAAGCGAAAATATGGCTGATTTGTTCACAAAATCTCTACCAAAGTCAACCTTCAAGAAGCTAGTTCACAAGATCGGGATGCGAAGACTTAAGGACATAAATTGATGTTCTTATCAGGGGGAGTTAATGCGCGTTGCACTCTTTTTCCCTTACAAGGTTTTGTCCCACCGGGTTTTCCTTGCGAGGTTTTTAACGAGGCAACCAATAAGCGCATATTCAAACATGTGTACTCTTTTTCCTTTCTTTAATTTTTCCCAATGGGTTTTGGTTTTAAGGTTTTATGAGGCACATTATTGAATAGACATTCAAGGGGGAGTGTTATAAAATAGAAGTCTATTTAGAGTGAATATCTAAGAGTTTTAGCTTGAAGCTAAGTCATTCCTCTTCCTATAAATAGAGGGGTCTTACCCCATTGTAAATCAACCCCAAGTATTAATAAGAATACTTCTCTCTCTCCCTATTCTCTCTCTATTTGCTCTTGTTCTTGAGTTATTGTTCTTGTCTTTTATATTATTTCATAACAATAATAGAATTTGTTGCTTTTTATTCTTTAATAGACTCGCTCTATTTCTAAAAAAAGTCTGCAAATAATTGCTGCAAAAACAAATTTTTCTTGTTCGCGTAGATTATTTCTCCTTGTGTATCAATAGTAAAAGTATAATTTGGTTTTCATAGATATGGAACTCGTGATAAAATTGCTTTTATAAGTAATATAGAAATACAAATAGATAAATAAATAGATAGTGATATTGGCAATTATATCTTATTATTTACGTGTATAAGTACAAGTTTTTCCGAGAAATAATGCGATCAACTTATTATACTACAGGAATCAAACATTATCTCAAAATTTAAATTGATAAATAATCAATATTCTTATTTTTATTTAATAACTTTACATGAAGGAATTCCAATTTTAAAAAGGATGGCTTGCCTTTCACCAATAAGAAAAAGTAAGAGTTTGCGTCTTTAATAAATAAATTTTATATCGAGTTTCTTTAAATACGACATTGAGTCAGACTTCTAATAATAAAATAATATTGAATCCTATTTGAAGTTTCTCTAAGTATACGAATACATGGTAAATCTTAAATATTACCATTCTATCCAATATGAAATAATATTTTTTAGAGAAATAATTTAATTTTAGTGATGTAAAAGCTTATTAGTAAGAAAAATAGTACAAATAAAAGATAATATTATAATCGATATACCCAATCAAATAAACAGACTTTTCTTTTTCAAATGCTTAAATTGCTTATAGAATATTTTAACAGTTTTTGTAATAGTTGTCTCAACGAAAGATATTTTTCAAAATTGAAGTTTATAAATATCAATAACGCTTCATGGAAGATTAAATGGATTGGCTAAATTAGTTGAAAGAAATAACTTGAAAAAATTGATTATAAAAATATTATTAGCAATTTTGCATCTTAAAATCTAAAAGAATAGACTTCAATAACATGTATACTATAACATTTAAAAAAATTAAGCCTCACATTAAACTTTGGCTTTAGGCTACACATGCGGTTGAGCCGCCCTGAGCCACCGGAATAAATGTTTTTGTATTATGCTACTCCTACTTTTTTCCGTTCGCTTTAATCTCTTTATTAGAGTTATTGCTCCTTTTAACTCAAACCCACAACCTTGTGATCGTAAATTTCTAAATCACTTTTATATTGTTAAGGAAATACTATAGTAGTAATATCTAAGAAATTTCCCTCGTGAAATCTATACATTGATTTCAAGATAGGAAAATTATGTTTTAAATGTAGATGTCTGTGAATCAACAGCTTCAACTGTCCTAAAACTCTAAACTCTAAAATATCAAAGAGTCGTAAAGGCCACAAAGAAACTAAAACAACAAAATCAGTCAATTTAACCAAGCTCCATGTCCATGTCAAGCTGGCAATATAGTAGTCAATTCTAAAGTAGCAAAAGGTACTTAACAAGGAAGAAGAGAAACCATCATACCTGTAAAGCAGAGTTAAGATTTGAAAAAGCAGAGCATATTAAAAGTGAAAGGACATGCCGATTCTCCAATTGTATGCGACTTTCCAAACATTCCCATCATGACTGCTTCCTCCTCTTTTTTCCTCTTTTATAATTCTAGCATTTTCGCCATAATGATCAGCAGTGTGTTTTAGATTCAGTGAGAGAAAAATAGATGGCAGTTTCACCTGAAACAATGTCGGAGAATTCTGTCATCGACTTCCGTGCACCGCCGCCATCTCCGATCGCCTCTGGACGGCGATCCTGCGTCACGAACGATGAAATCCTCACAGAATTTCTAGAAAATTCGCTCAAAGTCCCAGACCTCAGGCTTCCTGATCGAGTTTTCCCCAGGCAAAAATCTATTCGCAATCCATCAAAACTCAATTATGAGTCCTTCGCGTCGTTAAGCAATGACTCAATTTCGAAAATTCTGGATTCCGTTGCAACGATTGGGTGCTTTGAGGTGGTTAATCATGGAATTTCAGGAGATCTCGTAAAATCAGTTTTGTCCGTCGGTGACGGAATCTTCGGGATTTCACGGGAGGGAAAGACAAAATTGATGAGGTTATCGGAGAAGCCATATGGATTTGAGGAGTTTCACGGAGAGGAAGATAGAGAGACGAATGAAGAGTTCGTTTGGTGCAGAGGTGTTCAAAATTTCAACAAGGAAATGGAGGGAGTTTGGCCTATTGGATTTTCGAATTTCAGGTAATTCGTATTTACAAACTTACTAGTCAATCGTTTGTACTAAGATTGATTTAGACGTAAGCATGAAATTTTTTATGTCATTTTAGCGGAAATTCTAGCCATTTAAGGAATCAATTAGGCATAGAGTATTGCTCAAATTCATCAAAAATACTTTAGCACTTAGTGTGAATTGTAAAAATAATGTATACAGTAAACTTTTTTGAACGATCCAAACGACATAACTCATAATTCGAAACAGCCCAAAAAAGTACACATGTCTGCATGGTAAAAGCATCTAGCTTGAATTTTCTGAGGAACTATATTGTGTACCTCTACTCTATGTTAGAGATGAATACAATTTTTACAATAAGTGGTTTTAGAGAGTGTGCTATTCATATACTACGAATATATTCTGAGTTGAAGGACAGTTATTAATGCAATCATTCTCTCTGTCGAAGCTGGATTGTCATGATATCTATGTTCCAATTCGTATAATGGCTGTGTGTCTATGATGTAATATCAAAACGTGTTGAGATTTATGAGTGAGATTTAGTTTTGTGAGGCTTACGCATCTTAAGTGTCCGACTGTGCAATTTAAACGTGCTTAATGTTCTACGCTCGGAACTCGTCCTATATTTCTTATGCAAATTATAGGTTACAACAACCTAGTACAATCCCATATAGTGGGGTCTGGGGAGGCTAGTATGTACGCAGACCTTACCTCTACCTAGTATGTACGCAGACCTTACCTCTACCTGGGGTAGAGAGGCTGTTTCCAAATAGACCCCCGGCATCCTTCCCTCCAAGAACTTTCCACCTTGTTCTTGGGGAGACTCGAACTCACAACCTCTCGGTTGGAAGTGGGGGTTGCTTAGCATCAGAGCAACCCCTCTTGTCTCATGCAAAATATAGGTTAAATTCATTAATTTGCAGTTTTGTACTATTGACTCTCAATATTCTTTAATGAAAATTGTAAATAACTCAAACAATGAACCATAATATTACATATTTACTAAGTGAGAACATCGTGAGGGTAAATATTATCTGAATATTTCTTTTAAAAATAGATAACCAAATTTATAATACCTATACTTGATAAATCTTTATGTCTTAGTTCTATGTTTCTCAAAATTATTATATATTTATTATTTTACTATTTAAAAATAATTTTATATATACTCATAAAAGAGTAATATTTTAAATTATGGTGTTGATACAATTTATTGACTATTTACTTTTAAGGAGGTAAAATATGCAGTTTGATAATACTTTTTAAAGAAATTGTGATTGCTAATTATTTAAAAGTTAAGACATTGTAGTTAATTAATATTTCATAGTAATTTTAACTATATTGTATTATTTATACTAGTAAAATATGCTACATATTTTATTTTATATGAGTTTATTTAATTCTTTTTAATTTTCTTGAACTTTTAATGTATCTTTATATTTTTTGCGTTCTACAGTATTAATACATAAATTTGAAAACTAATATAATCTACGGGGTATATTTCATGTCTCGATGCTTTCGCCTTTCCTTGTACTAAAACATCTCGCATCACGCCCTCGCTTTTTAAAACACTGAAATAAACAAGCATTCACGCATAATTAATTATTGACTCGAACATATATTGATATGTTAAACATGACCTCTTAGTTGATTACTTGCTGCAAATTACAGTAACGACAATATTTTTGTTAATTACATTGTTTATAGTATGCACAAACTAAAATCATTAGCATCACTTACTAGTACTATTCTTTTCCTTTCATTTTATTCTTGCTCTTCATGATTAGCGTGCATACTAGATGATGACTTTCAACGTGAGATATTCTATTATATTAGCTGATAATTCACCTTGGCGTATCGTACAAATAAAATAATTCAATTTAATTTTAATGTCAATAGAGAAAAGATGGAAAAGCTTTTGGATGAAATGGAACACAAAGCTGGGCGAATCCTACAATTCCTACAGCAGAATACTCCTAGAAAATTAATCCATGAAAATGGGGAGATGCAGGAGCAATTAAGAGAACTGCCAGCAAACTCCATCTGTTATCTACACAAGCATAAGGCAAGTATAAAAGGAGATGAAGAGTACATGAACACCTTGAAATATGATGTGATTAGAATGTTGATAAGAGGATCCGAGTTTCCTCATTCATTATGTTTGCATGTTAGCAATGGTTGCTCAGAGTTTCATGTTTATTCAAAGAAAGGCTGGGTCTCTTTTCAGCCTGATAAAGACTCCCTTATAGTCACCATTGGAGATCTCTTACAGGTAATTTTTTTTTTACAAATTTAATCACTTTACTAACCGTGACAAAATTTAAATAGACATCAAAAAAGGCTGTTTGTGCAAATATTCCATATGGGCGATTATGACGGCCATCATATGTTTCAGTTATGCGTGAAATAAGTAGCTTTTCGGATTAGTAATTGAAAATAGCTAATGTTTGTAAAGTCTTTAAAAAATAACATAAAAATTGTAATGGGCGCCTTATTTAGTCGCCTTCATTTAACCTATTTAAAAGTTTTAACTTGTACCCACTTTTTAAATAACTTCAGCCCCCTTGCTCCTCCTTCTTTTCCTTCATTTTCTTCGTCTTCTTCTTCTTTTTCTTCTTCTTCTTATTCTTCTGTTGGTGCTGCTATGGAACTTCAATTCATGAGATGAAGTGTTTGAAAAAGATTTATAACAAAACTAATGGAACGAGGACAAAAAAGTTCAGTTTATTTAGTGCTGAAGTTTTTACTGAACAAAATAACTTCAGCATCTTTTACTGAAATGTTTGAAAAAGCTTTATGACAAAACTAATGAATCCAGGACAAAAAAACTTTAGCTTATTTCGTGTTAAAGTTTTTATAAATGAACTAAATAACTTTAGCATCTTCTGCTGAAGTTTTTGAAAACGCTTAATGACAAAACTAATGAATCTAGGACAAAAAAACTTAAGCTTATTTAGGGCTAAAGTTTTTACAAACGAACCAAATAACTTCAGCATCTTCTGCTGAAGTTCATATTGTCTTTGCTACTTCAGACCTGTCTACTAGATTGCTGACGTTTTACATGATTGTTTTTTGCTACTTCAGCCCCGTATGCTAATGTTACACGAAATGGTGGATATGCTTGCGATTTTTTTGCAAAGCGGGTACAAGTTAAAACGTGAACCAAAAAGCGGGTATAGATGCAAATGCCCCAAAAGTAGCTATTGTTTTGCTGAAACACAGAAAATTTCAGTATAATATGCAGAATTATGGAGCTATCACATATAAACTTCTCGCATGTTATGTCGGAACTCTAGCATATTATGTTTTTTAGATTTTATATTTACATTAAAAATTGATTAAATTTTGATTATTTTTGAAAATGTGATTATTTTTTTACTAATTATCAATTGAAAACGTGGCTATTTTTTATTTTTTTTCCCGTTATAGAAGCCCTACCAGCAGCACCAAGACGACCACTTTTCCATTTACACTCACAGCCTTTTTCTTTTACTAAAGTACTATCTTTTTTCCATTTTCAATAGAAAATTTCGAACAACTAAGGCCCCCACCTTAACCACATTGTCCTATCAGTATTGTAGATTAATCGAAAACACAATCATAAACAATCTTTCTTAGATTTGCAATATGAATCTTAAAGTATATATGAATTATGACTTGTTTTATTTTTTTTCTTTTCCAATTTTAATATATTGATTTATTTTAGACATGGAGTGGTGGACAATACAAGCATGTGATAGGAAGACCAGTTTTTCAAGGTCAAACAGAGGACTGCATTTCCATGGCTTTACTATTTTCTCCTCTTAAGATCACCGAAGACTCTGCTAAGCATGAAAAAGAGAAGACCATTTCAATTGGGCAACAAGTCATTATTGCTATAGCATTTACGCTTATTTACAATTTCTTGATTTATATCTACAAGAAGTTTTGAAGTACTGTTGAAGAGTTTTTACTACGTATTGCATATACAGGCTGTGGAATCATGGAGTCATCAGTTTCAGTTTATTTTGTATTTTTTCCCGTTAAATTGTACATGGTTTTCGGATATGTTTATTTAGTTAAATGATGATTCTAAGAATTTGATGTGTCTGTTGTTCTTTTCCCTTTTGCTATCTAAGAGAACCTTGTACAAGAGTATGATTTAGATATAAAATGTAAGCTTCAAGCTAGCATGATAAGTAAGGCAGGTTCATTTACATCTACTAGTTTCTGACATGTGCGTTATACGTGTATACTGAATCATATAATACAAAATTTTATAAGGATCAATTAATAGTAAAACAAAGGTTATATTAAATAATTATACACATGGATCATCGTGTGATGACTTATGTGTCAAGGTTAAGATGATTGGATATCACAAAAAAAAAAAAAAAGTACGACCCAGTACAATACCACTCAGTGGTGTTTGGGGAGGGTAGTGTGTACGCAGCCTTACCCCTACCCTGGGTAGAGAGGCTGTTTCCAAATAGACCCCCGGCATAAATCCCCAGAATTTGCTCCTAGGGAGACTCGAACTCACAACCTCTCGGTTGTAAGTGAGGGTTGGTTACCATCAGACCAAGCCCCTCTTGTCTATGATTGGATATCACAAATTTTAATTAAATACATGTGAGTTCTTATAGATTTTGATTTTATGAGGTATAAACATATATATATATATATATATATATATATATATATATATATATATATATATATATATATATATATATATCTGACTTACCACTTTTTTCCAAAATTTAATCACACCCAACTATATCTTATAAAAAAGATAAAGCAATCGCTGTAAATATAATCCGATTAATTAGCCCAGAGCCGAATCACAAGGAACTAACCAATTAATTACTCTTGTTAGACTCGCTAAATTCTTTGTAATCAACTGACCAGATATTTTGAATAACAATTGGATATGTTTTTACTAACTATAATTAACTGAAAGCAAGTAACTAAAAGCTAACTATGACTAGGTTGTAGGTAAGTAAGAGAACGATCTAAGGTTATGATTTCCCCTATTGATGGAATCCCTTCTTATTATGTTTTGCATAGAATTGCCTAATCGCCTTTATCGATCATGAGCACTCTTATTATCGTGACTCTCTCCTGAGTAACCATGACAATTTACTAGACGAACTCTCCCAAGTTACACTAGCTGACTTTTATTACAACTCACTTTAGATCACACCCAAGGTTTCATTATCCCTAGTCCCGCCTTTAAACCCTCAATTATTGATCCCTCATATACTTTGGAAGTGGTGTTGTTCAAAAATTACCTAAATATATACTCTCTCTCAAGCAATACATACTAAATAGGTACAACTAATTGGGGATACTATCAATTAACTACAACAAGAATGTGGTTGAACAAATAGAGATTAAACTAGCAAACTATATTAACATAACACGAAGTTCATCTTTCAATAGGTTCCATCAAACCCCTAGACTAAATTTTAGCTACCCATAATCTTGTTCATTATAACTATTGCAAATTTCATCATAAATGGTAAAAATACCACAAAGAAAAAAAAAAAGAAACGAAAAACTCATTGTTGGGTACATTAGACGAACTTGCACCAAGAGCTGGATTACCACCGCCATCCAAACCAACTGAAGGACATTTACCATGGTCGTATCCTGTTTGCGAGCATATGTCATATTTACGTGCATAAATGGTATCACCAATATCTATTTGGCTCCGTATATGTGTTCTCTTTTGTACTTGCAACTTATGCAAATAGTCATTTTCACACAACATTTTAAATGATTACGGCAGCCAATAATGCTCAGCACCCAATGGTTGCAACTTCCCACTATATGTGTTTACGTATGCATCAACAATGTATTGCCTATCAACATAGTTGGTTGCCCCTAAACCAACTTGTTGAAAGCACTTCATGCCATATGGTAGATGGTCTATTTCACACATGAACACAACCTACTGGCTTTACTCACAGCTTGTAGATTATTCCCCCGGTGTCCGCGAATGGCGGTGCGAACTTCAAAAATACCTCGATCCTGGTCATATTGTAAATATGAATACCAATGTGCTAGAATCATGTATTTCTCAAATATTCTCATCAATATTGGCATAAATTGAACACTCATATCCATCATTTCCGATATAGCTCTATGCCTTTCAACAAACCTCTCCGCCATTTATTTGAATGCATTCGGACCATGGCAGTAACGGGAAATCCACGTGCAGACTTCAATAAGTTGTTGAATGAATCCGACACATTTGTAATCAGGGCTCCCCATCGTCTGCCACCATCAACATGCAATGTCCACTTGTGAAGCTCATGTTCCATCATCCAATTATAGGCTATTTCGTCTAACTGCCGGATCGCTTCCATGTGCCTCCTGAATTTGCATTACTGGTGCACAATTGCAGCCATCCACATTATATAATGCAATTCCTTGGTGGGATATTTCTTCTGGAATTGGCCTCAAATGCCTCACACAGTAACAACGATATGCATAGGGTTCCTGCCATTCAGGAAAATGCCGTACAGAACTTAAAATACCACCATGCCGATCATATATTAGACAAATACTTGAACATTGTTTGACAATGTTTGCTTCAACTAGTTCAAAAATAACGTCCACGTCTTTTCTCTTTCATTGCACAAATGGCAAAAGCTAGTGAAAATATTTGTCGATTGACATCTATTGCAACGAAGATCAACAGCTTAATATCATACTTTCTATAGACATGAGTACAATCTATGGAAATTACCGGACGGCAATGCACAAAATCATTAATTGCTGGTTTAAATGCCTAGAACACGTATCTGAATATATATTCTGGTATTCCCGGACTCCGTTCATGCCTCCATTCAACAACAGTCCCAGGGTAAAAGTGTTTCAGTATGGCCATATACTTGGCTAGAGAGGAAAATAACTTATCCCAGTCACCATAAATATTTTAAATGCACGTTTGCATACCATATATGCCTTTCTTTTGGTTATAGTACACCTGTATTCCTAGTGACGGATGTAATACACTCTTTGATCTTGTACCTAATGCACACTTCCAAGTGTGGAATCAAGAAATGAGAAATCAAGTCTACATCTAAGTCGAAGTGATTCTCATTGCATGTTTCCATTTCACATATGTGGATGCTAATATATTTACTCACTTTCCACAACCCTATTTCCTTATTGATCGCACGGAATATCCAGTTACAACCCATAAAGTATCTACGGCTTTTGACCTTTTATACCTCCGGAGTTGACTCCTATACCATCATCTCGTGATACTCTTTTACACTGTACATTTTTATAGCCCTGGTTTGGCGAGCTTTATCGGGAAAATACACGCTCTTTGCCAGCACCGTTGGTCTAGACTCATCCCATATTACTGATCGAACGTCAGCTTCCCTTGCGAGGACATCCACATCTGACATACTTGCAAAATTATCAAGGTAGGGAATATGAATTGAATGAAATGGCACGTGGGACTCGTACACTCTTGGGCTAAAGGGAGGTGGAGGAGCATGCTCCATCGTCAGCTCAGATTCGACATTCACTTCCTCCTCTTCATCACCCTCGTCAGAGAAGGGTGTCTCATCTCCAGAGTCATCGGCATTATTTTCATAATCACTATTATTTTTTTGACTCTGCCCATCTGCTAAATCCAGAGTAAATATGTCGTCTACGGGCAACTGAGTGAGTTCAGTACTGTTAAGTTGCTCGTTTTCACTACACAAATAACAAAATGATAAGCTACTCAAATTGATAAATACTTTACATATAGCTATATCACTTCACTTACAAGTCGTACTGTGTTGACATTCTATAATGGATATTTTTCTGTTGGTGATGACTCTGGAATGGATCACCGAGATCCAGCATGCCAAAACTACACATATTCCAACTGGGTGTGGGGTCATAACTTTTAAAATTCATATTTGAATGGTTATGTGGTATATACGAGTGTTAATACAAATTTAATTCAAGAAAAATACATTGTAATGGAAAGGAAAATTGAAGTTTAGCAATTGCCTTATGGATTATATAAACTAGGAGAGAAATTATTTCCTCGCTCCTCATTTGCCGGCGGAGATAAGTTAAGATCCGACCAAACTCTTTCAGCCAGAACCTGTTGGGCTAAAATTGCTCCAGAATAACCACCTGATGACTGGGGGTTATCCCTGCTTTGCGCAATCTTATTATTGTGAAGGTCTTTGGCCATGACGTACATTTTCAAAAATTTTATCACAATAAATTCCTTGTATTCATCCGAAATTCACAAAAAATCTCTCAGAGTTTCATCATCTTCGGTGTTAAATTCAGAATAAACAAGCAAATTCCTACGAAGTCACAGAATACGGATATTTACTGGTTATTTTAAGGTTCATCAAGCGTTTCCTCACACTTATTTTTTTACGTAACAACGATACCAATACATCGTACTCCATTGAAAGCGACAATTTAACATGACACTATAGAGATAAATTGTAGCTCACAGAGTTATTCTTCACTACAACCTCAACCTTCCCCCCCCCCCCCCCCCCCCCCCCCCCCCCCATTAATATAATAAAACCCTGATTTTTGCTCTTAAGAGACTATAAAAATGCTTGATAACCAAGAAGGAAAGCTTGAATATAAGTTAGAATATTTTTTGAATGGATTTTCATAAAATGCTAACGCCTTTAAATAAGCAATGCCTAACTCGAGAGGCTGAATTTTTTTTATGTATAACACTCTTTAAAAGAAAGCTATACCCATTTGAATTATTGTTATGTTAGTTAACCGCATGAAACTTATTGGTGGGCGATAAACAAATATAGCGCGGTGTATAAATGCGCTAAACAGAGTATAGTGCGAATATATAATGCGCTATACATATCCGTCACATCAGGTCAGCATAGTGCAGCATATTTATCCGCTATACATATATAGTTCGGTTTTGCACTGCATTATACTTAACGACTAAAATACCATTAAAATATAATGCGATATAAAATTACGTTATATATAAAAATATAATTTTTTTCCTAGCGTTGAAAACATATTTTGAGCTAGAATCAACAATATTTAGGTTTCGGGTTCATATATAAATAACATAACCAAGAAAAATCAATGAAAATGGACTAGAGTAAATAATTGCTACTAGGGGTGTTCAAAACCGATCCGAAACCGAAAACCGATCCGAAACCGAACCTTAATGGCTTAGTGGTAACGGCTTAACGGCTTAACGGACGGGGAACGGATTAAAATTTTTTTATTAACGGCTTATCGGATTGGGGGCGGATTATTCAATTTTATTAACTATATAATTTATTAAATTTTTTATATATATATATATATATATATATATATATATATAATTTATTTTTATTTATATAATTATATATATTAAATATAAAAAACTAAAAACCTTAAAAATGAATAAGTATAAGTGTATAATAAAAATACCAAATACCAAATTACTATACAGTAGGTTCTCTAAAGGTAGAGGTTCTTTCAGTCACTTTGTTATCCCTACCTGACCTGATGCAAGTGTAACACCAGCACCCAGTCTTACTTGCAACCAGTTCGTATTGTCTCTATGAATCTTTTGCTTTGACTAGGTTCTGTTATTAGCAAGGTTGTAGTTCTCAGACTAATATATTATGAGACTTTATCATCTTCATTTTATTATGAAAGAGTTAACTTGTGTCAACTTTGGTTTTCGTTGCAGGAGAAGTGGGGAAAGAACCTATTATCTTTCTTGCCTATGCTATGGGCGCACTGTATCTTGAAATATTTGTGACCAATTGTTGTAACCCTGACAATGTATCTTATCTTCTCTTTTTCTTTGTTTCATTGTCAATTGTAAAATCCATGGCAAGGTGAGATGCCTTTGAATGTCATGCACAGGATTTTTGTTATGTCCTAGTGTGCAGACAAAATATATTTGAGCCCTTAGGTATTAAATCGATAAACCGCCCAGTAACCGTCCAGTAAGAGCTAACCCGATACCAATCCGCCCGATATCTTATCGAGTGGCTAACGGATAAATACATTTAAAAGCCGATAACCGTTAAGCCAAATCGTTAGAATAAAAAACCGCCCAATCCGCACAATGAACACCCCTAATTGCTACCGATAAGGCAATTGCAATAGAGTTTGGGGTACGTCGACTTGCTCCAACAATCGAACTAATGTGTACACGTGGCGACTAGCTAGTGGGTGAACAAGTACACCAGACACCCACCTCGACTCAGAGGATCTATTCTTTCCCTACTAAAGCAACTTACAACTCTGCTTCTCTATCAGGCAGTCAGCTGCACAAAATCCATTAAAACACACACACACAGTCTCTCTCTCTCACTCTTCTACATGTGGGAGACAGGAAAAATGGCTGATGACTTCATGGAAACAGAAGAAGAATTGGACGAGTTCACATTAGCCGAGGTTACTTTCTTGCTTTTCCTTTACTGTCAGCAATCTTCCATTTTCTGCTTTAAGCAAAATTATTTTCTCCCTTTCACCTGATTGTTCATGTCATTTTCTTTGTTTGATTTCAATTCCTTTGACTTCTCATCTACTCTTGTTCCTTTTTAGTTTCGCTTAGAAAAGTTCCCTTACCTAACAGTAACATTCTTGGAACTAAAATCAAGACTGGCCAAATTTAGATTAAATTACTAAATGTGGATTAAATCTGCAAATGCTTAATTAATTCTGAGGATTTTCAGTTACTTTCTACAGGCTATGAAATTGACGACCTTGTTTAAGCGAATGAAAGAAAAACCAATTAGTCAAGAGTTCTGTCAAAAACTTGCAACAAAGTTTAGGTAAATTTTCCCTTTGGGTTAAAATAAATGCTACTACTTCCGCTTTGATAAATTGAATTTTCTTCTTTGCTTATTTGCATTTTCATTTGTTTGCTAATTTTTAATTTGCAGTTGTTCACCTTATCGTACTGGAAAATCTTTCATAAAATGGGAACAGGTTTATCTCTGAACTATCTTCTCAATATTTATTTTCCCTTTTTAGGTATTCATGATATCCGGATTATATTATTAATCTATTATGTATGTTTTTGCTATGTTAAAGGTCAAAACTTGGTTTATGGACAAGCAAAAAACACAAGCATCTAAAGCGATTGTTGTTAAGAAAGAATCTGATGTTCCTCGACCAGCAAGAAAACAAAAATCTAAAAAGAAATTGTCAGCTCTAATGCTTGACAGAAAATACAATACTTTCGGGTACACAAGACTTCCCGAATGTGCATATGACCGGCCTCAGAAGCCCAAAGGTTACCAATTTCCCTTTGACCTTTATATATCTGATGTTTGATTTTTGTACTCACTTTGTGGATTAGAAGTTGTTTACTCTATTTGTATCAATGTATGAAATGCAAGAAACTACTTTGAGTTGCTCAAATTAGATAATTATGCAACAAAACATGAAAGTTAAAGAAAATTCTTGATGTAACTAGCAAAAGATCACTATGATGTCTTCTTTTCCTGTTAATTTTTTTTAACCTTCCACTCAGTTGAAATCTTTCTCTTACGAGTTTGATAAAAGTTTTAATTCAAATTTGACTGCATGAGTACTTAACTGATAGCTAAAGTAAGACTAGGATACTAGGCCCTGGCAACATAGAGCTCCCTAACCAAATTTTGAGTAACCTTTAACGAACCTTTCAGATTTTGTTTCAAAATATTCGTTACCAGCTTTAGTCTAATCGTATTGCTTTTATTGCTCAAATACACCAGTTTTACGTAAGCAGTCACAAGCATCTTGGTGAAACCTGGAGAAAATATACAAGTAGGATATCCTGTGGTTTTGAGACATTTTTCTTGATTTTTTTATCTGATTTATCTCTGTTTTACTTGTCATGGTTGAACATATAGATTACTCGTTTTGCAGTTTTGTATTCTGTTATGCACGAGCACATTGTCATGATAAAAATAATCTATCGTATGATTGAACAAGTAACTTAGATATTTTAGATATAGTGCCTTGAATTCGTACAACGTGGTTTCTGTTATTCTCAAGCTTAGGTGTGCATACTGTTACAGTTTCTGCAGCAGAGATGGCCACAGAGCTCGCAGAGTTGTCTTTTGAAGCTCTTTCAGCAAAGGATTTAGCTTGGTGAGCATTTAACACAGTTGTAGCCTTCTCTATATGACGAATTGTGCTACATTCTGCTGATACTTCAAGACCCTAATTTGTTTCTATTTTCTCCTTGTAGATGTCAGTCTTGTAGTTTCTGATTGTGACTCAATACTATTGGTCTCTTACATTCTTCACTAACCATTGTTAGATTGCCAAAGATGATAAAATGTCATGGTGATGTTGTACATGGGGTTTATGTCTAGAAAAAGGCTTACTGATTAAACGTTTCAGCTTGAGTCTCTTCTGTTGATTTGTGCTGGTTTATGAATATCTTAGTTCAGTAGCTTGGAGAGTGAAGTCTAAAAAGTTGAAGGTAGTAACAAAGTATTGAGGCGTTCTCGGTTACATCAGGAAGAATAAGAAACTACTAATTTGTGAAAAACTGTCACGTGGTTGAGGCTGGATATCGTCCATGAAATTACCCCAAGATAATAATTTACGTTCCTCATCATAGTAATTGAATGGCAAAATGAATTATGAGTAGTGATTCATCATGTTCGCTCAACTTCTACCATGAAATGTCGAAGTCAATGAACATATCATAATGTAGAGGCAAATCATTGATACCTCGGACTGTGTGACGGCAAAAGTTGGCAATATTCAGTGGCTGAATGGTTCAGGCATTATATGAGTTGGTTCTAGGTCAAAGCAACTTAATGATGTTCTGAGCATAGAATTCTACTGAAGGTTTATATGAATGTCGTAAAGGTCGACGGGCTGTGTAGCAGAACTCCTTTTTCGATAGTAATACTAGATTCTGATATTCATTACTTCCTTCCTTTTCTACTTCTGTTTCTCTGCTTCTCTTGATTTGCTTCTTTTTTGATTTCTTTTGTCCAAAAGACTTTTGCTTCTCCTTATCTATCTGTGCCTCTTCTGCTGCTAGTTCTGCTTTTGGACTTCTTTTCTGCTACTATCATTTGCTGTCGGCTATTCTTTTTCTCCTTTTCTTTTCTGCTCTCTGTCTTGCCCGTATTCTCCAACTCTTTGATTATGTACTGAATTTCAGGAAAACAGAATGACTCTTGCAACTAAAGCTAAGTATTAGTGAAGTCCTAAACTAATTTCTGTCTTTTTCAGGTATGATGTGGCCTCATTTCTCAACTTCAGAGTTCTTCGCACAGGCGAGCTTGTAAGCTCTTTGTTCTCTGTGATCGTTTTTCTATTTGCCTAGGTGCACTGTCGTTTAAATTTAAATATATCCGGCTGTTCTTGTTTGCTTGGAAGTTTTAGTAGTCTAGTGATCACGGGGGTATGTGAGAGATTTAAGATTTCTCCTTGACCACAGTGAAATAGGAAGATTTACATTGCCCAGGACCAGAGTGGAATAGCAACAGTTTTTTGAAGTTCCTACTCCATAGATTGGAACCACTAATCCTCAGGTCTTAGTTTTTATGGAAATAACAAATACACTCATGTGAGATGAATAAGCTTGACACCTCTCAGAACACAATGGAATAATGGTAGAAACGCATGGATAACTGAACTCAAAACATTGATGGTGGATTGTAAGAGAAGGGGCGGGCAAGTATTGAGGAGAGGTAGTTAGGTAGGACATGTGATTGCTCCAGCTTACCGAGGATATGATCCACGATAAAAAGGTGTGGAGGTCGAGGATTAGAGTTATAGGTTGACAGATGGAGATAGTAGTGTGGTCCTCATAGGCTTACCAGTACCACTAGGATTATTTTTGTATTATCTTATTCATGGTTTTTTACTATTACAAGAGGGGTTGCTCTGATGGTAAGCAACCCCCACTTCCAACCGAGAGGTTGTGAGTTCGAATCTCCCCAAGAGCAAGGTGGGGAAGTTCTTGGAGAGAAGGATGCCGGGGGTCTATTTGGAAACAGCCTCTCTACCTAAGGGTAGGGGTAAGGTCTGCGTACATACTACCCTCCCCAGACCCCACTAAGTGGGATTATACTGGGTGGTTGTTGTTGTTGTTGGTTCTTTACTATTACATTTTGTATTATTTGCGCCCGTTAACTTAATATATTGTTGTTACTATTGTTTACTACTTGTTTTATCTCCACTGTTCCTTGAGTCGAGGTCTATCAGAAACAACCTTTCTATCTTTATACGGTAGGGGTAAGGTCTCCATACACACTAGCCTCTCCAGACCCCATTTGTGATAATACACTGGGTTTGTTGTTATTGTTTTTTTGTTGATGGTGGATTCACTTGTCACTCAGCATATATTTATAAGTCGAAATGTCTACTAAAACAATATATGTAATGCAATGGGTCCATATTAAGGTGCAACAATCAGCATCATATCAACAGAATTTTACGTCAGACAAAGATTTGTCGCTTATAGACTGACATATATGAAGTATTTCATTATGCAGGAAGTTCGTGTAAGATTTGCTGGCTTTGGTCATGAAGAAGATGAATGGGTGAATGTCAAAAGGAGAGTACGCGAACGTTCCGTTCCCTTAAAGCCCTCAGAATGTGACACGGTGAATGTTGGAGATCCCTTGATGTGCTTCAGGGTATCATTTCGTTTCTCCAACTTACGTTAACAATAGACACTCTGGTTTTTCTTAAAAAAGCACCATAGAAATCATGAGATTTCCACTTTCCAGAAATGGTATCGGTATGTATCAGGGCAACAATGTCACGATTAAGCGTGGTATCTGGACACTCAAGGCCCCAAGTATTTTTATGACCTGTAATGTTATGTTTTAAATTCACAGGAAGATGAATATCTCGCAGTATATGGTGATGCGCAAGTTGTGGAGATCCAAAAGAAATTACACGATAATACAGAATGCACGTGCATTTTTGTCGTTCGCTACGAGTTGGATAATGCAGAGGTAAATCATTGGAACATCGCATGTACTGGTAGTAATTCAATGTTAATAATAATTTTATTTTCATCGTTATTGTTCCGATGCAGGAGAAAGTTACACTTGACAAGTTATGTTGCAGACCAAAACGAAGCAACAGTATACTACCTGAAGGTCATGCTAAATGATGTGTCTTGAAGAGTATTGACAAAGCAAATACTCACAGAGGGGCGGAGCTAGAGCTTTGAAAATTTATTGAATATGTACAAATTATTAATTAACCCGGTAACTTAGAATGAATAGAATTCTGAACCTATTAGTTTTAAATTTTGGCTCTGCCTCTGTATTCACTGGGTTAGAGCCTCCGCAACGTTGTTCCGTTGGAATATTGGATGTTGGGCCAATCTAAATATGTAGTGTCTATGTTTTATCATTTTATGTGTGGTCGGACATGAAGTTTAGAAAAGAAATTTCTTTTAAAACTCATGGTCATGACATGAGATTTTTGTGGTTATAAAATTATGTCATTAAAATAAAATAAGAAAGTTAAAATTAAATTGTTCATAATTATTAAAAAAAGGTGTTATTCTTGTTGAAACAGAGTAAAAATGAAAGGTCACAGAAAACATAATACAAGGAAGTTAGCAATACTTCGTCATTTCTTTTAAGCCTATCGTTTCATCTAGCCTCTTTTCCAATAACAGGTTTGGATAAAGTTTCGATTTTAAGGCTTTAGGTCAGGCAGAGATAATCCTTGATAAGCACTTCCAATAAGGCTCGTTTGATATGGGCGATAAGAAATAAATAATTTTGGAATTAAATTTGAAATAAGTTATCCCATATATTTTTTTTATCTCTATAAAAAAAATAAAGTAACTAATTTTTGAATAATTAACATAAAATAATTTATTTTCCAACCAAACGATCCCTAATAGTTTTAGTGCTCGTGCTTGTCCTGCTCTCTGCAGGAGCTGAAAGCCACTTGACTGTAAGGAGAGGAGCTGAAAACCAATATCTTGGGGAATGGCCTCCACTCTACGAACCAAGTCTTTCTGACGAGGCACCAGCTTTCTTTGATCCCTTTCCCTAAAGAGTACTTTCGTAACCCCATGAATCGTATGTTTGTAACAATAGGGACAGAATTTTTTCAATTCTAATCGATTAGGCGTATTGTGCCGGTTCTTTCTCCCCTCAAATATGAATACTAGATTGGAGTTTTACAAAGCCCCTTATCGGATTTGGGGCCTTCTCTTTCCGTCCGCTCTTCCCGAAGTGTATCTACTGATTTTGCCATTCCTATGATTCAAAGGATTCACCAGCTATAGGGCAGTTAGCGCAACGGAGGAACCTTTATGAGAAGGCAATGCAGCAGAGGGCAAATAGAGCTTTTGCACATTTTCGTTAATCCATGAACAGGATCTATACATCTCGATCGGAAAAGAATCAAGAGAAAAAGAAAGAATCGGAATTGATCGATAGATTTCTCGAAACAAACGAAGTGGTAGTTTTTGCGAATATTAATGATGAATGAATCGGCTCTTGTAGGAAGGAAAGAACCGGGTTTGTGAGAAAAAGAATAAGAAAAAGTACACGACATATCAAATATTTACACTGTATTTACCATTCATAACTATACTTTTAGTAAATTTTCTGTTCGTAGTTATATTTGAATTTTATAACAAATCTATGAAATAAAAGATTAATTGTTTCGAATTGAAAGAAGATAGCTCTTGTAGCTTAGTTATTTAGAGTACTTGCTTAGCTAGCGAAGGTCTTGAATTTGAATATTAAGAAGAACATTATTCTTCCGTATTTTTATATTTTGCCTTAGTTGTATTCATTGTACGGACAAATACAGTCGATACAGATTGTATCCTCTGTATATACCCCTGTATATACTTGATACAAGCTGTATCCTTTGGGTACACACTTGATTGTATTTGATACATATTGTATTCCTTGCACGAACGAATACGACTGCACGAATGAATACAATTGATACAGTTATCTCGTTTCTATTCGTTACATGAATGAATATAGTTGACAAAAATTGTATTCGTTGCGCGTTTAAATACAATAATACAACTTTGTAACAGCTGAACTCTAACTACGAATGCTAATTAGACAAAATATTGGTTTATGAAAAATCCTTAAAAGAATATAGGCAGCAAAATCAAATAATAAAAAAAGAACTCAAAATGTACTCCTCTAATTTAGCCGTAAAGCCCTTACCATTCCTATCCTATCTTCATTCGCACAATTTCCTTCGACAAAAGGAGAGGTATTTAATGCAAGTTAAAGCTAAATGTGGTTAAACTGTAAAATGATATTCAAAAGGGTTTATCAATGAGGTATTTGCATCTATAACCGCTTTTTATGGTGCGTTTTAATTTGTGTCTATTTAAAAAATTTATAAGCGTACCTGTTTTTTCGCATAGCTTTAGCATACGAGTCTGAAATAGCAAAAGTAAACACGCAAAACTTCAGCATTCTAGTAGACAGACATGAAGTAGCAAGTATGTTGAACCAAGTGTGCTGAAGTTTTTGTTTGGAATTGCTGAACTTAAGCATAGTAACTAAAGTTTTATTCTGTATTGAAGTTTTTGTTTGTAATTGCTGAGTTTTTTGTTTTGTAACTGGCAAACTTCAGCTCTAGAACTGAAGTTTTTGTTTTTCTAATTGGCGAACTTCAGCTCTAGAGCTGAAGTTATTATTTTGTAACTGGTGAACTTCAACTCTAGAACTGAAGTTTTATTTTTATAACTGGCGAACTTCAGCTCTAGAGTTGAAGCTTTTGTTTTGTAACTGGCGAACTTTAGCTCTAAAGCTGAAATTTTTGTTTACTGTCGAACTTCAGCTCTAAAGATTGAAGTTATTTAGTTCATTTATAAAAACTTCAGCATTATATAAACTAAAGTTTTTGAAAAAGCTTTCTAACATTCTAGATAAATAATCAGATTGCCAACAATATCTAAATCATAAATTTTATAAACAATAAACATGAAAAGAACATAATTATCATTGTCTACTAACTTACGTACGTGAAAATATTTATTAATTATTGTCAACTAACTTACGTAATTATTTATAATTTATTTTTAAATAATCTGATAAATATACTTATAGCAATTATCTCATGAATTGAAATTTCACAGCAGCACCAATAGCAGCAGAAGAAAGAAGAAGAAAAAGAAGGAGGAAACGAAAGAAGGCTGAAGTTATTTAAAAAGTGAGTACAAGTTAAAGATTTAAATAAAAAAAAATAGTATAGATTAAATGGGGCGACCAAATAAGACGTCCTGTATAATTTTTACTTTATCAATTCTCAAGTGAAAGAATAGAAGGCCTTACAGTTAATTGCCGTTGTTTTAAAATATAAATAAGATTTGTGGACAACATGCCCTTTTAGCTCAGTTGGTAGAGCGGAAGGCTCTTAAACTTGTGGTCGTAGGTTCGAGCCTCACGGTTGGCGTTTTTTATTGGGATTTTTACCTATTTATACCATATAGCAAATCTTATCACAAAAAATATTCATAATATTGCATTTACCCGCCTAATCCATTGCAGCGTGATTCTCTCATTCTCCATGTATTTTCCACCATTGATAGCCATTAAACAACTTTGAATTCAAATTTGAATTTTCAAAAATCATTATTTGTTTGGATTGGGTGTTGTTGTAAATAATTTGGAATATGTTTAGGAGTTTATATCTAAATTTTGAGGGATTTTGGTGAAGATTAGACTTGGTTTTGACTGAATTTCAGATTGAAACTCGTCAAAGAAGAAGACATATTTCCAGAATTGTATTTAAATTGTAGATAAATTGTAGAATTGTAGATAAATTCTAGATTGGTAAGACTAGATTAGACTTGGTTTTGACTGAATTTCAGATTGAAACTCGTCGAAGAAGAAGAAGAAGACATATTTCCAGAATTGTATTTAAATTGTAGATAAATTGTAGAATTGTAGATAAATTGTAGATTGGAAAGACTAAAACTTCTACAAGTCTTCTATAATTATGCCGAAAATGCCAATTATGCTACAATTGAAATGAGAATTGGGATATTAAAATTCAATGTATTCAGTTTGTAGATACAATTTCTATTTTTTTTTTTGTAAAAAAACTGTTTTTGCAAAAGAATAAATTTTTTTTTGAAAAAATCTTCTTCAAATATCTAAAGATGTTTGTGTTCCTTTTCTTATGTGACTCAATAGAACAAACTCTTTAAACACATTTGTACACTAAAGAATAATTGATATTCTAAAGAATAAATAACGACTAAATTTCATAGGTTTCCTTAACATAATTTTTTCTATTCATCCGAAATAAAATAAAATTTTTGCTAGGTAGAAACAATTTGTTTGGAAAGATTCGATTTTGTTTTAGAAGGCCGATTTTTTATGCCATTTCTGATTTTTGATAAGAGAGATTGTCGCCCTTTCCTAAGCTATTTTTGGCTTTGAAAGAGAAGAGGAGGAAAAAAAAGGAAAATGAATATATGTTCCTAAAATCATGCCTAGAATAAATGAAGCAATAATTTTACTCTTAATTTAAATTATGGTACATAAATTGAAATTTGTTATCCTTAAATGTAATAAATACAAACCTTAAATATATGAGGTAATAATATTTGCTATATAGTATAAATAAATAAAAATCTCTTTCTTATTTTCGGACTCATTATTCCTTGTTTGGGTTTTGAATAATGTCTTGGGCCTTAATATTGTACCTTTTATGTACACCTCAAAGGACGGTTAAATGGCTCACGAGAATCTTCTCCACCTCATATAAATCTGGGCCAAAGAAATTCATAGATTGTATCGAAATTGGGCTGAATCATTGCGTCTCTTCTTTATTGTTGTGGACTGTGGTTAAGGATAGGAATTTAGGGTGCTGAGTAACGATTTCATACGTGAAAGAAACCAATACATGTATCTAATCATTAAAACAGATAAAGTACAACATATTAAAAAATAAGAGAAAAATAGAATAATATAATAATAGAGACAAGATGTATTAGAGAAAAATGTAGAAGATATTTTATTCAGGTGTGTTTCTTTTGTGTTCTTCATAAGATAAAGAATACCCTATTTATAAGATACATGAAAGGTTACAAGAATACACCTAAAGGTTACAAATATTAAGTGATGAATTAACTAAGTACATGAACTCAAATGGTTCATGGAATAGGGATGTCTCGGAGTATTCAATAGACATGCACTCCAACATATTCATAACACTCCCCTTGGATGTCCATCTAAAAGATAATGTGTCTTGCTAAAACCTTACTAGGAAAACCCAGTGGAAAAAAACCTAGTGAAGGAAAAAGAGTAATACATATCTTGTAATACGCATTGAGTGCTGCCTTATTAAAAAACTTATCAGGAAAACTCACTTGGGACAAAACCTTGATTAAGGGAAAAAGAGTACAACGCGTATTATATTCCCCCCGACGAAAGCTTTATTTGATATCTCGGAGACGATGCATTCCAATCTTATGTCTTAGTGAATAAAACTGCTAGATTGTCACTTGAACGGATTTGTTGAATATTTATCTCACCATTTTGCTGAAGATCGTGTGTGAAAAAGTACTTTGGTGAAATGTGCTTTGTTTTGTCTTCCTTTGATATATCCTCCTTTAAGTTGAGCTACGCAAGTAGCATTGTCTTCATACAATATCGTTGGATTCTTCATTTTTAAAGAAAGACCACACAATTGTTGAATATGTTGAGTCACTAATCTCAACCATACACATTCTCGACTAGCTTCATGAATAGCTATTATCTCTGCATGATTGGAAGATGTAGCTGCTAAAGTTTATTTTGTTGAACGCCATGAAATATATGTACCCCCACAAGTAAATAGATAACCTGTTTGAGATCGGGCTTTATGTGGGTTAGACAAATAACCTGCATCTGCGTAACCAATCAACTTTGAATCGGATTCATAAAAATAAAATAATCTCATATCAATAGTCCCTCAAAGGTATCTAAAAATATTCTTAACACCATTCCAGTGTCTTGTTGTTGAAAAAGAACTAAATCTTGCAAATAAACTCACTGCAAAAGTTATATCTAGTCGAGTATTATTTGCAAGTTACATTAGTGCCCTAGTTGCACTAAGATATGGAGTTTCATCACCAAAAAGCTCTCCATATTTTCATGAGGTCAGAATGGATCTTTATTTATATCAAGTGATCTCACAACCATCGGGGTACTCAATGGATGTGCTTTATCCATATAAAAATACTTTAGGATCTTCTTAGTATAAGTTGACTGATGGACAAAAATTACATCTTTCATATGCTCAATTTATAGACCAAGATAAAATTTTGTCTTTCCAAAATCTTTCATTTCGAACTCTTTCTTCAAATAGTATACTGCTTTTGGAAGTTCCTCAGGAGTTCCAATGATATTTAGATCATCAACATACACAATGATTATAACAAATTCATATCCAGACCTTCTTATAAATACACAAGGACAAATTGAATCATTCTTATACACTTCTTTCAGCAAATACTCACTCAGGCGATTATAGTATATTCGCCCTGATTGTTTCAATCCGTATAAGAATTTTTGAAGCTTTATTGAACAAGTTTTCCAAAAAATTTTATTAGTTTCACGAACTTTAAGTCCTTCGGGAATTTTCATATAAATTTTGTTATCTAATGTGCCATACAAATATGCTGTCACAACATCTATTAGATGCATATCAAGTTTTTCATGGACTGCCAAATTTATAAGATACCTGAAAGTGATTGCATCCACCACATGAGAATATATCTCCATATAATCTATACCGGGTCTTTGCAAAAATTCTTGTGCCACAAGTCGTGCTTTATATCTAATGACTTCATTTTTATCATTCGTTTTCGTACAAAAAATTATTTGTATCCCACTGGATTTATTCCTTCAGGTGTTCGGACTATATGTCCGAATACTTTACATTTTTCAAGTGACGCTAATTCTTCCTGGATAGCGTCTTTCCATTTTGGCCAATCATTTCTATCTAAAGTCATCGACAGATCTTGGTTCAAGATCATCATCTTGTTCCATTATTTCAACAGCAACATGATAAGCAAAAATGTTGTCGACAATAATATTATTTCGGTTCTACCTTTTTGTCGTAGAAACATAACGTATTGAGGTCTCTTCATTCTTATTATTTTTAGGTACCTGGACCTCCTCTGAGGTCTTATCTTTTGTTATATCACAAGGCTCTTTTTGAGCAATTTCCTCCATATTATAATCTCCTAGATCATTTGCTCCTTTTTGCTTTAGAGGATTTTTATCGTTGGAACCAATTGGTTTACCACGTTTCAAGCGTGTCTTAGACTCATTTGTATTGATAGATTGTCCAACCGAAACATTAATCCGAATAGGAGCTTTACCATCTGGAGTATGTGATTTAGTCACCCTTGGTAGGTTAGTGAATGCATCTGGCAATTGATTTGCAATATTTTGCAAATAAATTATCTTTTGAACCTCATGTTGATATTGGTTTGTTCGAAGATCTGAATAAGATAGTGATAATGCAGTTCCAATCTGAATAAGATAGTGACCAAAAGCCAATTGTATTAGGGAGGAGACTTTATGATAATTTGTAGGTCTAATCCACACAAGAGCTGCTACATGCAAAATAGTATGACCCCATGCTGAAATGGAGAGTTTTGCTCTCATAAGAATTGGTCTAGCAATTAATTAGAGGCGTTTGATTAATGATTCTGCTAGACTATTTTGAATATGAACATGAGCAACTGGATGCTCAATTGTTATCCCAGTTGATATGCAATAATCGTTAAAGGTATGAGACGTAAATTCATCAGCATTATAAAGACGAAGTATCTTAATTACATAATCTGAAAATTATGCTCTTAATCTTATTAATTGAGCTAGTAACCTCGCAAAGGCCAAATTGCGGGTTGATAACAAGCACACACGTGTCCATCTTGTAGATGCATCTATCAAAATTATATAACATCTGAATGGTCCACATGAAGGGTGTGTGGGCCTACATATATCACCTTGTATACGTTCGAAAAATGCAGGAGATTTAACTCCAACTTTAATTATTGATGGTCTAATAATCAGTTTTTCCTTGGGAACATGCAGCACAAGAGAATTCTTTAGTTTGAAGAATCTTCTGGTTCTTCAGTGAATGACCACGTAATCTCAATTATTTTGCGCATCGTATTATAACCGGGATGGACCAACCGGTCCTACCAAATAATAAAATCATTAGTAAACTTCTTGTTTACTATGACATGTGATTCAACTATACTAATATTAGTGTAGTATAATCCGGAGGAAAATGCGGGAAGCTTTTCAAGCACATAAGTTTGTTTCGCTTTTATTATAGTAATATAAAGGTATTCAATCTTTCCTTCATTGATAGTCCAATATGATAGCCATTTTGGCGAATATCTTCGAAACTCAACAAGTTTCTTTGAGACCTACTACAATGTAATGCATCATTCACAATCAATATAGTTCCTCCTAATAGTAGTACAGTAGCTCTTCCAGAGCCCTCTATTAAGTTTGCACTACCAAATATTGAAATTATATTGGCTTATTTCATAATTAAATAAGAGAAATATCTCTTATATTTTAATATGGTGTGCGTTGTAGCACTATCCAGAAGACATATTTCTTCGTATTATTCATACGGTCAACTGAAGACTGTGAAGTTTTCATATTCTTCAAAACAAAAAATACATCATAAGAAAATTTTAAGAACAAAAGAAACTACATTTATGAAATTAAATACCAACAACATAAAAAGTTTTATTCAAAATATGAACTTCATAAAAATAAATACATTTATTCTTATAATTTTTTCAATAATAGTCTTCAGTTATGATGCTCAAAGAAGTCTCCAGCTTCTAAATGAGTTATATTTGCAAGACCTTCAAAAATATCATCTTTATAGGCAAGGTTTACTTCAAATTTATCGTGATTATTCATAGGACCCGCCTCAACATTATTTTGAAAAGTCAAGTGAGTCTCAACTTTATTTTGTTTCCCTTTTATGGATGCTTGATAAAGTTTGACAAAATGTTCAAGTGTACGACAAATTCGTGCCTAATGAATTTTCATACCACATCGGTGGCAAACATTACCTTTATCTTATGAAAAATTACTCTGAGAACCCTTATTGTTCTCTTGTATATAACGACCACCACCATGGCGATTACTATTTCTCCATTGCCATGCCTACGTATATTTATACGGTCACGATAATTATTTTATTTTTTTTAGACTTTGGATCAATCATTCCCAGATTCGCTTCTGGAAATGGAGCTGATCCAGTGAGGCGGGCTTTATGATTTTTTATTACAAGGTCATTATGTTGTTCGGCCACCAAAAGGCATAAAATTAACTTAGAATATTTCTTAAATCTCTTTTCACGGTATTATTGTTGTAACACCATATTTTGGCATGAAAAGTGGAAAGAGTCTTTTCCAGCATGTCCTCATCATTCATAGGTTCCCCAAATAGTTTTAGTTGGGAAATTATTCTATATACAACATAATTATATTCATTTATGGTGTTATAATCTTGTAGTCGTAAGTGCATCCACTCACGACGAGCTCTCGACAATACCGTGGCCTTTAGGTGGTCATTTAAACTAGTCCATAATTGAAATGGATCTTTCAAGGTTTAGTATTTACTTTTAACCCTTCATCGAGATGATGGCGAAGGAAAATCATGGCTTTCGCCTTATTCTGACTTGATGCTTCATTTCCTTCTTTAATAGTGTCACCAAGACCTTTAGCGTCAAGGTAAATTTCAGCATCAAGTACCCATGGCAAATAGTTATTTCCAGAGATGTCAAGTGCCATAAATTCAAGCTTTGATAAATTCTACATAGTGAAAACCATCATAAAAATAAGTGAATTAGAATGACAAGAATTATTATCAATGAAAGTTTCAGTGCAGTACATAATCGTGTATTAATATTCTATATGTAGGTTTATCAAATAAATAATTATTTGCAGCGATGATAAATTAGTGTTTAATATTACCCACCAAAACTTTAGACGTGTAAGTATATTTCCATTGAATAAATAAGTGAATTAATATGTTGTAGTTTTATTTTGTTCTACTTAAAATACGTTTCAATAAGCTAAGTAGACATAAAACTAGATGATATCAATTCTGACAAGTTTCAACATTCAATATGATACATCTAATAGTTAAGTCAATAATTTTAAAGTCATTAATTAGTTTGTACACTTAGGTGATAAATTTATTGAATACGCATTTAAACCTTTTGAAAATTTTTCAAGAATACCTTCTAAATGCGTATTCTGTTAGAATATTTGGACGTCGACTTAATTAGTCTGATTATTTTAATGCTTATTTATTTATGTATATGATTAAACTTCTTCGTAGTTTATGTAATAAAATAAATAAATTAACTGAAACTTATTATTTTCATACCAATGCAATTATTATAGTCATATTCAAAACAAGTTATGCATATGGTAATTAAATTGCATGTTAAAGAAGATCCTACTAGAAACATTATAAACATAGGAATGTATACATGAATTGGAAAAGAAACTGACTACCTCTTTTTGGAAGAAGATAAAATTCAGATGAAGCAGATAACCTCACTTGGTTAGAACCTCGTGCTGATAACGTATTAAGAAATGAGAGAAAAATAGAATAATATAGTAATAGAGACAAGATGTATTGGAGGAGAATGTAAAAACTATCTTATTCAAGTGTGTTTCTTATGTGTTTTTCATAGGATAAAGAATATACTATTTATGAAATACATGAAAGGTTACAAGAATAAACCTAACAGTTACAAATATTACGTAATAAATTAATTAAATACATGAACTCAAATGGTTCATAAAATAGAAATGTCTATGAATATTCAATGGACGTTCACTCTAATATATTTATAACACTAACATTTTTTATTAGAGACAACTAAAAAAAGGAATAGACAGGTATTGGACTGAAGAGCGTGATTGTCATTTTTGTTTCACTTCATCTAACTTTCTCCAATCAAACAAAAGAAGGATAAAGAAAAGGGAATATGAGGGCCTAATACACCTCTCACTAAGTGCGCACAATCATAGAGGACGAATTGGAGTTTATAAAAATAAATAAAGCAAAAATCAGAAACTGCATATTCGGTATGGTGCCACAGAATATTACGATACCGTAATCCATTAATACATTATCTAAGTTGGATAATAACAGTATACGAAGATAAGGACGAAGACAGATGTTCATATTCACATGAGTTCATATTATAAAGCCTGGTTCTTTTTGTCTTAGCTTCGTATTTATTAACATCTTCATACACGTTGATTCAGATGGCTGATTATGTATTCACGTGAACCTAATAATTTTTGTTTAAAAATATATAAATATCTATTATAATATAAAGTTGAGATTGAAATTTATAAACTTCAAATTTTAAACTCCTTAGCATCAGTATGTATAATGCATTACAATATAATGCATAACGCATTGCCATATAATTGTCAAGTGACAAGTCCTTTAACTCACTTTATCCAAAAAGTTTTATAAGTTATGTTTCAGCTATATTGAATTGGTCTTTTTCATTGCATATAGCATCAACATGGCTGAAACAATTAGTGTCGAAAGATTTTAAGCAATATGATATATCAGAACTATACATTATTATATAATCTTTAGTTTCTACCCTAACAATGGTGTTAGAGAGCCGTTTGGTTGGTGGAAAATGAGATTTAATCACTATATAAAACTTTAACAAGAAATAATCTCTATATTACAAGTCCTAATTATTGTCAACAAAAACTTGTCTCGAACCAAACAACCCACAGTGATTATTTGTTTTTATCTTTACGCCAAAAAAAGAAAATATATAATCTTATTTAGTTAACACTTAATCTTTAAAATTAAAATACTTAATTTATATAGCATTTGTTATAAACTAAAGCAAAAGACAAGAACAATAGAACAAGAACAATAGCAATAGAGAGAAGAGTAGAGAGAGTTCTTCTTATTGAGAGTTAGGAGTGAATTACAATGGTAGAGAGCACCTCTATTTATAGGGAGGAGGAAGATCTTGCTACCAATAATAGAACTCTAAAATCTCTCTAATTAGATACATTAAAGACATTCACCTTAAATAGAAGTGTAAGAATCTTCTATTTCATAACACTCCCCCTTGAATGTCTATTCAATGATGTGCCTCATAAAACCTTAAAACCAAAACCCAATGGGAAAAATTAAAGTAAGGAAAAAGAGTACACATGTTTGAATATGCGCCTATTGGTTGCCTCGTTAAAAACCTTGCAAGGAAAACCCAGTGGGACAAAACCTTGTAAGGGAAAAAGAGTGCAACGCGCATTGACTCCCCCTAATGAGTACATCGATTTATATCCTTGAGCATTTGCATTCCAATCTTGTGCATCATCTTCAAAACGATCTTTGGTAGATGCTTGATGAATAAATCAACCATATTGACTTGAATAAATATTCCGCACCTGGAAATCATCATTCTTGATAGATATGAACATCTTCATATGATGTCGTGGAATAACACTTCAATATCTCCATAGATGCATTCTCAATGCCATCATGCTTATGGCAAGATACATATGTACACAAATTGTACTAAGGATGTGGTACTTCAGGACCAAGGATTGCATATGCTTCAAGCAACTTAAATCTTTCAAGTTAAGTCATGTAAGTCACATAATAAACTTTAGCTGCATATCAAGCTTTCATTAGTGATACTGAACAAATAAGATATCGAAAACTGACTATACATACCTTTGCCTTTATACTTTCAAGCATATGAACTATAGGTTCAAAACTACATGTCTTTCATATGGAATCAATTCTTCTTGAATTGTATCTCTTCCATTTAGTTACTTTCTTTGAGTCAGCAAATGCGTATAGCATGCTTTGCAATATGTTGCAATTGCATTTCCTTTTTATGAACTACAGGTTCATATCATGATATTCGGGGATATACATATACAAATGAAAATTCATCCCATGTAACACTTTCTCAAGTGTTTATCATGTCTCCCCCTCATGTTAGTAAAGCTAACATGTTTCCTCAACTTTGGGAAATCATCTTTGTGCATTATGTCAATATACACAGCACCTTAATAATAAGATGAAATTATTTGGTTCCTGACCCTGAACCACTTGTGAGGGGAGAATATACTCTCGTATACAACTTATATCAAACTGATATATATATATAACTTTGTTCTCATAAGAAACAGTTTAGCTATTAAGTGGAAGCACTCAATAATTATCTTGCTAAACCAACTTTAATATAAACCAACTTATCAAGATGAACTGTCTTGAGTAGAGAATCTGGAAACTATGCTCGAAGTTAGATTACTGAGCGATTTACCTCGCAAGCACTGCCAGGCTGCGGGTTAATAACAATGGCGCATGTAACCATATCATAGATGCATCATATGTGGTATACATGGCAGGTGAATGGGCCCATATTCACCTTTGATATTTCCAGAATCAAGGGGCTTCAACCCGAACTCTTTAGTTGGTCAGTTCATTACGGAGAACAAGTGATACAAGAGTATTCGTAAAGAACTTTCTAGTTCTTTAATATTCACCTATGTGAATTTGCACATCATACTTAAAATGAGATGGCTAACATGAATGCCAACTGAATAAATTATCAATATTGGTAAACTTCAAATTTACACCATGACATGTGCACTTATCAATAAACTTCGGGTTTATTATGACATGGGTTTTATACCAATAGATATCCACTTTATTGTGGCATTCTTTCTTTTGTGTAGTACAAACTGGAGACCAAAGCGGGTAGCTTTTCATATACAAATTACCCCGCTACAAGTTGTAGTAATAGGAGAATCAAAGCCTTCCTTTATTTATAGTCTCAATATCATCAATCGCCTTCGCGTGTACTTTTGGAAACTGAATAAGTTTCTTTGAGACTTACTACAGCACAATACTCAATTGTGTTTCTCCAACATAGTAATAATTGGCTCTTCGAGAGCTCTCAATTAATTTTGTACTACCACAGACTGAGGTTCGAGATCCTCACATTCTTGCATTCCGTATTTTCAAGAGTCTCAGGCTCAATAGATTCTTCGTGAATCTCGGAATTAATCAAATCATGAGCGTCCTCATGTGATTCTTTCATAGTGTCATTTAGATCGTTCTTTTTCCTCTTTCTAGGATTGCGATCTTTGGAACCTAATGGTCTGCCACGCTTCTGGCGTGCATTTGACTCATTGGATATGACACTAGATATTTGTCCAATAGGGACTTCAATACGGATCGGAACATTTTCCGCGTGAATGTGGGATTTCGTTATCCTCTTCAAGTCCGTAAATGCGTCAGGCATTTGATTTGCTATTCTTTGCAAATGGATAGTTTTTTGTACCTCTTTCTTTCAAATAGAGGTATGTGGATCAAGATGAGATAATGATACATTTTTCCACAAAATTTCCCGTTTGGTTTCACCAACTTCTCCCCCTAATTTTGGGAAAAGTGTCTCATCAAATTGATAGTCTGCAAATAGTGCAGTGAACAAATCTCCTGTCAATGTTTCGAGGTAGTGAATAATGGAGGACGCGTCAAACTCAACATATATTCCTAACCTCCTTTGCAAACCCATTTTGGTGCGGGATGGCGGTGCTACAGGCACATATACTGCGCATCCAAAGCTTCTTAAATGGGATATATTGGGTTCATGACCCAAAACCAATTGTAATGGGGAATATTTGTGTCAATTCGTCAGTCAGAGACGAACTAGCATTGCTGCATGCAACATGGCGTGACCCCAAACCGAAGTGGGCAGCCGACGAACTAGCATTGCTTCATGCAAAATGGCGTGACCCCAAACCGAAGTGGGCAGCCGACAAACTAGTATTGTTGCATGCAAAATGGCGTGAACCCAAACCGAAATGGGCAGCCTCGTTTTCATGAAGAGTTCAAGATTATTCTCATCTATTATCCATTAACTTTGCAAACGCAAGGTTGCGTGATGGCAACAAGCACACATTAGACCATCTACAGGATGCGTCTATCAAGACCATGAAATACCTAAACTACCCACTAGGTGGGTGAATAGGTCCACAAATGTCCCCTTGTATACGTTCCAGAAACTGGGGTGACTCAGTCCCAACCTTTGTTGGGGATGGTCTGATAATCAGCTTGCCTTGATAACACGAAGTGCAAGGATATTCATTACTTGAAAGAATTTTGAAATTCTTTAACGGATGCCCATATGAGCTTTCTATAATCCGTCTCATCATGGTTGATCCTGGGTGACCCAGTCGATCATGCCAAAGTACAAATGTATTGGACTCAGTATTCTTTAGATTTACTGTTGAATGTGCCTCAATTGCACTAATTCTTGTCCAATACAGGCCACAAGATAAAGACGGGGATTTCTCAATAACCCTCTTTTGGCCGGAGACATTCTTTGAAGTGAGGACGAGATATTCAAGATTATCTTCATCCATTGTCTCAATATTGTAGCCATTCCGGCGTACATCTTTAAAGCTCAACAAGTTTCTCATAGACTTGGAGGAGAACATTGCATTCTCTATGATTAACATCGTGCCCTTGGGCAGAGTTACAATAGCTCTTCCGGAGCCTTCAATCAATTTACTACTTCCAGAGATTGTAGTAATGTTTGCCTTACACATATTCAGTTGAGAGAAATACTTCCTTTCTTTGAGTATTGTATGTGTAGTACATGAATCAACTAGGCAAATACTTTTACAGTTGGATGTTGATCCAAGTTCGCTTTGTGAGATATCCATTTTGCTTTCCCATAGTTTGACATACAAAAAAAAGGAGATACACGAACATAAGAATAAACAAGTTCAATCCTTTTGTGTCACATAATATTTTCAAAATCTGCTACTAACAGTTGACTAACAAAATCAGATATGTTGTCCATAATCAATTACTATGCAGTTTGAAAATTTCAGCGTTTTTCATAAGACAATCGATTATTAAACACACAATCGATTGTTGGAACATAGACAATCGATTGTTGAACACACACAATCGATTATTTGTTATTTTTGAAAAATTCCAGACCTTACTGTTTCAAGACAATCGATTGTTAGACAAAGACAATCGATTGTTGGCTATTTTTGAAAAATTCCAGAACACACTGTTTCAAGACAATCGATTGTTAGACAAAGACAATCGATTGTTGGCTATTTTTGAAAAATTCCAGAACACACTGTTTCAAGACAATCGATTGTTAGACAAAGACAATCGATTGTTGGCTATTTTTGAAAAATTCCAGAACACACTGTTTCAAGACAATCGATTGTTAGCCAAAGACAATCGATTGTTGATCAATTATTTTTCAACTTTAATGCGAAAATAGTTGATAATCGACTAGTTTTTCAGGCTAGTCGATTACCCCCACTGGAAAATAAAAGTTTTATTGATATTTGAACATATTGAAGATATTCTAAAGAACTACTGCTAACATTGCTTTATGAACTAACTAATACGAGCTAATGCTAATGACTATTAATCTATTCATTGACTAATACAAGTAGAATCAAACAGCTCCATCTTCTTTCATCACGGTTCCGTCACCGATTAGGTGGTCTATCTTTCCCTCGGGTTGCTCAAAGAAGTCTGCCACATCCAGGTGGGTGAAGTCAAAGTTGTCGTCAGAGACAAAATTTGTTTCAGGGCGTTTTCTCTTTCGAGATGCTTGATAAAGGTCAACCAAGTGTCTTGGTATACGGCAAGTCCTAGACCAGTGCCCATTTCCACCGCAACGATAACATATAGTTTCTGAACTATTTGCCTTAGGATCTTCTGGACCCCGTTTCTGCTTTCGGTGGTTATCTCTCTTTGGGGGGTGACGGACTTCTTTGGAATTTCTTCCTTGTCCACGTCCTTGGCTTTGACCCCGTTTATGACCGTGATCATGGTCCCTTTTATGTTTGGCATAATGCGAGTGCACCATATCTGCTTCAGGCAGTGGTGTAGACCCAGTTGGTCTATTTTCGTGATTTCTCGTGAGCAGATCATTATTTCGCTCAGCCACTAGTAAGAGAGAAATCAGTTCAGAGTACTTCGTAAAGCCTTTCTCTCGGTACTGTTGCTGCAGTACCATATTGGAGGCATGAAACGTTGTAAACGTTTTCTCAAGCATATCGTAATCGGAGATGTTATCTCCACATAGCTTCAGTTTAGAAGTAATTCTGAACATAGCAGAATTATATTCAGAAACGGACTTAAAGTCCTGTAGCCTCAGATGGGCCCAATCATATCGTGCTTGTGGCAGAGTGACCAACTTCAGGTTGTCATATCTCTCCTTTAAGCTGTTCCACAAAACGAGTGGATCCTTGACGGTGAGATATTCAATCTTCAAACCTTCGTCAAGGTGGTGGCGCAAGAAAATCAAGGCCTTCGCACAATCTTGGGTGGATGCTTTTTCTTTATCTTTGAGGGTGTCTCCGAGACCCATAGCATCTAAGTGGATTTCAGCATCCAACACCCATGTCATATAGTTCTTGCCCGAAATTTCAAGGGCAACGAACTTTCTTTTCATAATGTCAGACATACTCGAAAATTAAATTAGGAAGAGGGAAAATACCTTGGATTTTCGAGAATGATACTTGAGACGGTAGAGTCTCGTGCTGATAACGTGTTATAAACTAAAGCAAAAGACAAGAACAATAGAACAAGAACAATAGCAATAGAGAGAAGAGTAGAGAGAGTTCTTCTTATTGAGAGTTAGGAGTGAATTACAATGGTAGAGAGCACCTCTATTTATAGGGAGGAGGAAGATCTTGCTACCAATAATAGAACTCTAAAATCTCTCTAATTAGATACATTAAAGACATTCACCTTAAATAGAAGTGTAAGAATCTTCTATTTCATAACAGCATTTTAGATTTTTGAAATTTGAGAACGGTTAAAACAGCTGTTATTTTTTTGTTTTTGTTTTTAGTATGTACGGAAACAGCTGTTAATATTTAAGAAGTCACAAGACTTTTGAATGCAGCAAATGGATCAAAGTTGGCACCATTGGGAAAAGAACCAAGAAAAAAGGAAGGGAAACTTTTACTATTTAGTCCCTCAAATACAACAAATTCTGATTATAGTCAATTTAATTTTTAATTAAGTACGCTTACTCAACTAATTGATCTATGCATTTTTTATCTCTTTGTTTGTAAATCTTGGAAAATTCAATAAATTATTAAATGCTAAACCATTCTATTACATGTGTTAAATTTGTATTATTTCTTCATATTTGAGCATAATATAGTTTTAAGAACTATTTACAAAGATAACTATTTATAAGGACTAACATCAAATTTGTTCATAATTGAGGGACAAGAAGTGCAATTATCCAAAGAAGGAATGAAGACAGAAATTTGATTAGTGCAATATGAAGATTTCAATAATTGAGCACTACTTAACAACACCACTACCCAGGCTGGGCCTGCAGACATAAATTTCTTTCTTTTTGGATAGTCGCTTTCGCTTTTGGAGTGGTTTCTTGCTTTTATAATTAAAATTACAATTTATTATTGAGAAAACCTAATTCCCAAACAATGACTTTGTAGGCCACAATCAACACACCTGAGTTTACGTGCAATAATAATCATAAACAAAGCAATTATATATTGTCAGACTTCCTTATAACAACATTTTCATATAATAACCCTTCACTATAAAAATCAAACTTTTTTTGGAACTAATTTTTATGTTATGTTATAATATATATTCTTTATTACAGTACTTCGCTATAACATCCAAAAATATTCGTAACAAATAAGACTGTTATAGAGAGATTTAAATGTATATCAAATTGACAAAAAATTGTAAAATAATTTATTCAGTGCAAATTGTGTATAACTGGTCAGTAAAGTAGTAACAGCATGTATTCAGGTAATTCAAATAGACTGCTGATTAAAAGTTGAATTTCTTTAGACTTTGGTCTTCTAATGCCAAAACACAAATTGAATTGGCCGCAAGAGAAAACCTAGTTTGGTTTTTGTCTTAAGACCACTACTTTAGTAAAGGTGGTGGTGGGTACTTGTGGGCAAAGTCTTGGGCCTTAGCAATCAAAAGCTGTACTGTAACTTTCACAAAAGTCGCCTTCTTTCTTTTTGCATGCCACCTTCCCTAGTAATAACTATCTTTGTGTATTTTACTTTTTAGTCCTGACTCAAAAAGAATATTATATTTTAAAAATAATTTTATTTTAAATTTTAAATTTTATTATTAATGAGATAATTTTTGGTCTTACAAATATTTTTAATTTATTTTCAAAAATTTCAAAATTTTTTTATTTCTTAAATTTCATGTCGAGTCAAACAATGCCACATAAATTAAGATAAATAAAATATATTGTAAGCGCAACACACTAGTAAATTTATTCATTCTTTTGTGATAATTGGTGTAGGTTTAATTGTTGCATATATATATTTACAAAAAATAAAATAAAACACCAATCATATATACATATATATAGAAAGAAAATTCAAGTGAAAATAGTAGTCATCTCCGCCTGCTGCTAATAATGTCCAATATTAATCCTATACTACGATATGATTGACTGGCTCATGGTTTCTTCATCTACTCTTCTTGATCTGGTTCATACATTTTTTTAACTTTTTAAAATTGGAAAACGGTGAGCATATGATTTTTATCCGATAGAAACATATTCTTACATGACTCTTAAAGTTTAGGATTCTTTTTTTTAAATATTAAAATTTAGGATTTAATTGCATGCACATGTTTATTACTGCATGTTTAAGATTGATTAGGATTTAATTGCTAAAATAAATTATTTTTACAAATTAATATACATATATATATATATATATATATATATATATATATATATATATATATATATATATATATATATATATATATATATATATGGCATTTGTAATTATTTTTGTTTAGTTTCAACTTATTGCAGTTTTTATTTGTGATAATTAGAATTTGTGTTTTTAAATAAAGTTAGAAATTATTTTAAACTAAAAGAAAAGACAAAAAAAAATATATGTGTATATATATACAGCAACTCAGGCTGGCCACAATTGGGCCAGACTTGAGTGGCCAAACCTGCTTCTCCATTTAAAAACAAAAGCCCCAGCCCAAGTGACCGACCGTGATCCAATCCATATAATACCAAACTAAACGACACCGTTTAGAAGCCCCATCATCACAACCGTTGATCTCACCTCAATACAACAGCCATTAAACCTCATCCTAAACCATACATATATGTCAGAATGTCTCTAATACAGATTAGAGACCAAACCCCCTTCCTCGTATCGTCTTCTTCGTACTGTAACACCTCCCTTGACCACCACTGACCGTCCATTGACCACCAGCTTACCACCCCACTGCCATCGCCGGAAATCACCTCACGGCGGCGGCCGGCAACCAAACCTTCCCCAATTAACACCACTCAATTGTCATGACCTCACCTACCCCGTCCTATGGTTAGCTTCCATCGAACATGCCCCTTACGTCTCGAATCTTCAAAAACAGGGCCGTCGGAACCACTGTCTCCGGCGACCCTGTTCCAAACCCTTCCACCTTTACACCCTAGAACCACTAGGACACCCCCTTCCCCGTCCGGCAACCCACTTCCCTCGAACCCCCCTCCCCTCATCACCTCAAATGTTCTCCGAAAGGTCGTCGAAAACCCTATCTCAGGCGACTCTTTCCCAAAGCCTTCCAAATTTACACCCCTAAGGCACCTCAACTTCTTCGTTCCAACCGTATAGGTCACCCCTCTCCAATCTTCCTGAAACTCCTCGAATTTCAACTCAAAGTTTAACCTTAAAACACAAAACACACCGGAAATGCCTCAAATTCCTCCTAGTCAGTCATTGGTCCCTCTTGACACTAACCTTACCACCCATGAGTCCCATACAACCTCAACCACTGAAAAAATCCAAATCTGAGACCTTACTGAGGTCTCAGAACCTTGAAAACCCTCCCGTGAGCTCTTAAACTGATTATACATCGCCCTAGGAGGTTCAGAACCTTTGTGGAAGGGGTCAAGAGTCGGTTGAAATGGTCTAAACGGACACGCGTGAAAAGAAGCTAAGTTTTCTGTTTATTTTCATTTCTTTAGCTGATTAAATTCTTGATCCCTTTTAATAATTGATTAGGTTCAGTAGTTGCATGCTTAATTGTTTGAAGCTCTTTTATTCGATTTTTCTTTTGGTTATTTGTCTGTTTGTCCACAAGTTCATTTGAAATAGTGTTCAATATTTATATGCTTTTGTTTGTCACTAGTCTGGAAACCTTCTAGTCTCCGGAATAGTTCAACATCCTATTAAAATTTGCTTTTGAGCGGTGTGATTCTCATAATTTGATGAACTCTATTGATTCACTGATAGTCTGATTGGTTTGATTGTTTGTTTATGCTACTGAGTGCATGATCTTTATTTTATAATAGCTTTGGTCCTCAGTGTTGATGCATAATTAAGCTGTTCTTTTTTCATTTTATTAAAGTATTTCTGAGCACCTTGATTGAACTATTTCTAAAAGCTAGTGTTGATAGGTGCATTTATTTTTCTGGTCATTTTGATTTTTTGTTTGTTAATCCTGTATATTGTTTGTGGAAGTTTGTATTAAAGCATCTGTGTTAAGCCTTGTTAATTTTGGCTGATTGAACTTTCATGAGCTTATTAGTCTAAGGTTAAAATTTGACCCAAGTTTGATTGACCAGGGTCAATTGTAACTAAACTAGGGTCAATGAACAAACTAAGGCCAAATTTCGGGGGAGGGGGGGGGGTAATTTAGGAAAAGAAATGATGGTATAAGAGGGATTTGAACCTGTAAAAATTCTGATAGAAATCCTTTAGAACCTTCTAGAAAGGACTAAAGCACACTTCCTGCCTCAAACTTGAGGCACAAGTCAAAAATTGAAGGATCATTTGGACAAAATGCAATTTGAGTTAAGGACTGAGAAGAAAACAAGGAAAAATCCGATACCCTAAAAGCTTTACTATAAAATGAACCATCTAGGCATTGTAAAAGGGATCTGGAACTTTCCTTTAGAATCCTAGAGAGAAAAAATACATATTAGCATCTTGTTATGTCTGTGAGAAGCTATCAGTGCTGAATTTGGTCATTTTGAGTTTAGTTCTCTCACAATTCAGTTGAAACTCTGGGCATACTGTGCGATTGGTTAGCTGATTGCTTGAGTGACTCATTACATTTTACTCATAGGCTCCTATTTTGCTGAATTACAGGTATATTTCCTTGTTCATTTGATGTATTGAAGCTAAAAATATGAAATATTCTCAAGTATGAAGATTCAAGTACATTAGTTTATTTAAAACTCCTCCCCTGTTCTTCCCCTTTTAGTTCAGACATATGTAATAATAGGATGATTATCTAGTTGTACTTAACTTTTGGACTGATTCATTTTGTAATAATTGGACTTTAGAGACTGTTTCACTTGTAATAACTGGACATTCGATTCATTTTTTTGTATGCACTATTGCTAGTGCTGGTAGTGGATGTATGACTGTCCTAGATGGTTATTTCATGTTGTTTAGAACTAAGGAAATCATGACATATAGGTTCAAAAATTATTGAAATTCAGTCACCATGTATGGTGAAGTGTACTCAAATTTCAATATATTAGTATTGTTGTGTTTCAGATTTATAAGCTGTAAACCAAAGTCATAATTGAATTTTGAAGAATTGGATTCATATACTCTCACTGGCAAGTATATGAACAATTTAATTCAGATTTAATGTTAAAATTTGACTTATAAAAACAATTATTAACATTTTCTTTGTAAGCATATAGATATTTAATTTTGTATACAATTCAAATTCAATAAAATGCATAATGACATGCAAATAGCCAGTAACATAATGAAGCAGGTAAAAAAATGTCATTGGCATCCCTTAAACAAAAGGTGACATTGTAGGCATAAAGAATTTTAATTACTTCATTATCATGCGCATCTAAATTGGCTTCCCCTTTTTATATTTATGGGACGGATACATATCTCTACTCCAATTACTATTTCTGTTCATTATTCGGTAACGTAACACTTCAACAACAACAATAACAATCCAGTATAATCTTAATTAGTGGGATCTGGAGAGGATATTATGTACGCAGACCTTACCCCTACCCTTGAGTAGAGAGGCTGTTTTCAAATAGACCCCCGGTATCCTTCCCTCCAAGAACTTCCCACCTCGCTCTTGGGGAGACTCGAACTCACAAGCTCTCAGTTGATAGTGGAGATTGCTTACCATCAGAGTAACCCTCATCTGATAATACTTCCTTTATTGGATAATTTGATTCCCAAATGGAGGAGGGATGCCTATAAATACTAAAGTAATTTTTAATACTTTAATATTTTCGGTTTATTTTTGTCGTATTTCATTAGTCCGTACAAACGCTTACTTTGCTTAATTTCTCAATGAAAAGTTGAAAAATGAGAAAAGCGCACCCTCATTAAAGAAATGAATACTGATAAGGAATTGCGTAACTCTTTTTAATCTTAGTGTGTATGACTAAACTTGTTAATTATATTATGTTATGTGATCTCAAATATATGTCTCGATTTATTCAACTATAACAAAATTAGCTAGTGGCTAGTATTTTATTTGTTTTTAGTTCGATAATGCGTGTATTTTTCTTTGTTAAATACGTATTGTGTAGGGAGGTCATCATTGGTCTGGTCATGCGGCCATATTTGATAACTTCACCAGTAAGATATGACCAAAAAATCTGTTGCTGTGGCCTGCTAATTTTGAATGATTATCAGACAATTCCAATTATTAGCGACAAGAATTTTAATGAATGTACTGTTAGAAAATAATAAAAAAATAACTTTGAAGCGTGAAATCGATTGTCCTTAAAGAGTTATCGTTTGTATACTAATTTTGAAAAAATACAAAATAATTCTTTTCAGGATTCAACAAAGCCTGAAATAATACTTGTGATTTTTCTCTGCTACTTCGTTGGAAATTCTTGAGTATTTATAGGCAACCAACAGACCTTCTTAGAAAAAATATCTTGTTTCACAAGCAGCCATATTCAGTTGGACACTTTCATAATAGACATAACTACTTATTCAAATTTTAAATTTAAAATTCAAATAAATTTAAATTTTACTGTCACAAAAAAATAAAATAATTAATTTTAGGATCCAGATCCGGCCCAAGTCCAAGCCTTTGATTATAATATGTAAATATATAGCGTCATTAATTGCACACTCCTTAAAAGTATGTGTCCTAAATCAAAGACATAAAAGAGACAAGTGCTTAAAAAGCTCCAAAAATGCCTTCTCTCTTCCGATGTGGGAACAACCCACTTCTCAACATTTGAAATAATAAACTATCTCACAATCCCCCACTAGTTTGTTATTCATTTCATAAAGCTTCTGAATAATAGAAAGTATCTTAAGATTTGAACCACAACTCCTTGTGCCAAAATCGAAAGTACCACACACACAGCGCTATCTAGTAGCTTAGAAAATCTAGTATTCGATTTAGCACGTTTACGGTCATGTGCTCATCCTGAATTCATGAATATTTGCAAGATCAATCCTTTAAATCTTGCTAGAAGCGGCACCACTTCAATATCCATATAAGTGGAATTAGTTATTATGTCCCTGTTAATCCAAACATTAATAATTTCATTAAGATTAATGAACGACTTCATGTAACAATATGCACTTTGGAGTTTGTCTTTATGCCCCTGTTATAACAAGCATTTAACAACTCCATAATAGTAAGCAGTACAATAGAATTAGGGCTCCTAAAGAGGAGATCCGTGCTTGAACAATACAAGTAACTTATTATTACCTATTAAACTTATATTGTTAGAGTGTATACTAACTCAAAGTATGGTTCCCATTTCTTGCATTTAATTTAAGGGTCTCGGCCTCATCCCTTTACAAGTTTGTTGTACTCCATCTCTACCCAATAGCTTCGTAAGTGGATCGGCCAAATTCTTATTTGATCTCACATACATTATAGATATAGCTCCAATTATAATTAGTTCTCTTATATAAGCATGTCTCAAGCTTATATGTATCAATTTCCAAATGTATATTTCATTGTGAGCAACACACATTGTAGTTTCACTATCACAGAGTATGAAAATGGCTGGCATAGATTGTGGACACAACTTTATATCAACTAACATATTCCTCAGCCACTCTGCTTCTTTTCTAGCAGCTGTTACTGCAATAAATTTAGATTCCATAGTAGAATGGTAAATACATGTTAATTTCTTGGATGCCCAACTAATTGCTTCACCACCTAGAGTAAATATCCATCATGATGTGGATTTATTATTATTAACACTTGTAATCCAACTTGCATCAGAATATCCTCTAATACATTAGGGAAACCATTATAGCAAATGCCTTAGGGATTTGTATACTTTAAATATCCAAGTACTCTACTTATTGCTTTCCAATGATCATTACCTGGATTACTGTTAAACCTTGAAAGTTTACAAACAACAAATGTTATGTCGGGTCTAGTGCAATGCATTGCATATATCATACTACCTATCGCACTTGCATACTCCAATTGTGCTACTGCTCTTTCAGTATTTGCAGATAGCTTAACATTAGAATCATAAGAAGTATTATACTCCTTTATTCCTAAATGACTGAGTTTAGTAAGGATTTTATCAATATAATGTTCTTTTGAATAAGTTATTTGCTTGTTATCTCTTTTGACCTTGATTCTCAAAATAGTATCAACTTCATTTAAATCATTAATTTTAAAAACTGAAGTTAGATACTTCTTGGTCTCGGTATTTTCTCGTAGATTCGTACCAAAAATCAGCATGTCATCGATATATAAATTGTTACTCCATATTCTTTTGTAAATTTAGAGTAAATGCACTTGTCTGCACTGTTATGTATGAACCCGTTTGATAGTATTACACTATCAAACCTTTCATGCCACTGTTTAGGCGTTTGTTTGAGACCATAACGAGACTTTATCAGTTTACAAACTTTCTTCTCATTTTCCAGAAGAATAAATCCTTCAGGTTTTTGCATATATATTTCTTCACTAAGGTTTCCATTTAAAAAGACCGTCTTAACATCCATTTGATGTACATAAAGATCATAAATGGAGGACAAGAATAAAAGGACTCTAATGGATGTTATTCTTGCAACAGGAGCATATGTATCAAAATAGTCTATGCCTTCCTTTTGAGTGAAACCTTTTGCAACTAATCTTGCTTTTAAGGTTTGGACAGAACCACATGTATTGTACTTTCTCCTAAAGACTCACTTACAACCCATAATCTTTGATAAAAGAGGAAGATCAACTAAAACCCAAGTGTCGTTTGATATAATTGAGTCCATTTCATCATCAATGGATTCTTTTAAAAAAGCAGTGTCTCTAGAAGACATTGCTTCTTGAAATGTCTTTGAGTCTTCTTCAACATTCAGTACAATAGGAATTTAATTACAAACGTTTGTCCTATATCCTTCAACAAGAAATACTATAGACTGTGAAGAAATAAAATCAGAATCAAGATGTTTTTTTTTCTTATTCTTTGGCTTTTCCTTGGTTCTATTTGCATATCATCACTTCTTTCTTTATTTGTAATAATTTCAGAAGGCGAGTTAGCATCAATACGTTCTCCATTTACTTCGTTCATTTTACCAACATTGTCATTTATAAATCTATTTTCAATAAACTCTACATGTATAGATTCTATAATGACACTAGATTCTAGATCTAGCAGTCTATATGCTTTGGAGTATTGTGCATATCCTACAAAAATATTTTTAATTTCTCTAGGATCCAATTTGTTCTTTGATGATCAGGTACTCTATAATAGGATATACACTCCCACACTTCAAAATAATTTAAATTTGGTTTTCTACCATTTCAAAGCTCATAAGGCGAAATATGCATACTTTTTGAAGGCACTCTATTTAAAATATAACATGTAGTTAGGAGTGCTTCACCCAATAAATTATGTGGCAAATGTGCATTAAGTAACATAGCATTAACCATGTCCACCAAAGTTCTATTTTTTCTTTCCGCCAACCCATTTTGTTGAGGAGTATAAGGAGCACTCACTTGATGTATTAGTCCATGCTCTTCACATAACTTATTAAATTCGTTAGAAAAATATTCTCCGTCTCTATCACTTCGAATAATTTTAAGTTTCCTACTCCTTTGGTTTTTCACAATAGATTTATATTCTTTAAACTTTTGAAAAGCTTCATCGTTAGTCCTAAGTAGGTAAATATATTTAAATCTAGGTAAGTCATCTATAAAAGTAATAAAATATCTTTTGCCTCCTCTAGTTAATTCTCTATTTAATTCACACAAGTCTGAATGTATTAAATCTAATAGTTCTGTGGATCTTTCAACTTTACGAAATGGTTTCTTTGTCATCTTTGCTTGTATTCAAATTTCACATTTATATGTTGAGTCTAAATTGCTTGTATTAAATCTAAAATTTAATATTTATATGTTGAGTATTACATGAGATATAACCATTTTTGGACATATAATTCAAGGAGACGAAATTAAATATCCTAGTCTAACATGCTATAAACAGGAATAAGAATCAACTATATAAGCAATAATATGATTTATTTCATTAGTACTCAATTTAAACATGCCATTACAGTTATAGCCTTTTCTAACAAAAACTCAATTCTTAATTACATGATCAGGCTTAATAACTATCTTGAAGCCTTTCTTTGACAGCAAAGCAACAGACATTAAAATTTTCTTCATATCAGAAGCATGATACACATTCAGTAATGTCAACTTCTGGCCAGATATGAAGTTAATTTTAATGCTTTCTTTTCCAGCAACATCTGCTGCAACATGGTTTCCCATCAAGACTTGTTAAAAATCCTGCACTTCCGCATATGTATTGAACGTCTTCTTGTCATAATAGACATGAATATTAGCACCCGAATCTAGCCACCAGCGGTAGCCATGTTCAATTCGGTGACCATACCAATTTGCTTTGCGGAAAGCATGGCAACCAGTCCTTGGACAGAATTTTCCACTATGTTTTCCTTTTCAGAATTTCCAGATTTTTTACCTTTTTCAGACTTTTCGATTTGCTTGTATTTAAATTTATTTCTGCCTTTCTATATCTACAATCCCAAATGATATGGCATTTCTTTCCACAGTGATGACAATTAAATTTCTTTCTCTTTTTAAAAGAAGACTTTTTGAAAACTTTTAGATTTTTGTTTCCACTTCCTGAACCATTTTGACTAACAAAATTGACTGCGGAACTCGAGGCTGATTAATAGCATCACGAGCACGAGTTTCACTTTCAATTTGAATGTGAGTACGAAATTGTTCCATGTTTATTTTATCCATTGAATGAATGATTTTCTTTCTATAGACATTCCAAGAGGAAGGCAATTTCGAAACAATAGCATCAATTAGAAGTGCATAAGGAATTTTAACTTCAAGATTACTTAGTTTTAATACTAAGATTTGCAGTTCATTAATCTGATCCATTATAGGCCTAGTATCAAATATTTTAAATTCAAAATACTACAGAGCCAGGAATTTGTCAATACCTCATTTTTCATTCTGGTATGCAGTTTGTAGAGCAGTCTGAATCTCCTCTGGCGACTTTAGATTGCAGTAGAGATCATAGAGTCGATCTGTCAAGGTATTCAGAATATGGCCACAACACAACAGTTCATCATGTTCTCGTTTCTTCCTTTCTTCCTTGACTGAGAATCGTCTGTTGTAGGCTCAGGCATCGCAGGCAAGGCAAAATCAAGAACATAGTAGATATTGAGAGCAGACAACAAGAATATTATCTTGTCTCTCCAGCGGGTAAATTCATTCCATCAAAGAGATCAAGTTTGATGAACTCCTTCGGATTCTCAATAACATACATCAATTTCTCCATAGCAGAATAAATTTTTTAGATTGTTAGAAAATAATAAACAAAAATGGCTTTGAGGTGTGAAAATCGACTGCCCTTAAAGAGTTATCGCCTGTATACTAATTTAGGGAAATACAAAACGATTTTCTTCAGGATACAACAAAGCCTGAAATAATACTTGTGATTTTTCTGTGCTACTTCGTTGAAAATTCTTGTTTGAGTATTTATAGGCAACCACCAGACCTTTTCAGAAAAGATATCTTGCTTCACAAACAAACATATTCGGTTGGACCCTTTCATAACAGACATAACTATTTATTCAAATTTAAAATTTAAAATTCAAATAAATTTAAATTTTCTATCATAACAAATAAAATAATTAATTTTAGGATCCAGATCCAGCCCAAGTCCAAGTCTTTGATTATAATATATAAATATATAGTGTACTTAATTGCACACACTTAAAAGCATGTGTCCTAAATCAAAGACATAAAAGAGACAAGTGCTTAAAAAGCTCAAAAAATGCCTTCTCTCTTCTGATGTTGGAACAACCCACTTCCCAACATGTGAAATAACAAACTATCTTACATATACTAAAGGTAAAACTACTTTATTAGCACAATTGCAAATTTAATATTTAAATTTACTAAAAGGACCTAACAGAACGAAATTAATATTCAACTCCCAAACTTGGCTAATTTATGTTAGAGATATATTAGATATGTCCTAAATCCAATCTCATATTTGATAATTTGAATATATCTTTCTGAACTTTATTTGATATAAAAATATATGGTGTTTGATATTCTTTTATCATAGTTATTATTAATTATTTGATTAACTTGATAAAGTCCATGATTATATTTTGATACTTGTCATCGTGATGGATATCATGATAATGAGAGTAAAGTTTCTTATAATTTAATCTAAATTTATTCTTGATCATAGGATTATTAATTTGGACATTAGTAATCCTATTAGATTAATATTTATGATCGTCTTTATGAGATAAAAATTAGTTGATCTCATTAACAAAATCATATAGATTGATAATGCATATAGAGATATGATCTTTGAACCGACTCAGTGCATAATTCCTAATGGTTAAAATTACCATAAATTGTCAATAGGATACTCTCTTGAAGAGTGTGATGTATTTGACCTGAGATCATCATAGTAATTGACAAGTTATTTGTTGTACTTTAATACTAGACACCTATAGCCCTAGGGCGGTAGTTGAAAGGATATTGGGTAGGATTGAATACTTGTAGAATTAGTGATTGATCAAGATGGAATCTGTCAACTTTTGGTAATGAGTTTAAGCTCTATGTTGTCATAAATTATAAACAACTAAATTAAGACCTTGGTCAGCGCAATTGAATGAAAGAAGAAAAGAGTTTCTTAGGTCGTTCAATGGTCGATTATATTTGACATGAACACATAGTTGTCCGCCAATTAGGATATGATAGTTGAACCATATCCTAGGGTGAATCAGAGCTATAAGGACAGAAGGAATTACTACATTATTCTTCTACTGGTTCTTGAGAGTAAATTGTATACTTCATGCTATCTGGTCGTTAAGGAGAGTTGCTACCCGCTACCCTTAACTAGTATAGATCTGATTAATTTATTACCAACTTAGTATTGAACCTATAAGGTCGCACACTAACGAGTATTCTGTTCTTTGCTAAAGGATTAATTAATTTATTGTTTGATAATTAAATTAAACTTTTAATTATTCAAATAAATTTAGTTATTAGTCCAAATAAAATATTATTATATTCTTTACTAGCACATAGAATAAAATTAATATTGAACAAATTAAAATTTTCTATTTGAAATAGAATAGAAAACTAAATTATATCTTGGTTGAAACTCATTATGAATTGGATTGATATTTTTAGAGATCTTTTATACCATATATGAAATATTATTATAAAAAATGTGCATAGTTTCTAATTTACTTGCTCTGTCCATATTTTTTCTACAATTGATATAACAATCATTAAATACTAATTAATAGTAGCTGAATCTTCCTAATTTGTGGAGCTAAAATTGACGAACAGAATATTCTAAAAAGATTTAGCATAAATCAGATCAAATCATATTCTTCTAGATATTCCTATTTAGGCACACTACAGTTATGGAAGTAACTATTCTTTCAGATATTTTCCACAATTGATAGCCATTAAAAAACTTGAAAGCTTTGAATTCAAATTTGGATTTTTAAAAATCATTATTTATTTGGATTGGGTGTTGTTGAAAATAATTGGGAATATAGTTTAGAGTTTATATCTCAATTTTGAGGGGTTTTAATGAAGATTAGACTTGGTTTTGGCTGAAATTCAGATTGAAACTCGAAGAAGAAGAAGAAGAAGAAGAAGAAGAAGAAGAAGAAGAAGAAGAAGAAGAAGAAGAAGAAGAAGAAGAAGACATATTGCATAAATTGTAGATTATTTGTATTCTGATTGTAGATGCTTTATTTTCTATTTTCACAACTAAAAAATGGCTAAAACTTCTACAAATCTTCTGAAAAATATAATTATGTCAATAGCACAATTATGCTACAATTGGATGTTAATAGAGATATAAAAATTCAATGTATCCAGTTTGTAGATATTTTATAGATAAATTGTAGATTATTTATATTCTAAGTGTAGGTGCTTTGTTTTCTGTTTTCACAAATAAAAAACGACTAAAACTTCTACAAATCTTCTGCAAAAAATAAAATTATGTCGAAAATGCCAATTATGCTACAATTAAAATGGGAATTGGGATATTAAAATTCAATGTATCCAGTTTGTAGATATGTTATAGATAAATTGTAGATTATTTGTATTCTGATTGTAGATGCATTATTTTCTGTTTTCACAAATCCAAGACGACTAAAACTTCTACAAAATCTTCTTCAAAAAGCAGTCTACAATTTATCTATAATTTTTCTATAATTTTTGCAATATGTTTTCTTCTTCCTCCTCCTCCTCCTCTTCTTCTTCTTCTTCTTCTTCTTCTTCTTCTTCTTCTTCTTCTTCTTCTTCTTCTTCTTCTTCTTCTTCTTCTTCTTCTTCTTCTTCTTCTTCTTATGATGATGATGATGATGATGATGATGATAATAATGTTGATGATGATGATGATGAATTTCAATCAAAACCAAATCTAATCGTCACAAAAATCCCTCAAAATTGCGATATAAATTCCAAAATATATTTTTAACTATTTTCAACAACACCCAATCAAAATAAATAATGATTTTTGAAAACCTAAATTTGAATTCAAAGCTTTTTAATGGCTGTCAATGGTGGAATTGCTTCTCTTTTGTCTCTTTGAAGGTTTGTTCTTATTAATAGAGAAAATTTGAAGCTGAAGGTAAATGTGTGTATGAATTTTGAAGATTTGACTTCAATTTTGATGAACGTTGTTGTTCCTCATTGATGAACTTCAACTGGAGTAAAATGGGGAACCAACTTTATTGAAGAGTTTCTTCAATTTTCTATGAATTTAGAGGGAGAATTTGGTTTCTGAAGATAGAGAATGGTAAAAAGAACGTGGGTATAGGTAAAACGTGGATGGAACTGAGAGATTAGGAGAGAGAAACGGGCAGATTTTTTTAATTAAGGAGTAAAAAATGTACAGTTACTTATATCCTTAATTAATTATGGTGTAAAATTGATAATTTGACATACAAAGTATAATTAAGTCAAACCTTAAATATTAAGGGTAATAAGATCTTTTATGTGACATAAAATACAAAAATTCCAAATTTTTAATATAAAATATTAGTTAATTCTCATAACCCAATTCAATTCCCAAATTGAATTGGAAAGTCCACAAAGGACAAGCTGACGACGACGCACGTATCCCATTAGGAATGGTATATACGTTTCTCCAATGGAAAAATTCTATAAAGTTTATCGTTGGAATTAAACTTTCACCCTAAGCCAAATAGAGAAAAGTTTATTGGTGATAGTATATAAAGGTTGATGGGAAAAATTTGCCGTACCAAATCTTGAAAAGAAAAATCACTTCGTAAGAGTGAGAGTGGCCAAGAGAGAAAATATAATTACAAGAAAAATAATTCTTGTTCTTCTAATTTGAGTTGAGATTTTTTGAGAAAAATTTCAGCACAAGTTTTTTTGTTCAATTTGTTCACGAATTTTATTGATTAAAGAATTAATAACAAGGGTAGGTCTCGGTGTGGATACGCATAGAGTCTTCACACTATCGAACAAAATTTTAAAATGAAACTATATTCACCAGGTACGTCTTTGTCACGACCCAAACCCTGCTCTGGTCGTGATGGCGCCTCTCATGAAGACAAGGCCAGCCAGACCATTACAGAACACCTCTTTTAAGCAGTTTAAATATGATTTAATGATATTAATTAGCGGAAGTACCACCCAACACGGCCCAAATTGGGGTGTCACAAGTCACGAGCATCTATTAAGATATGAATACAACTACAGAGTCTGAAATATACAAAATAGGACTGATAAACAAAGGAATAAAAATGTGGTGCTGCGAACGTTGGCAGCCACCGTGCTAAAATCCGATAACTTAGCCTCCGATCAGCTCAAAATCCGCTACCCGGGAGAACAAATACCTGCATCTGCACGCCAGGTGCAGGGAGTATAGTGAGTACTCGACCTCAGTGAGTAATAAAGGTAAATAATAACTAAGTAGTAAGAAATCACGTAAGGCAAATCATCATGTTGTATAGAAGCAATATAAGACCCCTTGAGAAAAATAATGAAGCTGTAAAATCTTTAGAAGACATCTTGACTCAGTTTAAACCTCTTTTGAAAATGAATTTTTCAATAATTATGCAAATGAATGCAAAACAATTAGTACAGATAAGCACAGAAATCCGCCCCTCGGGCACTACACTCACCAAATAGATAATGCCAGTCAATCCGATAGATATCACATTAAGTAGCACAACAACAGCTAATGGAAGACAAATGAATATGTAAACACATAAAACAATATTAGTATTGCTGCAACATGCAGCCCGATTCATATACTGATGCGGTGTGCATCCCGATCTATATATTTCATCGACGGCGCTCACTTGGGGTGTGCAAACTTTGGGAGGTACCCCTTACAGCCCAAAAGCAACATCAAGCCATCTAGTGGCATCAAATCTAGGCCCTCGACGTCATATCAATATTAGTATAACACTGTTGCGGCATGCAGCTCGGTATATATATATATATATATATATATATATATATATATATATATATATATATATATATATATATATATATATATATATATACTCGATCCAAAAGTACCTCACAATACAGGCCCTCGGCCTTACTCAGTCAACAAAAATTACATAAGCCACTCGGATAATAATAAACATGATGCTCGGCAAAAAATATTATTTAGAATATAATTTCAAGTGTTAAAGCAAAGTAAACATGGTTGAGCTTTGACAAAAATAGTATAAAGTAACATGACTCAGTTCAAGTATATAGTCAAAACAGTGAGAAAATAGTGATAAAAATCTCCGATGGATTCAAATAACTGGCACAAATCCCAAATATGACTATCTGTCCAAATCATGATGATAACAAATAAGGTTCAATCAATTACGCGGTGAAATCATCAACCTGGACAGACAAGTCACAATCTCCAATGGTGCTCTACCCTACGCTCGTTATCCGGCGTGCAAGTCACCTCAATATAGCACTACGATGTACAATATGGGGTTTTAAACCCTCAAAATATCATTTACAATCATTACTCACCTCGAACCGGCAAAATCTCTAGCTTGCAACGCCTTTGACCTTTAAATCGGCATCCACGCACGTTGAATCTATCCAAAATTAGAGCGAATATATCACAATATGCTATGGGAACAAAATCCAAGGAAAAACAATCAATAACGGGCACAATTCTCAAAATTACCAAAACTTGAGCCAGACCCACTTCTCGAAACACATAAATTTTTATATCAACGGGTTCCTTATCTCCTCACGAGTTCACACATACCAAAAGTTCTAAAATCTGACCTCAAATGATCCTTCAAATCCCAATTTAAAAGTTCAATTTCTCAAGCCCTAACTCTTCAATTTTCGGCTTAGTTTCCATGAATTTCTAGTTGGATTTCACAATGAAAATGAGTTTTAACCTCAAAAATCTTACCTCAAGTCGTTCTCTTTGCACCCCTCTTCAATCTCCTTCAACAAGCTCTCAAAATGCTCAACAATGGGTCAATAGACCCAAAATCGCGGATGAAATGAAGTTATAACATTCTGTCCAGGCACTTATTTCTTCATCGCGATCGCGAGAGAACCTACGCGATCGCGAAGCACAAAACTCAGCTCCCACAATTTAGCTCTATGCGAACGTGATAACTCTTATGCGAACGCGATGCCTGGCGACTTAACTCTACGTGATCGTGGACACGCTTACGTGTTCGCGATAACAATTATCAAACCAAGAATCAGGTCCATTTAACCTTATGCGAACCCGACGTCCCTCCTGCGTTCGCGATGAATATCTTTCCCATATTACGCGATCACGTCTTCGTGAACACGAAGAACAACTTGAAAGCCTCCTCCGTTCCTTCTACGTGATTGCAACACACTCTACGCGATCCCGAAGGGCAATTTCCTGCAACACCTGAACCTGCAATTTCTATTATTTTTAGGCATGAAATAGTCCGATTGACCACCCGAAACTCACTCGAGGCCCCCGGGACCTCAACCTAAAGTACCAAAACTTCTTAAAATCTCATTCAAACTTGTTTCAATCACCAAAATACCTTAAACAACACCAAATCCACCAATTCACGTTGAATTCAAGCCTAAGTTTTCTAAAAACTTTATACGCTTTCGATAAAAAAGCCCAACCAAACCACATCCGAATGACCCGAAATTTTGCACACACATCCTAAATGATAAAAAAAGCTAATGAAACTCTCAAAATTTCTATCCGACTTTCAAATCAAAATCTCACCTACCAACCGAAAATCGCCAAAATAGCCAATTCAAGTCAAATTCTACTCCGAACCTCCAAAACCAATTCCGATCACACTCCTAAGTCTTAAATTACCTAATGAAGCTAACAAAATCATAAAAAACTCCGATCCAAGCTCGTATACAAATAAGTCAACTCTTGGTCAAACCTTTCAAATTCAAAGCTTTCAACTGAAACTGTTCTTTCAAATTCATTCTGATTTTCTTAAGACCAAAATCAATGATCTACATCAGTCATAATACATTACATGGGGTAAGTCATGCCCCAGAACTGACGATCAAAGTGCAAAAGTCCAAAATAACAAGTTGGGTCGTTACTGCCTTAGATCTAATTTTTGACATATAAATAAATTTTAAACACGAAAAGTTCTGCCTAGGATGATTATTGTTTTCCGCTGCGTTTTATGAACATTGATATGCAATCCTTCAATTTCAGTAGTTGTAAAAGTTGCAAGGGTGTTCCGCCACCTTGCTTTATATACTAGCTTTATAAATTTTAATTGTGTGATTTAATTTTAACCATGGGACCAATAATTAAAGCCCATTCCTTCTTCAAATCATTGATATGCATATTGAAATTTGTTCTTGAGTTAATTATCCAATTCTCAACCAGGAATTCTCCTTAATCGCAATGTTTAATATAAACATTAGACAAGCGCGCACGGAAAAGACCATTTAATTAATCAGAATTATTTAATAAAGTAAGCTGGTTGCTAGAGGTCTTAATTAATAAGTACTATGATAGTTTATATGAGTCCACCAAACTATAGTGTGCCTGGTCCTCTATGAGTTTTCTTTTTTTTTTTTTTAGCTTAACTGACAGTGTGTATTGATATCAAAGAAATATACAATGAGTCCTAATGTAGTAGTATGGACTTCTACTACTCATTCCTCTCCCTCTAGTTACAATTGGTTCTTAACTAAGCATGTTATATACAAAGCAAACTAACATCTAATTCTCAACCATCTAAGGAAATGTATTGAGATTTTGTAAGTTATCCTTCCACTTCTTTCGATTCCTATTTCTTGTATGTAACAACATTGTTACTTCCTTACAGCATTGATCTTCATCAAAGTTCTTACTTTCAAATCTGATCAGATTCCTGTATCTCCATAGAAATGCAACAGTGGTCACAAATGCAGCTGCAGTGACCTCTTTCTTCCAGCTTTTGCTCTTTGCATTATTACAGATCCACTTCAGTTCATTTTCCCAGCATACTGTAGTTCTAGGGTGTCCCAACCATATACAAACTCTCCTCCAAACTCTACTGGTAATGGCACATCCAAAGAACAAGTGTTTGAACTCTTCATCATATCCTTTGCAAAATGCACACAGAGTTGGTGTTTGAATGCCCATGATCTGCAGTCTCTCGATGGTAGGTAACTTCTGATGAGCAGCCAACCATACAGTAAATCTATGTCTTGGAAGTGCAGATGATACAAGCATTACATTCCTCCATGGAAACTTAGGGAATATAGGAAGAAGAGCAGTATAGAGTTTATGAATTTGGAACTTTCCAAACGTACAAACAGATTGAAGCCTATTGAATAAACTACCTTGCAACTTAATGTTCTCCATCATGAGAGCTCTACTGGCCAATATCTTCTTGATGACCCAAGATGAGTTTGAAGGCAAAGCTACTGACTCAATGGACCTATGCTTGATATAATAGGTATGCACCCACTTAACCCATAGGCAGTCCTTCTTCCTTGTCAAATCCCATAGCAATTTAGCTATGGCAGCTTTGTTCCACACTTCCATTCTCACAATATTAAGGCCACCAGTTGAGATAGGCTGACATACCTTATCCCAAGCTACAAGAGCTCTTCTGGATAAGGTTGCTTTGCCTGTCCATAGATAAGATCTGCAAGCTGCCTCTATAGCCTTCAATACTTTCTTAGGAATAACAAACACCTGAGCCCAATAAGTCTGCATACCAAAGATCACAGCCTTAATTAGTTGAGTTCTACCAGCATATGATAAAAGCTTTGCAGACCAACAAGTAATTCTAGCTGTGATCTTTTCAATGAGAGGCAGGTAATGCTGTATGGATAGCTTCTTTGAATCCAGAGGAACTCCAAGGTATCTAAAAGGCAATTGCCCTTCAGTGAAGCCAAGAGCAGCAATAATCATCTCTTTAGTATCCTGAGGAATTCCTGCTAAATAAATAGCACTCTTTCCTACATTTGCCTGAAGACCAGAAGCATTTGAGAATTTGAGGAAAGTGCTGTGCAAGATTTGAATAGACATCATATCTGCTCTACAGAACATTAACAAATCATCAGCAAAGCAGACATGAGAAATATTAAGCTTCCTGCATCTAGGGTGGAAGTTGAAGTTTCCATCCTTATGCAGTTGTTGTAGTAGTCTATTCAAGTACTCCATTGCTAGAACAAATAGATAAGGAGACATAGGATCTCCTTGCCTAATACCCCTCTTAGCATTGAATGATTTAGTAAGGCCACCATTCATTACTAGAGAGTATGAGGTAGAAGAAACACAAGCCATAATCCAATCAGTAAATTTAGCAGGGAATCCCAAAGAAATGAGAATCTGTTTCAAGAATTCCCACTCCAAAGTATCATAAGCCTTCCTTAGATCCACTTTAAGAACACATCTAGGTGAAACCCCTTTCCTAGAGTATCCTTTAAAGATTTCATGACTGAGAAGGATATTATCCATGATGCTCCTACCTTCTATAAAAGCTGACTGTGCAGGCCCAACCAAATCTCCAATTGCTCTCTTCATTCTATTAGTTATAACTTTGGATATGATCTTATATAATGTAGTACAACAAGCAATAGGCCTGTAATCCTTCACTGTAGTAGGAGCTTTAACCTTAGGAACAAGAGCTATTGCAGTTGTATTGATCATATGTGGGACTTTACAGGTTTCAAAAAACTCCTTTGTAGCAGAAAGGACATCCTCTTGAACTATCTTCCAGAGAATTCAATGGGAAATCCATCAACTCCAGGAGCTTTATCCTTAGGCATCTCATTAACTGCTGCACTGATTTCCTCCATTGTAACTGGACAAATAAGAATTCTTTGTTGTTCAAGTGTTAGACATCTGCCACTTCTCATAATACTAGAATCCACACAGGGTAGTTCAATCACAAAATCTCCCATTAGAGATTGGAATACCTTCAAGAATTCCATTTCTACAGCAATAGGCTCAGTCAATTTGATACCTGTATCAGTATGAATAGAAGTAATATTGTTTTGCCCTGTCCTGATCCTCCATTGTGCATGAAAATACTTGGTGTTTGCATCTCCACATTCAATCCAAGTAGCTTTGGATTTTTGCCTCAGTACCTGCTCTTCAATTTTACTCCACTTGTCAAGTTCTTCTAGTAATCCTCTTTCTTCAGTAATCAGCTCCTGTGAAAGACAGTTTGTCTGCATTTGGAATTGTAAATATCAAGCCTCTCTCTTGTCTGGATTATCTGCTGCTTATATTTGGCTAAGTAGTCTTTTAACCCCTTTATTTGCTGCTTAACTGCCTTCAATTTGCTCCAAATTTGCTGCATATGAGTGCCAGAATAGACCTTCTCCCAGACTTTTTTCACAATTTCATGAAACTGCTCATGTTCCATTACATTGCTATAAAGTCTGAAAGGTTTAGGGTGGAGTGGCCTATATACATCAAATTTAACTAGAATAGGGGAGTGATCTGAGATCAATGGATTCATGTAGTCAGCCTCCAAGTGCCCAAACTGCTGTAACCATTGGAGATTTCCAAATGCCCAGTCTATCTTGCTATAAACTCTAGAGTCAACATCTTGCTTGTTAGTCCAAGTGAAGTGCCATCCAGTTGCTCTTAAAGCTGTAAGTTGTAACTCATCTATTGTATTTTTGAAATCCCTTACTTCAGCTTCAGTTACTGGAGAACCAATTCTATCATCAGAGCTTAATACACAATTAAAATCACCACTTATAAGCCATGCATCTTGCTGAGGAATAGAAATTGTTCTGAGATCCCTCCATAGTTGTGTTCTAAGCACTGAAGTATTGTAAGCATAGATAATAGTGAAGTGAAATCTGACTAGACTTCTAGTGTCTTCCACTAGACAATGAATGAACTGATCAGAAAGAAACACCCCTTGAATCTGAACATAAGGTTTCCATAATATCCATATCCTCCCATTAACAGCTTTTGTATAGTTGCATTGCCACATCCAGCCCTTTGCAATTTTATCAAATATCTTCTTAGCTTTATGCTCCTTTATTCTTGTTTCCAGTATACCAATTATATCAACTTTATTATCATTAAGGAATTGCTTCAATTCCTTCTGCTTTGGGGACTGGTTAAGTCCCCTAATGTTCCATGTGACTGCTATCATGGATCAATATTTGGCAAACTATAAGAAGGCCCAGGATCAAATAGTTGCCCTCTTCTTCCCATAACTTCCATGATTCCTTTTCCTCTAGTACCCATGCTAGCCATTTGATCACTACTGGTAGTTGTTTCACTCAAATGACTTGCAGGATTCACTTTCTCATTCAACTCTACATTAGCTTGATCATCAACCTTGCTTGAAATCTGATCAGTCTGCACTATTGCAACTGGTGGATTAACAGCTTCCTCAGCCTGCTTTTGGGTTTCATCAGTTGCTACACTCTTCTTTACTAGCCATTCCTTCTTCTTTTGCTTCCCCTTCTGCATTTGTTTAGCTGTCTCTCTCCTTATGTCTTTTTGCTCCTTCACATGATTGTCTGAATTCCCAGAAGAATACCAACACTCAATTGTGTCATGACCAAACTTAAGGCAGTGGTTGCAAAAGGTAGGCTTCCAGTCATATTCAACAGACTGGATTTTAGAACCAAAAGGTGTATCAATTTCCAGTTCATCAGGAAGTTGATATGCAGCATCAACTTCAACAAGGATTCTAGCAAATGAAATTTTGTCATAGTGAGCAGTATACTTATCAGTATACAATGGTTTCCCAATAGTACTTGCCAACTTACTCAGCACCTCTGTGGACCAATACCCCACAGGCAAACCTGGAAATCGAATCCAAATAGGTATGGTGCTCAACACACTAGCCTGAAAATTGAAATCAATTTCCCAAGGTCTTAGAACCATTGGCTTGCTTCTAAATGTATATGGACCAGATTGCATGACTGTATCCCTGTCTTCAGCATTATTGAATCGAAAAATACAATAACCTTCAGCATGCATAAGGATTTGAGGCTTAGTAACAAAATTCCAAATATGGCTAACAAAGTTTTCCATATTTTGTTCACTAGGTCTATCTCCAATTACAAATCGAATCAGTGCATTCTTCCAATACTCCAGTTGTGGTTGTAGATCTTCTTCACAAATCTGCACTACCTTTTTACCATCTCTCAAAGTAGGAGGAACAAATGATGAAGGCTTACCCATTTGCACATCTCTGTTGCCTCTGACTGCTGCCGCCATTGTAGGTTTTGGGTTTTCGGTGTCAACAGCTTCAAAAACCTCTGGTACTGCATTTTTTGGATCCATAACTTCTGAAAATTGCAATCTCCTTGCTGTTGTATCATTCACTCCTTCAATACCTTGCACTCGATTCTCATTTCCATCTGCATGCAATTGATCCTTCGATTGATACTTCAAAGGTAGAAAATTACCAAATGTAAGAGGTTCAAGTGTAGTAGTGATGCCATGTTCGGGTGTAACAAGCTTAGGGGGGACTGCATGGACGACCGGAGCAGCATTCCGTCTCTTCCGAGCCATTTTCGGCGTCAATTACTCCTCGCTAATGTACGCCGGCAATAGCACTGTTCTATTGAAGTGCTAATGTGCGCCGAGAGCATCCCTCTTCATCTTCTGTTCCTCTATGAGTTTTCACTAAGAATACTAATGAAACCTTAAGTAAATGAGACACAAAATTTTTATGTAGAAAATCCCAACTCAGGGGACAAAAACCACGACCTACACTTGTAAACACACTATTACAAACCACTTTCTAATGACTCTATTATAAATACTTCAACTCAACTAACTTGTGATACACTTACCACAAGCCACTTTGTCACTCACTAATTACAAAGACTTTAATTTATGACTAACTCTAGTCCCAACACAAACGCAAAAAGTTTATGGTTTTACAAAGTGATTCCTAAGTAATGCTTCTAGCTAATAAATTTAGGTATTACAATAAGAAAAATTACAAAGTTATAAATAAACTAATGACAACAAAATACTAGATTTAGGAACTGGTCCGTAGTAGTGTTTAACTTTGTTCTTCAAGCTCTTGAAAATTAAGTTCACTATTGAAGAAGACTTGAATGCTTGAAGTGATTTCTCAAGTGCTCAAGTGATGTTTTGTTAGAATGCTTTTGTTAATACACCTTTGATGACATCGCTTGAATGATGTAAGTACTTGGTTGGTCAAAGGGCAAGCAACTGCAAAACTGCTGCACTGTCTGTACTATATATGTGGCAGTTACTTTTCAGCTATGCACAGTTGTCTTTCATTCTGCTTTTAGGGAAACACAAGGGATCGGGTCCTTGTATTTTTTCTCTATTTTCTATAGTTGCAACAATTCATATTAGCTGGATTCCTTGCTGGAATCCGTTCATTTGTAATGTGTACCAAGTATGTTAGGTTCCCTATCTGATTCTTGATAGTAAGTTTGTTAGATCATCAAAACATAAGGCAAAGACATTGAAAACCCATCAATTTCTTCCTTTTTGATAATGAAAAACTTAGATTGATAACATGTGATTAGAGAAAAAATAACAATATGAGATAACAGGGACTCCAAAAGTTTCCCCTAACTTAATGCTTCCCCTTAATCTGATCCCTGTTTCAATCATACCTTCCCCCTTAATCAGATTCGTGTTTCAATTATACTTCCTCTTTTGGCATCATTCAAAATTACACACGCATGCAAACATCATAAAGAAGTCTAGCCCAGCTAACTCATGCCACATATGTGCGCGTAACATGATAGAGAAGAGAAACAGAGAATTCAAGCAATGAGATAACAAAACATGATAGTTTTTATATATCAAAATATGCCTTTGCTTAAAAAGCAAAGGGAGAATTGTACTGTTGAAAACGGGAGCCGTACTAATACATCCTAAAAACATCAAAATAAAATAAACAAAAACATCTTCCAAGTCATAAAAACTACAAGAGACAATCCAGAAACTGGTCACTGAAGGGGTTGCTTAGGAGGCACTAGGAGTAGAGGACTTGGAAGTTGCAACAAGGGTTTGGTGAACTAGGTCTATTCGGGCATTGGCCGAATTTTGCTCATTGAGCAGTTTTGCTTTCAGGTTTTCCACTTGTGCCCTGAGATTAACATTTTTTTTTCAAACGAACCACTTCCTCATATGACTCCGGAGCCTCTTAGGCATGCTGACCTTCCAGGATAGCATTCATAGCCTTCAACCTTCGAATCTCCTCAGTTGCACTATTTTGAGCATTAATGAGCTGTGAGATTATTGATGTACTACCTAACCTCCCATTCTTCTTGATGCACTTACATTGTTCTAACGTTGTCTGTGAGAAGGTCTGCTTCTTGGTTCCTCCCTTGCCTTGCCCCGGTGGCACTTTGAAAAACATAAACACTTGTATAAGTAGAAACCCATATGGAAAACCATGATTCCGATCCTTGAAGGTTGCTAATTTTGCGTATGATCGATTATAATAGAAGGTTTCTCCATTAGAAACATGTCAGACTTAGAATTCACAGACCTTCTTTGAGCACGAGGTAACAAAATTTTGTTCACCAACTCAAAGAGAAATTGATAAACAGGGAGTAATGCTTTCTTGTGAATCTGGTCCCCCTTTGGGTTGCATTATCCTTTACCACAACATTCCGGAAGTTATACCCACACACACCTTTCACACCAGACACACCAACTGTAGGGACTTTAAGAAAATCCCCAAGCAGGCTCACATCAAACACAATGTCCACCTCATTCACTGATGCACAAATGTGGTTAGTATCAATAGGAAAGAGACTTGCATAAAAGCTTTGAACCTCATCCTCATACACTTTGGGTGAATCTATTTGGAATAGATTCCCCCACAGTTGAAACATAACTATTGGAAGGACTTGTCTCATACCAGCCATATCTGAAATTACTGGGTCAAAAGTATGACCTAATAGAATGTTTTAGTGCCTTAACCGTTCTGAAGCAGAGCTGGATTGACTCCTCATCTTTTTTTATAGAACCAGGTTCCTTAACGGTCTCATATTTTCTCTTGACAGACTTCACACCACTTGATTTTGCTTTTCCCTTAGACTTGACTAATACATCCTCATCAGAAACCGATGGCTCACTCATAACATCCTTCATCTTTGAACTAGGGTTGTAACATTCTCTACGGTAGCAGATTGCTTCTTCCACTGGGACCGTATCACTAGGGAAGTAGGTTTCTCTGATGTTTCCTCCTCAACCTCTACCATATGGATAGCCTCATCACAGACTATGACATTGTCTTTCACCAATCTCATCTTTTTCTTCTTACTACCTTTTATGCTCTTTTAAAGGATAGATAGGCTACCTTTGCTTGCAACCTGGCAGTAGGTCGCTTAGTAAAAAACTCAGGAATGGACACTACCCTTTGCTTGACTATGAAAGCATCAAAACAAATGTTGTCTTGATCCTCCTCATCACTAGATCTCAACTCAGGTACTTGAATGTCCAAGGGCTCAACAACAAATGCAGGAGTAGAATTGGCTTGGGAATGATAACCCTAACCTATTTCCTTCGGAGAAGGGTCAGGTTCCTCACAAGAGGGCCCAGTAGTTTCTTCTAGTGCAGAGCCTTCAACAGCCACCATGGCTTATTCTCCCCTCAGACCCTGTATCTTGTTTCTCTATGTCATGGAAGCACAAAAAATTATCTCACGTAAGACTCCATCAGTAGATACCGCAAATATGGTCGCAATATTTTCCTCAATAGGCTCCATAGCCACCACAGAATCTGAAGCAACATGGTAGAAACCTTTGCGACCTCAGGACTTTTACCTCGTTCTCCACTTTTTCTTTGATCAATGAGAAACTCAAAAGATAGATAAGAAGGATCAACAATTTTAGGGGTTTCTGGGATAGTCAACTCAGAAGTAGAGAGAGACGAAAAATATGGGCTAGGAGTGATTTTAATGATAAAAACAGGAATGGTTACAGAAAAATCATTGGAGATAGAGGACTCAATAGGTTTTTCAGTGTTAGAGACGACTGAGGCAGGAATTTTGGGAGTTTGTGTCAGCCATTGAAGAGATAGAAAGAAAGGTCTTTGGAGAAGTTCGAATGGAAGACTTTGGTTTGTGAAGAAAGGAGAGGGTTTTTAAAGAGAGATGAAAATTACGAAAAGAGAGGTAGGAACTAGTTTTGAAACAGCAGTTGTGCTGGGAGAGATGCAACATTTTAGAGGGAAAGTAAACGATTTGAAGTGAAAGACGTGACATCAGGGTTCTGAAGAGTTGGATGACATGGCGGTTGATATTTGTACCTTTACATGACGTGTATTAAATAATTCATAGAAATACTAAACTTTGGTACACGAACCAGGTTCTTGACCTTTCATTCAAAATTTCAATACTCTTTTATCATCCGTGCGATGCATCTGCAACTTCTATAATCGTCATGCGTGTTTACGTGCAACAATATTAAAGTGATTTAGACTTGGTTGCCTTGAGTGCGGAGAGTTTGGTCATATAAAGAGATATTGTCCTAGACTTCGTGGTGGTAGGTCTCAGTAGAGGGATCATCCCTCCTCTTCTTCTCCATCTGTTTCAGCACCACCCCAGCCTAGTAGGGGTGGGGATCAGCCATCTAGAGGCCGCCCCAGGAGGGATGAGAGGTCGAGTGGTGGCCAGGCTCATTTTTACGCACTCCCAGATAGGAGAGATGCTGTTGCTTCAGATGTAGTCATCACATGTATTATCTCAGTTTGCCACAGGGATGCCTCTATTTTGTTTGATCCCAGGTCTACATATTCTGCTTACTTTGCCCATCATTTGGGGACTACCCGAGGGTGTCTCGTGTTGCCTGTGCATGCATCTGCCCCGGTGGGTGATACTATTATTGTGGACCACGTGTATTGGTCTTTTGTTATTACTATTGAGGGTCTGGAGACCCGTGCTGACTTGCTACTTTTTAGTATGGTTGATTTTGATGTTATTCTGGGCATGGATTGGCTATCACTATGCCATGCTATCTTAGACTGTCACGCCAAGACAGTCACGTTGGCTATGCCGGGTATTCCGAGAGTTATGTGGCGTGGTTCGACTGATTATGTACCCAGCAGGGTAATTTCTTTCTTGAAGGCCCAGCGAATGGTTGGGAAAGGATGTTTATCATATCTAGCATTTGTGAGGGAGTTAGGAGCTGAGACTCTTAGTCTTGATTCGGTTCCCGTGGTGAGGGAGTTTCCTGATGTATTTCCAGCAGACCTGCCGGGCATGACGCCGGACAGGGATATTGACTTTGGTATTGATTTGGTGCCGGGCACTCAGCCCATTTCTATCCCTCCTTATCTTATGGCACCAGCAAAGTTAAAAGAGTTGAAAGAGTAGCTGTATGAACTCCTAGATAAGGGTTCATTCGTCCGAGTGTGTCACCGTGGGGCGTACCGGTGCTATTTGTTAAGAAGAAGGATGGCACAATGAGAATGTGCATTGATTACAGACAGTTGAACAAAGTGACAGTGAAGAACAAGTATCCATTGCCTCGTATGGAGGATTTGTTTGACCAGCTTCAGGGAGCAAAGGTATTCTCGAAAATTGATCTCCATTCAGGCTATCACCAGCTGAAGATTAGAGATTTTGATATTATGAAGACAGCTTTCCGGACAAGATATGGGCATTATGAGTTTCTAGTTATGTCATTTGGGCTGACTAATGCCCCATCATCATTCATGCACTTGATGAACAGTGTATTTCAGCCGTATCGGGATTCTTTTGTGATCGTGTTTATTGATGATATTCTTGTTTACTCGCGTAGCTAGGAGGAGCACGCACAAAATTTAAGGGTGGTATTGCAAAGGTTGAGGGAGGATAAGTTGTATGCAAAGTTCTCCAAGTGTCAATTCTGGCTTAGTTCCGTGGCTTTTCTGGGACACGTGGTGTCCAGTGATGATATCCAGGTTGACCCAAAGAAGATCGAGGCGGTGCAGAGTTGGATAGACCTTCCTCAGCTTCGGAGATTCGGAGTTTCCTCGGTTTGGCGGGTTATTACCGCATGTTCGTTCAGGGTTTTTCATCTATTGCTTCGCCTTTGACGAAGTTGATGCAGAAGAATGCACCATTTGTGTGGTCTGATGAGTAAGAGGAGAGCTTTCAAAAGCTCAAGTCATTGTTGACTACGACTACAGTGTTAGTATTGCCAACAACTTCAGGTTCTTATATGGTATATTGTGATGCTTCGAGTATTGTTATTGGTTGTGTTCTGATGCAGGAGGGTAGAGTGAATGCTTCTCGGCAGTTGAAGCCCCATGAGAAGAACTACCCTGTTCATGATTTAGAGTTGGCCGCTATTGTTCATGCCTTGAAGATTTGGAGGCACTATCTCTATGGAGTATCCTTTGAGGTGTATACGGATCATCGCAGCCTTCAGCACTTGCCCTAGCAAAATGATCTGAATTTGAGACAGTGGAGATGGCTTGAGTTGCTCAAGGATTATGATATTAACATATTGTATCATCCGGTAAAGGCCAATGTGGTGGCCGATGCTTTGAGTTAAAAGGAGTTTAGTATGGGTAGTTTGGCGTATATTCCAGTTGGGGAGAGGCCCCTTACAGTTGATATTCAGGCTTTGGCTAATCGTATGGCGAGGTTAGATATTTTAGATCCCAGTCGGGTGTTGTCTTATGTGGTTTCCCAGTCTTCTTTGTATGAGCGCATCAGGGAGCGCCAGTATGATGACCTGCATTTGCTCGTCATGAAGGACAGGGTCCAGCATGATGATGCCAGAGATGTGACTATTGGTAGAAATGGTGTGTTTCAGATGCAGGGCCGGATTTGCGTGCCCAATGTGGATGGGCTCCTGGAGATGATATTAGAGGAGACCAACATCTCGCGAAATTCTATTCATCCGGGTGCCGCAAAGATGTACCAGGACTTGAGGCAGCATTATTTGTGGAGAAGAATAAAAAATGACATTGTGAGTTATGTGGCTAGGTGTCTAAATTGTCAGCAGGTCAAATGTGAGCATCAGAGACTCGGTGGTTTATTTCAGCAGAAAGATATTCCTGAGTGGAAATGGGAAAGGATCATGATGGATGGATTTTGTGACTGGTCTCCCTCTGACAGCGAGGAAGTTTGATTCTATATGGGTGATTGTGGATCAGCTGACCAAGTCCGCACACTTCATTCCAGTTTGTACTACCTATTCTTCAGAGCGGTTGGCAGTGATTTTTATTCGTGAGATTGTACGATTGCATGGTGTCCCGATTTCCATTGTATCGGATAGAGGTGCTTAGTTCACTTCTCAGTTTTGGAGAGCTTTTCATCGAGAGATGGGTACTCAGGTTGAGTTGAGTTCAGCATTTCATCCTCAGATGGATGGACAGTCCGAGCGCACTATTCAGATATTGGAGGATATATTGCGTGCTTGTGTGATTGATTTTGGTGGTTCTTGGGAGGAGTTCGTGCCCCTTGCAGAGTTTGCTTACAATAGCAGCTACCAATCTAGTATTCAGATGGCGCCATATGTGGCCTTATATGGGAGGCGGTGTAGATCTACGGTCGGTTGGTTTGAGGCCGGTAAGGTTAGATTATTGGGTACAGATGTGGTTCAGGATGCCTTAGAGAAGGTGAAGGTGATTCAAGAGCGACTTCGTATAGCTCAGTTGTGTCAGAAGAGCTATGCGGATCGGAGAGTTCGAGATTTATCTTTCATGATTGGAGAGAAGGTTTTGCTGAAGGTATCTCCTATGAAAGGCGTTATGAGGTTCGGGAAGAAAGGAAAGTTGAGTCCACGGTTTAAGGGTCCTTTTGAGATACTTGGTAAGATTGGGGAGGTGTCCTACCAGCTTGCTTTGCCACCCAGACTGCCGGGAGTTCATCCGGTGTTTCATATTTCTATGCTTCAAAAGTATATGGAGGACCCGTCCCATGTATTGAACTTTTTCGATTCGTCTAGGTGATGATTTGACTTACGATGTAGAGCCAGTAGTCATTTTGGGTCGTCAGGTTCGCAAGTTGAGATCTAAGGATATAGCATTGGTGAAGGTTCATTGGAGAGGTCTTCCCGTGGAGGAGGCTACCTGGGAGACCGAGCAGGAAATGCGGAGCAGATATCCTCACTTGTTACTGCTTCAGGTATGATTCTTGACCCGCTCGAGGACGAGCGTTTGTTTTAGTTGGGGAGGATGTAATGACCCGACCCGTCATTTCTTGTATTTCAACCCCGACATCCCCGTAATATGTTTTCCCGTATGTTGGTATATGTGTTTGGTGAGTTTGAGATGTGTTGGATTGAATTTGGTTAGAAATGAGACCAATAGTCTTTTTAAGGAAATGTTAAGTTGAAAAAGTCAACCGAACGTTGACTTTTGAGTTAGAGGGCTCGGAATAGATTTTGGACGATTCGACTAATTTTGGATGGTGATTTATGACTTGGGAGAGAAATCAAAAGTTAATTCGGAGGTACGGTGTAGAATTAGGCTTGAATTGGCTAAGTTGAATTTCGGGAAATTTTGGTTGATAGGTAAGAGTTTGATCCGGGGGTCGGAATGAAATTCCGAGAGTTGCAGTAGCTTCATTAGGTGATATTGACATGTCTGCAAAATTTTAGGTCATTCGGACGTCCTTTGGTTGGGTTTTGATCGAATGTTAGCTTTGGAAGTTACGGTTGAACGTAGGCTTGAATCCGCTTCGATTTGATGATTTTTGTGATTAAGGACGTGTTTTTACGATTGGAACTAGTTCATATGATGTTTGGAGTAGGTTGGTGGTTTTGGTTGAGGTCCCGGGGGCCCCGGGGTGATTCCGGATGATGAAGCGAAGAAGTTTTGAATTGCATCAGATTTAGGGATCTGCCTTATGGTATTTTCGCTTTTGCGGAAGGGGAGCCGCTTAAGCGGTGACCGCAGAAGCGGCTAGGAAGCTGTGTAAGCGGAAGTGGGACCGCTGGAGCGGCCAAGTGACCGCAGAAGCGAAGTCGCTGAAGCGGTTAGTGGACCGCAAAAGCGGTCGTTGGAAATATAAAGAAAACTACAGAAGCGGTTGAAATGTCGTGGAAACGGGATCACGGAAGCGGAAAAAGGGCCGCGGAAGAGGAAAACGGCCTGGGTTTAATGAAATAGTAGGTTTCGAAAATTCAAAAGAGAAGAACATTTGGACTTCGAGCTAAGGCAATTGTGGACGATTTTTGGGGAGGTTTTGAAAGGATTCATCTGGTAAGAACTCTTGGACCTCTAGTATGTCAATATATTGTAAAATCATGGATTAAACACCAAGAATTCAAGGTTTTGATGTCAACAATGGTGGTTATGGCTTGAAACTCAAGTGAACCTTAAAGTGATGATTTGAGGGGACAAATGGACTCCGATTCTTGTAAATTTGATATATATGGACTCACGGCGAGACGAAAATTCTAAAAATGTGAATTTCATAATTTTTTGAGAAGTGGGCCCGAGGCTCGGGTTTTGCCAACTTCGTATTTTTGGGTGTATTTTGAGTTATTTCGATTGGGTTGCGTTCCATTAGCCTATTTTGACATATTCCTATTGGTTTTTATCAGATTTGGTATCTGCGGAGGTGGATTCTCGAGGGCAAGGCATTTCGAGCTAGTCTACGGCCGGCTAGAGGTGAGTAATGCAAGTAAATGCTGTTCTAAGGGTTTGAAACCCCCGACTTTCACATCGTAACGCTATGTTGAGGCGTGATACGCACTCCATGATGAGTGTGGGGTCGGATACTGTTGAGAGATTGTGACTTGGTCCATCCCGAGTGAGATTTATACTATATTGGCGTATGATACGCACACTGTGATGACCATTATTGGGCTTCATGCCGTGTTTGGGGCCTAATGCCAACCTGTGATATCCTTCGGGAGTTGGTATTACTGTGGTAGCATGATTGCATATCATTTATTATCAGCCCATGGTTTCAAATATTGTTTTCAAAACCCAACCGTGTTTCAAATGTTCAGAACTCATACGCTATCTTTTAAATGAGTTGGAGACATGTGATTCAACAAAATTAGGTGTTGGTGACAAAGTGCATCAACGTGAGTTGGAGACAGGTGCTTCAACAAAATCGAGGGATAAAGAGATGTGCTTCATCAAAAGTGAGAGTAGGAGAAAAGTGCTCCAACATAACTACACAACGACAAGTCAGACCTATACAACTTTGAATTACGCGAGAATATTAGAAAACTAATTCAAAGTTGTAGTAGGACACCTTAGTTATTTAGGAGTTGATTCATTTAAGTCATATCTAAATAAAATTTGCAGTTAGAATAAATAAAGAGATATGCCTTCCCGTTTCTAGTTGAATATGTTTTATTCTATTATAAATAGAAATATTAACAGCTTATTTTATGTATGAAGCTTTATGAAAACCGTAGAAAGCTTTTAGAAAATTATAATAAAATATTTTCCTTCAAATCATCTCTTGGTTTTTACAACTAAAAAAAAGGAAAAATAAAGCAGGAAATTGAAAACACCTCTTGCTTTAGCTGGAAATTCCAGGCAGGGACTGTAAAAGCCAAAAATGTTAGAGCTTGTTTTTCTTTTCTCTTTTTCAGAATTGCGTTTCGGCCACATAAACAACTTTTTGGGTATATATTAAAACCTTTTTCCAAGTCAACAAAAACCAATATTTTCTATAATTCAAATATCATGTATTAATTTTTTGATACCTTCGAGCTTCTACTCCCTGACTTATCAAGATTGATGTATCTTTATGAATAAATTCAATGTTGGTTATGAGAAAATTGTTGAAGATTTGTTGCTTTAATATATGAGTCAACCTGAGTATTCTCCATCCTAGCCACAAATTAAGTGATAAGTGTAACAGCTAATGGCTGCCAATTTATGACTTAAATAAGTCAATTTGTGACAATTTTCGATTAATTATTGTCAGGGCATACGACCTAACACCACAAATGGAAGCAAATTAAAGTAAGACCGGAAATTAGTCCAGTCAATCTACTCGGAATCAGCCGTAATCCGATCGAAAGCTTTCGTGCTCCTCAAACTCCAACTTCCATTCCAGCTTTAACTCCAAGTCTGATTCATAAGAGTCAACCTTTTCTATAACAGTCTCGTTTGTTTCGATATTTATTAATTTTTATTATAAATGACTATTATACACCTGTAACAACATTTAATGTTAAAATATTTTTTGGTTGTTATAGATAAAAATTATCCAAAAATTAATTATTTTCCTTTTTTAGTGTTACATATAAAGGATAAGAAAATTATCCAAATTTAAAATCTCAAAAGATATGCATATTTCACTAGTTAAATATTGAAGAAAGATAATAAATTCATTACTAAACGTATAAAGATTTATACTCTAAGACAGATAATTTAAAGCTTAGAAAAATAAATTCTTTCAAGACTGATAGAACTTTGTAATTGTAGCTTTTTTCGTAGATTTCATTCTCTTACTAGCGATATAATGCTTGAATTGGCGAAGAATCATGTCTAAATTTTCAGCAAAAATATATCCAATAACTTTCATTTGAAGACAAAGTTTATCAGTTAAATTTTCTATCTAAATAATTTGTAAAATTTATTCAATGGAAAAGATATCATGCATGTGCAAATCTTTAAATCTTATATCTTATGCAAAATAGAAACTTTATTTAATAAAAAAGATTATGTGTATAGTTTTAAAATTGTTATTAGTAATCTTAATGATTTTATATGACTTTTGTAGAGGGTAATTTTAGAAGAAGTGTTCTGTTATATAAATATGGTTACTGTTGTTATAAATAAAAACTATTATATAAAGGTAAAATATAATTTAAAAAATTAATTCTGTGAAAAACTTAACTTTTTCATAGTGAATAACTGTATAAAGATGCTGTTAAAAAGAGATTGATTGTATCAGTCGATTTTACTAATTAAATTAAGGAAAATATAATGAAATGATACGGTAAGCATGTTAAAAAGTTTAAGAAGCAAGTTCAACAGTTAACAAGTGTCTCTCAATAATGTATTATTTAGTGACAAAAAGTTACATCTTTTACAAACAATATATCTTGCCTGCAATATTTAGCCAGAACTGACAAAAGATCATATCATATCCATGAGAGATCATAATCCAGTTAATTAATACTAACAATTTACTTTAATTATCTCTTCCATATGAATCTGTAAGATTGAAGTGTATTACTTTATAAAGCCTGATTAAACAGTCGATTGCTATTTAACTCAAATGTATTGATAGCTTACCTGAGTAAGCACAGGTGGATCGGTTTTATGACTCACAATAATATTCTTTTAGTTATATATATAATCCTTCTCACAGGAGATCGACAAAATAAAATCTAACACAACTAATCAATGGAATAAATACAATATATATATATATATATATATATATATATATATATAGAACAAGTTTCTTCTATTCAAAGCGTAATGGATCATATATTGTGCATATAACTATTTTTATATTAAAAAGTTTATAATTTAATTTTATATCCTATGTTTTGATATATTAAAATTTGTATTTATTATATTTATATAAAATTATAATTTAATTTTGTTGTTGTTGTAGTTGTATAAAAAGTTTAGTTGAGTTACCCTTTAAAATAATTTTTGTAATAAATAATTATAGAAGTAGTGAATATGAATAATATATGATGAATACTAAAAAAGAAAAAAGATAAAATTTATTTGAAGGAAATAGAAAATAATAATATAGGAGAGAGAGAAAAAATATTTTTTTATTAGTGTAAAAAATAGAGTAATGGTTGAAATAAATTTAGTAGTATATTATTTTGATGTGAAATTTGATATTACACTTGGAGATGGTATAAGAGAATTTATTTTTTCAATGTCTTCTTTCTGTCTGCATTAAAGAAGAAAAGAAGGAAAACAAGTGCAACGATTAAAATCAATTTTTTTGGACGTGTCTGCCAAAGAAGGTTTACTCTTGGTAGAGAGACCCACCTTAAAAGCAAGGGAGTCGCTTTACAGACCACTACATAAACAAAATGAAGTGGAAAAAGAGGGAGGCATTGATTAATTCAAATATTATTTACACTATATAACATAATTTATTTGACTTTTGGAGTAAATGGAATGACATCTCGGTTAATTCCGCTCCATAAGTCACTCCGTTGGGTCAATTGACATAGTAGAATTAAGAATCCATGTTACAATTAAGGTTTATTGCCTAAAACAGTGAACTATGGAATATCAACACGGGCGGAGGTAGCATTATTTACGGTCAGATGAACTCAATAGCTTTTGTTTAGATCTTATTTTATAATATAAATTATTAAATATATATAATATTTAATTGCAAATTTATAAATTTGATGTTAGAATCAAACCCAAAAATTTTAAATTCTGAATCTGCTTCTAAATATCAACTATGAAAAGTTCACTTGGTTGAACTATGGAGTATATATCAATATGTGACAATGTATATATTCACTTTCACTTAGGATTGAAGGAAAGAATAATTTTTAACTTGCCAACGCTGTTTTCACTTTACTGTTAAGTGTATAACTGTTAGTAGTAAATATATACTCCCAACTTTTACTTTTTCCTCATCACTGTCTTGACCAAGAAAAGCAGCACGGAGCCCTGAATTGAATATTAAAGAAAGAGCGAAAGAGTCAATTATTGGAATCAAACTTTCAGGTCTTAAGCCTCTGAACATTTCATATAGTATTATAAATATAAAAGAATAAATGGTAAATTTTCATCACAACTATATACTACTCGGTAGGACTACATGCATTTTTTTTGTTTGACATTTCCACAATACCCCTAAAGGAAACACCCACGAACAGAACAACAACAACAATTCACTATAATCTTATTTAGTGGGATATGTGGATGATAGTATGTGCGCATATCTTACCCCTACCCTGGGATAGAGAGGCTGTTTCCAAATAGACCCCCGTCATCATTCCCTCCAAAAACTATCCACCTTGCTCTTGGGGAGATTCGAGCTTACAACCTCTCGGTTGGAAGTGAAGATTGCTTACCATTAGAGGAACCCCTCTTGTCATCCACGAACAGAAAGCTGAAATTTTTACATGCAGTATACAATTGTATACATATGCATATTACTACATCCTGAGCTTCCAATTAAGTTGTTCATATTTCCAGATTACTACAACGAAAATTGAAATATTGACAGCTCCTGTATTGTTGTTTTTATTGCATTGGCCACCGTACCATCCACGTGCATGAATTCTCAATAGAAATATTAATTAATTTATGAACCAGGAGAAGCTTGCCGCCTCAAATCCCTGTAGAATTTTGAAATAAAATTTTCAGCAGCCTCATCAACATGGCTATCTTCTTCAACATCTCTCAGTGGAAAAGGCGAGTCGGTGACCCTCAGTTGTCTCACCGTCGGAGTCCTCCCAAAACCCGGCAAATTATTCGCCGGCGAAGAATTATCATTCTGAAGCATCTCCAAAGCCTTCATCACAGCCGCATTCATCACCAAAACATCGCCATCGTCGGTCGCCGGTGCGTGAGAATTCTTACTGTGGTGGCTGTGCTTGCTGCGCTTGTTGAAATTGAATGGAAGGTGAAAAGTTGGGTACGCTGGGCTGTTACTGCAACTGAATTCATACTCATCGGGCGGAGCGGCAGAAGATGAGGAATTAGACCATTGATGGGTCATGTGGTGGAACATGAGATTATGAATTGCGGCTTTGCTAGCAATTTTGCGACGCTTCATAAATAAGTTGAAATCCAGCATAAATTTTCTCTTTAAAATGCCTTTTTTCAGCATGAAGAAAGCTACTCGTACTATGTTCCAGAATTTTTTTGCTATGATTGGCAAATTTTGATCCATTTTTTCTTTAAGGATTTGGTTCGAATCAGAAAGCTAGAATTTTTGATAGATTATTTGGTGCTTTGAGAGAGAGATACGAGAAAAGAAATGTTTTTGATTTGCTGGAATGGAAAATGTGTGAATGTATGAGAGGGTATTTATAGGTCTTCCGTAGAGAAAGAGGACGCTTTGAAGTACTTGAATTCCCCCTCCCTACCCCCACCCCACCTCTTTTTTTGTGTGTGTTACTAAAAATTTTGTGGCAGGAATTATAAGTACCTTACTGTTAAGTTAAAGTGACAACATTGAGGCGTACGATGCAGGGATACTTTGATTAAAGCTAGTTATATTTTATTGCTTTTTGCTTTTAGGTTAAATAGATTATTATTACAATTCGTTGTTTTAAACCTAATTCCCAAATAAAAACTTTGTCGGCCACAATCCGCACTCCTCAATTTACGTGTAGAAAAAAGAAAAACTTTCAATTTATTATATTATTTTTTATCATTATATTTTCATATTTTTTTAGAGTGTATTCAATTTAATTTAGTTACTGTATTCAAGAATATAGTAGCATTTCTAGGCGTGAAATATGGGATTACAACTAGATAGATTATTGTATTCGATTGTATTCACGGCGTGAAACAAGGGATTATAGCTAGACATATTATTGTATCCGCCTGTATTTACGATAAGTATTTGTGAATACAGTAAAATAAATTGCACAATTCATGGTCTTTGAACATCTTGGTAACCAACCTCTGGTACGTCACCCTTGCATTCTTTAGTCGGAACGGCATGATCTTATAGTAGTATGTTTCTTGGTGAGTGATGAAAGTGATTTTCTCATGGTCTTCTTCTTCCATGAGGATATGGTTGTAGCTCGAGTAGGCATCTAAGAAGCTCAGCAACTTGTGTCCTGCTGTTGCGTCAATGAGCTTGTCGATTTGTAGTGGTGGAAAGGAATCGTTTGGGCATGCTTTGTATAGGTTTGTGAAATTTACACACATCCGCCACTTTCCATTTTTCTTCTTTACCATGACCACAATGGCGACCCACTGGGATGTTTTGATTCTCGTATGGAGCCATTTGCGACCAGCTTAACGACTTCTTCGATGACGACTTTTTTGATTGCATCGTTGAACTTTGTTCTTATTTGTCGTACTTGCGGGTATAGGGGGTCGACATTTAGTGTATATATATTAATATCCTTTGGGATACCTAGCATATCTGCATAGGAGAAGGCAAACAAATTGGCATAGTCAGTCAAGAATATATGAAACCTACATGGTTGAGGTTGTGCTGGATATAAGCCTTTTTTATGCCGTCATTTCCGTCTAGTAGGACGGAATCTAGATTTTCTATCATCGACTCGGATGCTTCCACGAGTTGGCGTCCTTGATAACATCTATCAATAGGCCAGGTTTGGCTCCCGACATTACTGATTTCTATGCTTCCGTATTTGCCCCTCTAAGTTGTTGTATATGGAAGCAATCCGGCGATGCGATAACATTCTTGTGTGGTGAGTTGCTCGTCTCGGATGCTGAATACCCCCTATGGGGTAGGAAACTTGATCAATTGATAGAGACTGGATGGGACCGCTTGCATGGCATGTATCCACGGGCGCCCTATGATGGCGTTGTAGGCTGTTTCTTGGTCCATGACGTGAAATGTCGTTTCCAGGGTGGCCTCTCCAGCTAGAACATGTAACATTACCGTTCATGGGTGATTGACCGTTTGTGTTTATGTGTAGTGGTGAACTTAACATGATTGATTGTTGTGCCATCACCTCCACCGATGATCATCTGTATGGTACAAGCAAGGGAAGATGGTTTTGGAGGTCCTTATGTTGTTCGCGTCTGCGGGCAAAGTTAGCCCATCCTCGATCGCTCAACAATTCTTTCAAGTGTCCCTGATTTAGCATTCGCACTACCTTATGACGCAGTCCTATGCAATGTTCGATTTTGTGACCCCTTTCTTGGTGAATTTGGAGGAAGTGTTCGACTTACGAGTGTTGGGGTTGGACCTCATCTTTTGCAGCCAGTGTACATTTGTGCCGAGTTTCTCCAGTGCATACATTATATTTGAAGGAGAAACACAAAAGTTGTGAGCAGATAGGAGCAAAGGCATACCTTTCTCATGCCGATGTGGCATTTTACGTCAAGAAGTAGCATCCGTGTGCTGTGGTGGAGGCAGACCAGACGTCCTGACGTAGGGCTGATGCCTTTCTCGGCTGAGACGGGGCCCCGACTGATCTCTTTGACCATCGCTACGATGATCTCTCCTTGCTTCAGTTTGAACTGACGTCAACCATTGGATCAGACTGTTAAGGTCATCCTCATTGGCTCATACCTCGGCACAGTAGGCCTTATGGATTTCTTCCAAAGTAGTTGGAGGATATTTCATGAGCCTGCTTAGAAATTTTCTAGTCGGTCTCGACCCGTTCTTGTTTAATATGTTCTAGAAATCTGGTACTACCATTCCTTCTGACACATTCGGCAAGTTCATCCTTACCTTGTTAAACCGAGCTAGAAATTCACTAAGTTCTTCGACGTGAATCTGTCTCACGGGGAAGATGTCATTTACCCTAGCTTATGACTTTTTGGCTCCTTAATGGGCGGTAACAAATTTGTCTACCATTTCTTCAAACATTGCTATTGAACGTGCCGATAGTTGAGAGTACCATGAAAGGGCTGCCCCTGTTAGGGTTCCGCTGAACTTGTACAGTAGCACCGATGGTACCTGCTCTTTTGAAAGATCATTACCTTTTACGGCTGTGACATAGTCGATGATATGATCTTCTGGATCGATTGTACCATCATATATCTTTAGGTTAGGTGGCATTTTGAAGGTATTTGGAATGGCGTATGGGGTTCTTCTTCATTGTATGGTTGCTCGATGGGCACTGATGGGATACTTCCGGGAAGATGGGAATCTCGGTTCAGCTGAAGTATTGGGACCAGTAGTAGAAAAAGGTCCTGGAGGCACGTCCTCGACTGTAGTGATAGCAGGCATGGCTGAAGGCCAGTAGAAGGCTCTATCGCAATTGGTTCCTCATATTGGCCAGTTGGGGCGGAGGCAGATGGCTTGTAGTTTTTGTCCTTAGGGTTGTCTGGACCCTTCATATTAAACCAAGTGAATGGAGCCACTGGCTTGACCTTGATATCAAATGGTTTCTTCTTTACTTCCAGGTCCTTGAAGTACATGGTGAGGGTATTGGGAAAAGGGTAGCTCTGATCATGCTCTTGCCCCACAGTAGTAATCACACGGGACATCACATTTCCCACATTGATGGGTACCCGTACATAATAGAAGCAACAAGGACACCCCAGGTAAGTGGGATAATCTGATCATGGGTAGATGGGTCAAGCTGACTGCATACCAAAGACAACCAACCCCAAGCCTCAAAGTTGAAAGTCTTCCGAAAAATTTTGGTTCCTGCTTGCACCCACTCTGGAACAGTTTCTGGGATTGCCAGGTATGAGGCTAACCATGGACGCACTTCTTCACCCATTGAAAATTTTCATTATAAAGGGTCTCATCCTCGTCATTGAAACCTACATAATCATTGAGTGCCTGCCCAGTAATGATTACCTTTTTACTCTGTATGTTGGTTACCTTGGTACCCTTCAAGATGTGGGCCACATTGCTACAGAATTCTTTTACCATGTGCTCATTTGCCTTTACACAATTACCATGAAAATGATCCCAACCCACTCGAGTGTGAAATATTCTATGCACATTGGGAAGTAGGGGTAGAAGATTTCGCTCGATGAAACTCCTTTCTAGAATCAATTTTCGTTTAGGCCACCATAACCTAAACTGGTGGAATGTTAATTGGCTGATGAACCTATCCTCCCAAGCTGCGAGATCTCTGGTCCGGTCAACACCCCAACCTGAGTTACACCACTTTCGGGCACCTCCTCATCACTGTCCTGACCACCTCTATCACTTGTGCCTGCACTCTCCCCAGATAATGAAGTTGTGAGGGATGTGGAATATTCTTCACTACCAACTGTGGAATCTTCAGATGAATCCGACACTATATTCACTGGCCTCTTAGTAGCGGGAGATCCTGGAGGGGTATCAGTCAATTGGAAACTAGAGACGAAATAAGTTGGGATTGAATCAGAGGAGATGTCCTGAGATGGTATATACTCACTCCCCGAGGAATGGGACACAACTCTATCTGCAGCTTTTATCATCTTCCGAGTCTTTTTGATGTTTTCTCGGACATGGGGAGTGAGTTTCACCACACTCTTGCCTTTAACCCCTCGGGAGGAACCACCTCTCCCGGGTTGTTGTGATCCTTTGTTGCTTCTTTGTTTCGCCATTATCTGCAGACAAACGTATCTAATATTGTTAGTTGAAGCACAAGTAATGGATCATGTGAATGAGTGTAAGTTGCAGACAACAAAGAGAAAATGTTGCAGAAATTGCTGCAGAACCAGGCACTGCGGACCGCACAATCAGGAGTGCGGCCACGTTGGAGGCACCGTGGACCGCAATGAGCCAACCGTGGGCTGCATTGAACAAGTCCCAAGAAAAAGTCTTATTTGAATCTCCCACCACGGTTCGCACAAGACAGGGTCGCTGCCGCGGTGAGCTAGCACGGACCACATTTAAGCGGCCGCGCTGGGAGCAATGTAGGTTTCAGTCAAGTTGGGCACCGCGGTCCGTGCTGGCAAACTTCACAGACTATGCAATTTTTCCACTTTGTTTTATACTGCATCAACACAATTCCTGCAACATCTCACAAACAACTAGCTAAAAAAAAAATCCTAAGCTACAAAGAAATTCAAAGAGAAAAGAAAAAGACATGGGTTGCCTCCCAAGAAGCGCCTGATTTAACGTCGTGTCAAACAATTAGCTCAAAAAAAAAATCCTAAGCTACAAAGAAATTCAAAGAGAAAAGAAAAAGACATGGGTTGCCTCCCAAGAAGCGCCTGATTTAACGTCATGGCATGATGCCTGTTACAACCACATTACTTCAAATCAAGAAGCGCTACCACATGGCTCTCATCAAACTCTCCAAGAAGCAATGAAAAGCACGTCGAACCAGTTTGTTAACTATCCGATCAATGAATGGAAAGGGATAGTGGACACCGTGAGGTACTTTGTTCAAACTACCATGGGATCATGTAACACTGCCAACATGTACCTGGTCTAGTAGGAAGCCACACATTATAGAGATTAGGCATCATTTTCATTCTCTACTGCAGATAGTCTTCCTTGGAGCTCCAAAAGAGGTGTTGCATCACCCTCCAAGATAATATAGGGCTCAAAGATTGTGAGGCACCTCACTGAAGACACCTCAATCTTTGGCTTTTCTAGAGGAATTTCCCGATGATCAAGGTCCAAATCCAACTTACTGGCTCACACGATTCCATACACAAGTAAAGTGTCTATGCACATCACTCTACTTGCATCATCATTTACATCACGATCTAGAGGTGCACCAGAAGGGGATTTTCAATATTGATCACAGAACTTCTTTCATCCATTATCACAGCTGTGACAATGTCAACAAAAGGAGCACACCTCCGTGCTATTAGGCTGTCGCATGGATTTGCATACCGGGAAAACCACATTATCATCACCAAAACGGAAAGTCTACTCACTCGCTTCAACATCAACCAATACTTTCCCCATAGCAAGGAAAGATCTCCCCAATATGATCGGCACCTTATAATCTACCTCACAATCCAAGATGACAAAGTCGGCCTGCATAAACTTATCCACCCGAACAATTACATCATCAACTATGCTCAAATGTCTCATCGATCGATCCGCCGTTTGAAGTCTCATTGAAGTATGTGGAGGTTTCCCAATTCCCAAACTCTTGAAAACCGAGTACGCCATCAAGTTGATACTAGCCCCTAAGTCACAAAGGGCCTTGGCAAAATTCGCACTTCCAATAGTGCAAGGGATAGTAAAAGCTCTGGGGTCCTCTAACTTCAGGCCCATGGAATGCACGATATCACTCACTTGATGAGTCATCTTAATTGTTTCACACTCCATCGACCTCTTCTTTGTAACCAAATCCTTCATGATCTTTGCATAGCCCGGCATTGTTCGAGTGCCTCAACCAAAGGGACATTGATTGTGAGGCTCTTCATCATGTCAATGAACTTGTTGAACCGATAGTCACTCTTTTGCTTTGCTAATCGTTGAGGATAAGGTGGAGGTGGTCTAGGCAAAGGTGCATTAGCTTTGGCACCACCAACTCGGGCATATCAATCACGTGTTCCCTAGATGGGTTCATGGCATCTTGTGTTTCCACCTCGTCCTCATCATCAATATCAATCCGCACATCATTGTTCATGTTTTGTTCAACCACATCTTCAACAATCAATAGACCCACATCTTCTTGGATCACAATATTATCATCCATAACTTGATTTTCTATCGACGCATGCACATCACCGCCTCATCCCCTTCTAGTTGTAACCGCCATTACATGGTTGTTGTTCCCACCCTTCGGATTCACTACTGTATTCACTTGGTAGGGCACCCTTGGGGCAGGTATTCAGAGCTTGAGAAATTTGACCCAGTTGCACTTTCAAGTTCCAGATAGATGTATTATGCCAAGCCAATTGTGCATCGGAATATTGGCTCTTTTTCATCATTTGCTCGAACATACTTTCAATTCTCCCCATATCACTCCCGAAAGAACTCGGACCTTGAGAAGGAAAACAGGGTGGATTTTTCGGTTGTTGGTACATGGGGGCCTTTGAATACCTTGCCCCCGATTGCCGTGGTTTTCGCTATTATTCCACCTTCCTTGATTGTTGTTGCTCCAATTATTGTTTTTCCCGTTCCGATTGCCTTGATTGTTACCTTGATTAACCCAATTACCGCCTTGGTTGTTGTTGTTCCAATTACTACCACCTTGTTGATTTCCTCAATTGTTGCTTTGATTATTGTTGTTCCAATTGCCACCACCTTGTTGTTGGTTGTTACTATTCCAATTTCCGCTGCCTTGTTGATTACCTTAGTTTTCTTGGGGACGCCATTGTTGATTCCCTTTATTTTTATCTATTTTCTTGGTAGTTATTGACACTCCTCACTTTGATGATCATAGCACTCATTCGAATAACCACCACCATCATTGTTGTTGTCAAATTTCTCACAATTACCTTGAAGTTGTTGTTGCCCTCTTTGCCTCCTTTTCAAAATAGAGACACCTTCCAGCATTGACTTGGTATGGATTTTGGACTTGTTGCAATTGCAATTGCGCCTTCGCCAATTGATTCATAGTTGTTGTAAGCTCTGCAATAGCTTGGCATGATCTTGCAATTCCTTATGCAAATGGATGACCGTGGGATCACCTTGGAGCACATTTTATCGGCTTTGCTCTGCCGAAGAGGTGTCGGCCATTTTATCAAGTACATCACATGCCTCTTAGTACGAAAGTTTCATAAAGTTCCCTCCAACTAATTGGTTCAGAATGCATTGATTCGTGGTGTTGATGCCCCGATAAAAGGTTTGTTGGATCATCACCTCAGTCATGTCATTATTAGGGCACTCCTTCACCATTGTTCTATATCTCTCCCAGATTTCATGTAAAGGTTCCATTAGCTCTTGCTTGAAGGCTAAAATTTCATCCTGAAGTGCCGCCATATGCCTTGGTGAGAAAAACTTGCCAATGAATTCATCCTCCAACTCATCCCAAGTTGTGATGCAATGATTGGGGAGCCTTTCTAACCAATCCAATACTTTACCTGAAGAGAGAATGGGAAAAGCCTCAATCTCAGAGTATCCTCGGACACGTTTGTCTGCTTGCTACCCCATCATGTATTTATGAACCCCTTCAAGTGCTTGTAGCCATTTTGATCGGAGGCGCCTGTAAAATACCCTCTTTGCTCGTGCAAGGTCAACATGACATTTGTGATTTGAAAGTTCCCCGCCGGGATTCGGGGAGGAACAACAACACTCGCATACCCTTGATTTGGGAGAACTCTTGGGGCCACTCTTGGTGGTGGCGAAAGAGGGTCTGGGATAGGATTGTTGTCATTTACATTGTCCTGACGGCCTCTACGTGGAGCTTGAGGTAAATTAGGAACTACTTCTTGATCAAGATCATCTACCTCCTTTCCCGCCATGAGATTGCCAAGAGGGTCATTTGCATTAAGGTCCATGTGTACCTGAGTGATTGCGTCGCTTGACTTGGCTCTTTAATAATCTCTCTAAATCTCGTTTATGCGGACCACACAAATGAGTGAAGCGGCCGCGAAGCCTGAATGCGGACCGCGTGAATCCAACCACGACCGCGTAGCCATCAACCTTAATATGTCATGCCTCTGAATCTCCTAGTGTGACCGTGGTTGCTTTCACGCGGTCCACACTAGGTCCTCTTTTCTTCACTTCACCTAATCTTTGATACTTGAGCAGGTTTCACTCCTTTTTGAGTCAATATTTGACATTTCGTCACTTTGTCGATCAAACCTGCAATCAAGCACAACTTGTGAGCATTTCGAGACTATTCTGTAACAATTGATATTCAGAGCATAAGCAAGTAGGGGTATAAACATGTTAAAATCCTAACTTATCAGATATGCCTCAAAATATTTGACTATAAATTAGATACAAACATTAGCAAAAGACCTTAATCTAACAAATTCGAAGCAACTCAACACCCTACTGCCCAACCTGATTTCTGTTACATTTAACTATATGGTCCAATAATCTTTTGAGTTAACTTTAACCCACAACTAATTGCTAGAAAACCAAACTATGACACATTATTCTTATAATTCCAAAGCATTTAATAAAACTAAAACATGATTCTAAAATTGATGTAATTAATTCAAAACTTTCCTTAAAATACCGAATCAACAAACACTAAAAAAATAACTAGTTCATAAAAGATATTCATATATCAACCAAACCTAAGATTTAAATAGCAGAAAATATATGAAAGAAAAAGAAGCTTTTATTAGCTTTCAAAGTATTCAAAGAAAGACACGCTGAAGAAGCTCACAGCAAACGGACCCGCTAACAAAAGACCACCCGGAACCTCAAAACTCGCCGAAAAATTCGGCTTGATCGCCACCAAAATGCTGTTGTTTTATGAAGAAAGAGGGTTGTTTTAATGGAGGTTTTACTTGGATTTTGGAGCTCGTTTTTTGCTAATTTGATGGAGTTTTGGATGACTTCAAGGTGGTGGGTTTCAGAGTAGTGAATCAGTTATAGACACGCAATGAGGTGAAGGTTTACCACTGTTTTCATGGCCACTATGGACGGGTAGTATTGGGAGGATTCTTGGGTGAAGATTTAGTGGTGCTCATATAGTGGGTTTTGGGTTAAAATTTGAAGAAAATGATAGGAAGATCCAGTGATGGTTATTAGCGTTTGCGTCAAATATTAACAAAATTGATAAGAATGGACCTTGGAACTAACTCAACCCCAAAAGCTAGCTTATGAGGTGAGGGTTGCTCAAGCCATATAATAAGATCAAGGACCTTAAATCCCTTCGATTTGGGACAACTCAACACCCCCGTCACGCCCAGACCACTGGAGCGTGGACAACATAAATGGGGGCCCAACATCTGTAACAATAATTGGGATGAGCCTGACTCTAATACCATGATAAAAATGGACCTTAGGCCTAACTCAACCCAAAAGCTATATATTTGAGGTGAGAATTGCTCAAGCCATATAAGGAAAATAAGGACTCAAATCCCTCCGATGTGGGACAATCCAATAAAAATGGGTAAGAACGTGGAGATAATCGATTCCGTGGCTGCGGGCTTATCCTCTTTGAACCGCTCCTCCCTCTATATTTTGGACCCTCCTCTCTGTTTCTTTGTCCCCCCCTCCCCACCCAACCCCCAACACACTCTCTCGCTCTTTGTTTCTATCTATCAGAATGAATTCTTAGACCAAAAGAAATGGCTCCCCTCCCCCTTTTGTGGCACGTGTGTGCATTTATCAGAAATCTTTTAAAATAAATTTTTAACTAATTTTAATTATTTTTTATTTAATTGATAATAAGAAGGAAAGGAGTTAATAAGATAGGGGAAGGTCACTTGAATAGAGGGGAAAAATGGGAAAGTGGAAGCACCTCTTGAAAACGTAAAGATTGAAGGCAAAATAATGAAGAACACAGTGAGAGAAAGAGAGAGAAGCTGGTAGAACTCTCTAGAATAACCGAGAGTGAAAATGAATTCCTTACCCAAAAATATCTGTCCCTATACAGATATACACAAATAATATAATTTGGGCCGGATCAGACGGCCCAAGTGTAAAAGAATTGGGCTCAGAATACACTAAGGCCCAGATAGCTAGCTAAGACTATAATATACCAAATATACAATGAATATACAACCAATATCAATGTTTATGTTTAGGCTTAGAGGCTAAATAATCTTGTAGTTCAACACCCCCCCTTAAGTTGGAGGGGGATACCACCTTCAACTTGAGCAGCAAAGGATGGAGGATAGTCCCATGCAGAGGCTTGGTGAGGAGATCAGCAAGCTGTCTAGAATTGGGGACATGTGAAATAGAAATGAGTCCACCTGTCAGTCGATCCCGAATAAAGTGACAATCCACCTCAATATGCTTAGTCCGCTCATGAAAAACAGGATTCTTTGCAATATGAATGGCAGCCTGGCTGTCACAAAAAATAGAGAAGGGAAGAGCAACAGAAACCCCAATATCAGTTAGCAAACGAGAGAGCTAAGACAACTCAGCTACCACTTTACTGAGTGCCCTAAATTCTGCCTCAGCAGAAGATAAGGAGACCACAGGTTGCTTTAAGAACTTCAAACTAATCAAACAACCACCCAAAAGAACACAAAAACCAGTAACAGATCTGCGAGTATCAGGGCAGGCAGCCCAATCACTGTCAGAATAAGCAGTAACAGAGAAATCAGAACTAGAAGAATAGAACAGACCCAAAGAGGAAGTTCCCTTGAGATATCTAAGGACATGGAGGGCAGCATTCATATGAGGAACTCTGGGACATTTCAAAAATTGACTCAGTTGCTGAACAGCAAAACAGATGTCAGGCCTAGTGTGAGTCAAAAATAGGAGTTTACCAACAAGACTCCTATATTGATTAGGGGAGGAGAAAAGATCACCAGAATCAGCATAAAGTTTGACATTTTATATCCATAGGACTAACAACAGTAGAAGCATTCACACAGTCAAACTGATGCAGCAGGTCAGAAATATATTATGCTGATTAAGGATCACCTCACCAGGAACAACTGACACCTCTATGCCCAAAAAATAATGCAAAGACCCTAGGTCTTTAATCCTGAACTGATCATCCAGAAACAGTTTCAGGGCAGCAATCTCATCATAGTCATCCCCAGTAAGAATAATGTCATCCACATAAACAGCTACAATCACTAGAGACCCAGGTTTACCTTTGATGAATAAAGAATAATCATTCAAAGAATGAGTATAGTCTCTGGAATATAGAGCAGAAGACAATTTAGCATACCATTATCTGGAAGCCTGTCTCAGCCCATAGAGAGATTTTTTCAACTTAATGACAGGAGGAGAAGAGGCAGCAGAAACAGAAGCAGAAGAAGGAGAAGAAACAGTCAAACCTGGAGGGAGCTGTATATATACCTCCTCATCCAAATCACCATGTAAGAAAGCATTGTTAACATCAAGTTGAAACAAATTCCAATTATTCTTAACAGCCACAGCAATAAGACACTTAACAGTGGACATCTTAACCACTTGAGAAAAAGTGTCAGTGAAATCAATGCCTTCAACCTGAGTATCACCACTAATCACAAGCCTAGCTTTATGCCTTTCAATAGTGCCATCAGCCTTATATTTGATTTTATAAACCCATTTGCAGCCTATGGGTTTCTTACCAGGAGGAAGAGGAACAACATCCCAGGTATGGTTGGCATCCAAGGCATCAAATTCCTTTCTCATGGCATCCTGCCATACTGGAACAGATGAAGCTTGAGAGTAATAGAGAGGTTCAGATTCCAAAGAAGAAGAAGAGGAGCCAGAAAAGGCAGGAAGTTGACAGACATAGTCCTTAAGATAAGAGGGAGGATTATGCTGTCTTCCAGATTTTCTGGGAGCAGGAGCAGGAGCAGATGCAGAAGAAGGCAAATTAGGAGGAGAGGTATCAAGAATGAAGGGAGGAATGGAGGCTGGAATAGAAGAAGGAGAAGTGGTGGCAGAAGGAGGAGAAGGAGAGGGACAAACAGGTATCAACAAGTCAGTATCAGAGAAGGAATTCTTAAGAGGAGGAACTGAGGGAAAGGAAGAAGGAGAAGGAGATGAAACATTCTTAAATGGAAAGTAGGTTTCATGAAATATAACATCCCTGGAGACAAAGTATTTCTTTGAAGTAAGGTCATAAAGCCTATAACCCTTTTTGGCAAAAGGATACTCAATGAAGACACAGGAAAGGGCTCTAGGTTTCAATTTGTCCCTTCGAGGAATTGGAACAGTAGCATAGGCAAGACACCCAAATGCTCTCAAATGAGAGTAGGTTGGGGCCTTTCCATGTAAAACTTCAAAGGGAGATTTATGATGAAGAAGTCTGGATGGTAGTCTATTAAGGAGGTAGGTGGCAGTTAGTAAGCAGTCCCCCCAGAAAGAAATTGGTAAGCCAGATTGAAAAAGTAAGGCTCTACATGCCTCAAGAAGAGTCCTATGTTTCCTTTCTACAACACCATTCTGTTGAGGACGATGAGGATAGGTTGTTTGGTGAATAATCCCTTGGTTACTAAAGAAAGAAGCACCCTCAATGCTAGACCCCAGTTCCAAAGCTTTATCACTTCTAACAATTTGAACCACACAATTAAACTGGGTTTTAACCATAGACAGAAATGATGTAAGCAAGCAAAAGGCATTGATTTTGGACCCCAGTAAGTGTGTCCAAGTAGCCCTAGAGAAATCATCAACAATTGTAAGAAAATATCTAGAGCCAGAAGAAGTAGGAGTGTGATAGGGGCCCCAAGTGTCCACATGAATCAATTGAAAAGGTCTAGAAGTAGTTATTCTGCTATCAGGAAAGAGGAGTCTAGTCTGTTTAGCCATGGGACAGATAAAACAAGGGAAAGACTGCTTAGAAGTAAAAGGAAAAGACAATCCAGAAATGTGTTTCATGTTTGAAAATGAAGTATGAGCAAGTCTCAAATGCCAAATGTAATTCATGTCAGTTGCAGCAACATTATTACAGATGGAACTATTTACATTGGAAGGTAAAGCAACATCATTATGGCAACCAGTAAAAGAAGAATTGTCATGATTACAAGAGTCAGATTTAGAGTATACAAAAGCAGATGAAAACCAGTAGAGGAAGGAGGGGAAGCTGGAGCCCATGAAAGCTTGTACAGACCAGCCTCCTCTCTACCGAGATCCAGAGGCTTCCTCAGAGAAGGGTCCTGTATCATGTGGAGGAAGCAACAGGTTGGAGTGAACAAAACTATGCAATGCAAGTGTTTCACTAACTTGTGGACAGAAATCAAGTTGTGTTTAAAAGAAGGAACTAACAAGACATTTTGAAGGGTGATGGATAGATTTAATGTAAAGGATCTTGTGCATGTTACTTTCACTTTATATCCAATAGGAAGAGTTACAAGGTAGGGCACAGTTAAAGGTGTTATGTTGAAGAGTAAACTTTTATCATATGTCATATGATTAGATGCCCCTGAGACTATTATCCAGGTGGCAGAGTTAATATGAGTAAGCATGCAAAGCTTGGAATCAGAAATAGGGCTCTCAGTTAGCATTGTACCAACAAACTTAGCAGCATACATGGGAGGAGGAGTCTGAGCAGTGGAATCCCCTAACTGGGTCTGTTGTAACAAGCTCATCAATTGGTCATACTGTTGTCTGCTCAACCCTGGTATCACAGAACTCTGGCCATCTATGTTTGTAACAGAGTGATGGCTTTCAGGAGGATTTCCTTGGGGAACAGACACATGTCCTTCAGAAGAAAGGAAATCCACACCAGCAATTAGATGAGCAACAGCAGGTCTCCTCCCCTTGTTAAATGTTGTACTTTGTGGATGCCCATGAATCTTGAAACACTTATTAATTAAGTGCCCAGATTTTTTGCAGTATCTACAGAATAAAGATCCTCTAGCTTGGTCAAAATTGACTCTTTGTTTGAAAGAAAAAGAAGGAGTAGACACTGTGACCTTATTGAATCCAACTGAATGTCTATTTGTGTGGACATTGAAAGACATAGAGACTGGATTAAACTAAGAAGGGGACTGGACTTGTCTCTGCTTCTCATCATTGAGGACCATATTAACATTGTCAAGGGTTGGAGGTGGCTGCATCATCAATAGGTTACTCCTTACCCCCATGTATGCTTCATTAAGTCCCATTAGAAACTGAAACACCTTATTTTCATCATCTTCCTATATTATACCATTTTTGGCAGCACATACACATCTTTGCCCATGATTTGTACACATTGTTTCTAATTCATCCCACAGACCTTTAAGTTTGTTAAAATACGAAGCTACATCTAGGGACTCTTGAGAAGTGTGAGAAAGCTCTCTTTTTAGTTCAAAAATTTTGGTCCTGTTGGCAGTGCCTTATCTGGCATAAAGCTGGGACCATATACTCTGTGCAGTATCAGAATACTGCACACTTTCAGCAATTTGAGGGGACAGGGAGGCAGTTAACCAGGAAATTATCATATTATTGCATCTGTCCCATAGCCTTTGCTTAGTCACATTAGTGACTGGCAGGGGACATGTGCCATCAACAAAACCAATTTTGTTCTTAGCAGATAACGCGGCAATCATTTTCCTCCTCCAACCCCCATAACCACTGCCTGTGAAGGGAGTGGGCACAAGAGAAACTCCAGGAACGTCAGAGGGATAAACAAAAAGGGGGCTTGTAGAGTCCACTAAGGAGGTATTGACATTCATATTAGAAGTCATGAACAAAAACCACTTTGAAATAAAAAACAGTCTCAGCAAAGAGGCTAAAGTTGAAGCGGAACCCACATACAAAATATACAACACTTATAACAGGGATAGAGTTACCCTCCTTCTTCGCGACCGGAGAAGAACGACCTTCAATAGCCAGATAAAAACCTAGGTCCAACCACCGGGAACCGTAGGGTCTGGAAACTTACCGGAATAGGGTCAGGGACGTCGGAAAATCACCCAAAACATCCACCGAGTGAGGATCGAGCCACCGGATAGCAGTAAAACCCTAGGTTCAACCACCAGAAACCCTAGAATTTGGAAAGTCACCGGAAAAAAGTCAGGGATGTCGGAAAATCACCCAAAACATCCACTGAGTGAAGATCGAAGCATTAAACAGCAGTAAAAGTTCTGATTATCCGTTCAATATACATCGTTCTTTCGGTAAACAAAATTTCTCACAAATATCCAAAAAATCCTTCAATAAAACTTCCAACATGATCGATAACAAGTAACGGAGAAGAATCCGAGGATCTTCCCGCTCTGATACCATGAAAACGTAAAGATTGAAGGCAAAATAACGAAGAACACAGTGAGAGAAAGAGAGAGAAGTTGAGAGAGAAGTTGGTAGAACTCTCTAGAATAACCGAGAGTGAAAATTAATTCCTTAACCCAAAAATATCTGTCCCTATACAAATATACACAAATAATATAACTGGGTCGGGTCAGACGGCCCAAGTGTAAAAGAATTGGGCTCAGAATACACTAAGTCCCAGATAGCTAGCTAAGACTATAATATACCAATTATACAATAAATATACAATCAATATCAATATCTATGTTTAGACTTAGAGGCTAAATAATCTTGTAGCTCAACACCTCTTTCTTTACTTGCTTTTGGTTTTTGCTTTCCTGTTTCTCGTTCTTTTCCTCTTCTTCATTGTTTGTTGATTTTGTTTCATCATTTTTGTTAGTTTGTTTTTCATTTTTTGTTTCTTTTCTTCTACCTTTTTTAAAAGATAAATCAAAAGTACTAATTATCTCAATGATAGGAAATAACTAAAAAAAAAGAAGCCAAATTAAAAAAATTTAAATACTACTCAATACTAATTAAAGGCCTACAACTTTAAAAACTAAACCAAGTAAATATTAATATATTTTCTGAAACTTTTTTCATATTTCTTTATGGAAAATAAATGTCAAGGCTTTTTTTAAAAAAAAAGTAAAACTAATTAGACAAAATATCAACTAGCTAAAAATAAAGAAAAATATTATTGTAGTTTTTATTTATATATATATATATATATATATATATATATATATATATATATATATATATATATATATATATATATATATATATATTAAAAACTATGTATTGCGTATATGGTGGAGGTCATCAACTCATCATTGTCTTGTGGCCATATTTAATAACTTCGCCTGTAAGATTTCACCAAAAATCTGCTGCTAGATTTTGCTGATTTTGAATGATTTTCAGAGAATTCCAATTATTAACGACAAGAAATGTCAAAGTTCTAATGAGTAGACGAAACGTATAGCTACTTTAGTAGCAGAGCTGCAACTTTCTAAAGTTTCTAATTAAAAGGGCATAACGCGATAAAATTAATATTTAAGTCCAAAACTTGGCCAATTTCAGCGGCGTAAAAGCTTCTAGGTTGTCCACCTGATTTTATACTAGTTTCATAATTATAATTGTGCCATTAATTATAATAATAAATTCAAATAGCCATCAACACATCAGTTAAATTAAAAATAGATCGTGCAAATATAATATATATATATAATATATGTATTACATATATAATTATATATAATCAATATATAATTTATATATATATATATATATATATATATATATATATATATATATATATATATATATATATATATATATATATATATATATATATATATATATATAAACAGTAAATATGCCATACTATTTGTATAGGCCAAAATCTGCCCTAAGAAAATTTAGCGTAAAGCAGTATTAAGGAAATGATCGATTGAGGTCGACCTGGAAGCAATGAGATTCGTGGTCGAACTGTCAACACAGAGCGAGGTCGAGCATCAAGGATAGAACTATAATGTCTAGTTTTTATAATAGAGTAGTAAAGAGAATATTTTATTAAATATTCTTTGCGCTTGTACTACTGGAGTTTGTTAGGAGTATGTCTTATATAAATAGAAAAAAGTCAAACACCGACAATCGCCAGCCTGATGCTAGACCTCCAGACCTTCCTATCGAGGGTCATGTCCTCGGAAACCCGCATTCTTGCCATGTCGTACCTAATCACCTCTCCCCAATACCTCTTAGGCCTCCCTCTGCCTCGTCGAACGCCGACAATCGCCAGCCGCTCACAACTCCTCACCGGGGCATCAGGACTTCTCCTCCGCACATGCCCGAACCACCTCAGCCTCGCTTCTCGCATCTTCTCATCCATCGGGGCCACCCCCACCTTCTCCGGAATAACTTCATTTTTAATCTTATCTAACCTGGTGAGCCCGCACATCCACCTGAGCATCCTCATCTCCGCAACCTTCATTCTCTGAACATGAGAGTTCTTCACTGGCCAGCACTCCGCCCCATACAACATTGCAGGTCTAAATCTACCCTAAAAAAATTTAGCGTAAAGCAGTATTAAGGAAAGGATCGATTGATTGCTTCCTGGTCGAACTGTCAACACAGACCGAGGTCGAGCATCAAGAATAGAACTATAATGTGTAGTTTTTATAATAGAAAAGTAAAGAGAATATTTTATTGAATATTCTTTGCGCTTGTACTACTAGAGTTTGTTAGGAGTATGTCTTATATAAATAGAAAAAGTCAATAATGTAGGACATGTAATATTCACTTGATAAGAACACATTTTGGGGAGAAAATTTTCTCTCTAGCGAAGATACAAACTTTACCTTTTCATCAAGATTCTTGCTCACATTATTCCATACTTCTCCATCAAATCCGAGAATAGTTTGAACATTGTAGGATTTACCTGTAATTCATCATTGTCAGAACGAATAATCATCTATCTCATTTATTATTGGGTGAAATATTTTCTTTATTTGCATAAATATCATTTATTCCTATTTTATTGCTTGATATTTCTCAATTATTACTCACATATTTTCAAATATTAAATATGTATTACTTTAAATTTTTCATTAACTTTATTTTATGCTATTCATACTGTCAACTTCTAAATCTAGAAATATTATTATTAGCTAAATTTAACCATTATCACATAAAATCTAATAATTTAACCGAAAGCTCATGTTTTTTTCGTCAAACGCTATTATCAGAAAACTTCTTCAAACCATTGACATGATTGAAAGATTGTTCTTGAGTTAATTATCAAATTTCACCCGGACATTGTCCTTAATCTTTACGTTTTAGCTACATTAGATAAGCCTCTAAAAGAAAAAAGAATAATTGGAAGGGAAATATACTGAATTGACACGCGTGGTAATCAGGTTTAACAGTTGACAAGTGTCTCGCAATAATATTGTTGATTGCTTTAATACATTCATCATTACCTAAAGTTCATGCTTTTTAATTGCGCGAAAAGTTAAACACTTTTACAGACAATATATCTTGCCAGCAACATTTAACCAGAGCTGGCAAAATTTCATATCAACGAGCTAGAGATCATAATCCATTTGATTAATAGCAATATATCCACTTTATCAGATTGGTAAAATATACTAACACATTAGGTATTTGAACGATTATTTTTTATTTTAATATTTTAATAGATTATAAAAAATTATTTCTTCATTAACCGCATCAAACACAACAAAGAAATTAAGCAAGTGGCACTATTGAAATTAACATTTTCTGAATGTGTTCGCCAAAGAAAGTTTTCCCGATAGAACCCACCTTAAACTCTACTATAACATAATTATTTGTGCTTTTGCAGCGGGTAGATTTCGCATCGGTCAATTCAGCCCCATATCAGTAATAAATTCCCGTTGACATAGTACGATAAGATTCCACGTTCAATTAGGGCTTTGACTAATTAAATAGTGGTGAACTGTGGAGTATCGAAGTGATACTCATGTGCAGGGTACACTATAACAACAACAATAACAACTATCCAGCATAGTCTCACAAAGTGGGATGGGGAGTGTAATATGTAAACGAGCCTTACCCTTACCCGAAAGGGCAGAGAGGCTGTTTCCAATCGACCATCGGCTCAGTGGAAGAAAGGAAAAACAAAACAAAAACAAAAACAAAGGAGCATTAGTAAATCCAGCAGAAATAGCGTAAATAATTATCTAAATATAAGAAATATAAATAAAATACCATGCAATAATATCATACTGTAACTACCATAAATAACTACCATAAGGGAGACACAATCCAAAACACAAATCATCTATGGATAGCTCTGCCGAGCCTCACCCAACCCCGGGTGAGGAGTACGAAAAACTCTAGGAGCCCCTATCCTACAACCCTGATACTAGACCTCCAGACTTTCCTATCAAGGGTCATGTCCTCGGAAACCCGCATTCTAGCCATGTCATGCCTAATCACCTCTCCCCAATACTTCTTAGACCTCCCTCTGCCTCGCCGAACGCCGACAATCACCAGCCGCTCACAACTCCTCACCGGGGCATCATGACTTCTCCTCCGCACATGCCTGAACCACCTCAGCCTCGCTTCTCGCATCTTCTCATCCACCGGGGCCACCCTCACATTCTCTCGAATAACTTCATTCTTAATCTTATCTAACCTGGTGAGCCCGCACATCCACCTGAGCATCCTCATCTCCGCAACCTTCATTCTCTGAACATGAGAGTTCTTCACGGGCAAGCACTCCGCCCCATACAACATTGCAGGTCTAACCACAGCTCTATAAAATTTCCCCTTAAGTTTATGTGGAACTTTTTTGTCACACAGGACTCCTGCTGCAAGCCTCCACTTTGACCACCCCGCTCCTATACGATGAGTGACGTCCCCGTCAATCTCGCCGTCCCCCTGAATCACCGACCCAAGATATTTGACACTGCCCCTCTTGGCAATGACCTGAGATCCAATCATCACGTCTCTGCCTACTTCGCTCGGCTCGGAGCTAAACTTGCGTGCAGAGTACACCATGTTTTTTGTATATATTCATGAAGTTAACTAATTGGAGTTTGTATGTATCTGTTGATAGTATTTTTAAATTTATCGTGCCGTGATTCAAATACATAACTCCATATAATTAATAATACATTAGTAAAAACGTTGGACCTAACTCTAGCGTGAACAGAGTAGCTCAAGACCACGAAATTCATGCACCCATCGATGTGGAACTTAACACTGATGAGACTTCATATTTCACTTATGCTTGAAGGAACGAATAATTTCTAACTTGCCAACACTGTTTTCACTTTACTTTTAAACTGTAGTATATTATACTCTCAACTTTTACTTCTTCCTTTTTCTGCTTCCGAAGAAGATCACAAAAAATATGAGCAGCGCGCAACATTCATGAACAGAATTTACGAAAAGAGCTAAAGAAAATTCTTGGATTCAAGTCAGGGCTTAAGCCTCTGAACATTACATAGCATCGGAAAATAAGGAAATTAGAAAAGAATAAATGGAAAGATTTCATCACATCTATATACTTAGTACTAAGTACAATTTTCTTTCTGAAAATTTCAAATATACCCCCGAAAAGAAAAAAGGAAAAAACAAATCCCATGAAAGCAGAAATTTATACATGCAAAACGCATATACAATATTTATAGTACGTCCTTGTTCTTTATTGCATTGATGGCCACCATCAACATGCATGAATTCTCAATAGAAATACTTATATTTTGTATACTTGCGATATAGCTTTAGTTGCATCAATTAAGGAGCACGAGAAGCTTGCCGCCTCAAATCTCTGTAGAATTTTGAAATAAAATTTTCAGCAGCTTCATCAACATGGCTATCATCTGCAACGTCTCTCAGTGGAAAAGGCGAATCGGTGATCCTCAGTTGCCTCACCGTCGGAGTCCTCCCAAATCCCGGCAAATCATTACCCGGCGATGCATTTGCGCTCTGAAGCATCTCCAAAGCCTTCACAACAGCCGCATTCATCATAAAAACGTCGTCGTCAGTGGTAGCCGGCGCGTGAAAATGGTGCGCGTGGTGCTTGCTGCGCTTGTTGAAGTTGAATGGAAGGTGAAAAGTTGGGTACGCTGGGCTGTTACTGCAACTGAATTCATACTCATCGGGCGGAGCGGCAGAAGATGAGGAATTAGACCATTGATGGGTCATGTGGTGGAACATGAGATTATGAATTGCGGCTTTGCTAGCAATTTTGCTACGCTTCATAAATAAGTTGAAATCCAGCATAAATTTTCTCTTTGAAATGCCTTTTTTCAGCATGAAGAAAGCTACTCGCACTATGTTCCAGAATTTCTTTGCTATAATTGGCAAGTTTTGATCCATTTTTTGTTTCAGGATTTTGTTTTGAGAGCTAGAATTTGTGATAGATTATTTGATGCTTTGAGAGAGAGATACGAGAAAAGAAATGTTTTTGATTTGCTGGAATGGAAAATGTGTGAATGTATGAGAGGGTATTTATAGGTCTTCCGTAGAGAAAGAGGACGCTTTGAAGTACTTGAATTCCCCCTCCCTACCCCCACCCCACCTCTTTTTTTGTGTGTGTTACTAAAAATTTTGTGGCAGGAATTATAAGTACCTTACTGTTAAGTTAAAGTGACAACATTGAGGCGTACGATGCAGGGATACTTTGATTAAAGCTAGTTATATTTTATTGCTTTTTGCTTTTAGGTTAAATAGATTATTATTACAATTCGTTGTTTTAAACCTAATTCCCAAATAAAAACTTTGTCGGCCACAATCCGCACTCCTCAATTTACGTGTAGAAAAAATTATACTCCCTCCGATTTAAATTAAGTGATATTTTTAATTTTTTTTTGTTCAAAATAAGTGATTTTTTATAGATTTTAAGAATGAATTAATTATTTTTTTCTACATTATCCTTGGAGTGAATAGTGTTGGAGTGTGTGTTAGGAGTGTTTATGTGAGATAGTAAAGATTAATACGATCAATTTCATTGTTAATTAATTCTAAAAGGTAAATTTTTTAATTTGTATGAAAACATCGAAAAAAACCACTTATTTGGAGCAAAGGGAGTAAAAGCATGCTGAATTTAAGTATGTGCTCACTTACTTTTTTAAAAAATCTTCCCTACTAAGCGGAAGTGTAATTACCAATATCATCTCCACAAATTGATTAATTGAGTTATTTCTACCATTTTTTTCATGAAAAAATTGTAAATTAATTTATTCAATGCAAATTTTGTTTCAAATGTCCGTAACAGGAAGCAGTACGTATTCAGGTAACGTGAGTCAATTGTCAATTTACTTTCTTCGAGTTGCTTAGTTGATACAAATTAGACTGCTGATTATAAATTTATTTTCCTTAGACTTAATTTGGTGTTCTCATGCAAAAACACAACTTGAATGGAATGCAAGAGAAAGTCTAGTTTGATTTTTGACTTAATACCACTACATTATTAAAGGTGGTGGGTAGTTGTGGGCAAGTCTTGGCAATAAAAGATGTATTGTAACTATCAGAAAAGCCGAAGTTTCGTTTTGCATGCCCTTCCCCCACCTTCACCCATTACCAGCCTTGTATAACTATTTATAGTAAATAAAAATGAAATTAAATTGATGAGCGTAATGCACTAGTATATTTATTCGTTCTTTTATGACAACTGGTGCAGACTTAGCGTATAAATATTTATAAAAAAGTTATTATACACACATTTATATGTCCAATATTTACCCTGTAATACGATTAGCTCATGTGTTCTTATTTGACTCAAAAGATATCTCAACCTTTAATCAAATCAATTAAAAAGAAATAATAAAGGGTAAATCTTAGTTAAGCATAATAAATTCCAAACCAAAGAATTGATAATTATATATATATTATGCTTAATGTATTATATATTGAGATTCTCATCGATCGGTGCAAGGGGTAGCCTTACACATTCTTCTTTGATGTATTATTGCTCTCCTAAGAAGAGTACAAGAAATGAGGGATCTGGAGAGAATATGGAGACCTCATCCTCATCGAAGGTTTTTTTTTAACTATCTATAGTCAAAGCACCTTTTATCTTTACTTGGGTCGACACCATCCTGCCTCCAACATGTCTTGGTCGTCCCTTTAGGTGTTGCTCTTTCCGACTCGACGGGTATCGGAAAAGTGATGCATAGTGGGCTATGTTATCCTTCACTGCTCGATCGTTGGCTAGTTCAGTCATAACGGTCAGATTTTGACCAATACAGTTAGTCCCTCCGTCTATCGGGGTCGTCCCCTATCAGGCTCGACAAACGCATCATGATTGCCACGAGTTCGAGCGAAATATGACCTTAGACTTTTCATTTCTTAGGCATTACTTGGGTTTTTAGCAGGGTGGCAGTGTTCATGATTACCGCTGTTATGGCACACGTTCCTCGGGAACTGAAACATCTCGTGCCTTATCAAATTTGATTGGTGGCTCCTGGGTTTCGTGCTTAGGGGATTTATTTCTCCTATAAATAGACGGAGCTTATCGCTCGAGTGATATACTTCTCTGCCTTTTTCTCTTAGAGAATCCTGCAGATATACTCCCTTTTTGGACACTCCAAATTTTTGTTCGCCTTCAATTAACTGGAAATCCCCATCCTTTCTTTCTATTGTCCTTTTCCAGCCTCATTTGGACAAAATAGCTAGTGATTCCTCTCGCATCGATATCCCTATCACAATTTCGGCATTGAAAAATGCCGCTCAGGCCATCGGAGGGGTAGATGCGGTGGAAGACGAGGAAGTTCCGTCGGTGGTTGAGATTGTGCCTCGCCCTAGGAGGGAATTTACCAACTTCAGCAGTCGCACCAGGGCAAAACCTTAGCCTGTCCCTTTTGTTATGAAAAAGGGGACATTACAGAGTTGAAAACCAGGTGGGGGATCCCCGGCTATGTCGACATGCGACCGTCGGAAGGAAATGACATAGTTCACTTCGACTGTCCCGGGTACTTTACGCTTACACCTTCATTATTGGATATACACTTCCTTTTCGCCACCTAGTGGTAGACTTCTGCCGTTTTTATGAGGTATGTCCTACCCAACTGTCGACGTACATTCACAAGTTATTCCTTATGTTGCTCAAGTTTGCAAAACTCGTTGGTCATGAGGTCACGTTGGATCATCTGCTCGATATTTTCACCCGTCAACTCATCCGCGGAATGATGCTTTACATACGTCCTCCGGGATCGAATACCCTATCGGTTAAAATGGACGGCATGGCCAATTGCCAATTTTATGAGAATTATTTCTATGTGCGGACTGAGCACATCGTGGCGGATCCGACAGGGTTCCCTGAGTAATGGAACTTTGCATGCAAGTCTCGTGCTTCTAGTTGGAGATATATTTGACCCATGTTGCTCGCCCGACGGGGAATATCTGCCTACTGGTGAGGAATAGGAGCCATCTAAATGATGGCGAGTGGAGTTCGATACAACGCCCTCAACAATGATCCATCTGGATGATTATCCTTTGATAGGGTCCAAAAAGAGGATCGTTGTGGCTCCTCCAGTAAGGACGAAGCGAGTCATTGCCTCAGCTTGCTCAGAGATTCCCACCATTCTCAGTGGCCAAAAACCTATAGTGGTGGACGATCAGACTTCAGGGGCCGCCGTTATAATATCAGCCATCCCCTCGTCCCCTTTACAGTTGGTGTGCTTCCACTTCAGTTGCTGAAAGAGGGAAAGGTATGGTGGTGGACTACTATGAATCTGAGTTGGAACTCGACCTTGATGATGTCAGGATGTTTGAAGAAGGCCTTACTCACTCGGTGGTTCATGTGGGAGGCTCGACCGGTATTCTTCAGATCCCTTCAGATGTTAATCTCTTGGGGGATAGGGAGGATCTGGTGCCACAGTTCAGTTTGATCTGCTCTGAAGCCAAAAATGTGGATCTTCGGTCCGTTCATGATGTTGATCTGATGGATGAGATGGCCACTATGGGCTTAAGGGTACGTTGCATTTTACTTTTGTCTTCACTTCGCCATTCTTGAAAATACTAGTCTAACCCCGTCTTTGCATTTTATGGACGTATATGGTAGAAGTGGAGAACATTCGCAGGGCCAACATTCGAGCCAAGGTTTTCTTGAAAATGTTGGAAAAATACCATCGGTACCGAACAAGTGTCGCGAGATGCATGAGCGACTGAAGGCAAACCTCGATAATCGGTCTCTTAGTGAGGAATTGAAGAAAAGGGACCAGAAATTGATGCAGGCTATCCGCAGCAAGAGTATGCTCGTGGAGAAAACTTAGATAAAGGACGAGGAGCTCAAGTTGGGCAAGGGAGTTGCCGTAGAGTGTGAGCATTTGCAGGAGAAATTGAGGTTAATGCAATCAGAGATGGATATGAACTTGATCGAGTAAGAGGCGCTAGGCGCTGAATGGATAGGGAAATTGACTAAGCTGGAGAACAAGGTTGCCGGGTGGGAAAGCATCGAGGGTGCATGGTCTGCGGATTTGGCGAGGGCGGACGCCTTGGAGAACACCATCTGCATCCTCCAATCCGAGCAATAGTTAGAGAGCGATGATTACAATTATGGAGGCAAGGCTCAAGAAGCATATCAGCGAGGTTGATCGAGAGGCGTCGGTTCTGGGAGATAGGGTTGCAACCCTAGACGCAGAAAATGAGCGACTATTGGCTCAGGTTAAGTCCTTCTCCACCGCCATTCCCCTCCATATGCACGAGCTTTGGCTTCAAGCCGAACCTCAGCGGGATATATACAAGAGATTGTGGGAGGCAGGTAATATGGAGGCTGCATATGAGGCGGCATGGGTGAAAGCAAGGGAAACTCGCATCAATTACGGATATGATCTGGGGATGCTAGAAACCCATGGAGGCAAGGACGCCGATGGAGAACTTCCTAGGGAAGATAGTGGAGAGGGTGGAAATGACGACGCAAAGTAGTAGGGTGGCGATTTTGATCTATTTTTCGTTCATTTTCTTTCCCATTTTTTGTTCTTAGTCGATTGTTGTTATTTCTTTTTCTCTTCTTTTGCTCTTGTTGTTTGATGTTTTTTTATTGCCGACTTGGGTATTATGTAATCCACGACCATTTGCGAGGAGACTTGGTATAAAGATGAGTTTTTTATGCTATTTGCCATGTGCTTTACTTTTGCTTTCGCTTTACGTGATTTTTGGCGTGGAATAGGCACAGTGAGTCCCGAATTTTTTTGTATCTTCCGATGGTCCTTGTCCTTGAGATATTTTTGAATTTTCCTTTTGGCGAGGGATTATGGCCTTAAAGGATGTTATTTTGGCTGATCCAAATAGTAGCCCGTCATCGTTCGATCGAGATCGAACTCTTTTAATCTTGGCGAAGGCCCCTGGCCTTAGGGTGTTATTTTGATCCTATCAAAATAACAACTCGTCGTTGTTCGATCGAGGTCGAACTCTTATCTTTTTGGCAAAGGCCCTTGGCCTCAAAGGGTGTTATTTCAACTTATCAAAATAGTAGCATGTTGTCGTTCGATCAAGGTTGAACTATTCTCTTTTTGGCAAAGGCCCTTGTCTTTAAAGGGTGCTATTTTGACTTGCTGAAATAGTAGTCCGTCGTCGTTCGATCGACGTCGAACTCTTCTTTTTGGCGAAGGCCCATGTCCTTAGGGTGTTATTTCGATCCTATCAAAATAACAACTCGTCATTGTTCGATCAAAATCGAACTCTTCTCTTTTTGGCAAAGGTCCTTAGCCTTAAAGGGTTTTATTTTGACTTATCAAAAAAGTATCCCGTCGTTGTTCGATCGAGGTCGAACTCTTCTCTTTTCAGCGAAGGCCTTGGCCTTAAAGGGTGCTATTTCGAATCGCCAAAATATCTGCCTATCATCGTCCAATCGAGGTCGAACTCTTCTTTTTGGCGATGGACCTTGGACTTAAAGGGTGATATTTTGACTAATCGAAATAGTAGCCCATCGTCGTACGATCGAGGTCAAACTCTTATTTTTGGCGAAGACCCTTGGCCGTAAAGGGTGCTATTTCGACTTATCGAAATAGTAGCCCGTCTTCGTTCGATCGAGGTAGAACTCTTCTTTTTTGGCGAAGGCCCTTGGCCTTAAAGGGTGCTATTTTGACTTATTGAAATAGTATCCCGTCGTCGTATGATCGAGGACGAACTTTTCTTTTTGGTGAAAGGCCCTTGGCCTTAAAGGATGCTATTTCGACTTATAGTAACCCATCGTAGTTCGATCGAGGTCGAACTCTTCCTTTAGGCAAAGTCCTTTGGCCTTAAAGGGTTTTATTTTGACTTATCAAAATAGTAGCTCGTTAACGCACAATCGAGGTCGAACTTTTTGTTTTGGCGAAGGCCCTTGGCCTTAAAGGATGCTATTGCGACTTATCAAACTAGTAGCCCGTCGTCGATCGATCGAGGTCGAACTCTTATTTTTGGTAAAGGATGTTATTTTGACTTATAAAAATAGTATCCCATCGTTGTTTGATCGAGGTAGAACTCGTCTCTTTTCGGCGAAGGCACTTGGCCTCAAAAGGATGCTATTTCGACTTGCCAAAATAGTAGCCCGTCGACGTTCAATCGAGGTCTAACTCTTATTTTTGGCCAAAGAACATGGAATTAAAGGGTGTTATTTTGACTTATCGAAATAGTAGCCCATCGTCGATTGATCGACGTCGAACCTTTTTGTTTTTGGCAAAAGGCTCTTGGCCTTAAAGGGTGCTATATTGACTTATCAAAAACATAGCCCGTCCTCATTCGATCGGGATTGAACTCTTTTCTTTTCGACGAAGGCCCTTGGCCTTAAAGGGTGCTATTTCGACTTGTCAAAATAGTAGCCCATCGTTGTTCGATCAAGGTAGAACTTGTTTTTTTAGCGAAGTCCCTTGGCCTTAAAGGGTGCTATTTGACTTATTGAAATAGTAGCACATTATCATTCGATCAAAGTCGAACTCTTCTTTTTTGCGAAGGCCCTTGGCCTTAAAGGGTGCTATCTCGACTTATCGAAATAGTAGCTCATCATCATTCGATCGAGGTCGAACTCTTCTTTTTGGCGAAGTTTCTTGGCCGTAAAGGTTGCTATTTCAACTTATCGAAATAGTAGCCCGTCTTCATTCGATCAAGGTCGAACTCTTCTTTTTAGCGAAGGCCCTTGGTTTTAAAGGGTGCTATTTTGACTTATCGAAATAGTAGCCCGTCGCAAGTCCCAGTTTTAGAGAGCCAGATGTCTTCTGGGAGATTCCCAGTCAGTTTGACATCGCTCGCGATGTAGGATGTAACGTCGAAGAATGTGGACCGTTTCTTTTTCTCTTAGGTTCATTCTGCGCATAAATTGTAGTTTCCTTTTTTGACTTTCACCTTCGGGCTTGGAGGTATCACAGTTGTTTTACAGTGGCTTTTCGTCATGTAGCTGATGTATTTCCTTTTTGTTTGTCTGCGTGGATTTTGTATCCCTTCTTGGACAGAGAGCTTAAGGTGAGTTAGGATGATACTCTTCTTGCCCCTGTCTCGTGATCTGATGGAGGATAGCAGGTTGGTGATGTTATTCGTCATGTTTGGTATATCAGTTGTTGGTGGGCCGATGATTTTTAAGTTTGGTAATTTGCTCGATTCTTCTCCTGCTACCACACTCCGCCTTTGAATCGCGTGGGTTCGGTTCTTTCTTCGCACTCCTTTTGGCAGGAGATCGTATTTCTCGTCTTTGACCTAGGAGAAACTAGGAAACTTCACTAAGAAGTTCCCACATATGGCACCAAATTATTTGACCCAAAAGATATCTCAACCTTTTGAACATATATATATATATATATATATATATATATATATATATATATATATATATATATATATATTAATTATGCTAGATGAAGGGAGTACAATAGATCTTATTAATACTGTACATGGAGTTTCATCAATCGGTCCAACATGCAACCTTACATATTCTTCTTCGATGTATTATTTCTCTCTTAAGAAGAGTACAAGAAATGAGGGATCTGGAGAGAATAGGGAGATTTCCTCCTCATCAAAGGTTTTTTTCATTATTTATAGTCAAAGCACCTTTTATGTTTATTTGGCCGACTCCTTCCAGCCTTTAACGTGTCTTGGTCGTCCCTTTAGGCGCTGCTCTTTCCGACTCAATGGATATCGGAAAGGGATGCAGAGTGGGCTATATTATCCTTCACTGCTCGGTTGTTGGCTAGTTCAGTCGTGACGATCAGATTTTGATCAATACACTTCTTCCACTCTTCATGTTTTGGTTTTTACTTTTTTTAGTTTGGTTCAATTGTGGAAATCCCGGGTGAAAGCCTAGTCTAATAGAGTTTTGTCTTAGATTGCTAGTGGTTAACGTTGTGTTCATACTATCCCTCCGTCTTTCATATTGAATGACCTTATTTACTTGTTATTGTTATCATTTTTCATTTGTTTTTTGGTCCTTACGTTGTTATTATTATTACTATGATTTTGTTGATGGTATTGATTTATTATTTTTGTTCATTTTCTTGAACTGAGGGTCTTTCGAAAATAATTTCTCTACTCTCCGGGTCAACGATAAAGTCTTGCATATTCATTATCTTTCTTCAGAACCTATTGTGATATAACACTGGATTGTTGTTCAATTTAAAAAAAACAAAGTCAATAGCATGCAGGGTGACGTGTAAATAGAGCATAAATACATGCAAGCAGGCACTTTGTTTTCTTAAAAAAAAAAAAAAACTGCTCGGCCGCAGGTTAAAAAAAAAAGAAAACTGCTCGGCCGCAGGTTTTAGACACAAACAACTCTTTTTTAACTTCACTACTATCATGCACATCTCAGTTGTGGCTTCTCCTTTTTGTATATTTATGATTTTAATCAATATCTGTTTGTTGTTGGTGTATTTCCTCATAACTTACCTTTAATTAGAATAGTTTAGTCTCTCAATCAAAAGTTGAACTATTACAAAACTATAGCCGTTTGCCTTACCGCATTAACAAAAATAACTTCTAACACAAAGTACTGCATATACTCATATAAGTTATGCAAAAGTCTGTTTAATTTCTTAAGCAAGTTAAAACGTGTAAGAACAAAACGATATTAGCAATAAGAGTAACTAAAAGATAAAGAAGCTCTTGTACGTAGTAAGCAATTTACTCATAATAACAGATGCGTTGTCAGATAACACAACTTTTACATTGTTATTCATCCTCATAAATAATCTCCCATTAAATTTTGTTGAGTTGTCTCACATCGGAGGGATTTGAGGTCCTTGGTCTCCTTATATGGCTTGGGCAATCCTCACTTCAGAAGCTAGCTTTTGGGGTTGAGTTAGGCCCAATGTCCATTCTTATCATGGTATCAGAGCCAGACCCATCCCAATTATTGTTACCGATGTTGGGCCCCATTTATGTTGTCCACGCTCCAGAGATCTGGGCGTGAGGGGATGTTGAGTTGTCCCACATCGGAGGGATTTGAGGTCCTTGGTCTCCTTATATGGCTTGGGCAATCCTCACTTCAGAAGCTAGCTTTTGGGGCTGAGTTAGGCCCAATGTCCATTCTTATCAAATTTTCTGCTTAATTAGTCCGCGCGCGAACCAAATGATCAGTCATTATGTTAATTAAATCACCACACACGATCTGTATCTCCTTGGAGTGAAACACCTAGGCAAATTATCAAACTGAAAAGTTGCTGTATTATTTCATGGTTTATTATGGAAGAAGGAAAATCTGATTGAGTGAGCAACAACAAATAGATCACTGGATTGAATTTGTGATACGCCGCTTAAATTTTGGCTTTTGGCCATTACCTATCCTTCATGGATACTTATCAACGTATATATTAGATCCATATGGATGTCCTCCATTTAGAAGAATAAAATTATAATGAGAAGAAATATGTGCAACTTTTTTGTATACATATGTCTTGGCGACCTCAAATATATGTCTCGGCGTTCAACTATATAATAATTGGTTGGCCCATATTGTTTTGTTTATATATATAATTTTTTTTATTATTATTATAAACTATGTATTGTGTATATGGTGAGGTCATCAACTCATCATTGTCTTGTGGCCATATTTGATAACTTCGCCTGTAAGATTTCACCAAAAATTTGTTGCTAGAGTTTGCTGAATTTGAATGATTTTCAGACAATTCCAATTATAAACGACAAGAAAAGTCAAAGTTTAAATGAGTAGATGAAACGTATAGCTACTTTAGTAGCAGACTTTACCAAACTTGGCCAATTTCAACAGAGTAAACGCTTCTAGGTTGTCCGCCTGGCTTTATACCAATTCCATAATTTTAATTGCGTTCGTTAATTTTAACCATGGGGCCAATTATCAGAACCCTTCTTTAGATAATCGTGTTAGAGTGGTTAGAGTCTTACATTGATTGAAAATAGATTGATGGTTTTCTTATATGGACTTCGACAGTAATTTTCCCCTCGTGAATTAGTTTTTGGGGTTGAATTAAATCTAAGCGTCCCATTTTTATATGTATCTGTTTGACTCAAAAGATATCGGAATCTTTTTGAACAAATCATTCAAAGAAGATGGAGGGTAAATCCTAGATAAGGATAATTAACTCTAAATCTGAGATGAATAAAATGAGTAGAAGAAAATATAACTGAGTATAAATGTTGACAGTGATTATAGCAATATTTAATAGCCTAAAGAAAAATGCATTAAGTAACATTAAACGTCAATAAAATATAAATAAAGGAAATGATTCACCCAATCTTGAGTGGGACGGATCCTCTTTCATTTGATAAAGATGAATGATAGACAAATACAAAAACCTTAAGACCCTTTTTGGATCCGATGAAGGTATGGGATCACAGATCCTCTAGAGAGGGTCCTTACATATTTTTTAGAGAGAGGGAGAGGGAGAGGGAGAGAGAGAGAGCCCCTCTTTTGGGAAGTCCTCCCTTTCTATTAATAAGGGGTATCCATAGAAGATCCTAAAAAAATATAATTAGAGGGAATTCCCTTTGAGGATTCCAAATCAAACAAGCTATTTCATCGCTATCTGACCTCGGCCTTATTATGATTGTGCGACTATGGCCTTAAGTCTCTGCGTGCCGTATTTCTCTGATCTAATTTTGACTCATACAGTTAATCCCTCTTATTGAGGTCGTCTCTTGGTCGAGCTCGGTGAGCGGACTTCATTAATCATAGTTCGAGAAATTCGGATAGTGAGGTCGACTAGTGTGGATCGCGGCTGAGGGTACCGAACTTAAGGTCAAAGTGGTATCCCTGCGGGCTGAACATTAGCAGAGTTTGATCGGGGCCAATGACTTGGGTGATGAGTCGATCGTGAAGACGGTAGAGTTGGGGAATGCCGTCGAGGCCGGGATGGTAGCTTCGACCAATATAGCAGAATTGGAGTAGGTCATTTGCGTCCTCGGATCTGGACGGGCAAGTAGGCCGAATGTGAATTCGGACGAGGTCGATGAATGTTAATTCGGGCAAGGTTGTTGAATGTGAATTCGGACGAGGTCGCTGAATGTGAATTCGGGCAAGGTCACAGAATGGTGATTCAGGCTAGGTCGCCGAATGTGAATTCAGACGAGGTTGAAGGTTGATCTGGACGAGGATAAATGTTGATTCGGAAGAGGCTGAAGGTTGATTCGGACGAGGCTAAATGTTGATTCGGACGAGGCCAAAGGTTGATTCGATTGAGGCCGAATGTTGATTCGGACGAGGCCGAATGTTGCTCGGACGAGGCCAAATATTGATTAGAACGAGGCAGGATGTTGATTCGGTCGAGGCCGGAGGTTGATTCGGACAAGGCCGGGGTTTATTTGGATGAGTTCGGAGGTCGGAGGTTGATTCGGACAAGGTCGCATGTTGATTTAGAGGAGGACGAATATTGATTAGGAGGAGGTTGAATGTTGATTCGGTCGAGGACGAAGGTTGATTCAGTTGAGGCCGAATGTTGATTCGGATATGGCCGAATATTGATTTGGACGAGGCCGAAGATTGATTCGGTCGAGGCTGAAGGTTGATTCGGTTGAGGCCGAATGTTGATTCGGACGAGGCCGAAGGTTGATTCGCACGAGGTTGAAGGTTGATTCGGTCTGAAGTTGAATTTTTCTTTTTGGTGATGGCCCTTGGCCATAGGGGTATTATTTCGAGTTGGTCGAGATGTTAATCTGTCGTGGTTCGAACGAGGTCAAATGTTTATTCGGACGAAGCCGAATTCTTCTTTTTGACGATAGCCCTTGGCCTTAGGGGGTTGACCTCCTCTTTTTTGGCAATGGTCATTGGCCGTATAGGGTCGACCTTCTTTTTTTTGGCAATGTCCCTTAGCCATACAGGGTCGACCTCCTCTTTTTTGGCAATGGCCCTTAGCCGTACGGAGTCGACCTCCTCTTTTTGGGCGATTGCCCTTAGCCATACGGGGTTGACCTCTTCTTTTTTGGCGATGGCTATTGGCCATACGGGGTCGATCTCCTTTTTTTTGGCGATGGCCCCTAGCCGTACGGGGTCGACCTCTTCATTTTTTGGCGATTGCTCTTGGCAGTATGGGGTCGACCTCCTCTTTTTTGGCTATGGCCCTTAGCCGTACGGGGTCGACCTCTTCTTTTTTGGCAATGGCTCTGGGCCGTACGGGGTCGACCTCCTCTTTTTTGGTGATGACCCTTAGCCGTACAGGGTCGACCTCTTCTTTTTTGGCATTGGCTCTTGGTCGTACGGGGTCGACCTCCTCTTCTTTGGCGATGGCCTTTAGTCGTACAGGGTCGACCTCTTCTTTTTTGGCGTTGGCTCTTGTCCATATGGGGTCGACCTCATCTTTTTTTGGCAATGTCCCTAAATTCGAACTTGTCAAAATGTTAACCCGTCATCATTCGATCAAGGTCGAACTCTTCTTATTTGGCGAAGGCCCTTGGCTTTAAAGGGTGTTATTTCAAACTTATCGAAATGTTAATCCGTCGTCATTCGATCGAGGTCGAACTTTTCTTCTTTGACGAAGGCCCTTGGCCTTAAATGGTTTTATTTTGAGCTTATCAAAATGTTAACTCGTCGTTATTCGATCAAGATCTAACTCCTCTTCTTTGGCGAAGGCCCTTGGCCTTAAAGGGTGTTATGTCAAACTTGTTGAAATGTTAATCCGTCGTCGTTCGATCAAGGTCAACTCTTCTTTTTTGGCGATGGACCTTGGCCGTAGGGGTGTTCTCTGAGGGAGTCCCATTTTTGCTTAACTTCTACATATCTAGGGTGAGTACCAGTTTGCTTTATTTTACTTGCATTGGAGAACACGACACGTTTCTTGGGTGACTGCCCCTACTTTTATTCCACTTAGAGGAATAGTTAGTTAAAACAAAATAAAATTATTCGTTACCTCAGTTTGATCACGTTCCCTTCTCCAGTTATGCTCGCTGTGGCCGCTACCAATTGGCAAGGCCATCTGTTTTGATGTTTTACGCTCGGGGTATCTAGTCGAGTTGACACTCGTCAAACTCGGTCAGTACTTATGAATTCCTGCATGATATTTTCGTAGCCTTTGTTCTTTTATTTGGAAAGTCCCTGTGACTTGGTTGATGACGGTTTTGAGTCACATCGGATGATGATTCGTCATGATCCATACTTGAGAGCTAGTTTCAGTCTTTGTAAATGTCAAAGGAAAAAGTGAAGTTGGCATGGCAAAGCACACGAAGGCCTGAAAGGACGCCACTGTGCAAAACCACACCTCTCAACCGTGGTAATTTAGCTGCCAAGTGTAATATTAGGCCACTTCATAAATCTGGATTAGATGTAAATGCATACGATAGGGTAATTCCCAAATATTCTACATCTGTTATTCAATAAAACTCTAATAGGTCTGACAGAAATTGTTTGAAGATTTGTCAGTAATAGTCTTTGTTGCATGATAATGTGGACGAGGTGAGTGATAAATGGAAAGCTTTAATGATTTTTTTTAATGCAATAGACTGAAGGCCCTCTAGTTGAGCTGAATATCTTGAGCTGTTATGATTTCTTGGAGTAATATTGCGTCCATATCTTTACTCACCTTGAAATCATGATTCAGCAGAGATACTTCAACATTATTTTATTTGGTGTATCAAATTCGTTTGGCTTCCCTGAAGATGCTCCATAGTTGGAATTGAATTTTAGATCTAAAGGAAACAAAAATTTTAACTAGAAAATCCTCACAAAGGGCCCAAATTGTTTGACTAAAAAGATATTGAAACATTTTTGAACAAATCAATCAAAGAAGATGGAGGGTAAATCCTAGTTAAGAATAATTAACTCTAGATCCGAGATGAATAATATAATTAGAAGAAAATATAGCTGAGTATAATTGTTGACAGCGATTATGACAATATTTAATAGCAAAGATGCATTAAGTAACATTAAACGACAATAAGATGTAAATAAAGGAAAGGATTCACCCAATCTTGAGTGGGACAGATCCTCTTTCATTTGATAAAGATGAATGATAGACAAATACAAGAACCTTAGGACCGTTTTTGGATCCGATGAAGGTATAAGATCACAGGTCCTCTAGAGAGGTGTCCTTACATAGTTTTTAGAGAGAGGAAGAGGGAGAAGGAGAGAGAGTCCCCCTTTGGGAAGTCCTCCCTTCCTATTTATAAGGGGATATCCATCAAAAAATCTTAAAAAGTACAATTAGAGGGAATATTCAATCGAATATTCCCTTTGAGGACTTCAAAGCAAACTAGTTATTTCATCGCTGTCCGACCTCGGCCTTATTGATAACTGTCCGACCTCGACCTGTCTGACCTCGGCCTTATGTCTGTCCATCCTTGGTCTGTTTGTCCTCGGCCTTTTGTCTCCATGTGTCGAATTTTTCTGATCTAATTTTGATCCATACAGTATCAGAGTCAGATTTGTTCCCATTGGACCCTTATGATATATTATCCATACTCTAGCTGGTGGTTTGGGCGTGCGAACGGTGTTAGACTGGATTAGAGTCTCACATTAATCGGAGAATGGACTAGTTCCTATTTATATGAACTTAGACAATCTTCTTGTAAATTAGTTTTTAGGGTTAAGTTAGGCTCAAGTGATATATATCTAAACACTGACATGATTGAAATATGTTCTTGAGTTAGTTATCCAATTTCAACCCGGACATTCTTCTTTAATCGTAGCGTTTCATGAATAGTAGAGATAAGAGCGCACCAAAATAAAAGAATAATAGGAAGGGGAAATATACACTGAATTAACACGCGCGGTAATCAAGTTTAACAGTTGACAAGTGTCTCGCAATAATATTATTGATCGCTAGCTTTCATACTTTCACCATTACCTAAAGTTCATGCTTTTTTTAATTGTGCGAAAGTTAAAACTTTTATAGACATTATATCTTGCCCGCAACATTTAGCCAGAGCTGGAAAAATTTCATATCCACGAACTAGATATCTTAATCCATTTAATTAATATCAATCCACCTTATCTTAGCTACATGAATCGTTAAGTGTTGTATAAAGCCTAATTTGATTATTTATGTTATTTCACACAAATGTATTGATAGATTCACCTTACTAATTAAGCACAGAAAGATCGATTCCATGATCTCTTTAGTCAGATAACCTTCAGATAGAAGATCGGTAAATATAACCCAATAGGTACTTGTAGGTATTTTTTTTCCTTTTAAATTTTAACTGATTATAAAAATTATTTCTTCAGTAAAAACCACGTCTAAAACAACAAAGAAAGCAAGAGCCGTTAGAACCCACCTTTTTTTTTTAGGCAAAAGGATAATAATATTAATATCAAGTATGAATAAAGTTATTACATGCAAAATTAGCAGAATCAGAGATGCTTAACATTGCATCAATGTTATCTAGAGCTGTTAATTTACTACAAACATCAAATGCCATATTGCAACTGTTCCTTCACCACATGTGTCCAGCATCCTAGACATGACAAATTTGGGAGGATTATGAAAACATATTAGGTTATTCCTGAAATAAATGAATGTGATAAATGTGTGTACATTAAAAATATTTTAAATCACAATCATTGTTTGCTTATATGTGGACGATATACTGATAATAAGTAATGGCATTGCCAACATAAATGTTACTAAACGTATGCTAACTAGCAAGTTTGATATGAAGGACTTGGGAGTTGCTGATTTAATTCTGGGAATTAAGATCCATAAGACTTCTCAAGGTCTGGCATTATCATAATGTCATTGTATTAAGACAGTACTTGAAAAACTCAAACACTTGAGCTTTAAAGTTGCAAAGACTCCAATTGACGTGAATTTTGCATAAGCAAAGAACAAAAGCCAAAGCATATCACAATTGGATTATGCTTGTGTGTTGGGATACTTAATTTACATCATGAATTGTACACGACCAGATATAGCTTGTGTAATAAGTAAATTGAGTAGATATATGAGCAATCTAGGACAATCTCATTAGATGGAAATGAAACGAGTTTTGGGATATTTAGAACATACTCAGGGCTTTTCTTTGTACTACAATAAATATCCTTTAGTGATTGAGGGATGCTGTCATGTAAATTGGATCACCGGTTCAGTTGATTCTAAGTCCACACGTGGATATGTATTCATTATTGGTGACGAAGCAGTATCTTGAAAGTCGTCCAAACAAACTTGTATTGCTCGCTCTACAATAGGGGTTGAGTTCATATCATTAGATAAAACCGGTGAAGAAGCTGAATGTCTCTGGAATTTCTTGGAAGATATTCCATTTTGGCCCAAATCGTTAGCACCAATATGCATACATTGCGATAATTAAGCGGCATGGAAGGGCTGCGAGAGTTATGTATAAGGGGAAATCTCGTCATATACAACGAAGACACAAAACTGTTAGGAAATTACTCTCTATTGCTATGTTTACTTACATATGGGTAACGATGAAGCAATAGACTCATTTAACCAACACAAACATAAAGCTGAAACGCAACTTAACAAGAAAATCAAAAATGATAAGAAGTGATAAGGGTGGTGAATATAAATTTCCTTTTGATCAGATATGTTTAGAATATGAAATTATTCATCAAACAAAGGCCCCTTACATGCCCCAATCTAATAGTATTGTGGAAGGAAAGAATCGTTCATTAAAGGAGATGATGAACGCATTGTTCATAAGTTCTGGTTTGCCAAAGTACTTGTGTGGGGAAGCCGTTCTTACGGCTAACCGATTAATAAATCGAGTACCCCATAGCAAAACACAATCCATCCATATGAAAAATGGAAAGAAAGGAAGCTCAACTTGAATTATTTTATAATATGGGGGTGTCCGACAAAAGTGCAAATTCCTAAACCCAAAAGGGTAAAAATAGGTCCGAAAATCGTTAATTGTGCTTTCATAGGATATGTGATCAATAGTAAAGCATATCGATTTCTTGTTCATAAACCAGAAAATCTGAATATTCATAATAATACGATTATAGAATCAGATAATGCTGAGTTCTTTGAAAATATATATTCGTATAAAAAGGAATGTGAGTCGATTGGTGAAGGATCTAAACGACCTCAGAAAAAACAAAAGAAAGTACATTTAATCAGCATGATCCAAGACGTAGTAAACATCAAAGAACGTCTACTTTATTTGGACCAGATTTTGTGACTTTCTTATTGGAGAATGAGCCTAAAAAATTTAAGAAGTTATTTCTTCTCCCAAATCATTTTTGTGGAAAGAAGCAGTCAATAGTGAAATAGAATTTATATTAAATAACCATACATGGGAATTAGTTAATCTTCCTCCTGAAAATAAACCGCTGGATTCTAATTGGATATTTAAGACAAAAATTAAAGATGATGGCACTATTGATAAATATAAGGCAAGACTTGTGGTCAAAGGGTATAGAAAACGAGAAGGTCTTGACTATTTCGATACATACTCTCCAGTTACAAAAATTACGCCATACGAACATTAGTAGCGTTAGCTGCAGTTTATGGTCTTGAAATTTATCAAATGAATGATAAGACGGCATTTTTAAATGGATAGTTGGAGGAAGAAATCTACATGGAACAACCTGAAGGGTTTGTGGTTCCATGTAAATAAAAGAAGGTATGTAGACTTGTTAAGTCCCTTTACGGACTAAAACAAGCACCTGAACAATGTATGCGAAATTTGACCAAACAATATTGTCAAACAGTTTTAAAAAAAAAAGAATGTGATAAATATGTGTACCTTAAAAATATTTTAAATCACAGTCATTGTTTGCTTATATGTGGATGATATGTTGATAATAAGTAATGGCATTGCCAACATGAATGCTACTAAGCGTATGCAAACTAGCAAGTTTGATATGAAGGACTTGGGAGTTGATGATTTAATTCTGGGAATTAAGATCCATATGACTTCTCAAGGTCTGGCATTATCATAATGTCATTATATTAAGACAGTACTTGAAAAATTCAAACACTTGAGCTTTAAAGTTGCAAAGACTCCAATTGACGTGAAGTTTGCATAAGCAAAGAACAAAAGCCAAAGCATATCACAATTGGATTATGCTTGTTTCTTGGGATACTTAATTTACATTATGAATTGTACACGACCAGATATAGCTTGTGTTATAAGTAAATTGAGTAGATATATGAGCAATCTAGGACAATCTCATTATATGGAAATGAAACGAATTCAGGGCTTTTCTTTGTACTACAATAAATATCCTCTAGTGATTGAGGGATACTGTAATGTAAATTGGATCACCGGTGAATAAGCTGAATGTCTCTGGAATTTCTTGGAAGATATTCCATTTTATCCTAAACCGTTAGCACCAATATGCATACATTGCGATAATCAAGCGGCATGGAAGGGCTAGGAGAGTTATGTATAACGGGAAATCTCGTCATATACAACAAAGACACAAAACCGTTAGGCAATTACTCTCTAGATGAATTATCACGATTGACTATGTAAGGTCAAGTGATAATGTGTCAGATCCACTTATAAAAGGCCTAACTAGAGAGGTAGTTGAGAAATCATCAAAAGGGATGGGACTATGACCGAGAACAAGCCGTAGTGGCGGTAACTCTACCTAGAAGGCTGAATATCCCAAGATCTAGGTTCAAGGAGATCAACAAACTCATTAATGACGGTTGAACATTGTTAACTAAAAATTTTGTCCATTCTCGTGATGAGACAGTGTTCACTACCAAGGATAAAACATTACGGCTTTTAAATGATTTCTAAATTTGATACGGTGTATATCGAATAGTGTATCTAAGGGAGGACACGTTTAGGAATCATCTATGTAAGTGTGAAGTGTTAGCCGCTTCAAGGAGAATTTTGTAAGGCAAGTTCTCTACGCACTTATGAAATCAGACGGTGTTCATGGCTGAATCGAACACAACAATGAGAACCTAAGACGGTTAAGTGTTGGTTGTGTGACTTATGGTTGCCTAGTTATACAACAAAGTTCGATGATTCAAAGATATCAAATCTAACGATTAATTGAGTATATCCGACATAAGTTCACTACGGAAAGTTTAAAGGAAAATCTACTTATCCAGATACAATTAATCCTTGCTTGCGAATCACATGGTTTTTCATGCATATTTTCGTGATATAGTCATTCACCATTCATGTGGGAGATTGTTAGATTTTAAGCATTAAAATAGTTTAAAAGAGGGTGAGTGGGAAATAGAGGGAAATGAAAGTTTAAGTTTTCCCCTTGACAAAGAGACATTGTTCCATATTGGAAGAGTAAGAGGTTTTTTATGAGTATATAAGCAATTGCTCTTCTTCTAGCTCTTAGAGAGTTGAGAAGAAGGCAAGCCTCGCTTGGTCGTCGTCGCGCTTGGCTTCGTATTCAGATTCGGTCAAATGATCAATTGATTGATTAATTGATTAATTTTATAGACCAAATTTATCTGTTAATAGTAAAATATTAACAGAAATATTATTAAATATTTATTTTAATAACAAAATATTAATAGTAAAATAAATATTAATATTAAATTTCTAAAAAAAATACAGTGAATTCAGTAAATTTTTTATATGAATTCAGTAAATTTTTTATATTAAACTTTCAACTTTTACTTCTTCCTTTTTCTGGTTCCGAAGAAAAAAAGTTAACGAGCAGCAACTAGAAAGCAGTCGTGAATAGAATTAACGAAAAAGCTAAAGAAAATTATTGGATTCAAGTCAGGACTTAAGCCTCTGAACATTTCATTGCATTACAAAAAAACAAAAAAGATAAAAAAGAATAAATGGAAAATTATTTCATCACATCTATATACTAGTACTAAGTACTATTTTCTTTTTGAAAATTTTAAAAATATACCCCAAAAAGAAAAAGAAAAAGAAACTCCCATGAAAGCAGAAATTTATACATGCAATAAGCATATACAATCTTCATAGTGCTCCAAATCTTCGTTCTTTATTGCTTTGATGGCCACCACAGCCACATGCATATGAATTTACAATAGTATGTATACTTGCGAGATAGCTTCCAGTTGCATCAATTAGGAGCAGGAGAAGCTTGCCGCCTCAAATCCCTGTAGAATTTTGAAATAAAATTTTCAGCCGCCTCATCAACATGGCTATCATCTTCAACGTCTCTCAGTGGAAAAGGCGAGTCAGTAATCCTCAATTGCCTCACCGTCGGAGTTCTCCCAAATCCGGGCAAATCATTAGCCGGCGATGCATTTGCGCTCTGAAGCATCTCCAAAGCCTTCACAACAGCCGCATTCATCATAAAAATGTCGTCGTCAGTGGTGGCCGGCGCGTGAAAATGGTGCGCATGGTGCTTGCTGCGCTTGTTGAAGTTGAATGGAAGGTGAAAAGTTGGGTACGCTGGGCTGTTACTGCAACTGAATTCATACTCATCGGGCGGAGCGGCAGAAGATGAGGAATTAGACCATTGATGGGTCATGTGGTGGAACATGAGATTATGAATTGCGGCTTTGCTAGCAATTTTGCTACGCTTCATAAATAAGTTGAAATCCAGCATAAATTTTCTCTTTAAAATGCCTTTTTTCAGCATGAAGAAAGCTACTCGTACTATGTTCCAGAATTTTTTTGCTATGATTGGCAAATTTTGATCCATTTTTTCTTTAAGGATTTGGTTCGAATCAGAAAGCTAGAATTTTTGATAGATTATTTGATGCTTTGAGAGAGAGATACGAGAAAAGAAATGTTTTTGATTTGCTGGAATGGAAAATGTGTGAATGTATGAGAGGGTATTTATACGTCTTCCTTAGAGGAAGAGGACGCTCTGAAGTACTTCAATTTCTCCTCTTATTTTAAATAATTTATTTAATTTTGGTGACAGGAATTATAACTACTTTACTGTTAAGTTAAAGTGACACATTGAGGCGATCCAAGGATTTATCGACTTATATTAATTTTTTATTAGCTCAATTATTAATGTTGGCACTTGTTTTAATTTAGAAGGGGTTTAGTCGCTTTCAGCAATCAAGTTTGTGATTTCGCCTAATCTTTCACATGAATCACAAATTTTCAGACTAATAACTTCCTCCCTAAAGCAGCTAAACTAATTGTTTTAGGCCCTATAATCGGTAGGGTCTCATATTTTATTACACCTAATAAATTATATATAAAATTTTTAAAAACTCGAAATTTGTACGAAACATGTGATATATAGGAAACAAACAATTCGATAATGTTGATAATGAAATCTCAAAATCTCTCAAAGGATGGATTACTTTTTTATATATAGTAGACAAGACTTTTTTTTCCTTACTTCAAAATAGATTTGAACATCAGCGCATATGAAAATACTTTTAAATTTCTATTTAGCGGAAAAAAAATAAGATCGCCGAATGATAGAAATTTGAAAAAATAGTGTCTTAATCTTGGATGCTCCTTAAACTATAATAATCATTCTGATATTGATGATTTAGATTTATTATCTGAATTAAAAGTGCTAAGAAAAATAGTACAAATAAAAGATAACAGTTTAATTAATATACTCAATTAAATAAAAAGAATATATTCTTTTTCAAGTGTCAATTATAGAATACTATTAATAACTCTTGTTACTATTTCATTAGCGGAAAGAAGTTTTTCAAAATAAAATTGATAAAATATAACTTAAAATCAAAAATGTCTCAAGAAGGTTAACGCATTAGCCATATTATCAATTGAGAAAGACTTATTTAAAAATACTGATTATAAGAAAATTATTAATAACTTTGTATTTAAAAAACTTGAAGAAAGAGACTTCATAAAAAAAGTTAAAACCCTCATAAAGTTTGACTTTATGCCCCAGAATTTGCCTGGCCACCCCTGCTAATAATTACTACTACTCATTATCACTTCTCCGTGAAGGAAAAATATAGGAATTTTTACCTTCTATAATAATTGTTAACACTTTATTTATTTTAAATAAATATCATTTAAAAAAATTATATTCTATAGATACATTTTAATGTTTATAGCAAAATATTTAATTTTGATTATCTCCTACCCCTAAGACACTAAATACGTTATTCAATTACACTATTTTCTTTCTCACTCTACTTTGATACATGCCATTCTCTTCCTCCATTTCCTGAAAACACAACTGAAGGCTCCGCCCGCCGCCATTTTCCTTTGTTTCTATTTGTCAAGTCTCCACAATGCTCTCTCGTTTCATCTCTAAATCCTCATACCTCCGACTCTTAATCTTGCTTCCTTCAAAACCCCACTTCTTAAACTCTAAACTCATTTTCACTATGCCCTCTTTTTTCCTTCCCAAGCCTTGTTTCTTCACCAACAACTCTCATTACTTCTCCACAGGTAGCAACAACAATGGCAAAGATTCAGAGCCATCATCTTCTTAATTGTGGAAACTTTCTTCTGTATTTGATCAATCCCCGTTCAATAAAGATATAGAAAATGTTGAGGGTATACAAATGCACGCTCTTGATGATGGGTCTTGGGCTAAACAAGAACAAGAAAAGAGTGGTGGTGTGTTTAAAGAAAATAAGGGTGTTGGTGAAGGTGGGGAGGATGAGATTCACCGGAAATTAGGGTTGTTCTTGAACAAAAACGAGGGAATTTTGGCTGAGCAACTTGATTTTTTTTCATATATTTCAATATTTTTTTCAACGTATGATGTTGTATTTTCATGTACTTCATTATATTCATTATCTTTTTTTTATTGTAATTTAATTTATCTCGATGTATTCTATATATTTCATTGTATTCACTGTCTTTTTTATTGTATTTCAATGTTTTCCGTTGTATTCTATGTGTTCGCTATATGCCATGAAAATATTCATATATTTTTTTAAATTAATATAATTTATGTATTCAAATGTATTATATAATTTCTCTGAAGATTGCTATATTTTTGGATATTTTTCGGTTGAGAATCTTTTTAATACAAGGAAATATAAAATGTGTGTGTTATAATTGAGGTTGTTGAGTTATATTAGGAGTCTATTATGTTAATTGATTAACTTTCCATTTAGAAACAGTGTAATCTCATGTTTCACGCTATGAATACAATCAAATACAGTCAAATATAATAATCTGTCCATCTGTAATTCTATGTTTCACGCCATGAATACGGTCGAATACACTTGAATACAACATCTGATTAGTTGGACTTCCCTAATTCACGTCTATTTTTGCTATTGTATTTATGAATACAGTAGCTTAAATACATCTAAGACGAATGATTATCCTAAAGTATTACTTCTATTCTTATTGAGTATTTGCAAAATATGGATAATTAATAATAGGAAATTACAAATTTCCAATTATCTGCTTTAAATTATTAAATAAAAATCAATGATAATTAATACAGATTAAGATTCTTCGCACGATTAACATAATGAATAATTTTATTGTGTATCGTTATTACCTCTAACTCGAATTGAAACTCGCTATATATGTGTTGAATTTCCTGATAGGGGAAGGGAAAAATAAAATTATTAGACCCTCAGAAAGTGAAATTAACCCTTCACGTATCGAAACGTAACTTAGATACTCAAACACGACCAAGAGTGTCCCATCAATTGTTAAATAATTTTTACATTACCATGTAGTTAAGTTAATTGTAACATACTATTAATTTTCTTTCAGATTACTAGCTCGTTTTCATTACAAAGTCTAAATTCTTTTAAAATCATACTTTACTCCACTGTTATATAAATAAATTTGACTTAAAACCTTTTTAACGTGAACGTACATTCGATCGGTACAGATAGAAAGCCTTGCTGCTATTTAAGCAAACAGCCGCTATTCCTGCAGACTACTACAACAACAACAACTCGGTATATTCTTATTTAGTGGGGTCTAGGGAGGATAACATGTACGCAGACCTTACCTCTACTATGGGGTAGAGAGATTGTTTCCAAATAGACCCCCGATATTCTTCCCTCCAAGAACTTTTCACCTTGCCCTTGGAGAGACTCGAACTTACAACCTCTCGGTTGGAAGTGGGGGTTGCTTACCGTCAGAGCAACCCCGCTATTCCCCTACGCTGAGAATATTTTCCGTATCATGTTTAAAATACTACGACAAAAGGTAGTTCATCTGATTTTTTGAAACACAAAAAGAGAAACCACAAATAATATAGTATATGGTTAAACTTGTCTTTTCCCATTGTCGTCTAGCTTCCAAAACCCTAAATTATTATAATGATCACAACTTCTAGCCGTTGGTAAACGATTTCTTAGCAAGAAAGGTTTCCCAAAACACGTGGCCCTTCCCGTCAAAGAAAGGAAACAACTTCTGTGCTATTTACCTAACCCATGAAGCACTTGCTTTTGAGAACTTGTGGGCATAACAATGATGAATAATAACGTAAATTATTAAAAAATTAGGTAGATGGCTATTTGAGTTAATTTTTTTTAAATTTTTAAGTTGCAGCAATTGTGAGATTATGCTTGAATATATTTAGCTTGTGTGAATTAAAGTGCATATTAACACCATCAAAATATGTGATGCAGTAGACAAATTTTTTTTTTCTGTATGAAAATTTTTTTATAGGGAGAAACAATAAAAAAGTGCATTTTGACTACTATTTTTTTAGTTCTATAATATACAAGAAAGCTTTTGAAATAAACACAAAACTCGAGAACGTTTGAACAATCAAAATTTTTATGACTTTGAATATCTCTACTTTTTCCCAGTTCAATTGGGGTTTCTTAATTCATCTCTCTTAAACACAGCTGTTAATTACAACTAAATAAATATTAAAACAAAAAGGTAAAATAATAAAAAAGACCATACCAGCTCTTAAAGCTGAGCATGCGTTTAATATTTGCTTATTTTTAACTTAAGGAGTTTCCCTTCTCTTGTTTTTGTTTGTACTTTTTGAAATTCACAACGCAATTTGAAACTTTCAAAAGTGATTAGTAAAAAAGCAAAAAGATTTGCAATTTGCTGTTGTCTGTGATGGATTAAGTTACCTAATTCAATGTACATACTTTGAAATTGGACTGTACTTATTATGTAACTACGTACCAAAGGACAACCTTTTTCTGCTACGGAAAGGAAAAGAAACCCATTACTTAAGATAGTTCATGCAAAATTTCACGTGTTCTCTGCTTGAATAGCTGTTTAGCACAAATCTTATTCGTACTCCATTTTAAATATATTTATTTGAGAATGAAAAAAGGTAAAAGCCAGAAAGTATATTTGACAAGTTGTGATACCATAATTTAAATTGTCAGATTTTTTATACTAAACTAGATTATCCCCTTGCAGTTGCAGATTTTTGTACATGATCGAGTTGTGTTCCTGGATGTAAAATATCTTACAACGGGTCAATTTCTAGCTGAAAAATGACATGGATAATTACTTTTAAGTATGTGGTTTAAAATATATTCATGTTTTACAATATATTTAAAGATTAGTTAATTCGTTCAAACTTCAGAACACATCCTAAAGTTTAAACCTCAAAATGTAAACTTCAAGAGTTCATATCCTAAAGTTTAAAAATTGTGTCCATTCAAATTTTATATCCTGAATTTTAAATTAGCAGTTCAGATATTCAAGACACTTAAACCTGAATTTCAAATTAGCAGTTAAAAAATTTTGGACACTAAATCTTGAATTTCAAATTACAACAACAACAACAACTACCCAGTGTAAAAAATTTAGCTTACTTAATTCTAAAGTTCGAATGAATTAATTCCATTTTAAATATAATATAAATTATAAATATGTTTTAAATGGCAAACTTAAATATACCTACTTGTGCACTGGAAAATAAGATAATGGCCCAATTCTGTGCTCCTATATAATGGGCTGACTGAATATCTTTGATAACCTTGGACCTCCTCTATCTCTCGTTCATGAAAGAGGAATATTCGAGATATTTTGATTTATTTTATGTCGAAATTTGTATAATAATGTATAGTAGTTGAGTAAATGTGTTTTTATGTCGTTTTGTGTTTTAATTACGAAACTAGTATGTTATATTTATCCGGACTTAGATATTAGTGTTCTAAAAATATATATAGAATTGAGAAATAATTTTTATGTTAATATCCAGATTTAGATATTAGTGTTTCTATGTCGTTTTGTGTTTTACTTGCTAAACTAGTATGTTATATGTATTTTATGAATGTTGTGTGATTAAAATATATTTGTTGTTTATATTTAGTTTATTCATTAGTATAGTAAAATGTAGAATCTTTTAGTGTAGTAAATTTTATAGTATTTTAGCGTAGAATCCATGTAGTTTAAGTATTTCTTGTACTGGTAGATGAAAATATATACTTCGTACAATTAAATAATCAAAATATTAAATTTGACACACATAATTATTCATGATAGTTTGGTTTTACCGGGCCTCAATATCGAGCTTGGAACCCAATAGCTATATATATTTTGTATAATTAAATAATTAAAATTTTTAATTATAAAAAAAACACACACAAAATTATCAAAATATTTGAATTTGACATACATAAATATTCATGATAATTAAAGGTTCTGACGAGTACGATACAACTTTATGTTAGTTGGGTAGCTTTTTCTGTTCGGCAAGACAACACATACATATAAAATAACAAACATAATTAACATTAAATTAATCAACTTTATGAAATTTCAATGTTGTTTCCAGTTCTTCGAATATATAATTTTTTTAATTATCATTAAAAAACTGAAATGGAAAATTTCAACTCATAATTAACAAACATAATTTTACTTTATAAATCATGCAACATAAACAAAATAACTAAATATTACAACATAATCTCATTGATAGTTAGACATAATAGAAGAACGCCCACCACATAAACTATGGTCGTGTCCTGTTTGTAAGCATATAATACACCTGCAATTGCCCACTATATGCGTTTAGGTACTTTGCAACACTATATTGTTGATCAACATAGTTGGTTATATCTAAACTAACTTTGAAAGCATTTGATGGCGTGTGAGCGAGGCATGTTGTAGATGGACCATTTCCCACAAGAGCATAACCTTGTAGATTTATTTACAGTATGTACATTATTCCCCTGATTTTGATGGATAGAGGTGTGAACTCCAAAAAAATTTCTTTTGTTATCAAACTGCAAAAATGAATGTCAATATGCTCGTCGTCTGTATTTCTCAAATTTCTTCATTGGCACTGGCATAAATTCAACACCCTTTTCCATCAATAACGTTGCAGTTGCAGACCTTTCAACAAACCTCTCTGCTATCTTCTTGAACGACATATGCACCATGAATGTGACAGTCAATCCTCTTGCCGATTTCAATAACCCGTTAAAAGACTCTGACATATTTGTAGTCAAAGTTTCCCATTGTCTCCCACCATCCACATACAATGTCCAGAATTCCTTGTCTTCTTGCCTGATATATTTCATGTGCCTCCAGAATTTATGTTTTTGGTGGTTTGTTGTTGCTATCCACATCAAATCATGCAGATTCTTGTTGGGATATGTCGTCTAGAAATTGGCTTTAAAGTGCCTCGCACAGTAATGGTGGTAGGCATAAGGTGCTTTCCATACAGGGAAGACCTTCACAGAACTTAAGATACCACTATGCCGATCAGATATTAAAAAAATATCGAAATGTTGTTTGACAACGTGCTCTTTCAAGTGGTTCAAAAATAATGTCCACGTCTCTTGGCTTTTATTGGCATAAATAGTAAAAGCTAGAGGAAATATATGTCTATTAGTATCTACTGCCACAATTATCAACAGCTTGATATCGTACTTTCCATAGACATGAGTGTTCTCTATGGATATTACAGGCCGACAATGCGAAAACCATCAATTGTTGGTTTAGACGCCCAAAACACGTAATTGAATATATATTCTGGTTTATCCGGACACCGCTCAAGCTTACATTCAACAAATATCCCGGGATTAAATTTCTGTAGTGCGGCCATGTACCTAGACAGAGTTGCAAATGACATATTCCAGTTACCATAGACTATTTCAGACGCTCGTTTGCGCCCGAGATATGCCTCTTTTTGTAATGGTATGGCCATATTCCTAGTGGACTACTGTAATGCACTCCTTGATTTGAGTTATGAATCTAAATCTCTTTTATACATTATGGTCGTTCTGATGTGTGGAATAAGGACAAGAGAAATCAAGTCAATATCCAAGTTGAAGTGATTCTCGTTGAATTTGTCCTTTTTGCATGTGTGGGTGGGAATGTTGTTTGACAACATGCTCTTTCAAGTGGTTCAAAAATAATGTCCACGTCTCTTGGCTTTTATTGGCATAAATAGCAAAAGCTAGAGGAAATATATGTCTATTAGTATCTACTGCCACAACTATCAACAGCTTGATATCGTACTTTCTATAGACATGAGTGTTGTCTGTGGATATTACAGGTCGGCAATGCAAAAACCATCAATTATTGGTTTAGACGCCCAAAACACGTAATTGAATATATATTCTGGTTTATCTGTACACCGCTCAAGCTTACATTCAACAACTATCCCGGGATTAAATTTCTGTAGTGCGGCCATGTACCTAGACAGAGTTGTAAATAACTTATTCCAGTTACCATAGACTATTTCAGACGCTCGTTTGCGCCCGAGATATACCTTTTTTTGTAATGGTATGGCCATATTCCTAGTGGACTACTGTAATGCACTCCTTGATTTGAGTTATGAATCTAAATCTATTTTATACCTTATGGTCGTTTTGTTGTGTGGAATAAGGACAAGAGAAATCAAGTCAATATCCAAGTTGAAGTAATTCTCGTTGAATGTGTCCATTTTGCATGTGTGGGTGGGAATGTATTTACCCACTTTCCACATACTTGTCTTCTTCTTGCTCACACGCAACATCCAATGATATGGTCAAAACCACCTACGACAAACACCCTTGTATACAACCGGACTTGACTCTCGTACCGTCATCCCACGACACTCTTTTACGTTGTGTATTTTACAAGCACTACTTATGCACGCTTTATAAGGAAGAAGCATGTCCTTTGCCAGCACCATTTGTCTAGACTCATCCTATATTATTGTTCGAATTTCATCAAAATCCCTTGTAAGAGCTTCCACATCCGGCATGCTTGGCAAGTTATCAAGGTAAGGAATCTCTCTTGAATGAACCGGCACTTGGGACTCGTACACTCTTCATCTGGGAGGGGTGGAGCATACTCTCTCGTCAAATCAGGTCCTTCCTTCTAATCCTCTTCATCACCATCCTCACGAGGAAATGGTGTCTTGTCTCCAGATTCATCAGCATTGTTGTCGTAATCATTGTTCTCTTCTTCACTCTATGCATCTGCCAAATCTCGATTTAATTACATCTTCTTCGGGAAATTCAGTGAGTACATATGGTTCAACTTTCTTATTTTCACTGCACAGTCAACAAAATAATAAGCTACTGAATTTAATAAATACTTTTCATATATCTGTATCACTTCACTTGCAAGTCGTAATGTTATAAAATTCTATGATGGACATTTTTATTTAAGTGATGACTATCGGATGGACCACCATGACCCGACACACTAAAGGTATGCTTGGTTCATAATTTGTAAAATTTATATCCAGCCAGTACCCCCTTAAATGAATAAGCATTAATACTAATTCAATACAATAAAAATATACATCGTAACACAAAGGAAAATTGAACTTTATCGCTCATCTTGTGAATTATGTAAAGCAAGTATTGATAAGTATAAATCAAGAAAAACTCTTCATTTGGAACATGTCCGGCAAAAGCTACTCCAGAATAATACCCGATGACTGGGGGTTATTCGGAACTTGTCCGGCAACCGCATTGTTGGGAATGTCTTCGACCTTGACGTACATAGCCAACATTTTGATTACAAAAAATTCTAGGTATTCATTTGGAGTCCTCAAAAAATCCCTCAAAGTTTCATCATCGTAGATGTTTAACTCCGAGTAAAAAGCAGCCCCTTGCGGAGTGACGAAATACGGATATCTTTCGGTTAATTTAAGTTTCACTTAACGTTTTCTCACACTCATTTTTTGTATAACAACGATATCAATTTATCGTACTCCATTGTAAGTGATAATTTAACATGACCCCGTGGAGATAATATATACCTCACAGAGTTATTCTCCATGATAACCCCCGTCCTCCCCTTTCAATATAATGAAACTCTTATTTTACGCTCTTCAGACATTACGAAAAAATGCTTGAGAATTTAACAAGAAGAAAAGATTGAATAGGAGTTAGAAATTTTTAGTGAATGAATTTTTCTAAAATCTTAACCACTTTATATAGGAAATGGCTAGTCCAGGGGTTGAAATATTTGATGTATAACTTTCTTTGAATATACACTATACACATTTGAATTATTGTTATGTCAGTTAACTTATTGGTGGGTCCATAATCAAAGGTATAGCATGTTGTATTTTTGCACCATACATATAATACACCACACTATACCTGTCAGTCAAATTATCAGTATATATAGTGTGTAAATATACCATGCTATACCTTAACGATAAAAGTTACCCATTAAAATACAGCGTATTGCATTTACATGTTATATATTAAAAATTAATTTTTTTACACTTATTAAAATACTTTGAGTCCAAAGAAAACCACAATGGGGTTCGGACTCCTACTAAGAGATGCACCACATTATAGGAATCCGCAAAGACCTTGTATACGTCCTCAAAGGAAGTATTCATCGCAATCATCAATACTTTCTATCTAGGGCATGGTATGCATCTTGTTTCCTGGTCTTGTTTAATAGATGTTGACTTCCGTTTCACAAGGTGATATCCAACTTATCCTTATAATTTTTTGACTTTTGTAAAATGCCAAATTATTTAGTGTATACATTGTGTGTCATATATGCCGGTAACGTGCATGTACCAACTAATATTTCGTTAATTTCGTGTTTTGGAATAACTAGCATACAACAACAACTAATCTAATATAATTTCACAAATAAGATTAATCTATTATTAGATACTACCAATAGAATTAATCAAGTGGAATAACCGACATGCGCGATAATAATGCCTACAATACAATTATACAAAGACCTTTTGTTGTGATAAATAGAATACTTCTTATAAGATGGTCTATCATTAGATGCTACCAATAAATAATCATGTCTAAACAAAGCTAGTTTCTTTTATTCACCTCCACATGAAGAGAAGGGAAACAATCGATCATATAAAAGTTAGATATTTTTCAAACTTCCGACATCAGCCAAGAGAAATTTTTAGTGTATACTTCAGCATCAAGTTTCAGCCACACAAAGAAAGCCTCATCTAGTATTATATACAAGCTTCATTTTTTTCACATGCATTCATTGCAACTATTGGTTCTGATCATTTACGATGCAGCAATAATTTTATTATTTATATACATATCAAGAAACCTGTGATTTGATGGAGACGTTATATCCTTTTTAATTGCTACAATATACAACACGAACGAGAAGTTATATATGTTTGTTATAACTATCGTCGGATTCATGATTTGAAGTTTATAAAATCAACATTGTAGTTCGTTTATGTTATTGGGTTCTAAATTTATTATTTGTACTTCTTTAAAGAATTTTTAAAGACACATGTATAACTTGAACCAAATCTACTTGGTTCGGCTGAACCCGTATCAGACATGCTAGCTTCGCCAGGTTATAACATGATGACTACAGTTTCACGGGAATAGGGGGAGACTGATGGTTTATTATTTGCATATGTATCCTTTCTAGTGTATGAATTTGGTCTTCTGTGGTAAGAAAGAAAAAGTAAGAAAAGTTGGTTAAAACTTAAGTTGAATGGTCGACTGAGGCCAACTTGTGATGTCAAGCAAGTTGATCTCTTTTTTATAGTGGGTACTGATCATAGACGTACCTCAACCAAGGAAGTAGTTATACATGTAACATGTATATTTTAAAACCATCGGAAAGAAAAAGAAAATGAATGTAGTAAAAAGCATATATATATATATATATATATATATATATATATATATATATATAAACCAGGTTGTGTTCGATCTATTTATTAATGTTATAATCAATTAAAATAAATATTAGATTCCACCATTAATGAGTGGAGGAAGCTCACATAAAAAAAATCGAAGAAGAAGAGACAGTAGAGGGAAAGTCGGTTATAAACTGATTTTCTGAAAAACATTCAAAAACACACACACACACACACATATATATATATGCACACCTCTACAACAAACTTCTAACACCTCTAACAAACTAATACAGTTGTACAAATCTATTAATTACGTATGTATTTCAACAACCCTCTTCAAGCTAGGTGTGATAAAAAATATTTAAAAAGCCTAGCTTGGACATCAAATAATAGTGTTGAGCAATCCCCCAGTCCCTTAGTGAGTAAATCAGCTTCTTGTTCTTCTGTTGGCACATATGTAGGACATATCAGCCTTTGTTGTACCTTTTTCCTCACGAAATGGCAATCTATCTCTATGTGCTTGGTCCTTTCATGAAAAACTAGATTATTGGCTATTTGCGTAGCTGCTTTGCTATTCGCGTGGAGCTGAATTGGAGTTGAAATCTCTATTCCCGGCTGCTTGAATATTCCCACTAGTCAAATCAGCTCAAAAACAGTCAAGGCCATGCTTCTATACTCAGATTCTACTGAACTTCTTGCCACTAATCTTAGTGATTCACCAAACTTTACAAGATATCCAGTAACTGATTTTCTTGAGTTAGGACAACTTGCCAAGTCTGCATCACAATACGCATTAAGAGTCATGTTTCTAACAAATTCATAAGAATCCCCAGTCCAGGCTCATTCTTCACATATTTCACTACTTTTTATGTTGCTTTCAAGTGAGACTACTTGGGAGCTTGCATGAATTGACTTAGAATTTGCACACTATATGCAATGTCAGGTCATGTTAAGGTCAAATATAAAAGTTTTCCAATCAATCTCTAATAGCCCCTCACATCTTCAGTGTTGGATCATCATCCAAATGGCAATGTTCATCATACTCGATAGTTGTGAGCCTTTTATTCTGCTCCATTGGTGTAATGGCAGGTTTAGCACCAGATAATCCCAGTTTTGCTATAATTTCTAAAGCATATTTTCTCTGACATAAAGAATTCCTTTTCCAGACCTGCACACCTCAATGCCTAAAAAATATTTCAAATGTCCTGAGTCCTTGTTCCTGAAAGCCTTGTGCAGTTAATGCTTTGCTTCTTGAGTCATTTTAGTGTCACTCCCACTGATAAGAATGTCATCAAAATATACTAGTATGATGACCTGTTGTCCATTTTCTCCCATGATGAATAGAGAACGATCATGTTTGCTCTAAGTGAAACCTGCTTGCAAGAGAGATTCTGTGAGCTTCAAGTTCCATTATCTTGAAGCTTGCTTAAGGCCATAAAGTAACTTGAGCAATTTGCAGCCCTTATAATTCCCCATTGGCTGCTAAAAACATGTGGTAACTGCATGTAAACTTCTTCTTCAAGGTCACCTTGAAGAAAAGCATTGTAGACATCCATTTGAAAGTGTCCATTGATGCATAGCAGCCAAAGCAATAACAACTCTCATTGTAACTATCTTAACTACTGGAAAAAAAAGCCTCTTGATAGTATGTACCTACTTGTTGGTTGTACCCCTTGGCAACAAGCCTTGCTTTAAGTCTTTCAACTTCTCCATTAGATTTGTATTTGATCTTGTACACCCATCTGCATGAAATAGGTACTTTACCTTTAGGAATATCCACTATCTTCCAAGTATTGTTCATAATAAAAGAATCCACTCTTGCCTTTATTGCTTCAACCCACCTTGGGTCCTTCATGTCTTTTGTGTATGATGCATGTTTTGTTTCCTGTGAGGTTAAGGTTAAATAAGATTGATAAGTGGCTAATAGAGCACTACAACTCAGATAATTGGATATTGGATACATGTAGGTGAATGAGGATGCTCCATTGAGTGGACAAACATAATCTTTCATCCAAAGAGGTGGTTTGGAACCTCTATTGGATCTTCTAAGTTGTGCAACTTAAACATCTTCAGTGGCCTCAGCAATTGGCATCTGCTCATTATGACCAGTTTCAACAATTGGTGCCTACCCAACAAGGTCTTGACCAATTTCTTGTTGTATCAATTCATGGCCATGCCTAATGTCCTGATTGACAGTCTCATGTTCTTCTTTTGGCATATGAGTTTGTTGTTGATGCAAGAAATGACCTTCTTCTCTTTCCTTCAACTCTAAGAACATAGTTGTTGTCCATCATCATTTCCCAGTTGAAAAGGAAAGATGTCCTCCTTAAAAATAACATCTCTACTGATAAAGAACTTTCTTTTCCTTGGGTCATATAGCTTGTACCCCTCTGGCGACATTGAATATCTCATATGAACTGCATAAATAGCTCTAGGAGAGAATTATCCACCATTTAAGTTATTGTGGCAAAACACAAATACCCAATAGTCCTTAAGTGTGCCATATTGGGTGGTTTCTTGTGAAAGATCTCATATGGAGACTTTCCTTCTAGAGTTGAAGAAGGAAATCCATTAATTATATATACTGCAGCTAACACACAATCTTTCCAGAACTGCAAAGGAATAGAGCCTTGAAATCTCAGGGCTCTTGCCACCTCCAAGACATATTTATGCCTTCTCTCCACTACTCTATTTTGTTGTGGAGTATGGGGACAAATGCTTTAATGTAGAACGGAATTATCTGTCAAATAATCCATGCTTTCACAACCTTGTCAAATAGTGTATGTACCATTTTAAGGAAAGATTTTAACACAACAACAGTGTCCCTTTTCAACTTTATTAGAAAAATTCAAATCATCTTAGAATGATCATCTACATGAATCAAAAAAATATATATTTCCATTATATGTAGGCACTTTGTATGGACCCCAAATATCCACGCGGATCAAATAAAAAATGTCTTTAGCTCTGTTGTTACTCAAAGAAAATGACTTCCTTATTTGCCTAGCTAAATGACATACAGTACAATTATTGAGTTCATAATCAGAAAACTTCTTATTCTTAAGGAAATCTAATTGCTTTATGACTCTAACTGACACATGCTCAAGTTTCTTATGCCAAGTAGTGAAGTCTATTTTGCATTCCCTCTACTAAATAGCTATGACACATTGCGTCATTCTGCTTATGTTGGATACCTTTGGAATTAGAATATATAGGCCACCTTTGTCGTTACCAATACCCTTTACTCTCCCAGTGTATAGGTCCTGAAGACACAAAACATCGGGAAAAATTAACTCAGCATTGCGGTTCTTTAGTTAATTTTGACACAAAAAACAAGTTGTACTTGAAATCATGCACACATAATACATCATGTATCTCATCATGATCTGTAAGATTGTAACTTCCTTTACAGATGACAGGCATACTCTTACCATTTGGTAGGTTTACATTACTTCCCTTGGAGTCAGGCAGACCAGTCATTATTTTTAATATTTCACTGTTTGATGCCATACGATCAGTAGCACCAGTATCTACAATCCAAAAATCAGCTATAGTCTCTAATGACTGTAAATTAGCATTACCTGCCATATTTGTTGCATGCTCTTCTGAATTATCCTTGTTTATCATCTTCATGATCTGATTATATTGCTCATCTATAAAAAAGTGCAGCATCCGTTGGTTTATCCCGACATTATCCTCATTTACAATAGCTCTCTTACCGGAGTCCAGAACTGGCATCACTCACAACCATGTTAGCCTTCCTACATTGTTGTTATCTCTTTCCTTTAAAATCGGGTGGATATCAAACCAATTTGTAACAAGTTTCCCTTGTGCGTCCGTTGTTTCGACAATACTCACTAAACTTTGGTAGATTATCTTTAGAGCTCATAAGGGTTGTTGAATCATTCACTTCATTTGTCACATTAATATGTGAATTAGTCTCAAACACTCTTCTTTGATTCTACTCATTTATTACCATTGCATAAGCACGACTAACAGAAGTTGGGGGGTGAAGTAGAATCTGACTTCTAATTGTATTTTATGACTCATTTAGACCCATTAAGAACTAAAGAAGTTTCTATTATTCCATGTGTTCGATGAAATCATTGGTAGCAGCCACAACAGGAAGTGAAGGTATCACAGAATTATATTTATCCCAAAGTGATTTCAACCTAGAATGATATACCGAGATATTAGAGATACCTTGGGAGATTGTAGCTATTTCACGTTGAAGTTTGTAGATCCTCGATCAATTGACCTTGTCAAATCGATCCTGCAAATCTATCCAAACCTCATGATCATCATTAGTGTATACAATTCCATTTACCAAACCTGGTGAAATAGTGTTCATGATCCACGTCTGTACAGTAGCATTCACTCGTTCTCATTCCTCTTCCAGATCTGCTACAAATTGAGATTTAGTGCAGCTCCAATCGATGAACCCTAGCTTGCGTTTTGCTCACAACATAATCACCATCGCCTTGCTCCAAACTGAGTAGTTTTCAGTTCCTTTGAGCTGTATCGATACAATGACATTGCCAAAATTATCAGAAGGTTGCAAATATAGAGGATGACGGGGATTATCTATGTCCAGATTCGCCATGGCTGCTTTTCAGAAAATAGCTTCGAATTTTCTACTGATGTTTTCAGAGTTTGAATTAACTAGTAATCCCTAACTTCGATCGATCTACTCAAACTCTGATACCATGTTAGATTCCACCACTAATAGTGGAGGAAGCTCACATAAGAAATCGAAGAAGAAAATACAATAAAGGGAAAGTCGGTTATAACTGATTTTCTAAAAAACATTCAGAAAAATACACAAACACCTATACACACACATATATATAGGCTCCTACCTCTACAACTAACTTCAAACACCCGTAACAAATTAATATAGATGTACAAATCTATTGATCACGTGTATTTCAACAATAAAAATTCATACACCGAACATTGCAAAATAGTATTGCCATTTCATAATAAATAAGAAGAAACATAATACGATGTGAACTATCCGATTTTTCAACTGATTTTAGATAGAGTTTAAGTTTTAATAAGCACTAGCCGGTGTAAATACTTTTTATACCCTAAGGTATCACTTATAAAGTAATTAAAGATAACTTTAATTTATTTAATAAACATAAATGGATAACATATGCAACTTGATATTATAGGTTATAATTGCTCTTATGGTGTATTACGTTGTTGGTTATACATAATTTAAACTCTTTTAGATAAATTTTGGTTTATTTTCTGAATACAAAATGTACTAAAACTTACAAAGTCCATAAAAAGTATTTAAGCTTCATACGGTTTTAGTTAGTGTAGTAGCCGAAATGGTTTTACTTGTTAAAAATTAACTACTACAACATACATAATAATCTATTTAGTAATCTTGGTAATATTAATGCACTGAAAACATTTAATGCTCGTCTGAGGGAGGATAAGTATTTGTTATTCGTCATTTTTTTCTTAAAAATCTGTAATATACGTTTGAGCTCAGTGAAATTAATGTATTGTTGATGTCCCAAAGCAATAACAAATAGAGCGAAGAGTGGCATAAGATCATGCACGTACCTTTCTTATGTTGATGTCCTGATGTGCAATATTGATTGATTTCTTAAAATTTTCTTAAGCTATCCGTGTAATCTAATTAACATTATATATTAGGTTGTTTGAATTATTTTTCATGTTACGAATTTACTTATTTACAAAGGCGGATCTGTGCAATAAGTAAAGGGGTCATTGACATCCGTAAAGTTCGGCAAAGATTTCATGTATACATGTATATATTTTTGGAAAATGGCGATATACTAATAGTTGGCATCCTAATAGAAAGTAAATTTTAGTTGAATCAAAAAGTGTATCTGCAACCTTTAAATTCTAGAGCCGCCTCTGCTTATTAACCCTTCTAATGTATAGAAGTTATACAATAAATAAAATCTAGCACATTCAAGACAATTCATGCAAAGTACAAATGAAAAGTGACATATAAGTTACCATGGTCCACAAGTCGAAACTTTCCAGCTTCCAATTTGAAAACAAACAGTAGCCAACAACTATAAATAGCAACCTACAATCTTCATCTTTACCCATCCTTAGCTACATGATCTCAACTCCATATTCTATTCTTTCAGAAATAGTATCAAACTTAGTCACCAAATTTCCAAAGTAAAGCACATTTTACTTCTCAAATGGCTCCTCATGGAGAGACTATTCCCAGTTCCAACAACATTCGAACAAAAAACCTAAGCAAACCTCCACGTCTCTCAAACGATAACCTAAAAAGGACAATGTCCGACATCTCATTCGATTGGTTGAACAAAGAAGAAACTGTTGATGAGTCAAATCTACCTCCAATATCCGAAGTAGAAAATGCAAAATGTGAGTGTTGTGGAATGACTGAAGAATACACTTTCGAATACATTAATCGAGTTCGAAAAATGTATTCGGGTAAGTGGATATGTGGACTTTGTGCTGATGCAGTGAAAGAAGAAACAGAAAAAAATGGAGGAAAGAATGAAGAAGCATTAAGTATTCATATGAATGCTTGTAGTAAGTTTAATAAATTTGGTAGGGCATATCCAGTTCTTTATCAAGCTGTGGCAATGAGAGAGATGTATAAAAAGAGCACTAAGGGAATAACGAGGGCCAAATCTATTAGCCCAAGGGACAGAAATATTCCAAAGAAAGGTGGAATTACAAGAACCAATAGTTGTATTCCTGCAATTACTAAAGATATGGATGATCTTAATATTGCAAGTTAGCTAATATTATGGATAATTAAGCTTCGGAGTATAACACTTAATTATTACCCAAGTGAGGTTTTTTAGGTTTGTTTCCCAAGTTTTTAACCTTTTCCTGATCATGTTATTAGCTTTTTAACGTCATGTTTACAGTCCAAGTTATGGACTGTGTATGATATTATTTACGGTCCAAATGTTTTGGAGTGTATCTCCCTTATGGTAGTTATTTATGGTAGTTACTGTATGATATTATTGCATGCTATTCTATTTATGATTCTTAATTCTTATGTTTAGATAATTATTTACGCTATTTCTACTGGAGTTAATAATACTCTTTTATTTTTTTGGTTTTTGTTTTTCCTTTCCTTCACTGAGCCGAGGGTCGATTGGAAACAGCCTCTCTGCCCTTTCGGGTAGGGGTAAGGCTCGTCTACATATTATCCTCCCCAGACCCCACTTTGTGGGCCTATACTGGACAGTTGTTGTTGTTGTTTACGGTCCAAGTTACTGATCTAATTAATGTTAACTCACCTCAACGGAGTTGTGCTATAATAAAGTTAAACTTGCACTGCTATTGATCTCAAGACTTAATTATATTATGTAGTATGTCTAATCTATTTAGCCAAGGAAAAAAAAAGGTAATACGTGTTTGTATTCGTCTTTCCGCTGACTTTAATAAATCCTTTCCGCAGTTTGCCTACTTTTTGCGCATGTACAGTACAAGAAAGTTTTGTGCAATTTTAAGACTAATCGGAGAAAGGCAATCCTCATATATATTGTTACAATCATACATATTTTTATAATAGCATCTCTATATAACAATATTTTGCTACAAAAGCTTACCAAATTTCATATTATATGTTCTATAACAGTACTTTACTATAACATTCAAAAATATTCGAAACAAATGAGACTATTATAGAGAGAATTTGAGTTAGTAACTTCAAACTTCGCTATATTTTGGATGTTATAGTAATATATTGTTATATGTGGAACATATATTATAACATAAAATAAAATTTGATTTCGAAAAAACTTGACTTTTTATAGTGAAGTGTTATTATATAAAAATATTGTTATAGAGATGTACGACTTTAGTAAAATTTCGATTACGGTTAAGTGAAAAATCTAATTAAAAAAGAAAGGCTATCGTCGTATATTTTTTGTTCTTTGCATCTTTCCTGATCTTGCTTCACTGATTTATAACCAGGCTTTTTTTTCGAACATGAAAGGAAAGGACAAAATGAAGCTAATTGAATGACTGAAACCACAGCATGACCCTAAGCAAAAGACCGTAAGCAAGATTACTGTGGTTAGAGTAACTGAGCAAGATAGTATTACGGTCAAGTGACTTCACCCGAAATAAAACGCGTGGTTCATACAAGGTCATTTACTTAAAAATTACAATCACAATTAAACTTAAAGCAGTCGTAAGAGCTACGAGGCCTCACAATTCGGAATATGTGTAAAGCTTTGATGAGTAGAATCAAAATTTAACTATTTTTCATTTAAAGATAAATTTAAGCGAAAATACTGTTCAAAACTCGAAAAATATTCCAATATAATATATTAGTAATTCCAACATAAATATATTAGAACTTCAATATAATATATTAAAATTCCAGCAAGTATACTAAAGCCAACAAAATATACCGATCCAGCATAATATGCTGGAATTCATATATAAATATATCAAACTCCAACATATTATACTGGACCGATCTCTATTACAACAAAATAATAATTATTTTTTATTGACTTGATAAAAATTGACTATGTTTGAATAACCAGTTCAAAAATTGTTATACCGTATTATTTTTAAGTAGGTTATTAGATAGCTGCGATTATCTTCCTCAGCCCTTCCAAGCAAAGAGTATTAAATATAAGACGATTTCAGGTTAGCATATATAAGGCATCAAATTAATTAAGACCATAGTTCATAAACTTTCTGAGTCGCAAGGAAAAAATAATAAACATGTCTCACAAACCAAACTAGTTCAAAATGGTTCTTAGGTAGAGGTTTAAGGGTTCTTAGGTTGAGTTTACTGATCCCTTAAAAGCAGATTTAGACAAAAGTCTTAAACAAACGACCAGTTCACGAACATGAAACAGATGCAATGAGGACTATCTTCTTCGTTCGTAACTTTCCACGCCACTGCTCTCTCATAAGAAATAGGTCTACTCATGCTCGACAAGCAAATGCCCCCTTGAAGACATGCAAAACCCTGTCAATGAATAATGGCAATATAGTTAGAACAGCTGCGACAGCGACAGTCAATATCAGAAAAAGTTCAACATGATTAAGAAGCTACTTTGAAGCCGTGAGCTCACACGGCAGCAAACTCTTACTGTTGCACCGATTTTTCCGTTCACTTATTAATTTAATAGGGTAAAAGGACAACCCGGTGTACTAAGCTCCCGCTATGCGCGGGGGTCAAGAGAAGGGCCAAGCCACAAGGGTCTACCATGCGCAGCCTTACCCTGTATTTCTACAAGAGGCTTTTTCCACGACTTGAACTGTGACCTCTCGTAACATGGAGGCAACTTTACCAGTTACGCCAAGGCTCTCCTTAGGTGAGTATATTTTATCTTGTAAAGTTTTGCCTACCTTTTAAAAATTGGGTTTATTTCAGGTATTACTCTATCAGTTTGACATGATTAAAATAAGCACACTGTAATCACAACTACAAGACCACACAATCACTTCTTTGCTACATTCTTTGTTTTCCTCTTAAAAGGAAAACTAACCTGTTGCATTATCTGTGGGAACTCAGTGCAGAGGTTCTTCTTCCCATGATCATCGAATATTTTCTCTAAGGTAATATCTTGAAGTGCAACCAAGGTTGTCTCAAGCATGTCAAGACCAGCTTGATTTGCAAACGTGAAAACTGGCATAGCCTGCATAATTATTGAACTTAAGAATTCAGTACTGAGAAGAATTAAACTTATAACCAAAATCAAAAACAAAAAGCTGTTAAAATCCCTAATTATGATAAATTGGAAAAAGTTTCTTCTAATTCAGATTTTAGCGGCATCAGAGGTCTGCACAGAGAATCCCCAATAAGCAAAAGAATGATACGAGATTGACGTGAGAAAGTGCTGAAACCTTAGCAGAGCAGCAGATAATAGCATCCGAGTGATGCCATAGGCTTTTGAGGATTGATTCACTTCCTTCGGCAATCGATTTCAGAAGCTCCACGCCCAAAAAGCACCTTAAGAAGCAAAAAATATAATTAAAAATAATCAAGGGACAATTATGTCAAACTCCTTAACTCAATCAGAGTCACACAAATCAAAGAAAGAAATCAAGCTTAAAGAAAAGGAGGATCACACCCTTTTTTTGTTAAGAGGCAGGTAACCATTTTTTTTTATATGACAAGAAAGATACATCAGAGTGAATGATGAGCCAATTTCTGGAAAATGAGACACATGATAATCTAACCATTATACATATAAACCAACTAAGGCTGCCATAAAGTCATGTATTATTTAGAATTTGATATAGGAAATCACGTGCACAATAGCTGGCCTGTGACAATCATGACTTAAAAGAGTGTTCCTGTTTTAGGCAAACATGCAAGTATATACAACTAACCTGTAACTTTGGGAGATCCAACGAGCTAATGTATGTGCTTCTGGAGTACCCAATGGCAGACGAAGACCTCCATGGGAACCCAAGTGAGACGGTGAAAGTGCTAATGCAACCCTCTGAACGGATGAAATAATGCTTCGAACATACTGTCGAGCCATTGAAGCAACATTCTCTTGCATGTGGCTTTCAAATGCAAATTGAAAAGCAATTGTCATGACAGATCTTGATGCGCCACCATTTGTGTGAAGGTCATTGCCCACTTTGTTTTCAGCTGGGCCAGTCTCAAGAGCGGAAGTAAGATCAAGGGTGCGGTTCGGACTGGAGGATTCCTGCACAAAGTTCCATATTAGCAAAAACATGGAGGATAAGAAACCTCTAAAAGAAAAAGTGCTAATGGGAGAATACAAATGCTAACCTTTCCAGATTCGAGAGAAATAATGCGAAACCCAGACGGGAGCAATGGTGCATCATCAGCAAACGAGGCATCAATTGGAGCAAATATGAGTTCGGCGGAGGTTCCAACAGCATTTTCATCCATTCCACTGCATAGCTGTCAAAAAGCATGTAAAGTGACTATTACCACAATTATCAGACACAGGAAAAAGATGGCAGCCTGCTCAGAAACAGTGAAACACCCAAGTCTCATAGGAAACAAATTCCACCGTATCTGTTTCCAGATTCCTATTTTAGGAAGAGAGCAGGGAATTCAAAAGAGATGGTTATAAACCATGTTAAGAGTCAACAGATGCCCACAATACTCACCTTTCTATCTCAGAATTGACAAATATGAGTCCAGTTAAATAGTCATGGTATGCTAATACAAGTGTTAAGAGTCATCGGACACAAATCAAGAAAGTGAAACATTAGATGATCATGCATAATGACTTTTGCCAAACAAGATAGGAGATCTATTATCCAAAAAGGATTAATCATGGTTCTAGATAACTTTTCAAAGCCTGTGAAATAACTAAGACGCTCCAAAACAAATATGTTAAGCAGCACGCGTATTGATAAAAGTTGTGTTTTTTCCCTACTACATAATATACTTAAAAATCTATCTTTTCCATACTAGAAGTTTCTTTTTTGCCTTTGCTTGTTGATGTAATGCAATGTTCCACACATCAGAAAAATCTATCAATTCAAGGAAAGACATTTTCATAGTCTGCAATTGAAGTAGATGCAATATACAGAAACATTGTCTTCAAATATATAATTTTTGATAAAATTAGATTTCATTTTATACTGAACCAGAAAGGTTGAAAATATGAACAGCACAACGACTAAATTTACATGGGCAGAAATAAAACTTACTTGCAACAGAAACATATCTCTCGGCATAATAGCATCCTCAGGAGAATGGCCAACTCCTTCCAACTTAATGACCTCCAGCAACTACTAAGCAAAAAAGGAGCACATCATCAGAAACTAAGACAAGAAATCACAAGAAAATCTCCAAGAAAGAAAGACTGGAACAGTTTTAGGCATGCAAAACAATGTAAGATTAAATAAATCTACTAAGCTTGCCTCTTCATGCTCAACAGTATGCGCCAGTGGAAGTATCACTTGACCCCCCAAGTTACCGACTCGAGCCCCAGGTAGGCAGCAGGGACCAACCTTGATGGCTGCAGCAGAGTAAGCATCAATATTGTTGTCTGCCCATTCAGATCGATGCTCCCGCAGAAACCTCAGAAGTATAGCAGGAGGCACATTCTGGACAATAAAAACAAGAAACCTTTATTTATCCACTTACACAAACACGAAACCTGCAATCAAATTTTATAGGCTTCAAAGAACTGAGAGAAGTGAACAGACCTGTAGAAGCATGGACGCTTTTGCACACATAACTGCATTGCTCAAAGATGAAAATCCATTCGCAAAAGAAAGGTTTAAGCCCATCAATTTGTCAGGAGAAGAGTTCACAAGGATGGTGATATCATCCATTCCATCACAACCGAGCATTGACCAACCCTCATCAGTCAAACCATTCAGAGCCTCATTGAAGCCTCTGCCAAAATAATTGATTTTAGTTACTTAAAAAACTCTAGAACACTGAAAGAGCATCCATCAAAGAGAGGATTCCCAAACCTGCTCAACCTCTGGCTTAATGCGCGTAGAGCTGCCGGTCGTCTTCCCCAGTTAGTGACATTAGTCTGTGACACCTCTTGTGCAATCTGTCTGAGGTATCGTAGAGCCTGCGAAGAGGATGCGATTGAGTGTCCAGAAATGCAAATATTACTCTCCAATCCACATGTGGTATTAACTAATTTGAAAAAAGATTCTTACTGCCACTGTCGTCTTCTGAGCTAGCACTGCTGATGACTCATAAAGTGGGCGCAACACTTCTGGCACACTCCAAGACTAACAATAATAATATCGTCAACCATAACAGCGAAAGAGTAGGCACGGTGAAACAGAGCAGGAAATAATGGACTACAACTTTACCTCTAAATTCATATGATCAACAATGTGGATAATTGAACCACCGCCCTCACAAGGTCTAATCAGGTATCCACTAGGTAGGATTTCTGCTCTCACAAAATTCTGAACTGGTGGCATACTAGGACCATTTTGAGTATTTCCAAGTGACCTTTCACACACCTAGGCATTTTATTAAATGAGACATGTTAGTTCATGCTGCATGTGAACAAATCCTAAAGAAAGTAAAGGTGCAACTGGAGAAAATTCTCAAGCATTCTATGATATACATCAGCGGGTAAGTTATACCAACATGGAATGCTACTTCCTCCGACAAATATCAGTGACATTGGAGAAATTCACACATTGTCCAGAGACTTGGCAAATTATAATTTTTGATTTTAGAAGAGTACTAACTAGATAAAACAAATCCTTACCACGAGGCTGCCATCATCCATAACAGTTGTATACCGCAACAGCCAGAAGTCACGGGCAGGTGCCAGCGTCGTTGGTGCATAAAGCTAAAAATAAAATCTTTTATAAGTTCAAGAAGTAGAGAAGAAATACACAAACACGAGAAGTAACATTACAGTAACCTACCTGCATGTAAAGAAGTTCAATGGTTCCACCATTGGCAGTAGGCAGCACATTGAGAACATCAACAGCCCGGCAGTCCCGAAACCAAGAGGGGCGATCCTTAAGGATTTCAGCAACCTGGAGAAATCTCACAGAATTAATTTCACGTAAGAGTGCCAGAAACATAAATTTATAAGTAGATGATCAACTTACCCTCGTTGGCTCCAGACCAACCAGGCCACAGGCTCGTGCTGCCATGCCAGTGCAACCATGAGAAATAGCAATGATTCCAATGGAATCCGGACCAGGCTGTTCATTTCAACAGAGAGATGATTAGATATAGCTAAATCACTATGCCTACAGAGAGAGGGGGGACGTGTCAAATACATTAATGTACTCACGGTTTCTGAATAATTGGCAATGATCAAGCGATTAGCCTAAAGGAGGACTAATGCACCAAAAATAGTGGTGAAATGTCTAATCTAAGACTGCAAGATTGTGGCATTTTATAACTCTTCATAAGTTAATTATCGCATGAGGTATACTCATCTCCGGCATGAGAAGATATTTTGGATAATTGAAATGTTTAAAAAACTGATCATAATGATGGGTGTTAACAATACAATTTATATTGTTTTAACAAATCTAGAGGATCGGTAGGAGGTTCGCTGCTTAGTGCATGCTTAAAAAAAACTATGATTGGTCTTAATTGAATAAAAATTTCTAGCAAATGATACCATTGGCCTATTTTCATACCTTACTCCAATTCAACATTTAGTTTATTATGTATCTTACGTACTATAAATAAAATCGACATAAATTTTCACAATTGATTTCTAATTATATCAAATAAAAATACAATTCCAATAAAATAGAATTGTAAAATATTACGGAGATTTTTTTGTTTAAAGGCTCTTCTGCCAGTAGAGTTGATGCACGTATTGCTGATATTCAATTTCACATTGGCTTATGTTAAAACAATATGCGACTTACGGATAATTAATGAAGTAGTATAAGTACAGTAACAAGAAAGTAACAAACAAATCCTCTAATATCAATACAAAATTAGAAACCGGGATTATTTCAACAGTGCAAGTAATAATAATTAAACACTTCCTTGATGGTCGGACAAGACTCTTAAAAATGTAAAACCAGAACACCAAAGTTCTCTCCCACCCCCTCCTGCCACTATCCTGGGGGATAAAATTTAGTTATACACTACTATTTTATTCAGTTTATCATCTGCTCATTGACATATATAAGAATTCTCACTATCAAGTCGCCTAAAAGATAATTACTAGTAATCATCCATATTATGAGATTATGCTATATGCTAGAAAATATACCTTTTGCCTATTATAACAAGTTAAAATAAAACATTTTACTTTATTCTTTGACACTATTCGTGCATATAAGTTAATATCTTTAATGTGAACGTATTACAATACAAAAAATACCTTCATTCCAGGCATTTGGACCCACTCGACAGCAGTTCCAGTAGCCTTCGAAAGAAACTCTGTTAAAGTTTCTTCTGCAATGGACAAAAGCCTGGAAAAGCACACAAAAGAATGGCCATAAGCCACAAACACAAAAAACAAGGAAAATGGTCACAACTCAGCAACCACGATGTTTACAAGAAAAGGACCCAACAACTGTAATCCCACTCACTAACCCTGCAGGACTAGCATCCCTTGGCGGATGCTGAGATGTCAAATGGTGTTGACCACTCGTCACCACTGATTCACAACTCGTATCTTTTGTCGCAAGCGTTGTCTGCATTTATAGAAAAAAGAAACAAGACTTATAATCTTGATGATAAGGAACAAAAATGGTTTTACAGGTATAGGGAAAAAATTCTTACACTGTGAGTTTGCCTGCGAAAGTAGCCATTTTCATAGACGAGTTGTGAAACTTGCTTCTGTAATCTGTCATTCTCTTCCATTAATAGCTTGTTCATTGCCGTCAGCTTCCTATTCACAGCTTGAAGCCGTGACGCCTCTTTCCGTTGTTTCTCTCTGCATCTACATTTATCCAAAATTCAAAAAAGAACAAAAATTTATGTCATTCACACATAATGTAGGGCAACCCGGTTCATGCAAGGTTTGAGGAAGCGCCGCAACCCAAAAATTTATGTCATTCACACATAAGTAGTAGGAATAGAAAAAGGAGACAAGAGAATGGGATAATAAATGAAAATGGAAGTGCAAATTGTTGAACAAAGAAAAAAACATAGAGACAATAGCTACGAACTCCAAAAATGTAATTTTTCAAGCATAATTTAGGAAATAAAGGGGGTAAGATATAACAAGAGAATATATAGAAAATTGTACAAGTAGTACCTTCGATTCTGGAACCAGACTTTGATTTGTTTAGGTTCAATATTGGAGAGAATAGGACATTCACGGATTAGTTGCTGACGGCGCATGGAACTAGGTTTAGGGCAATCATGATAAAGCCGCTCAAGTGCTTCAACCTGCTCAGGTGTATACCGGACATATTTTCCGTTATCCATTACTGACGACGTCTTACCATCCTTGCAGGAAGCCATTGCTTGATTTACAAATATGCCCTTCAAAATTTTTACTTCTCAAAAAACAAGCACAGCACTCTGCTTAGTCTGCTTCAAACACTTGAAACTTTTAGCATTATTCTTGTCTTTTCTTTGTTTGGAGCTCTGAACAAAATGAGAATGTCTGTGAAATGGAGTTGGAAATGACCTTTTCTTGGTAATACTAAAAGAGCTAACAGTTCCCGAACCAATTACCAAACTAAAACGGCACTATATATCCTTGGCGTCAAGCACTAGACAACTTGTTGTATCTTTCGATTTCAGAGCTTCTAATAAACTAAAAATATACTAATTTATCTTTCACCATTACCCAACAAAAACGAAGTCCCCTTGTATTTTTCCTTAAACTACTTCTAATACTTCTTCATTATTCCTTAGAAATTTCCAAGCTTCTTTTTCCTTTCCCTTAGTATAACCAAAACAGCACCTTTGGATCTTGAAACAAGATAACAAGTACCGGGATATTTACTAAAAGATCCAAACTTTAAGCCTCAGAAGAAGAAACAAATAGACCAAGAAATAGATCTTCATGGGTATGAATTAATTTCCAGCTGAGGACTCTAGCACCCAAACTTTGTAGCAGCATCTTTAATTAAAGGGTTTGAACAGAAAAGCAACCTCAGCAGCCGCTTACCAAATTTTCAAAGTACGGACGCCATGAAAGACAACAGAGGAAGATCTTGTAGGCATAATGATATTATCAGAGAACGGATCTTGAATTGAATACAGTGAATGAAATTGAGGGTGTAAAAGTAAAGGTATAAACCCCGGATTTGAGAGCGACTGAGAGAGAGGCTTTTATTTGGATTTGGGAAAGTGGTTTTAGAGGTATCTACGCAGTAGCAATGGGTATATCAGTGGTCCGTCTGTCAACTTCTTTCGGCTTTAGTACAGTGTGGGGAGAGGATATTCTTGGCTTCTTTTTACTCTCTTCAGGCCAATCACCCTACGGACTACGCCTATTACTACACTAGTACTATTCTGCTGACCTCTGTTCATCTCACCGCATTTGGAATACTTCTGATTAACACATTGTTATGACTATTATGTCCTTTACTTCCCTGGAAAATGATTTTCTTGTCTGTGTTTAGGGACTGTTTGGTCATCGATTTTACCAAAATAAATTAAAATTTTATTTAGCAAATACAGAACTATTTTGTAGGTAAAATAAATTTTGCCTATATCCAATTCAGCAGAAATTTCGTTAGAAGTGAAAAAGGAAAGTTTTATTTTGTATGTTATGCAATTGACATTAGTTGTATAAAATTTTTTTTATCTTACAAAATTAAATTTTAATTTTATATTTTTGGGTTCATAAAATTCTAGATTTATAAAATTATGAGATAAAAAACTATCTCATACCACTAGCATAAATTATATAAAATACAAAATAAAATTTTTCAGAAGAAAAGAATTCCAAAGCCGGGAAAAGGTAAACAAAAAAAATTTAAAAATCTAGGTATGAATAAACAAAAAAAAAGGGCAAAAGAGGGGAAGGAGAGTAAGATATGGAAAAGGAGAGGAATGGGAAGTATGCGTGGGTCACAGAGGACAGCATGATGAGTGTTTCTGCATGCGCCTCTGATTCTCTCTCTCTCCATTTATTAATTACACTATATTTCTTCTGTAACTGCTTTCTAAGCCGGGATACGCTATTTTATACGTACTAACTTCTCTTTAGTATTTGTACCTTATACTTGTACGTTGTACTAGGTATATTGTACCATAGTGCTGTCCTGTACATACGACATAAAAGTGACAGAAGTTACGTGACATGACAAGAATCATGTCATAACCAACACATATGCTATGACTTACATACACGACAAATAAGATGGCGACGAGTTGGTGGATCGGTGTCGTACGTTCTCATTTCCAAACTCCGCTTCCTGTCATATACTCATATTGCTTTAAATATAAGAGGTGATTTGGTTGGAACATAATTTATGTCAATATAAATTATATTAGTATAAATTATATTGTTATAAGTTATATTGAAATTATTATTTATTTATTATTTAGTATATTATATTAAAAATAATAATTATATAATTTTTTAAAAAAATATATAAGTTATATTAGTGCTAAGATGGCTTGAAATATAGCCTAATTAGTGTATTACAATTGTATGACAGAGGTAACCTGGTAGCATTCACCTCTACCAATTATTTTGTGATAAGTCTTACCACAGGGAAAAAGAGTAAATAATATATACATTGTAGATCTATCCACACTTTCAGAAAATGAACTCACATGCTTAAGTATGTTGGACAATGATCCCCTCATTTAGCATAAGAGACTTGGACATGCAAGTTTGAGTCAACTCAACAAATCAGTCTCCAAGAACCTGGTGATAGGGCTACCTAACATCAAGTTAAGGAAGACAAAATTTGTGAGGCTTGTGTAAGGGGAAAGCAAGTAATATCCTCTTTTAAATGCAAGAAAGTGATAACAACCACAAGATTGATGGAACTGGTCCATATGGATATCTGTGGTACAATGAGAAATTTAAGCAGTGGTGGTAAAAGATATGTGATGATGCTTGTTGATGATTACTCTAGGTTTTACCTAGAGATTAATTTTAACATCTAAAGATGAATCATTTGACATGTTTACTTCTTTTGTTAGAAAAAATCAGAAACAACTAGGTAATCAACTTGCATCAATTAGGTGTGATCATGGAACTGAATTTAAAAATGTTAAGTTTGCTAAATTTTGTAATGTGCATGACATATATCATAATTTTTCTGCTCCTAGTACTCCACAACAAAATGTAGTAGTTGAAAGAAAGAATAGAACACTTAAAGATATGGCTAGGACTACGCTTCTTTCTAGTAAACTGCCCTATAGTTTCTGGGCAGAAGCTGTAAATAATGTATGATGCATCATCAACATGTGCATGACTAGACTTCTTGTAGAGAAAACTCCCTTTGACTTACTTAAAGGTAGAAAACCAAATATATCTCATCTTAGGACATTTGGATGCAAGTGTTTTGTGCATAATAATGGAAAAGAGAATAAAGATTTAATTGCAATGGGGTTTTAATTAAGTAATTGGACCATTTTTAAAACTAAAACTAGCCCAAACCACAATTTTCCTACCCAAACCAACACAACTCAAGCTCGTTCCCTTACCCTAAAAACTAAAACCTACATCTATACAGATACAACAACAACCCAGTATAATCCCACTTAATAGGGTATGGGGAGGGTAGTGTGTACGCAGACCTTACCCCTACCCTTGGGTAGAGAGGATGTTTCCACATAAACCCCCGTCTGGGGAGGGTAGTATGTACGCAGACCTTACCCCTATCCTTGGGTAGAGAGGCTGTTTCCAAATAGACCTCCGGCATCATTCCCTCCAAGAACTTTCCACCTCTCTTGGGAAACTCAAACTCACAATCTCTCGATTGAAAATGGGGGTTGCTTACCATCAAAACAACCCTCTTGTCTTGTACATCTATACAAATACACAAAAAAATAACGGGGAGACGGAAAAAGAAAAGGAGAAGCTGCGCATATACACAGACCCCTCTCCCAACGTGACCTTCTTCTTCTTCAGCCGGAGAAGCAAGGTCAATGTCTCCCCGAGCTTGAAGACCCCTAAGCAGCCAAATAACAACACAGGACCTTTCCCTTTTTTTATTTTTGTCCTCTTCACGTCGGACTGAAGCAACGCCATCGAAGACCTGAAGAAACGACCTCCCATCCTGCTTCTTCTTTGGGTTTTGACACGGAAACTTTAAGCTTTTTTTTCATCTTCTTTCTTCAACAACCAAAGAACACCCATCAACTTTCTCTCCTTCATCTTCATAAAACCGTCCGAACACCCCTATGAACGGACGTCATCACAAGTAGCCACTGCTGCTTCTTCATGTCGTGACTCTCAGTCATCCTCTCAACCGGTCGCAGATCGCACGCACAGCAGTAGCCGATCTTCTCTCTTCCATTCATACAATGCTTCCTAAAGGTTTATTGTGTTATTTTGCTTAATATCATGCTTGGTGTTTGATGTATTGTTTATTGATGTATGATTACTTGTTGTTTAAGTTTAATATGCTTGAAACTTCTTTTTACGGATTTATTTGATCTTTGTAGTTGTAAATCTTTGCTTTTCTGGCCTTGCAAGCCATCATGTCTTATTTAAGCTGTGCTCCAAGAGAGCTTTATTTTACGTCAAAGGCTAAGAAAAGGAAGATCCCAAAAAGTAATAATAGCAGTAATTGTTATTTTATACAATTTAAATGTTTTAGCAAATTATTTTTTCAGGTACATATTTTATCAGTAGTTGTATTTCAATAGACATGAGTTGGTTAATTGTTGATAGGCTGATTTCATTTTATTCGAAGAATGCACATTTTAAGTGGTCAGTTAATTTGATTTCGTTAATATAGGATATTACTGACAACTACAAGTTCAATCATGGCATCATGATCGTGATATGTAAATCTCAATTAAGGTGTGTCGTGCCAAATCAAATCTCAAATTGCATGGCCCTCATAGCAAAATTTCATGGCCCTTGCAAAGTTGCAAACGCGTAGTTGCTTTAGGCGTTGTTCTAATAATTTACCTTCCTAAATTCAGGTACGCATTTATGTGACCCAAATCTGAATCTCAACAATGTTAGATAAAATATGTCCAGAGCCGGGGGTGCTTTTGTGTGACGTAATTCAAGGCGTATTTTAAATAACATTGTAATTTTTCCCTTAAAAAAATAATTAAACGCGGCTATAAAGTTTTAAAATTGCACATAGGTTCATAATTGTAAAAAATCAAATAATTCAAGCCAAATATAACAGTTGAGCGACCGTGCTAGAACCACGGAACTCGGGAATGCCTAACACCTTCTCCCGAGTTAACAGAATTCCTTACGCGGATTTTTGGTTCGCGGACTGTTAAACAGAGTCATTCTTTCCTCGATTCGGGATTCTAAACGGTGACTTGGGACACCATAAATCTCTCAAGTGGCAGCTTTGAAATTCTCTTAAATAATTGAATCCCGTTTCGATTGTCCTATAATTGAAAAAACTCACTTATCTACGCCCTTCGCCGGGTGTAATAGCCAAAAGAAGGCGTGACAGCTCTGGCGACTCTGCTGGGGATTTGCCCAGAATCTCTGGTTCAGTGTTCAATAATTCGAGCTAGGAATAATTGTTGTATTTGGCTTTGTTTATTATCCAATTTTATTACATGTTTGGATGTGCTAAATGTTGCCTTTTTACCGCTTTAATATTATCTGAACTGTATATGAACTGCCTCGAAACCCTTCTCTTCTCACCGTCAGGGACGCGCTCGCTGGTGAGACTCCCTACTCTGTTAGCGTCATACCTTGAAATAAGAAAGAGGCTCGGACAAGTTACTAAGTCGGATGGACTTGTGGTTCCCGGTATGTAGCCCCCTACTCGACTCGAGTTGTGTACACAAGTATAGAACCAATTCCCAGGTTTCGAACCAAGAATAACTCAGCCTCATGCCGGATCCCTAGTAGGAACGTTTGTTTGCATCACGTGCATTTGACTTAGGGGACTCAACATAGAGGTTGGGTCCGTCTAGGACAGGTGTACCCAATTTAAAAGACCACCCTGATGCATTTTATATGCCACATGTTGTATTTTTTCAAGGGTAAAAGGGTCATTTGGCGGACCAATAATAGATGAGGGTAAACAAAAAAATGAAAAAAAAAGAAGAAAAACAATGAAAAAGGAAAAAGATGGTGAAGTGTGAAATAAAGCAAGTAGGATCTAGTTATGTTTTGTTATATTTTTATTTTATTTTTTAAAAGGAAAAGATATACATGAAAATTTCAAAAAAAAAAAAGATTTTGCACTTTTTATCATTTTTCAAAAAATAAATAAAAAGGGGGGAAAAGAAAATTCAAAAGATTTTGCATGTTTCAACATTTTACAAGAAAAAAAATATTTTCTCTAAAATTAGCTGTTTTTTATTCTTGCCCGTATCCAATTTGCCCGAACTACGCAAACATGATTCTCGTCTTTCGGAGCGTGATACGTAGGTAACCCACATAGGGTCTGGTGTTCCTAGTAAACCACTTTTAACCACATAGGTTTGTTTTTACAATTTAGAAGTTGTTTCTTGGAAATTATGTGAATTGAGTTGTGTCAATGGACTCTACTATTGAAATTCTTAGAGTTCAAGTCTGAATTCTCTTGTCAAATTTCTTTTATATTGATGAAAGTTCTGTTTAGATTAGTCTTTATTTGTGGGAGCATTGTTTTGTAATTGTAATTCAATATATGAATTGTTCGCGGACCAATGTTTGAAAGAAAATCCTGCATTAAACACCAATTATCTTTGTGCTAAGACTGTGGAGTTCTGAAGCTTGCCTTGTTGAAGTTTGCCACTATTTGTGAAGTTTTTGGAGTAAATTGATAGCTGAAATTCTCCTAGTTTGAACTTGTTACCACTGGTTTCTAATAGTTGTTATTGTTGAGTTTAATAGAGGGGATTCAGTGGGACTAAAGATTGAACATGCTTGAATTGTGATTTGGTTGAATATACAGTAAGCTAAATCTGTCGGAAATTTATGTTAGTTGAGATTGTGCCCGAGTTTAGCAGTGATAGTTTGAAATTTGGTTTTTACTTCTAAAATGTTCTTCTTGTTGAATTGAGTGCTCTTGTTACATAAACTATTGTCCAGTTGGTTAAAATCTGCTGACAGAAGTTGCAGGTTTGCTGGAAAATAATGTGTTGCTTATTTTTTGTTGTTGTAAAGGATTTCATACTTGCTATTCACAGCTCTGCATTGTTCATTTTTCGCTCAATAATGAAGATTTCCACATTTCTTTAATTGATTGTTGTTACTATAGTTTTTCTTAACAGTTGAGGGAATTTTGCAAAAGTTTTAGCTTCAATTAACTCAATTGCGTTGCTTCAATTTATATGCCAACAATACACTATTGAAATTCAAGTTTTGAGCTGTTTTTTTAAAGCAGATTCTGCACTATCAGCTGTACTTTGTGGTTGTTCTGACTTAGTATTGTGGTGATTCCAATGCTTTGTTTCTACTGTAGAGGTCATCATTCTGAGCTGAAAATTTCTGAGCCTACTGATGCTGAATTTAGTGCTCAAGGTGTTGCTGAAGTTCTTAGTTTTGAGAAGCAATAGAGTAGCGAACATGCCAGCTTGTTCGAATCTTAGAATTTTGCATTTAAATGAAATTTGTTGATGTAATACAATTCCCTAAGAATTATTTGTATTTTTCTACAATATTTTGTGCACTTGAAATTGGGTATGGACATTAGAGCTTGTTTGAAGAATTTTGAACTCAAATAAGAAAGCTTTGGACTGCTATTGAAAGTTGTTGAAATAACCTTGAAAATTTGCACTTTTTACACTAGTTGTCTAGTTAGTGCAATCCAATTTTTCTGCACTGTTGAATTCAGTTGATTACAAATATTTTGGTGATTCAGTTAACAGGGAATTACAAGCTAAAAAATATTGCTTAGTGCACTGAAATTTCGGTTTGCTTTCAGTAAATTCTGCCAGGCATAGCAGTTATTTGCAGTTTTTTACCATGTTATTTGGATTGTCACGCACTTTTTAAAATGCAAATATATTTACTAAGTTTAATATCGATATTTTAGTCTATATTTCACTTTGTAGTTGGGTTATTTTACAATTCCTTTGAGAAAAAAAAACTACAAAAAGAGTTACATTTTTAGAGTATTAATTTTATTTTCATGAAACAAAGAAAGTAGAGTTTCTAAAATATTCTTTTATCTAGTATACTAATTTTTTTTAGTTGTAGGCTTTAGAAAATACTGAGTAATAGTAGTAGTTAATTTTTTTAATATAGTTACTATTTTTTTATGTCTGACTTTTGCTATTTTAATTTAATAGTATATAATTTTTAGTTTTTGTTACTTTGGATTATCCTTGAAACAAATTTAAAAAATGATGAAAAGAAGAAGAGAAAGCAGAAAGTAGAGAATGAAAAGAAAAAGTTTTATTTTGGGTTACTACTTTTTGGGTGATTTGTTGAGATTTGCAAATGTTTATGGAAATTGCTTGAAATGTATTGGGGCTTCAAAGTTGTTTGGTTGAATTATCATTGCCTCAATTGTTCAAGAACATGGCTCGGAAGATTACTATTAGGCTACTTTGTCAGTTACTGTGGGATGTCTAGAATTGCAGAATTGACCAGTTTTTACGTATGTGACCATCTTTTGTAAATATTTTGGCCGTCAGCTAGTAGCTTATCTTTATAAAGGGTCAAGATTTAGATAAGGTTGGATTTGTATCTTCGTTGCTTAGTATCATATGGTTTTGGTGGTATTGAAATGGTTTCAAGTTGATTTTTTTTAAAAACAAACAAAAGAAAAAATGTTTTTTTGTTTCTTAGAGCTTTCATGGTTTGAGTTGTATAAAAATAAACAAAAAATGAGTTAGTTTATTTGCTCCATTCTCGATCTTCCAGAACTACACAAAGATCTGATTCATGCGGGGTCATGATACGTAGACAACCTACATAGAGTCGATCAAATCATTTTGTTTTATTAAAAAAATGGAAGGAAAAAGAAAGAGAAAACAAAAAAAAAGGTGTAATTATGGGACATCAAAATTAGCGGAAAGAATAGAGTGATAATCGGAAGGGAAAAGAGGAGGGTAAATGAGTATGCAAGTTCTAGAAAAGTAAAGAAAAGAAAGGTTGAAAAAATAATAAATTGGGATGATGTTATATGACCTTCATACCCTCGAAGTCATGTTAGAACTGGTAATTGTGGCTAGGTGCATGGCATAAAGTAAAATTATCTTATGTTAAATGCACTAACGCTAATGTGATAGCTTTATTTTGTTATACTCATAGCAGAAGGGTGTTTGGTTTGTGGTTTTTAAAGTAGTAACTCTCCTCTACAACACAAAGTCAAAGGCAATGGCGGACAACGATATAACTGAGTTGGTCGATACCGGGGCCCGAAAGCAATTGGTTGACCAGGGCAGTGAGTTAATTGAAGAGGTAAAAATACTGAGACAACACATTGTAGAAATGTATCAGGCTTGGATGACTGGGAAAGAACCACCCCCGCCACCACCTAGCTTCTTAGACGCCGCCCTCATCCGAACAACGGTCATGGTTCCGAATGATCCTCCATACTCTCCAGATGCACCTGCTTGTTACAGTTTTTCCAACCACCCTAGTAGCTCCGGCACTTATCCTCCAACTATCTTTTCCCAAAAGCGCCCTCCTGTCACATCCATTCGCCCCAACAATGAATACCTACTCAAAACCCATGATGTCTAATACTACCCCACAGAGGTTGCCCACAAGGTTCCTGACTCGTACAAGTAGAGCCCATGGGATGAGTCTCATATTGAAAATGAAAAATTCACAGGAAGAGAGGGGAAAGATGGAATACCCCAGAGGCTGGCAGGCATAAGACAGTCCTTGAAGAACAAGTAAGGAATGCGAGACCAGGGTAATATGGCTTGCGAAGAACTGTTAGTATCCCCAGATGTTCGCCTACCCGCAGAGTTCAAAGTTCCAAAATTTAACTTGTATGACGGGTGTGGAGATCCGATAAGCCACCTTAGGGTTTATTGCAGTGAAATGAGAGGCCTTGGAGAGAAATATGACCTGTTGATAGCATATTTCAACAAGAGACTGACTGGGGCAGCTTTGGACTGATATACTCGTCAAGATATCGGTAAATGGCATACATTGGGTGATATGGCTCAAGATTTTGTTCGATACTTTCAATGCAAATCCTGTGTTACCCCAGACCGCGCTTCCCTATCTGAAACAGAAAAGAAACTAGAGGAGAGCTTTAGGGAGTTTGGCTCAGATGGATGGCGTAAGCTGCTCGAGTCAGTACCCCGATTGGTGAACAAGAAATGAATGAGCTTTTCCTACAATCCAGGAGCCCACCTACTTCAGCCATTTGGTCCTGGCTTTGGGAAAACCTTTTAATGATATGTTAAAAATGGAGGAGCTAGTAGAAGAGGGAATCAAGTCAGAAAAAATCATGAGTTGTTCGAAAGACATTCAGAACATCCAAGTAAGCTTCGGTGGGAGAAAGAGAAGTAGAAAAGATGATCAACATTTCCAGCCTCACATCATCCTCGTGGATATCCTTGTGTACCAAATGATCCTCCCCAACGCTATTTCTCTCCCCAAAACTTCCATAATCGTGCATCATTTTCCCTATACCCAGCTCCACAGAATGCCTACCCGCCCCCACGAGCATACCGAAAACCTTCCGGATTAGGTTTCCAGCCAAGCCAAGCATGAAAGAATGAGAGGCTACTGAAAAAGAAAAGACTTTCACCCCTATTGGAGTATCATATGCCAATTTATTCCAAAGGTTGAAGCAGTTGGACATGTTGAAGCCGATTCAGATAAAAATGCCAATCCCCCTGTCAAAGAAGTTTGATGTTTATCAAAGATGCGCATATTGCTCAGATGCCCCGGGGCATGACACAGAGAAGTGTTGGAGTCTAAAGAAAGCAATTCAGAAGCTTATTGATGCAAGTGACATTGTCATGCAAAATCCGGATGCAGCGGACACTAGCCAAATTCCATCGCATGTGCATAATGAGATTCACATGTTGGGATGTGAGAGCTCTTTTGGGTGCCTCAGAGGAACGAGTGCTGCTAATCGTTCAGAGCTATCAGAGGTTGATCTTCAGAACGAGCCGCCGAAAAGAACCCAAAAGCAATTTATTAAAAACATTGTGACGAAGGATTGTGAAGTGCCTAGTGTTATTGATGTGGAACCCAGTGGCTAATATGCCGTGATGGGTAATTGGGAAGACGCTCCATTTCTTGGTCAGTCATAGAGGAGTTTTGGTGGTTTATGTTGTCATTTCTGTTGTCCGGGTTATTTTCAGGGTTGTGATCCGGATATTTTCTTGTGATTCAAACCCTTCTATCCTTTTATTTTTCCAAGTTTTGTTTAGTGTCGTCTAGGTTTGTTCCAGGGTTTTAAACACAGTCTTCTACTTGTTTTATTTTCCAAGCTCTTTCACCATATGTTTAATGCAATTTCCTATTTTCCGTTATTTCTAGTCATTTGGTTTAGCTTTCTGTTCTTTTTACAATTCTTTTCCATGTTGGCTTTAATGACATGACATGCATGCATAACCCCAGGTCTAGTCTTAAAAGATTACTCATAAGGCAATAGAGACACTTGCGTGAAATAAGAATAGATTTGGACCCTGTGAGATCTTTTGAAGCCTGAACTTCGTGAAACAAGGGTAGATAGAACTTGAATAAAACCTAAAATCAAGTTTACCTAACTGGCAGAGACCATTTGTTGTAGCTGGAGTATTGTCCAATGGGGCATTGTATCTAACAGGTGTGGATGGAAAATTCGTAGAAACGGCTATCAATTCAGATGCAGTCAAAAGATATTATGTATGATTTTCTTTTGTTGGAATCATTGTCTATACTTGGCGCTTTTTTGTCTTGACATATTTAAAAAGTTGGAATGACGAAAGCATTATTTTGCTATCTAAACACTTTATCATTTGCTAACCCTTTTGAGCTTTAATTATTTTCTTTCATACCCTTCTTTCGGAATCAGTAATGAAAGTCAGAAGCGCAATCATAAGCAGGCAGTGAAAGGACAAGAACAAAAGGAGAAAAGAAAGCAAAACAAAGGAAGAAGAGAAGAGAAAGAAGAGAAAAGAGAAAATAAAGGAAAGGAAAAGAAAAAACAGAAAACAAAAAAGAAAAAAAAAGAAAAAGAAAAGAAAAGAAAAAGAGAAAAGTGAGAAAGGAACAAGAGAGAAGGAAAAGGAAAACAAACAATAGTGAAAGTAAGGAATTAGTATGAACTACGTTTGACCTGATTCCATTTAAGGATACGTAGGCAGCCTCACGGTTTGGTCTCATCAAAATAAAATTCCAAAAGTCCCCAAGCAAGAAACTGGGGCAGAAATGGTGGTTGTTGTAAGAAATCTGATTCCGAAAGTTGTAGTTTTAAACCCATTTGAATTGTTTTGAGCCTTTGATACCCTTTCTTTCTAACCATATCCAAAGCTCACGTTACTGTCCAACGAAAGACCTTCTGATCAGTCTTCAAGGGATGCCAAGTTGAGCAAGTAGAGGTGATTCATGTTAGGGGAAACACTCCGGTCTAAGCAGGAAAGATAATAAAAATGAGAGAGTCTTATTGGCAAAACCCTCACGGGCACCTTAAGGCAACGGGAGCTGAGAGAAACAAAAAAATGATGATGAAAAATGAAAAATGAGAGTCTTATTGGTGAGAACTCTCACGGGCACCTTGAGGCGACTGTAAGTTGAGAGAAAGAACAAAGTAAGAGAGGCTTGATGGTGAAAAATCTTTGGGTGCATAACGGAGCATTGAAGCCTAGCTTCACGACCTAGGGGGTCTAACAATAGTTGAACATCAGATTTGCTTAACAGAATGGTCGCATGTGCATGTCATGGTCATTAGAGTTGGTACCCGCATTTTATAGGTTTTTTACTTTTTAGGTTTCTTAGGAATCATCTCCTTTCCGTGTCCTATACTGTATTCCTTTTGTCTTGTTTACTCCCTCTTCTTAAGTCTGTTGTGTCAAAACAAGTGAGAAATGATTTTAAAATCTGCTATCATCTTTCCAATTGCACAAAACGGGATCTGTTTGTCACATTAAAGCAGCATAAGTGAAGAAGGAACAACATGCACACTGAGCTGGTAACAATCAACATGCTTTGGATTCGTTTGAAATACAAAGGCTCGGTATATTTCAAATCATGGACAATGCAACAGAATAAGGGCTAGAGTGAACGGATCAAAAGTGTTCCATGAAGAAAGCGAAGTTCTCATGGCTAGCGATGGAGCAGTAGACCTTGAGGTCAAAGCTAGTGATTTGGGTCAGCAAAGAACATCATATACAATGTGGTTGGTAAATATGCTTTGGGATCGAATGAGAAGAGGTATTTTTCTGGGTCAAGGTTTACAAAGGAAGCGGTTAGTAAAGGGGAAAATATGGTCATTAAATGAAAATCAATCATCATGACAAGTGAAGGAGCAATAGACCTCAAGGTCAAGGCCCGTGGGTTAAGTCAATAAAAATAGCATACACATAAAGTGGGGGGCAATGGACGTGCTTTGGGGGGTCATGTGAAAGATAAAGCATGGGAAGATGTCATAAGCAATGCAGCGAATAGAGGATATGGGGCCTGAATGGAGAAGGGTTATTTTCTGTGATAAGGGTGACAGAGAAGTTGATCAGCCAATAAGCAAGCCATGTATTTCAAGGTGAAATCAGCTGCCATGGCAAGTGAAAAGGAGCAACACAAAGATGGGAAGGCCACAAGGGTTCAAGGGGTCAGCCAAGCATCGTAAACTGATCGGATAGTCTCATAAAGAATGCAAGGGTCCAGTGAGAGAGTCAGAAACACAACACGAGAATGGGCAAGGTCGCAAGGGTCAGCCAAGCATCGTAAACTGACTGTGTAATATCAGGAAAGGATGTAAGAATACTAGAGAAGGGCTAGGAATGTAACACAGTAATGGGCGAGCAAAGTAAAGCCACAAGGGTCAGTGGGTCATCCAAGCATCGCACATTGACTTGGAAATTTCGGGAAAGGTGCAAGGATTATGGAAAAAAGGCTAGGAAAGTAACACAGTAATGGGCGAGCAAAGTAAAGCCACAAAGGTTTGGGGGTCAGCTAACCAACTCAGGCAACTCATCATCAACATGGAAATTTGAACACAATGGGACATGATAGTGAGGAGGCCGCTTCCAACAAGAATGCCGCAAGCTAACTACCACTTTTCAAACTAACTAATTTTTTGTGATTGACACAGGGGCAGAAAAATTCCAGTAGAACCTAAGGGAGGCCATCCACAGGGGAAAGCGGGTACATGGTTGGTGTGATCAAAATCCCAGGGCCCACCTGGAAATGGGGCTAAGTTCAAACTCAAAAGGGGAATAGTATGTCACAAATATCCTCCCCAACAAAGAGCAAAAAGGGACCAACTTTAACTAGCAAACCCTAACAGGAACAACTGAGGGTTAAAAGAGGCATGGAAGTTGAGATGGGACGCAGTTTAAAACTCAAACAGGTGTGGGTAACATGGGCAAGTGCCAACACCTTTCCTAGTAAGAGTCGCAAAAACCCCCCTTCGGACGATAATCACTAGCAGAAACAACCAGAGGATAGAATTCACATTTAAGTTATAACCCTCAGGACCCTTCTGGAAATGGGACTCATTTAAAGGTTAGGGGTAATCATGGATAACAAAGGGCATAAAATGACTTGCATGTTGAAGTAGGATGCAGTTAAGAGTTTCCAGGACCCTCCTGAAAAATGGGACTTAGCCTAGAACACAAGCAGTCGGATAACATGGGCGGGCCCAAATATTTCCCCAACAAGAGTTAACAAGAGTCGTCAGGACCCGCCTAGATAATGGGATTTAATCGTAAGAGTTGTCAGGACCCCCTGGATAATGGGACGTAGCTTTAAATACTAACCCCCATCAGACACATTTTGTCATCTAATTAAGAGTTTTTAGGACCCGCCTGAATAATGGGAAGTAGCTCTAATCATCAGTCACCAGCAGACCACCAACAGATATAACTCATAACAAGACGTAGTGAAAAATAATACCTTTTAAGAAACATAACATAATCTTAAAGTTGTCATCATTTAAGAATTGTCAGGACCCTCCTGGATAATGGGACTTAATTTATATTTAGAGATATTTGGTAAGAGGATTTGATTAACACTCACAGATCCGCCCAGCACCAAACTGGGGCAGAAAGAATTTCTTGTGTTTTGTTTGTTTTGTTGTGATCAGGTACACACGCAGCAGTCTCAAGGAATATTCTTCAAAATTTCAAGTTTTTGTAATCAGGCGCCCACCTGGAGAACAAGAGAATATTTTTCAAAATTTCAAGTTTTGATAATCAGGGACCCACATGTAGAACAAGGGAATATTTTTCAAAATTTCAAGTTTTGGTAAGCAGGCGCCCACCTGTAGAATAAGGGAATATTTTTCAAAATTTCAAGTCTTGGTAATCAGGCGCCCACCTGTAGAACAAGGGAATATTTTTCAATTTTAAAGTTTTGGTAATCAGGGGACCACTTGTAGAACAAGGGAATATTTTTTTAAAATTTAAGTTTTTGCAATCAGGCGCCCACATGTAGAACAAGGGAATAGTGGCTGATACCAGTTTGGTAAGGTCGTCTACTTCGATATCCTGTGCTCAAGAGATTTGATCGAGTTGGCATTCGCCGAACTCGGGTAACGTCTTGTGAATCTCGAAGTGGTATTATTGTAATATTTGTTTCTTGATTTGGAAAGTCTCTGTGACTTGATTGATAACGAACACTCCGAAATATTTGGAAAGTCTCCCCAATACAATTGGCTTTTGGTCAGGAGCCAAATATTTCCCATCTTAAAATATTTGGATGTGCAGTATATGTTCCAATTACTCCATCACAATGCGCAAAGATGGGACCCCAAAGAAGATTGGGGATATATATTGGATATGAATCTCCTTCTATCATAAAAATATTTAGAACCTATGATTTGAGATTTATTTACGGCAAGATTTGCTGATTGTTATTTTCATGAATCAATATACCTAATATTAGGGGAAAAAAAGAAGCAATTGCAAAAAGAGATAGATTGGAATGCATTATCACTATCTCATTTAGATCTTTGAACAAAGAAATGTGAACATGAGGTTCAAAGATAATTTATTTGTAAAATATTGCAAATCAGCTGCCAGATGCATTCACTAACCTACCAAGGGTGACTAAATAACATATTCCAACTGTTAATGCTCCTATTCGAATTGATGTTCCGGTTGGACAATCTATAAATACAAATGAGTCTATGACACGCTTGAAACGTGGTAGACCAATTGGTTTCAAAGATAAAAATCATCGAAAACAAAAATGAGCAAATGATCTAGGAAATTATAATATGGAGGCAATTGCTCAAAAAGAGCCTTGTGACATAACAAATAATAAAACCTCAGAGGAGGTCCAGGTACCTGAAAATAATAAGAATGAAGAGATCTCAATAAGTTATGTCTCTACGGCAAAAAGGTGGAACCGAAATAATATTATTGTCGATAACATTTTTTCTTATAATGTTGCTGTTGAAATAATGGAACAAGATGATGATCTTGAACCAAGATCTGTCGATGAATGTAGACAGAGAAATGATTGGCCAAAATAGAAAGACGCTATCCAGGCAGATTTAGCGTTACTTGAAAAACGTAAAGTATTCAGACGTATAGTCCGAACACCAGAAGGAATAAAGCCAGTGTAATACAAATGGGTTTTTGTACGAAAATAAAATGATAAAAATGAAGTCATTAGATATAAAGCACAACTTGTGGCACAAGGATTTTCGCAAAGACGTGCCATTGATTATATGGAGACATATTCTCCTGTGGTGGATGTAATCACTTTCAGGTATCTCATAAATTTGGCAGTCCGTGAAAAACATGATATGCATCTAATGGATGTTATCACAGCCTATTTGTATGGCACATTAGATAACGAAATTTATATGAAAATTCGCGAAGGGCTTAAAGTTCCTGAAACTAATAAAAAAAATTCAAAAAACTTGTTCAATAAAGCTTCAAAAATCCTTATACGTATTGAAACAATCAGGGCGACTGCGGTACAATTGCCTGAGTGATTATTTGCTGAAAGAATGGTATAAGAATGATCTAATTTGTCCTTGTGTATTTATAAGAAGGTCTGGATCTGAATTTGTCATAATTGTTGTGTGTGTTGATGATATAAATAGCATTGAAACTCCAGGGGAACTTCCAAAAGCAGTAGACTGTTTGAAGAAAGAGTTTGAAATGAAAGATCTTGGAAAAACAAAATTTTATCTTGATCTACAAATTGAGCATATGCAATATGGAAGTTTTGTCCATCGATCAACTTATACCGAAAAGATCCTAAAGCGTTTTTATATGGATAAAACACATCCATTGAGTACCCCGATGGTTGTAAGATCACTTGATATAAATAAAGATCCATTCCGACCTCATAAAAATAATGGAGAGCTTTTTGGTGATGAAACTCTATATCTTAGTGCAAATTGGGGCACTAATGTATCTTGCAAATAATACTCGACCAGTTATAACTTTTGCAGTAAGTTTATTAGCAAGATTTAGTTCTTTTCCAACAACAAGACACTGGAATTGTGTTAAGCATATTTTTAGATACCTTTGAGGGACTATTGATATGGGATTATTTTATTCTTATGAATCAGATTCAAAGTTGATTGGTTATGCAGATGCATGTTATTTGTCTGACCCACATAAAGCCCGATCTCAAACAGGTTATCTATTTACTTGTGGGGGTACAGCTATTTCATGGCGTTCAACAAAACAAACTTTAGCAGCTACATCTTCCAATCATGCAGAGATAATAACTATTCATGAAGCTAGTCGAGAATGTGTATGGTTGAGAGGTGACTAACATATTCAACAATTGTGTGGTCTTTCTTTAAAAACGAAGAATCCGACGATATTGTATGAAGACAATGCTGCTTTTATAGCTCAACTTAAAGGAGGATATATCAAAGGAGACAGAACAAAACACATTTCACCAAAGTTCTTTTTCACACACGATCTTCAGCAAAATGGTGAGATAAATGTTCAACAAATCCGTTCAAGTGATCTAGCAGATTTATTCACTAAGGCATTGACACATCAACATTTGAGAAGCTGAGACATAAGATTGGAATGTGTCGTCTCCGAGATATCAAATAAAGCTTTCGTCAGGAGGAGTATAATATGCGATGTACTCTTTTTCCCTTAACTAAGGTTTTGTCCAAAGTGGGTTTTCCTGGTAAGGTTTTTAATGAGGCAACACTCAATGTGTATTACAAGATATGTGTACTCTTTTTTCCTTCACTAGGCTTTTTCCCACTGAGTTTTCCTAGTAAGGTTTTAGGCACGTTATCTTTTAGATGGACATCCAAGACGAAGTGTTATGAATATGTTAGAGTGGATGTCCATTGAATACTCCTAGACATCCCTATTCCATGAACCATTTGAGTTCATGTACTTAAGTTAATTCATCACTTAATATTTGTAACATTTAGGTGTATTCTTATAACCTTTCATGTATCTTATAAACAAGATATTCTTTATCCTATGAGAAACACAAAAAAACATACTTGAATAAAATAGCTTATACATTCTCCTCCTCTACATCTTGTCTCTATTACTATTTCCTCTCATTTCTTAATATTAAACTCTTTTATTTCAACATATCGGCCGAAAAAAGAATTTAAGGGAAGTCTCTTCTCTGTGTGTTCTCAATCTTATTATCATATTCCAGGAACGGTGTTGTTTTGCCACATTTGACAACGTTTGGAGAAGTTTTGTGGGCCACGTGATGACGCGCCGTGTTCTAATTGATTAACAATGCATCATCAGTGGGCCCAACCAATACATAAAGACCCAAATTTTGGATTTCGGACCCAGGCTAGATAAGATTAAGAATGAAGTTATTCGACAGAAGGTAGAGGTGGCCCCGGTGGACGAGAAGATGCGGGAAGCGAGGCTGAGGTGGTTCGGGCATGTACGGAGGAGGGGTCCCGATGCCCCGGTGAGGAGCTGCGAGCGGCTGGAGATTGTTGGTGGTCGGCGGGGTAGAGGGAGGCCTAGGAAGCATTGGGGAGAGGTGATTAGGCAGGACATGACTAGTATGCAGGTTACCGAGGACTTGACCCTTGATAGGGGAGTCTGGAGGTCTAGAATCAGGGTTGCAGGCTAGGGGCTCTTAGAGTCCTTCGTTCGCTCCACCCGGGGTTGGGTGTGGGATAGTAGGGTTACCCGTAGATGACTAGTGTTTTAGCGTAGGTCCCCTCTTGGTTGGTAATATGATAGTTGTCGCTTGTTATTGTCGCATGCGACGGTATTTATGTTTCTTATGTTTACATAATCATTTATGTTATTTCTGCAGGATTACTTATGCTTTGTTTTGTTATTGTGTTTTGTCTTGTCTTGGTTCCTAACTTTAGCTTTGTTTTCCAATGCAGCTTTTCATTCTGTCCTATGCACCGAGGGTCGCTTGGAAGCAGCCTCTCTGCCCTTTTGGGTAGGGGTAAGGCTGTCTACATATTACCTTCCCCAGACCCCACCTGGTGGGAGTATACTGGGTAGTTGTTGTTGGTGTTGTTGGACCCACTGCAGGGTTTTTGTTCCGTCAGGTTGACTTTGATTTTGTTCCTCTCTTTTCTGCGGCGACTCCTCGCGACCTCCGGCGAAATCGTGTCTGTAAGTTGTCGTTTTGTCTCTTTTGTTATCTATCTCCCTCTCCAAATGGATTACTTCCTTTACAGCACTCTTTGTTTTTTGGTAAATAGATCAATCCTCTGTTTGTACTTGCATTGCATTTCGTACCGAAAGCCTCAAGTCGGAATTTTACAGTTCATTGTGATGTATTATTACTGTTTGTATCCAAGTGAAAATGGCTTAAAATTTCTGTTATTGAAAAAGGAACAATACAATTAGCGTTGTTTTGTGGTTCTTAAAGAAAAAAATATCTTACTAATTTTATGGAATGAAGCGCTTCGATAGGTGTTTGTCTGTTTGGTAGAATAATCGTAATGTACTACTGTCCGATTCACGAAAAAAAATTCGCTCGTTCAATCCCAATTTTGTTTTCTTTTTGGTTAGACTCCGAGAAAAATATTTGACTAAATTAGTCGAGGTGCTTAAGTTGACCCGGCCCGGACGCCATGGTTATTTCAAAAAATGGACTAAAACTTTCAAATATATATTTTCGTCATGTTTTATGAAGACGAAAGAGGTCAAATTGACACTCGCAAAGTGATAAAAAAGAGGATTTATTTTGAAAAGGAGTTGCTTCTGAAATGGTGTCTAAAATATAAGCGCAACAGCAGTTTCAAAAGCTCCAGTTTTTAGATTTTCCCAGAAGTGGTTTTGGGTCGAAATATATGAACTAAAAGTACTTTCAAATGTTTAATCACAAACTTGAAAAATCACTTTTTCATGCTAAACTTATTGTTTAAATGCACCATTCTCAAAAAGGGCCCGTGGCCATAATAAATGTAATATTATTTCATATTGTTAACTCATGAAACTGTGCCATTTGAAATTTTGATCTCTTCTAATGTTATTGTTATTATTATCATTATTGTTATTGTTATTGGCTTATTGTTATGGAGGCCCAAAAGTACATGTCCTTAAATTGTTGTTAGGTGTTTGCAGACATTGTAATATTTGGCTTAGACTGGATTCTAGCTTAAACAGTACCACAATAGTATTGGTAATTATCATTAAAACACGGTGAAGATCACAATGATTGCATCACTCTAGTGTATAATTCAATTTAAGTTAGTGCTCATGATAAATGTCCAATGAGCAGTCAACGATTTAAAAAAAAAAAAAAACTTAGGAAACTCTTATGGTATTCAGGGTTACTATGGGAACAACAACAACAACAACTACCCAGTATACTCCCACCAGGTGGGGTCTGGGGAGGGTAATATGTAGACAAGCCTTACCCCTACCCGAAAGGGCAGAGAGGCTGTTTCCAATCATCCCCGGCTCATAGGATAAAAGGAAAAACAGCAGTAAAACAAAAACAAAGACAAAAACAAAAACAAAAACAATAGAGCATTAGTAACTCCAGCAGAAATAGCGTAAATAGCGTAAATAATTCTCTAAACATACGAAACATAAATACAATTGCATGCAACAATATCATACAGTAACTACCATAACTAACAGCCATAGGGGGACATAAGATAAAACACAAATCATCTATGGGTAACCCTGCCGACCCACACCCAACCCCGGATGAGGCGTACGAAAAACACTAGGAGCCCCTATCCTACAACCCTGATTTTAGACCTCCAGACTTTCCTATCAAGGGTCATGTCCTCGGAAACCTGCATTCTAGTCATGTCCTGCCTAATCACCTCTCCCCAATACTTCTTAGGTCTCCCTCTGCCTCGCCGACCGCCAAGAATCTCCAGCCGCTCGCAGCTCCTCACTGGGGCATCAGGACTTCTCCTCCGCACATGCCCGAACCACCTCAGCCTCGCTTCTCGCATCTTCTCATCCACCGGGGCCACCCCCACCTTCTCTCGAATAACTTCATTCTTAATCTTATCTAGCCTGGTGTGACCGCACATCCACCTAAGCATCCTCATCTCCGCAACCTTCATTCTCTGAACATGAGAGTTCTTCACGGGCCAGCACTACGCCCCATACAACATCGCAGGTCTAACCACGGCTCTACTATGGGAACAACAGAATCAAATTAACCCCGCACATTATTTAAAGAAAAGAAAATTTTAAGTAGGTGTGATGGTAAATCAATAACTCTCCCTATATCCTATTTGTGCTATACAATTTGACTCAACTAGTCAACAAAGATCTATTATTTGTTTCACTTGTGAATGTTCCTCGGAGTGTTAAAATGACTTCTGATAATTTTAATGAGTTCTGTGTTCATGCTCTCAGTTTCAAAATTTTATATATGAACAAACGACAGGGTGTTTGAATAATTGGTTTATTTGTCCATGTCTAAACCGTCAATAAAGCAATTACCTTGTTTGAAACACTATTCATGTGATCTTATTGGCTTTCAAGACAACCTGAGAAATGAGTGAAATGAAATTGAGGCATTAGCATAATCTCTTTTGATGGGAAGGTAATTATTTGGAAGGAAGGTACTCAAAATGAGTGGAGCTTAGCGCATGTTTTTGATGACCATAAAGCTTCAGTCAATTCCATAGCTTGGGCTCCTCATGAGTTAGGTCTTTGTTTGGCTTGTGGATCTTCTGATGGGAACATTTCGGTTTTCACTGCAAGATCAGACAGTGATTGGGAGACATCGCGGATCGATCAGGCTCATCTAGTTGGTGTTACATCTGTTTCCTGGGCGCCATCAATGGCTCCTGGCTCTCTTGTAAGCTCTGATATTCTTAATCCTGTTCAGAAGCTTGCTTCTGGTGGCTGTGACAATACAGTTAAAGCGTGGAAGCTGTTTAATGGAACGTGGAAACTGGATTGCTTTCCGGCTCTTCAAATGTACACTGATTGGGTCAGAGACGTTGCTTGGGCCCCTAACTTGGGGCTACCAAAAACAACTATCGCGAGTGCTTCTGAAGATGGAAGAGTAATTATATGGACCGTGGCTAAGGAAGGCGATCAATGGGAGGGTAAAGTTTTGAAGGATTTTGGTTCCCCCGTTTGGAGAGTATCGTGGTCGCTTACAGGAAACATATTGGCTGTGGCAGATGGGAATAACAATGTGACCTTGTGGAACGAAGCAGTAGATGGTGAATGGCAACCAGTGACGACAGTAGATGCGTAAAGTTAAAAACACATTTTCACCATCTCCGTTAGGTCCATATTATTGCTGCATATTCACTTAATCTAAATTGAGCTATTTTGCAATGCATAAATGAATAAGGAAACTTGAAGTTGTTCATGAATTGTCGATTATCATAAAAGGATTTTGCTTCATCATATCAATGTGCTTTATAACACCATGATCAATGTGATGTTTAATGGAAGAAAGATATGTTTGAGCTTTCTAATTTTCTTTTTTACTGACTGCGACCTTGTAATTTTGCAGCCGTTTGGTCAACCAGATCAATACCAGGATTTAGTTCCTTGATAACTTTTTACTCCTGTTCAAATGGGAGTTGAACTGATTTTTGGTTGGTGAATAAAATGTGTGGGTCAGTGTTCAAAAGTTACTTGGCTTGACATGGACCGAATCAAGATGAGTTAAAATTTGGGTTATTGCCTAAGTCGCACAACTCTTATCATGCTTTAATTAATGTGTTTTGTTTTCTTACTAACTATTTAACTATAAAATAAGATTTTTTTGGGGGGTTATGGTCATGTATAACATATCAAACAAACAAAAATTTATTTTAAAAATATTTTAGCAAAATTACTCGTGGATCAATTGGGCTAAAATATATTTAGTTAATTCAACAAATGGGATTGTTACCCCTTCTCCTGTAGTATTATAGAGGTCAAAGCAGCAATTTTGATACATTAGGAGAGTTGAATAAAATATTTATTAGATTTATGTTTCTACGATGGCAAAGCATCTTTAGCATACATTTCACTAAATTGCTCCTGTTAAAGTGTTCTTCTTTTTTCAGAACCTTTTTTTATTCGTATTGATCTAAATTTAGCGATCTGGTAACGATGAATGAACATGGTCAGGACTATTGTCAATGACAGGCAACTGGAGCAAAGAAACAACGACAGAATAGGTTTAGAAATGACACAAAGGTATATTTTTTTAGATATTCCTTATTTTGTACCTTTTAAGGTTTCTTGGAAATATCGCTAATAAATAAGAAGAGATAGAGAAAAAAAAGAGAATCTTCACTTTGGATAAAAGCATATTGTAAAAAATTGACTCGAGAGAATATACAAAAGTTGTCTTGTTCACTGATTATCTTATTCAAGCACACGTTGTTTAATCTTTGTTCACAAGATCCAAAAGTTTTCTTAGCCACCTTCAGTTTTCATCTTTCCACGTTGGTGTCAGGAGAAATAACCATCCAAATCATACAATAATTGGGTGGTAGATTCTTTCTTATTAGATTTATTCTCGTTATCTACATTTATTGCATGTTCATATTATCATATTTATTGATTCTCATTGAGTACAAACCTGCTATTTAATGCTATCAAACACCATTCATCTTATCGATTTTCCACAATATTTGATCTAGAATTTATTATTTTTAACTAAGAGTCTTCCTTCATCTCATCATTAATTAGTTTAACAAAGAGCTTAACTCTTTTTGGTCAAACAATTTGGCATCGTCTGTGGGGAGTTTTTTGGTTAAAATTTTGCGTTTCTTCTAGATCATAAAGGAAAACCATCTTTTTCTTGTCTGCACAAACTAACAATGGCAGAAAAAGGGGATGAAAGACAAAAGCAATAATGGGTATCACTACCAACATCTTAATCACCATAACGAGGATGACAGAGGAGATGAGGAGAATGTGATACCGAGTGCTATACCCGGGCGGAGTATAACTCCCCCTCATGGAAGTGTAACCGCTTCGCGCGAAAGGGGAGCTTCCACGTCCACAACTGAGGAAGCAGCACCAGCAATGAAGAAATTACTGGAAAAGTGGCTGACCAACACTCTAAATAACTTACTCGGCAAACTCGTTCAGCAGGCGAATAGAGTTGTCAAACAAATGGATACCACAGCGATCGCCGACGAGCTACCCGCTCCCCCAACAAGTAACACTCACTTCGTTGTTGACGCAGGAAACGATGCACTTGCATACATTTTAAAGAAAATAGAAGAAATTAAAAACGAGAACAAAGAGCTCCGCGACCAGATGGGGGAACATCAAGAAAGGATCAATAAAGTACAGAGCGCCCCAAAATTGCTACCAAAACGGGACATCGACCGATTCGTCGAACAACCATACAGGGAGGAGGCATCTCCATATGTCATACCCAAAACCTTCAATATTCCACCATATTTGAAGATATACGATGGCACGACGGATCCCGAATATCACATCATTCACTCTGTTACAACAGTAGAGGGTAACAACCTCTCAAAGGAGCAGGTACTGTCAGTGTTACTAAAAAGTTTGGCGATACCTTAACCGAGGGAGCCTTAACTTGGTACTCACAAGTACTAGCACGATATATAACAACATTTGGGGAAATGGAAAACTAGTTGATCACCGCCCACGCCGGGGCTAAGAAAGCGGAAGCTAGGGTAAGTGATATATTCGTTGTTAGGCAATCGCTTGGGAAGGGACTCAGGGATTTTTAGCCCGGTTTAACAGAGTAAGAATGAGCTTACTAAATGTATCGGAAGGGATGGCGGTGGAAGCTTTCCAGAATCGGTTGAACAAGAATGGGTCAAAAGCGACAAGAAAACTATTAAGCAGACTCATGAAATACCCTCACACCACTTTGGAAGAAATTCACAACGCCTACTATGCCGAGGTGAGAGCAGATGAGGAAGACCTTAACGGCCCGATACAACAATTAACATAATTCTAAACAAAGTAGAGGAAAGACCATCGTAGTGACGGTCGAAGAGATCAATCGGGTCCACACCTCAATCGAGACAGCCACCAACCTTATGTAAGAATAACCGTCCCACCATCTCCTCGCCACATGGAAGGACCATCCAGACCGCATACAGGGACTCGATAGAATGAAATAGGTATGCCTCCACTCTTATCTGCTCACAAGTTTTGTATTTCCCCTTCAAAAATAGTGTAGCTTGGCCTGAAGGTGAAGTGGCCATAAAAGATTAAGTCCGACCAACGTACCCAAAAAGCCGAACATCCTCTATGAATTTCATCAGGAGTGAGTTCATAAAACTGAGGATTAGGTAGCCTTAAGGCAAGAGGTAGTGAACATACTCCACTAAGGACACCTAAAAGAGCTGATGAGCGACCGAGGAAGAGCCAATTTCGGTCGTGGAAGAGAACAACACCAAAGGCCCACCAAAGTCGCCCTTCCTGCCTGCACCATTCAAATAATCATCGCTGGAGGTGACGAAGCAGCAATCAACCACGTAAATTTTACCACCGCACACAAACTGAAGTGATCAATCACCCAAGAACGGTATGATGACATCGGAGAAAGTATCATCTTCGATAAGTCAGATACCAACGATTTGACTTTTCCTTACTCTGATGCTTTTGTCACTACTTTATGTATTTCAGATACTAATATAAAAATAATAATGGTGGACGACGGAAGTGGCACATGTGTTATTCATCCTCGAATTTTTTCACAAATGAGACTCGAGGACAAGATAGTACCACGCTGCATAACACTAAAAGGTTTTAACAATGCAGTCGAGCAAACCTCAAGAAAATTAATGTTGCCTGTTCTGGTTGGGGGCGTCACCCTAGAAATAACATTCCATTTCATGAACCAGGACACAACTTACAACTCTATCATAGGACGTCCATAGATACACGTTATGAGGGTCATCCCGTCCAGATTGTATCAAGTAATCAAATTTCCTACTCCATGGGGATATTCAACATCCGAGGTGAATAGTATACAACACGAGAATGCTATTATATCGCTTTTATTATACATTCACTCAACAAATAAAAGGAACAAACTTGGAAGCATATCAATTATCAAAGTCGGGATCTGAACTCAACAATCAGAAAGATATTATCAAAGACCTCGATGTCGTGAAAGCTGCAGGATCAACAATAGAAGATCTTGATCCCACCCAATTAGACAGCATCAAAAAAGCTTATGTAGTTCATAAGCTCTTCGATCCAAGTAAATTTCATAAGTTTTTAATTAATAATGCCAATCTATTTGCTTTTTCCCACCCGGATATGCCATGTATTCCAAAAGACGTTGCCACTAACAAGTTGAACGTTGATCCCCTCTACCCCCCCCCCCCCCCAGTACGATAAGTAAGAAGAAAATTCAGTGTTGTAATCAATGAGTCCGTCAGTGAGGAAGTGGATAAACTACTCACTTGTTGGAAACACGTTCTCAATGCAATATACTAAAACGTGTGTTCTTTTGTATAGGTTTTGATGAATGACAAACGAAGCGAAAATTGATATATGACGAAGTTCAAGAAACAAGCGCACAATTGATATACAACGAGATTCAAGCTCAAGACAAAGTTTTATAGTTTAATTGAGTCATTCTTAATTGTGATCTTGATCCTACAACTTGACTCGTAACATGGCTTCTCTCATAAAACTATTTTCCAAAATCATGCATATTTAATTTAATGTCAAATGATTTTAAATCATGCATATTTACAGTAGTCAAAATAATTTTAGACATGCCTTAAAAATCTGGACTAAGATAATCGATTATGTACTTATGATAATCGATTGTTTTAAGCCAAGACTGCATGACAATCGATTGTGAACTAATGACAATCGATTGTGAGTAAGACAGTGAGCATCAGGTTTTTCAAACCTGCATGACAATCGATTGTGAACTAATGACAATCGATTGTGACTGAGGCAGTGTCCAAAGTTTTTCAAAACTCAGAATAATCGATTATGAACTAATGGTAATCGATTATGTTGAGACAGTGTCTTCCAGTGATTTTCAAATTTATTAAATAATCGATTGTTACATTGGACAATCGATTGTCAAAGAGACAGTGTCTAAAATGTTCTTCAAAAACTGATAAGTAATCGATTGTTGACTTTGTGCAATCGATTGTGAAGCTGACCGTTGTCGTAAAGTTTTCAAATACCGTCAGGTAATCGATTATTGATTCTGTATAATCGATTGTTTTGATTAAAATCCGAAAAAGATTTTTTGAATGTTGCTGAGTAATCGATTGTTGATTCTGGACAATCGATTGTTTGTGGTAAAATCTGGAAAGGATTTTTTGAACGTTGCCAGTAATCGATTATGGATTGTAAGTAATCGATTATCAAGCGTAAAATCTGGGATTGAATTTTGATATGACTGGCAGACAATCGATTGTTGGGGTTTGACAATCGATTGTCAGTGAGTAAAATCAGCAACTCTTAATTGGCAATTAGGCAACGGTAATGCCAAGTTTTTCAACTATAAATACAGCTTCATTTCAGTGTTTTAAACACAACAACATACTACAACTGATCATTACATTGCTATAAGCTTGCATACTCTTGTTTATCATTTTATATTCAATTTCATAAAGCTTTTGAGAGCCATATTCTTGTCCAAAAATGTTGTGATCTAGAGCTTACTTCTTTTACTCATATCTACTCATTAAGGAGTATTTTGTTTGAGTGTTTAGTGTTTTATACACTTGTAAGAGAATTGCAATTCTCTTGTTGTAAGGAACTTGTGTTTCCTTGGTTGAAGTCTTGGAGTGTTGTATCTCCGAGCAAAGGTGTTAAGGCTAGTGTCCTTAAGTTGTAAAGGTTTGTTGAGCACCCGTAAGCTTAACAAGTTAGTGAAAAATCTCGAGAGAGTCTCTCGGGGACTGGACTAGCCACGTGTTGTGGTGAACCAGAATATATCGGTGCGTTCTTTCCTTTTTGTTTATTTAACGCACTTATTTATTTCCTGCAAATTTTAATTTCCGCAAGTTTACGCTAAATTTTATTATAACGCTATTCACCCCCTCTAACGTTAAGCGTATTTACTAACAATTGGTATCATAGCCCAACTCTCTGAAAACTTAACAGTTTGAGAGAACCATCCATGGCTTCTACTCGTGATTCTTTTGCAGGAATTGATGAAGGACAGTGCTCCACACGACCACCTCTATTCAACGGTACAAATTACACGTACTGGAAGGAGAGGATGAAGATCTTCGTTTAGTCCAACAGCTTTCACCTTTGGAAGGTGATAATGAAGGGAAACCAAATTCCAACAAAGAAGGTGGAAAACGAATGGGTTCCCAAGTCCGAGGATGAGTATGACGCAGATGACATCCGAAAGGTTCAAAATAATGCTAAAGCAATTAATTTATTATATTGTGCTGTTAATGCTGACGATTACAGGAAAATATCGTGTTGCACAACGGCAAAGGAGATGTGGGACAAGCTAGAAGTTACGTACGAAGGTACGGACAAGGTAAGGGAAGCAAAAATTGATTTCCTAACCCATTCTTATGAATTATTTCACATGAAGGAAGGTGAAAAGGTGGACGAAATGTTTGAGCGATTTTCAATAATCGTAAATGACCTACATGCTCTCAAGAAAACATTCACGGATACAGAGCTCGTGCGAAAAATTCTTAGAAGTCTCACACCGGCATGGAGATCAAAGGCCGATGCAATTCAAGAATCCATTGGCGTTTCAAACGTCACCATCGACGCACTAAGAGGTAACCTTAAGACCTATGAATCTACTATTCTTAACCCTTTTGTTGATGATCAAAGGAGGCAAAGAATAGCTCTAAAGGCGAGCACAAGCCAACCGCAAATTGATGAGGAAGGAGACAACGAGTTTGGACTCGTTATCAAAAGATTTCAAAAGTTCATGCGCAAGGAGTATGAACGCAAGGGCAAAAAGCAAGGCGAACAAATCAAGTGCTATGAATGTGGTAAAACCGGGCACATCAAATCAAATTGCCCAAACATCAAAAAGGAGAAGAAACCTTTTAAAAAGCAACGTGCATACATTTCTTGGGGAGGCGACTCCGGAGATGAGTCAAGCGAAGGAGAAGAAGACGAAGCAGCAAATCTTTGCCTTATGGCACAAGAAGATAACAAAGATGAGGTATGTCAAATCTCGTCTAAAAACTTCTTTACTCTTGAAGAAATGCGAACTGCTTTTGATGAATTATATACTGAATTTATTAAGGCTTCAAAAACTGTTAAGGGCATAAAAGAAAATGCTTCATTAAAAGAAAAGGATTTTCAAAAACAGCTTTCTTTGAAAGAAAAGGATTTAGAAAAACTGGATTTAGAAAATGAAAAGCTGAAAGAGGAAAACAAGTTTTTTGGAAAAAGAAGCGCTGATAAGCCCGAAAGTTCTACTAAAAATTGTTCTTCTTGCTTGCATCTCAAAAATGAGGTAGATAGACTCAAAGGTACCTTAGATAAGTTTAATTCTTCCCACAAGAATTTGAATGAGGTCCTTGTAAATTTGAAATCAACCAAGCATGGCATAGGATTTAAGAATGAGGTTAAAGAAAAGGTTGAAGCCAAACCCCAACCACCTAAGGCTCAACCTAGGACTAATAAACAAATGCTTATCCTAGAAATAGCAATCCTAGAACCAATATGCATGCTAGACAAATTGTTGAACATTTTAGGAGACCTAGAAATGACTTACCACCTAGAAATAGTTACCCTAGAAATGATGCATATTTTAGGCCAAATGTTGAACCTTTGAAAAGACCTAGAAATGGCCTTCAACCGAGAAACAATCACCCTAGAAATGCTGCCCATCCTAGAGCTCATAGTAGGAGAAATAATTCTCATGAAATGCGAAATAGTCATAGTGTTCAAAATAGAGTAAGAAATTTTCATCCGTCTAGTTACTATGAACCTAGAAGGATGCATAACCCAAATGTGACTTGTCATTATTGTAGACGTATTGGTCATATTGCTCCTGCATGCTTTACACGTCATAGACATATTACTCAATTGCATCATTATAATATGCCTAACCCCCAAGGACCCAAGATGGCATGGGTACCTAAAGAATATCAATTTGTTTTGTAGGTGTGCTTGAAGGGATCAAGTGTACTATGGTACCTTGATAGTGGATGCTCCAAGCATATGACGGGAGATGAATCCAAATTCCTTCAATTAGAGCACAAAGAAGGAGGAAGTGTTATCTTCAGTGATAAAAATAAAGGAAAGATTATCAGCATCGGCTCGGTCGGTAAGGATGAAAAATCCTCTATTAAGCATATATTACTTGTTAAAGGATTAAAGCATAATCTCTTGAGCATAAGCCAATTGTGTGACAAGGGAAATCTTGCTTTATTTGATTCGGATGAATGCTTAGTGTTCAGACGTAGTGATTTCAAAATTATCCTCCGTGGTTTTAGAGTGGATAATATTTATATGGTTGATCTTGCTAATTCCTCACCCGATTATGTTGATTGTCTAATGAGTAAAGAGGATGATACTTGGCTATGGCATCGTAGAGTAGCACATATCAATATGCATCTTTTGAACAAATTGATTTCTCAAAACTTAGTTGTTGGTCTTCCCAATTTAAAATTTGAAAATGATTCTATTTGTGACTCGTGTCAAAAGGGGAAGCAAACAAAAGCATCTTTCAAATCTAAAAACATTGTTTCAACTTCTAGACCATTGCAATTGCTTCATATGGATTTATTTGGTCCCTCTCGCATTGAAAGTCTAGGAAGAAATAAATATGCTTTTGTGATTGTTGATGATTACTCGAGATTTACTTGGACTTTATTTCTTGCCAATAAAAGTGATGCTTTTCAAAATTTTAAATATTTTCTTAAGCGTGTTCAAAATGAGAAAGAAACAACCGTCACTTCAATTAGAAGTGATCATGGGGGAGAGTTTGATCACAATCTCTTTGCGGACTTTTGTGACGAACTCGGAATCGAGCATACCTTTTCCGCTCCACGTACACCACAACAAAATGGGGTGGTGGAAAGGAAAAATAGGTGTCTCGAAGAGATGGCTAGAACCATGCTTGACGAAGCTAAGATACCCAAACTTTTTTGGGCAGACGCCGTGAGTACCGCTTGCTATGTTCTAAATAGAGTAGTAATTCGGCCGATACTCATGAAAACCCCCTATGAACTTTATAAGGGTAGAAAACCAAATATTTCCCATTTTAGAGTTTTTGGTTGCAAATGTTTTGTTCATAACAATGGCAAAGACCAATTGGGTAAATTTGATGCTAAGTCGGATGAAGGTATTTTCATTGGATATTCCTCACGTAGTAAAGCATATAGGGTCTTTAATAAAAGAACCCAAATTGTGGAGGAATCCCCTCATGTTGTATTTTTCGAAAATAATGCTCGCTTGGCGAGAAAGGATTCAGGTTTTGATCTTGCAGGTATCTTAGATAGCTTGAAAGACAAAATACAAGAGGAACCACTCAAGGAAAATAAAGATGAAACTGAGGAACAACCAACGGAAGAAGCGCCACAATTGGAAAAAGAAATGAATATGCCTAACGAGTGGAGGACAATCAAAGATCACCCTCTCGAACAGGTAATTGGCAACGCTGGAGACAAGGTAAGTACCCGAAACTCTCTCAAAAATACCTTAGAACATACTGCTTTTGTTTCTCAAATTGAACCCAAAACCATCTCAGAAGCAATTGGGGATGAATTTTGGACCTTGGCAATGCAAGAGGAGCTTAACCAATTCGAACGCAATGACGTTTGGGATTTGGTGCCAAGACCCGAAGGTCATACCATAAAGTACAAAATGGGTTTTTCGCAATAAACTAGATGAAAATGGTATAATCACTAGAAACAAAGCTAGGCTTGTAGCAAAAGGCTATAATCAAGAAGAAGGTATTGACTATGAGGAAACATATGCTCCCGTAGCTAGATTAGAAGCTATTCGCTTATTGCTTGCATTTGCCTCTTCTATGAATTTCATTTTATTTCAAATGGATGTGAAAAGTGCTTTTCTAAACGGTTTTATTCAAGAAGAAGTTTATGTTGAACAACCCCCCGGTTTTGAAAACTATAAATCTCCCGATCATGTTTTCAAGCTCAAAAAGGCTCTTTATGGTTTAAAACAAGCTCCCCGAGCTTGGTATGAAAGATTAAGTAAGTTTCTTTTGGAAAATGATTTCATTAGGGGGAAAGTTGACACAACTCTCTTTGTTAAGCATAAAAACAATGATATCTTGTTAGTTCAAATATATGTAGATGATATTATATTTGGTGCTACTAACAATGTTTTATGCAAGGAATTTTCCGATTTAATGACAAGCGAATTTGAGATGTCTATGATGGGTGAGTTAACATTCTTTTTGGGATTACAAGTAAAGCAAATGAAAGAAGGTACATTCATTTGTCAAGCCAAATATTGCAAAGAATTGCTGAAACGATTTGAGATGAACAATGCAAAAGAAATGGCAACTCCCATGAGCACATCCGATCATCTAGACAAAGATGAGAAAGGTAAGGAAGTCGACACCAAAAAGTATCGAGGTATGATTGGCTCTCTTCTTTATCTTACTGCTAGTCGTCCGGACATCATGTTTAGCGTGTGCTTATGCGCTCGTTATCAATCGTGTCCGAAGGAGTCTCACCTTACTGCGGTAAAACGGATTTTAAGGTATCTTGTTGGTACTACAAATGTGGGTCTATGGTACCCCAAAGGCTCTTCATGCCAACTTGTTGGCTATTCCGATTCCGATTTTGCTGGATGCAAATTGGACCGCAAGAGCAATAGTGGCACTTGCCATTTGCTCGGTAGCTCTCTCGTTTCTTGGTTTAGCAAGAAACAAGTAAGTGTTGCGTTGTCCACAATCGAGGCTGAATATGTAGCCGCGGGGAGTTGTTGCGCTCAAATCCTATGGATGAAACAACAACTCTTGGACTATGGCCTAAGTCATATCCCTCTTAGATATGATAATACTAGTGCCATATGCTTGACGAAGAACCCCGTTCTTCATTCGCGAACGAAACACATTGAAATTAGACATCATTTTATTAGAGATCACGTTATCAAAGGCGATGTCGAAATTGAATTTGTTGAAACCAAAAACCAATTGGCAGACATCTTTACAAAGCCTTTAGAGAAAGAGTCCTTCTTCCGAATTCGCAGTGAACTCGGGATCCTTGACTCCACGTTGATCTAAGTCATGCATTGAATTTTTTTTGTTACATGATTTCTAACTTAAGCGTCAGAGACGTCTAACGATATTTGCAGGTATCGCCCCAAAGGAAAGGGGAATTATAAAGCATGACGCGCAAGAATCGAGTCTTCTTCAGGAAAATCTGTTTCCCTCATCTAATAATCGATTGTAATGCTATCATTTGAGCTATTATACTCTCTTTAAATAATCACACCTTATTTCCAATAAATAAACAAGGTTTATTTCATCTTTGGCATCTTATTATTATGTTATTTTTGCTAATGGCAAAAGGGGGAAGATAACGGGTATGATGCACTCTCAAATTATAAGCTTAAATTGAGGGGGAATTCTCAAATTGAGGGGGAACAAATTGCATACTTGTTGCATGTATATACTTGTCTTGAATCGTCATTATAAATTGCTTGTCTTGCATATCCCGCTTAATGTTTGCCATTATCAAAAAGGGGGAAATTGTTGGAAACACGTTCTCAATGCAATATACTAAAACGTGTGTTCTTTTGTATAGGTTTTGATGAATGACAAACCAAGCGAAAATTGATATATGACGAAGTTCAAGAAACAAGCGCACAATTGATATACAACGAGATTCAAGCTCAAGACAAAGTTTTATAGTTTAATTGAGTCATTCTTAATTGTGATCTTGATCCAACAACTTGACTCGTAACATGGCTTCTCTCATAAAACTATTTTCCAAAATCATGCATATTTAATTTAATGTCAAATGATTTTAAATCATGCATATTTACAGTAGTCAAAATAATTTTTAGACATGCCTTAAAAATCTGGACTAAGATAATCGATTATGTACTTATGATAATCGATTGTTTTAAGCCAAGACTGCATGACAATCGATTGTGAACTAATGACAATCGATTGTGAGTAAGACAGTGAGCATCAGGTTTTTCAAACCTGCATGACAATCGATTGTGAACTAATGACAATCGATTGTGACTGAGGCAGTGTCCATCAAAGTTTTTCAAAACTCAGAATAATCGATTATGAACTAATGGTAATCGATTATGTTGAGACAGTGTCTTCCAGTGATTTTCAAATTTATTAAATAATCGATTGTTACATTGGACAATCGATTGTCAAGAGACAGTGTCTAAAATGTTTTTCAAAAACTGATAAGTAATCGATTGTTGACTTTGTGCAATCGATTGTGAAGCTGACCGTTGTCGTAAAATTTTCAAATACCGTCAGGTAATCGATTATTGATTATGTATAATCGATTGTTTTGATTAAAATCCGGAAAAGATTTTTTGAACGTTGCTGAGTAATCGATTGTTGATTCTGGACAATCGATTGTTTGTAGTAAAATCTGGAAAGGATTTTTTGAACATTGCCAGTAATCGATTATGGATTGTAAGTAATCGATTATCAAGCGTAAAATCTGGGATTGAATTTTGATCTGACTGGCAGACAATCGATTGTTGGGGTTTGACAATCGATTGTCAGTGAGTAAAATCAGCAACTCTTAATTGGCAATTAGGCAACGGTAATGCCAAGTTTTTCAACTATAAATACAGCTTCATTTCAGTGTTTTAAACATAACAACATACTACAACTGATCATTACATTGCTATAAGCTTGCATACTCTTGTTTATCATTTTATATTCAATTTCATAAAGCTTTTGAGAGCCATATTCTTGTCCAAAGTTGTTGTGATCTAGAGCTTACTTCTTTTACTCATATCTACTCATTAAGGAGTATTCTGTTTGAGTGTTTAGTGTTTTATACACTTGTAAGAGAATTGTAATTCTCTTGTTGTAAGGAACTTGTGTTTCCTTGGTTGAAGTCTTGGAGTGTTGTATCTCCGAGCAAAGGTGTTAAGGCTTTTGTCCTTAAGTTGTAAAGGTTTGTTGAGCACCCGTAAGCTTAACAAGTTAGTGGAAAATCTCGAGAGAGTCTCTCGGGGACTGGACTAGCCACGTGTTGTGGTGAACCAGAATATATCGGTGCATTCTTTCCTATTTGTTTATTTAATACACTTATTTATTTCCTGCAAATTTTAATTTCTGCAAGTTTACGCTAAATTTTATTATAACGCTATTCACACCCCTCTAGCGTTAAGCGTATTTACTAACATCACTAGCGGCTCTATGTGGGAATCAAAATACCCTCAATGGGTCGCCAATGCAAGCAAGGGGAAAAAGAAAAATGGGAAGTGGCGAATGTGCGTGGATTTCACGGACCTAAACAAGGCCTTCCCGAAAGACTCCTTTCCATTGCCTCATATCGATAAACTCATTGACGCAATAGTAGAGCACTTTCATCATCCACCAAGGAACATACTATTATTGAGTCATGCCATCTGGCTTAAAGAATGGATGGGTGACTTATCAAAGATTGGTAACCATAATGTTCAAGGACCAACTCGGAAAAAGAGTGGAAGTTTACATAGATTACATGTTGGTCAAATTAAAAAAGAAGTAAGACTACATCAGCCACCTAAAAGAAGCCTTCCATATACTAAGGTAATACGGCGAAAAATTGAACCCCGAAAATGTGCCTTCAGCATAACTTTAGGAAAGTTTCTCAGCTTGTTGGCACAAAGAGGCATCAAGTTCAACCCTAACCAAATCAAGGCCATCGAGGGAATACAAGAAGTATTAACCAGTAAGAAACAGGTGCAAACGTTGATAGGCCGCATAACTGCCCTATCGAGATTCATCTCATGATCTTCCAACCGATGCCACAAATTCTTCAACGTGCTCAAAAAGGACATCGGGCTCCAATAGAATGTGCAATGTATCGAGGCCCTAAGAGAACTAAAAGCATAGTTGTCTTCGCCCCCACTACTCGCCACAGCGGAACCTGACGAACGCCTCTTGACATATTTGGTCGTATTAGAGGTCCCGATAAGCACAATGTTGATCTGTGAAGAAAAAGGTACATAATCTCCAATCTATTATATTATCAAAACTCTGGTCGACGTTGAATTGAGGTACCCTCACCTCAAAAAATTGTCCTTTGCATTGATTATAGCTTCACGAAAGCTTAGACGCTAGCCACCCTTTATTGGTGGTAGTGACATTTCCCCTACAAAGCATCCTGCATAAACTCGAACTATTAGGGAGATTAGACAAGTGGACGATAGAATTAAGTGAGCACGATATAACATATCAGCCGTGAACAACGATACAATTGTAGGTTCTTACCGACTTCGACATCGGTTTCACTACCAAATTAATGACTGAGGTCGAGCATGAAACTTCTCGTACCTCGCTCAGTATACTTGACTTATGGGTCCTATACACTGACGGCGTATCCAACACGTCAGGATTTGGACTGGGATTCCTACTCGAAGTCTTAACATGCGAAGTCATCCGTTAATCCATATAGTGCCCTGATTAAAGCTAGCTCTCAAATACGGAGAGCGACTAGTCATCCTTAGATGCGACTCACAACTCGTTGTCAACCAAGTCACAGGGACTTTCCAAATCGAATAACAAAGGCTACAAAGGTACCAAACAGGAATTCATAAACTGCCACCAGAATTCAACGAATGTCGACTCAATTGGATGCCTCGAGCACAAAACATCAAGGTGGACGATCTCGCTAAGTTAGTAGCGGCCACCAAAAACATCACAAAGGAAAACGTGGTCACCGTCCTCCATTCGTCAATATACCAATTTGAGGTACACTCTGTAAATTTGACTTGGGGATGGCGCAACCATATTATAACATATTTTCATGAGGGAGTGCTCCGATTAAACAAAAAGGAAGCCAATAAGCTTGAATGCAGGAGGCCAAGTATAGCATCAAAAACTACAACCAATACAAAAGAATGTTTGGAGGCTCCTTGACAAAATGCCTAGGGCCAAACCAAACAAGACGTGTCCTTGAGGAAGTACACGAAGGCCACTGCGGTGCCCATACCAGCAATCGGGCCCTCGTTAGATGCCTCATTCGGGCGGGGTATTATTGGCCTACAACGAAAAAGAAAGTTTTTGATTACGTCAAGAAGTGCAAATAGTGCCAAAAATATGCTCCTATGATACACCAAGTAGGCGAACACCTCCACTTTGTTACAAAGTTATGGCCGTTCATAGAATGGGGAATTAACATCATCCGACCCATCCCAGTAGGGTAAGGTAATGTATGTTTTTTTTGTTTTAGCTGACTACTTTTCCAAACGAGTAGAAGAAGGTGCGTTCACCCAAATACGCCAACAAGAAGTTATCACAGTCATATGGAGAAACATCATGTGCCTCTTCAACATCCTCAAAGAAATCAACTGTGACAATGGACCCCAATTCACCGGAAAGAAGACCGCTGAGTTCTTCAGAAAAAGGTACATAAGGCGAACACTCTCCATGCCATATTACCCTACTAGTAATGGCCAGGCCGAATCCTCCAACAAAACAATACTAAATATCTTGAAGAAAGAGTTTGAGGGAGCCAAGGGACTATGGTCGGAATTACAACCAGAAGTACTGTAGGCAGACCGCACGACACCAAAACAAGCACAAGAGAAGCACCATATTCACTAGTCTACAAGACTGATGCCATGATACAATTCAAGGTCGGAGAACCTAGTTTGAGATACTCCAATGAAAGCGAACCAACCAATAATTAGAACAGAATACAAGACCTCAACGAAGCAGGGGAACGGAGATACATAGCTTACATAATAACAAAAAATTCAAAGTACGACCACTCAAAGTCGGAGACTATATACTCAAGGCCAAACCACAAGCGAGCAAAGATTCAAGAGAAGGCAAACTAGGAACTAATTGGGATGGGCCATATAAAATCACAACAACAGCAATCAAAGGATTATTCCAACTAGAAACAATAGAAGGAAAGGTATGACAAAACAATTAGATTGTCGCCCATCTCAAATACTTTTAAACTTTTAAAAAGGGACGCCCTCCATGTTTTACTCTTTTTCCCTCACCCGGGTTTTGTCCCAATTGGGTTTTCTTGGGGAGATTTGTAATGAGGCGACAAAGGGTACATCTCGAAGTATAAGTATAATTCATCACCTCGCCTGTTGACTACTTCTCCAAGCAGAACGATGAAGGGGTGGTGTACATGGGAGCTTCTCCAATATATATATATATATATATATATATATATATATATATATATATATATATATATATATATATATATATATATATATATATATATATATATATATATATATATATATATATATATATATATATATATATATATATATATATATATGAAACAAATAAAAACATGTAATGTTCTCCAATGAATAAAACAAAGCAACATCTTTACTCTCCGCCAAGTCTTTTTACACTTTAAATTCAACCTTGCTCGAATTACTTTATGATCGACCTCGCTCGAATTACTTTACATTCGACCTTGTTCGAGTTACTTTACAATCGACCTCATTCGAATTACTTTACATTCGACCTCCATTGAATTACTTTACATTCGACCTCGCTCGAATTATTTTACATTTGACCACGCTCGAATTACTTTATATTTGACCTCGCTCGAATTACTTTACATTCGACCTTGCTCATATTACTTTATATTTGACCTCGCTCGAACTACTTAATATTTGACCATATTCAAAATCTTCAATGTTCGACTGTGACAAACGTCGATCTCATCAAAAAATTAGGGACTTCCCTCACATAGCAAAAGGAAAAGAGAACGGAAATCAAGAAATACGTAGAAAAAAAAGGGAAATGTTCCATTTAAACTGTCGAATTATAATACTTTTTACAAAGGGGTCAAAGACGCCCTCACAAAAATAGCAAAGCAAGACAAAAACTAAGTACAACGGATTCACGCCACATCATCCCCATCGGCGTACTCATAATCATACCAAGAATCATAGGCAAGCTTATCCCCACCGTCGTCAACATCATCCCCACCAAGCATACCAGGGCGTAACTACAAGCTTTACAGGCTGCACGTGCCTTGACATGGACGCCCTCGAGTTCTGCTTCGAAAATTTTCCTGACGGCCTTTAAAGACATACACGTCAAGTTGATCCTCGGTATAATCCCACATGTCATATAACTCCCACGGCACACCGAGATCAGCAGAAGTATGAGATGAAGACGGTTATGACTATCGTCGTACCTCCTCGGCCTTCAAGACAACAACCTGCTCGTTCAATCTGGACAACTCCACCTCCAGACTCTGGATCTCCTCTTCTAACCTCGCCACCTTAAGCACTGATGTCTCCACCTCATTATCCTACTCGAACCTACAAATGCGAAGGGCATCTTCTAAGGCCGCCACTTCAGCCATAGTGGCCATTCAACCTTTCTGGAAACGATTCAATTCTTAGACCTTGGCACTCAACTCGCCCTTTATATCGAAAGCCTTCGCCTCCATCTTCCCTAGTTCAGTAGTTAAGGATGCCACCAACATTTGAAGGTCACCACTCTCAGCCATCACCCCTTACTCACTTCGAGCTCGAGCTCGTCCTCATTGGCCTTTATGGCTGCCTCAAGCTCGTTGTACCTACCAATGAGCTCTCATTAGCTCATCATCCCTCTCCCTTAGCTATTTATCCTTCTTCATCAACTCATCATCTTTCTATTTAAGCCCATCACGAAGCGACTGAAATTTACCATCCTGGTTGAGGAATCGGCCAGAGTTTGGTGCTTACTACGATACTCCCTATAATTGGAGTCAGTATGGGAAAATTACACATGCAAAACAAATAATAACATTAAAAAGCACTTACTCGCAGAGGCATGCCGGATATACCCAACAAAAACTCTACGTCGTTCATCGCCTATAGCGTTGTGTTTTCAGAAGCCATGCATAGAGGAGCAAATGATGGCACCAGCCATTCTGAGTTGGCCAAAAGGTCGTAGTCCACAGGAATGACTATGTGCCAGTTAGGACCCTCCATCCTAACCAACACATGAGTATTCCTCTCCAGAAAGGCCCGTACCTCCTCAAGGTTAACATCCTAGTCAGAGTTGTAGCCCCCCGCGAGGACCGTCCTACTTCCTTTGACAATCGAGGATGTGCCACTTTCTGTGACTCGTGTAAGCTCTCCACTACCACGAACCGCCTCTACCCCAGAGGGCCTCCTCGACATAACAAAACTTGTCGTGAAAATGGTCTTTGTGTTTGGTAAGGATGTGCATGGATAGGATCGGATCATATCGGATTTGGCATATTTCATATTCGAATTTTGAATTTTAGATTCTAGAAAATGCAATCCGTATCCGATCTGAATTATATTAGATCGGGTTGGATTTGTAAAGTTTGGATCGGATCCGATTTCGGATCCGATTATTATGCCTCAATTTTGCATACTAATAATATGTATATTTTCTTTTGTAAACGAGGCAATATATTAAGAAAAAATTATGTTTATGCAATTATGAGAGTATTATGGTGTTAATATAGCTAAATCCAAAAATTGTGAAGATAATAACTTGGAGGAAGTTGTAAAGGAAGTACTGACTATCTGAATTAAAGTGAAGTATTTATACACTGCCTAATAGTTTAGGATTTTGTGTCGGATCGCATTAAAATATAACAATTCGAATTCGATCTGAAATCCGTAATTTTTATAAACACTATCCAAAATCCAAAATCCTAAATTGAATAGATCGGTTTGAATTTTGGATATCAGATCCAAATGAATGGTCGTAACATATGGTGCAAGCGCATATTTCACTCCCAAGGTTATGGATTGTTCCGGTACGGCATCAACGACGATGGTCTTCCTGGTTTCAACAATTTCGCCTTTTCTTAAATAGTGACACCCCACCGTCGGCAAGTTTGAGGAATGGAGTCCCTCATTACATGAACTTGAGTATGATTTCCTTGAGATGGACTCAACCAAGGCAAATTGCATACCAGGCGACGCAATCATCTAGCAAAATGCACACACAGGAACCTTCTTCTTGGAAACTTGCCGACCTGGCGCCAAAGAGTGGCCATGTCAGGGAGCACCTTACTAGATGGGATTTTTAGTCCAAAATGCCTGTAAAAGGACGGGTAATCATGAAATTCCATGATGTGGGGTAACACACGAACCACCCAATCTTCAAAATCAAAGACATGAGAAGGTGCACGCCTCTCAGTTGAAAAACAAGGAAGCCGCAATTGAGCCTAAAATGGAAGAATGAAAGAAAACAACGAGAATACAGTGAGATATTTATGATTGTAGTTCCATTATTCGGGAAACCCAATTGGGTCCGCTACTAGATGCTCGGTTTTGATGAAGAAGTACTTGAGCCAGAACTTCCGATTCATTTTATCGTCCATCCCGTCCACCAAGCCTCTGGTCCGATGGTGTCGTAGGTGAATCAATGCACCTGTATAAAAACTTGGCAAAAACAATTGCAGCATGTGGCGAATATCAACCTCACAGCCAGCCAACTATGTATACTTTGTCAGTATCAAGATAGCTTTATACAAATAAAGGGAGAGTTGCATCAGGCAAACATCGTAGAATCGGCAAAACTCCTCTGCTAGCGGAATGAGAGGAAGAGTATAACCAATAAAGAACGAATAGACATAGAAAGCACAATATCCATGTTGAAGCTGTCACACCTCCTTTTTCTACTCGAAAGGAGGTATAAAAGAATTTTTCCAATTAAAGTGACAAAATCGAAATGAGGTTATTTATTCAAATACAGAGTCTCCACTTGGGATAGTTTATGGTGTCCCAAGTCACCAGTTTCAAATTGCAAATCGAGGAAGTTTGACTCTATTTATGGTCTGCGAACATAGAAATTTGGGTAAGAAATTCTATTAACCCAGGAGAATGTGTTAGGCATTTTCGGGTTCCGTAGTTTTAACACGGTCGCTTAACTATTATTATTGGCATAATTATCTAATTAATTACATATTTAAAGCATATGTGCATTTTATTTCTTTAAACCGCTTTTAACATTTATGGAATTATTTTCTAGAACATGACACGAAGTTGTACACTTTTTTATTTGGTACACATTGCGAATCGTGTCACGGGAATCGTACCCATGATCTACAACATGTTTAACTTATTAATATTATTAGTTTTTGTGGTCGTTTCACATAAATGTAGCCCCAAATTTAGAAATTATGTATCACAACTACGTCACGGGGAACCCTACCATAATCACGATGATTTATTTAATTAATACGCCTAAAGCAAATAGCGTATTTAATTATTTCCTTAATCTTTGAGATTGTTGGGATGTCAAAACTATGAACAAGATATTATTGTGGCAAATAGGCTAGCTAACATGATCTATTACTTGGCCCAAATTCCTTATGGTCCAAGACCCACATGATGGTCCATTTTTATTCCTTGCCAAGAAAGAAACAACTCCAATTTTTCCATCTACCCAATTAAAAGCATTTATTCAAGATCCAAGATTACAGACATCACAATCGAAATAAAACTAACTAAACAATTTAAATAAAAACTAAGACATATACTCAAACAACATAGAATCACAAATCAACCAACATACGCATCAAGATATCACAACAAAATGAAATGAGAATGAAAATTGAGAAATGAACCTTTTATTGATGAATAAATCCAAAGATTGCAAATCAGTTGGGCTAAACAAAGCAACAATCCTTGGATTGAAATACCAAAATTGCGAACAGGAACCTCAAATTGACACCCCCATCCCCAAAACCCAAATGAACCCCCAATCAATGATAAATTAAATCCTCATCTGACAACATTTTTGGAAAAGAGAAACTCAGTTGTTTGTGTGGATTTTATGTGCAGATTAAATGCGGAGTAAATTCATTCAGGAAGTTAAAGCACAGGGCCATTGCAAGTTAACGAAAATTTATACCTACGTGCATTCATCACAAAGGATCCATCAAGTCCTTTAAAATTGCTTTCCAAAGAAATGGAAAGACGCATATACTATACTCCAACAACTTCCTTTCTGTTTTTACACTCTTTTTATCTAACCAAAGATGAAAATTTTCATCAATATATACATTCAAAGCATTAGAAAGAAAAAAAAAAGGAAAGATACTACCGTCTTTAGTTTGAGGGTCTTCCATAATAATGAATTGCAACCACATCACCATCAAGGGGGTATCCCTATTGATATAGCTGGTATTGGTATTAGAATATCTACCTAATAATTGGGGATAATAAAATCGAGGAAGATAAGAAGAAGATGGATTGAGGAAGATAAGAAGAAGAAGGCTGGTGCATTATCTCAACTGATATGAACGAGGTTCTGAACAATGAAGAAAGGAAAATAAACTTGACAGCGTTAAGCTATTTGGGCCTAATATCATTTGGGCTACCTGATTTTGGGCGATTGCTGCTAGAAGAGTCCATTAAAGTTTATAGACTAGTTATAGAGTCAATATACAACTTGTAATTAAAGTTTATCTTATACTAGAGTTTATTATGAAGTAGACTACTTTTTCTATGGTATATATACGTGTATGTACAGAACATTCAACCACAAATATACTGAAAATACTTTCACATATATTCTTTAAATCTCTCATGGTATTATAGCCGGTATGAGGCGGAGTGCTGGCTAATGAAGAACTCCCATGTTCAGAGAATGAAGGTTGCGGAGATGAGGATGCTCAGGTGGATGTGCGGGCTCACCAGGTTAGATAAGATTAAGAATGAAGTTATTCGAGAGAAAGTGGGGGTAGCCCCGGTGGATGAGAAGATGCGAGAAGCGAGACTGAGGTGGTTCGAGCATGTGCGGAGGAGAAGTCCTGATGCACCGGTGAGGAGTTGTGAGCGGCTGGCGATTGTCGGCGTTCGGCGAGGTAGAGGGAGGCCTAAGAGGTATTTAGGAGAGGTGATTAGGCATGACATGGCTAGAATGTGGGTGTCTGAGGACATGACCCTTGACAGGAAAGTCTGGAGGTCTAGTATCAGGGTTGTAAGATATGAGCTCGTAGGGTTTTTTTTTTTGTACTCCTCACCCGGGGTTGGGCGAGGCTTGGCAGGGATATCCATAGAGGATTTATGTTTTGGAGTGTGTCTCCATTATGGTAGTTATTTATGGTAGTTACTGTATGATATTATTGCATGCTATTTTATTTATGGTTCTTATGTTTAGATAATTATTTACGCTATTTCTACTGGAGTTAATAATGCTCTTTTATTTTTTGTTTTTGTTTTTCCTTTCCTTCTCTGATCCGAAGGTCGATTGGAAACAGCCTCTCTGCCCTTTCGGGTAGGGGTAAGGCTCGTCTACATATTACCCTCCCCAGACCCCACTTTGTGGGACTATACTGGGTAGTAGTTGTTGTTGTATTATAGCGGGTATTAGTTGCTCATTTGTTTCTTTGATTCTGAAGTCATCCTCATTCTTTTATTTTCACTCTTCTAACTCATCATCAGTTTTCCAATGGGTACCAACGAAACACCTGTTGATACTAATATTTCATCTTCATCGACTACCAATGGTGCAGCTGGAGTTTCTCCTACAACGAGTGTAGTGGACTCTTCACATCCATATTACCTTCCTCCCTCAGACTATCCAGGCATGAATGTGGTTACTTTAGTTTTTGATGGCAGAAGCTATGGAGGATGGAGAAGGGCAGTAGTCATAGCCTTGTCTGCAAAGAACAAATTGAGGTTCACTGATGGAACCCTGACTATTCCGCCTGTCGATTCTGGACTCCAAAGGATCTAGACTGGGTGCAATGATATTGTCCTCTCATGGCTATTGAATTCTTTATCTAAAGAGATAGCTGTAAGTGTTCTGTACTCGCAAAGTGCCTAGGATCTCTCGAGTGACCTAGAAGACAGGTTTGGGCAAATAAATGGAGCAAAGTTATTTGAACTACAAAAGGAACTCAAGGCAATTGTTCAAGGTAAGTGTCTCCACCTATTTTACTAAAATAAAGAGCCTATGGGATGAACTTGATGCATTAAATACTTTCTCGGCTTGCATTTGTGATTGTGAGCATGGAGACAAAATTAAGAATATAAAGGCACACCAAGATAAGAGGTTGTTGCAATTTTTAATGGGGCTCAATGACACATTCATAGGGGTCAGAAGTAACATCCTTCTATCTTCTCTTTACCTTCTATTGGTCAGGCATATTCTCTTGTTATCCAAGATATGAAACAGAGAGAGAGATTCATGCTACTCCTGTCTATCTAGGAGATTTAGCATCTTTTCTTACCCCTACTCAATCAGGAAACTTCAGAAAATACAGTAAAGACAAGGACAAAAGAGAAGATATGATCAAAAGAAGAACTCTGAAATGTGTGGCTATTGTAAGAAACCAGGACATATCATTGATAAATGCTATAGGTTACATGGCTTCCCAGCACACTTTAAGTTCACCAAACAAAGGAGGTTTCGATGAACTGTCCAAGCTAACAATGCATTTACTGGAAGTGATGAAATGGAGTATACAGGAGCTAATGCGGCAGAAAGTCAGATTCTTAACCAAGATAATGTGGCTCAACTTCTGCAGCTTCTTCAACAAATGAAGGCAGGACAACAGGGAACAAGCAATTCTGATGCAAGTGCAAACCTCAACTGTGCAGGTGTAGCCAAGTTCTTCAATTCTTATGCCTGTCTCATTCAAATTAAATGTGAGTCATGCGTATTGGATAGTGGTGCAACTGAGCATATGACTTTTAACAAAGATTTTTTTAGAAACTTTCAAACCTTGCCTAAAGCATTGATGGTTAAACTTCCTAATTCTTATAAAGTTAAGATAACTCATTCAAGATCAGTAACACTCATGACTAATTCAATTCTACACAATGTGTTGTATGTGCCCTCTTTCAGATTTAATCTATGTATGCACACAAGTTGTGCAGATAACCCAATAAGTATGTTCTTTTCACTCCATCTTCTTGTTACCTACTATACGGTCATTCACTGAACAACACTCTGGAGATTGGTAAAGAACAAGAAGGACTCTGCATCTTCAATTCAAGGCCTTCTTTAGCAGCTTCAAAGGATTTACCTAGGTCTAATAGTAATTTTAGTAGTAAATTTATTTCTGTTTTAGACTCTTGTAGTAGGAAATCTATCTCTTGTTTCAGTCTTTCTATTTCTGGTGTAAAGGATAAGCTGTGGCATTATCGCTTAGGCAATATGCCCTTAAGTAATATGAAAAACATATCCTCTGCTTCTGTTTCTTCATGTATCAATTCTACAACTCCTTGTCTTATATTTCCAATGGCTAGGCAATGTAAACTCCCCTTTCCCTCAAGTTCTATTTCTACCAAAGAGGTATTAAAATTAATTCATGTAGATACTTGGGGTCCCTATAATGCTCAAACATATGATGGATATAGATACTTTCTTACCATTGTGGATGATTTTAGTAGAGGTACTTGGACTTACCTATTAACTAATAAATCTAATGCCTTCACAGTTTTACAATCCCACCCAACTATGGTAGAGAGATAATTTCACACAAAAGCAAAAACAATAACGTCATACAATGCGTTTGAATTACGAAGTGGGAATGTACAGTCAAAATTTTTTCAATCTCAAGGAATCCTTCATCAAACAACTTGCATTGCCACTCCACAACAAAATGGTATAGTTGAGGGGAAACACATGCATTTATTAGAAACTTCAAGAGCCTTATTATTTCAATCACACTTACCTATATCATATTGGGTAGATTGTCTTTTGACAGCCACATATTTAATCAACAGATTCCCTTCAAAAGTATTAAACCTAAAGACACCTTATGAGATACTATTTAGCTCAGTGCTTTGGTTGTCTATGCTTTTCTTCCACCATCACAGAACCATATTTGAGCCTAGTGCATTGCCTTGTGTTTTATTAGGTTATCCACATGGAAAGAAAGGTTATAAATCACTTAACCTTCAAAATTTGAAGACCTTTATTTCTAGAGATGTTATATTCCATGAAGAATTTTTTCCTTATGCTTCCTTAAATTCTAATTGTTCTGACAAAATACTTTGCATGTTCTCCCTTCTCTTACTCCAGGTAGTTATATACCTAACATCCCTATCTCAGTTTCCCGTTCCATTAGCCAAAACAATCCCACTACTCCTTCTACCACTAATCTTCCTTCTCCTAGTCAACTTCCTGTTCAAAGTCTAGCCCCCTCTCCACATCTTTCTCCTTTGTCTGGTTCACATTCCAATCCATCCATTCCCCTATTTTCCTTCCCAGGATCTGAGCCTATGATGGACACCCTTATCAGGAAATCTTCTAGACAACACATAGCTCAAACCTACCTCAAAAACTATATTTGCAATGCCATCCACCTCACAAATGTAAGTAGCTCTTGTTTTGTATTACCCAGTCACACCTGAGTCTCTTTCGTTTAATGACTTGTCTTGTTCTAATAAACATATTCTCAACACCTTATCAAATATCCAAGAACCTATTAATTATGTACAGGCAGCACATCACCTTGGCTGGCAGGCTGCCATGGATAAGGAAATTGAAGCACTTGAGCTAACTAAAACATGGGATGTGGTAACACTACCTGCGGGAACAAAGGCTTACCATGCAAATGTGTTTAAAATATTAAGCAACTCTCTGATGCTAGTATAGAACGACTGAAAGCAAGGTTGGTCATCAGAGGTGATATTCAGAAAGAGGGAATAGATTACAATGAAACATTTTCCCCCGTGGTCAAAATGACCACCATTTGATGTATTCTAGCTACAGCAGTAAAGAAAGGACGGGGACTCTACCAATTAGATGTCAATAATGCCTTTTTACATGACAACCTAAGTGAGGAAGTATACATGAAGTTTCCACCTGGTATTCTGCCTCCCTATCCTAATCATGTCTGTAAATTAAGGAAATCGCTCTATGGACTTCGCCAGGCTTCGAGAAAATAGTATGCAAGACTCACCAGTGCTCTTAATTTCAAAGGGTTCACTCATTCTCTAAACTATTATTCCATATTTTTCAAAGGGTTCATTCATTCTCTATATCTATTGTGGCAGTATACGTGGACGACATATTACTAACAGGAAACAACAACGAAGAGTTACAAGCTTTGAAAGCTTTTCTCAACAAGGAATTTAAAATTAAGGATCTTGGCAACTTACATTTCTTCCTAGGCATGGAAGTCATTCGTGAACCGCAGGGTCTGATTCTTTCTCAAAGGAAATTCACCTGGATCTTCTTCAAGAATTTGATGTTTTTGATTCTTCGCCGGATCCTCTCCTCTGGACCCAAATACCCGATTGCTCGATGATTTTGGAGAACCTTTAACTGATCCTACTATATATCATCATCTCCTTGGCAAGTTGAATTATCTCACCCACACTCGCCCGGATTTTTCATTCACCGTCCATCCTCTCAGTCAATTTATGCAGGACCCAAGGAAACCACATCTTGCTGCAGGACTTCGAGTCACTCGTTATCTTTTAAAGGACCCAGGTCTTAGGCTTTTCATGTCACCTTCATTTTCATTTCAGCTCCTAGCTTTATGTGATTCTGATTGGGGGACTTGTCCAGACTCAGAGAAAATCAGTCAATGGGATTTACATCTCTCTTGGTTCTTCTCCCATCTCTTGGCAATCAAAAAAACAAACCTCCGTCTCGCTTAGCTCTGCCGAAGCAGAGTATCGCTCTATGCGGCGCGTAGTTGTTGAACTTACTTGTTTTATCCGTCTATTTGATGATATCTCTGTACCCATCTCGTTACCAATACCTCTCCATTATGATAGCCAAGCCGCGATTCACATTGCCAAGAACCCGGTCTTCCACGATCGAACCAAGCATGTTGAAATTGACTGCCATTTTGTATGACAACAATTCCTTGCAGGTTTAATTTCACTCTCTTTTGTCCGGTCTTCTTCGCAGCTTGCAAATCTCTTTACCAAATCACTCCCAGGTCCTACCCATCGCAATTTATTGTCCAAGTTGGGGGTACTTTCATCCCCTCCAACTTGAGGGAGGTGTTTCTATAACTGATATTGGGGATAATAAAATCGAGGAAGATAAGAAGAAGATGGATTGAGGAAGATAAGAAGAAGAAGGCTGGTGCATTATCTCAACTGATATGAACAAGGTTCTGAACAATGAAGAAAGGAAAATGAACTGGACAGCCTTAAGCTATTTGGGCCACCCGGTTTTGGGCTGCTGCAGCTAGAAGAGTCCATTAAAGTTTATACACTAGTTATACAGTCAATATACAACTTCTAATTAAAGTTTATCTTATACTAGAGTTTGTTATGGAGCAGACTACTTTTTCTCTTGTATATATACGTGTATGTACAGAACGTTCATCAATGAATATACTGAAAATACTTTCACAGATATTCTTCAAATATCTCAATCCCCATCACCAACACGAAGGACCAAGGCCTTGACACCACCCGAATTAGACAGCTCTATAAACTGTGGAACTTGAGCATTTGAATTGGGTACATTTGAAAAGATTAGAGCAGACAGAAAGAGAGAAGGCTCTTCGTGACTTCTGGGTTGAACAAGAAGAAGCACAAGAGTCTTGGTTTCGTGTAGTAGAGGAGGGGAGGGTTTTGTGCCAATGGCGTATATATTTTGGGGAATGTTGTAGCGCAGCTTCCTTTGTTTTAGTCTAGGTCTCAACTGTTGTCCCTATATCTTAGGATTTAGGAGTTAAGCCTTATTTTATTGGAGGTGGAAATTAGGCTAGGTCAAATGGAGAATGAGTATGGGCTCAATATTTTAGGCTATTCGAAATTGGGCCTTTTTTCCAATTAAGACCAAGCAAAATTAGTCTCAAATTTCATACTCTTTCTTTTAAAACAAGACCAAAAATACTACACCATTTACTAATTAATCCTACTTAAGTAAAATAATTATTAAAATAAAACTAACCGTTAAAATAAATATATTTTTAGTATTTTTCAAATATCATACTAAGAGATAAAAAATGAAAAAATTATTGTAAAATTACAATAATAATCTTGAAAACAAAGTGGAACTATTTTTTTGTATTTTTTGAATTTTATGTAAGGCATATAAATTAAAAGTAACTAGATAAAATATAAATTAGCTTAATAAAAGAAAGTATTTTTTTGTAATTTTTAATTTTGTAATAAAATAAAGTAAAAGCGTCAACACTCTTTAGAATGGCAATATTAAACCTAAACTAAATATTTTACGCTAAAATGTGTAAAATCTTGGGGAGGGTCAAAAATTACATGTCTATAGATGCACCTCCACAATGTAGCTTCCGGACGGAACAACTTCAACGTGGGGAGGAATGCGATATCTAGACCGAAGGTTGGCTATGTGAGGTGGCCCCTTCTAAAAAACCTTATGAGCAGGAGCAGTTCCTTCAGGAAGTCATGTCTAACCAAAGATTCTTGGGGACTATCTCCTCTGCGGTGGGGAAGCTTCCTTCCTCTTCACCCATGAATTCCTCACAGTCGAAAAGAAGGGCCACCGATAACGGAGTAGATTCAGAAACCTCATCGTGAATATATGGGGAGTTTGACATATCTCAGTAATGAAACGTTTGCAACTAAGTTTGAAGAAGGAGATAACCACAGGGTAAGAAAGAAGGGGCTAGAACTGAAGAAGCTACGAGAAACCGAAAGCTGAAATTGGAGAAGATGATCAGAGAAGAACAGTAGTCATGCAAAGTGAGAATGATGAAAAACAACCCCCCTCCCCCCATTTATAAGGTTGGGTGATGCGAGAATCGGAGCAAAAGACCGTTAATGGTATAAAAATCGAAGCAACAAACAATAGACGCGGCATCGGGAAAACGCATAATGATGACGCACATGACCATGATGTAACCCCCCATTCGCCACACCAACTGCAGCCTCGCTAGCTACGCTTTTTTTTTAACCTCGGCCAATTCGACTTAATCAACACAACCAAATTTTTTCTGAATGGATGCAAATCGGGTCCGCTTATCAAGGGCGTGCAAGACCACGATCTCAACAAGCAGACCCTGAGAGCTTCATCTTGACCAAAAGAAAGAAGCAGACCAACGACAACAACACACGCACATATAGTCAATAAACCAGCGCAGAAAAGCCTCAAAGTAGCCCCCCAAAACTCCATCAAAACTCAGCCCTAAAGCTCAGCAAAATCCAACTTAAAAAGGAAAAGCAAAACCAACTCCGAAATAGGTCGAAAACAGCTTCAAAATCAGTCTAAAATCAGCTCTGAAAGAATCCTCAAAGTGAGGAGATATTCGAGTTCGTCGATTTGAGGTTCCGGACAAATTTTCAGTAGCATTTCTCATTTTTCTTGGATGATCCAGAGAAACCGTTTGTATATGCCGAAGATTTCTTAAAATATACTCCCTCCGTTTCAATTTATGCGAATGGCAAAACGTTTAAGAAAAGAGAGAAGCCTTTTGAATTTATGGTGTAAAATAAAGTATATATATTTTTTGTGAATATAAATCATTGCATAAGGATAAATTATTTTTAAATAGAGAAAGAAATTATTTTTTGTTGCAAACTAAAATGGAAATAGATTTACGTAAATTGAAAGGATGGAAGTATCAAATAAACTTCGTAGAAGGTCCGTCTCTTTACCTGCAACTTTATTTTGTTCTTATAATGCTTGCCGTATTGTGCGATTGTTCTATGTCACCATGTCTTTTGCTCTTTTTATCCTGATTAATTAATCAGTTTTCTTGAAATAATTTACTTGACTTATTTTGGGCATGTGACAGTGATTTAGAGAAATTAATTTCCATTTTTGTTTGGCTTTGGTTTGTGAAATAACGTGCTTGGAAGATAAGTATAAAAGTATAAACAGTTTTGGTTCTCTACTGATTCAAAGTGATAATGAATTAGCATAAAGAGGAGTGTGAGAACCTCTTCTTGAATTGATCTTGTAATTCCCTGAATCAAGCATCAACGTCAAGTTTAGAAAATAAATTAATTCAAGCTTAAGATTGTTGTAAATGCACTTGATAATATCATACAGACACCATTTATTGGTATGATATTCCATGCTATTAGATAAATGGTTTATATAGAGTTGATTTATTTTGAAGCTAATTATATTGGTCTTGCCGTTCTCACCTTTTAATCTATTTCTAGAAGTATTCTTCCAGCTCTATCAACTTAATTTGGTTGCGGACTATATGTACTATGATGTCTTTTATTAATTATATACTAGCATGAAATTGCTTTGTTCTTCCAATTATATAGTTTGTTTAAGGGACATTCAGCATCTAAGGAATGAATTTGATGAAAGTTAGTGGTCGGTCCTACTGTCTTGTGATATGCTTTGAATTTTATTTTATTTTAGTAAAAAAGCAAATTGAACGCATTTTCTTAAAAAAGATCATTCCATATGTTCTGGGCCTTCTATACTCAATCTCAAACCATGCAATGAGCAAAAGAGTAAATTGGAACCTCTTTGTTATAAGTATTTTAATACATGTATTAACCTAGTTCATGCTATAGCTCCCTTGTGACAAATACCAACCAATTTATTGATGACAAGGGTATGAATGGCCCATATCCCTGAATTTAGGAGTAGCAAACGGGCGGATCGGGTCGGATATGGTTCAAATCGAAATTGGATAATGAAAAAAACGGATAAATTATCTAACCCGACTCATAATACGAATAAAGAACATATGACTTCTTGCATACGATCACTTTTGAGAGAATTTTTAGTCTCCCTAACTTGAGCAACCACCAATTTGAAGCTTTACAAATGTAAAAGTTACACCAATTATTTATCAATTTTCTAAATGGATAATATGGTTTTTATTCATAGTTGACTCGTTTTTAAAAAAATCATTATCGAACACATTTTTTAGTGAATAATATGGGTGGTTAACTGTTTTCTTTGAACCATTTTGCCACTCCTACCCGTAGTATAACAAATAAAAACTTTAATATATTGATGTACCATCACTTTTAGCTAGCAACAGAAATTATTTATATCTGGTAGCAAGAAGTGTATAAAACTTGTATAATTTTTGTAAATAACATAAAAAATTTTGTACATACAAATATATATATAAATTTTATCAACAAAATTTGCTATTATTTTTTCAGTGACTATACAGTATCATTTTCTTAAGATATTTCATATAACAGAAAGCACGATCATCGTCCTAATTTGTGATTACAAATATGCGTCAAAATCATCAATTCATGGAGGTTGTCCCATGTTTTTTGGGGGATTTGCATATATACCTGCTTTTTGGGTCACGTTTTAACTTGTATCCGCTTTGCAAAAAAATTACAAGTGTACCCGCTTTTTTCGTGTAAATTCAGCATACGGGGCTGAAGTATCAAAGACAATCACCCAAAACTTCAGCATACTAGTAGACTCGCCTGAAGTAGCAAGTGTGCTGAACCAAGTGTGCTGAATTTTTATTTGTATTGCTGAACATAAGCATAGTAGCTACAGTTTTGTTCTTTATTTGCGAAAGTTTTTGTTTGTAATTGTTGAATTTAGGCATAGTAGCTGAAGTTTTATTATATATTTGCTGAAATTTTTGTTTGTAATTATACTAAAGTAGTTGAATTTTTTTGTCCTGGATTCATTAGTTTTGTCAGTAAATTTTTCAAAAACTTTAGCAGAAGATGTTGAAGTTATTTAATTCATTTATAAAAACATCAGCACTAAATAATGCTGAAGTTGTTTTGTCTTGGATAAGCTTTTCAACAACTTCAGCAAAAACTATTGAAGTTATCTAGTTCATTTGTAAAAACTTTAGTACTAAAAGCTGAAGTTTTTTTTTTCTGATTCATTAGTTTTGTCATAAAGCTTTTTTTAAACTTAACAGAAGATGCTGAAGTTATTTAATTCATTTGCAAAAATTCAGCACTATATAAGCTAAAGTTTTCGAAAAGGTATAAACATACGAGAAAAATAATCAGATTGCCAACAGTATCTAAATCATAAATTTTGGAAATATTAAATATGAAAAGAACATAATTTTCATTTTCTACTAACTTGCGTACGTGGAAATATTCACAAATTATTGTCTACTAAAGTACGTAATTATTTGTAATTTATTTTGAAATAATCTGATAAACATATTTATTAATCATCTCATGAACTGAAGTTTCATAGCAGCATCAACAGCAGAAGAAGAAAGAAGAAAGAAGAAGAAGAAGAAGAAGAAGAAGAAGAAGAAGAAGAAGAATGAGGAGAAGGGGGAGGAGAAAGGGGTTGAAGTTGTTTAAAAAGTTGGTATAACTTAAAACTTTTTTAAAAAGTAAGTATAGGATAAATGGGGACACCCTATAATTTTTACCATTTTTTTCTAATGGACTTTTCAGTTTCCATCCAATTAAAATGCAGAAGAGTAAACCAAAATAGCTGACTATTCAACTGCTTAAACTGAAAATGAATGTATAATTTATGCATTATATATAATAGTTATGTAGAATAAATGCATAATTTATGTGTATCGTTAGAAAAATAAACATTGAATATGATTGGCTATCTATGAAAAATTCCTTTAAGTGGACCACTATTGGGCCTTTAAGTCCATGATGATGTACAGGTATAGTTGTTGGTTATTATTGGGTGGGCTAGCCACTTTTAAATAAAGAAATTACAGAAATGTGATATTGTTTAGGGCGACATTTAACTTTTGACCCTCGCTTCCTCCCAATAGTAAAACTTTAATGTCAAAAAATGATGGAGAAACCGGGGATACAAATTTCAAGATTATTTACTTTGAAAACTATTTATATATTTCACCCACTTTTAAATTCCGTAATTGACAAAATATCTGTTATCATGGAAGTTCAGCTTATACAAGTGAATTCTATAATACTATTTTGGAATTTACTTGTAGAAATTGAATTTCTATGAGAAGAGCTACTTTTTTAATTATACGGGGCTGAAAATAATTATTTTTAAATTTTTCCCGTATAGTAAAGCGTGAGTCTAGAACTATGATACTTACAACAACTACCCAGTATACTCCCACCAGGTGGGATCTGGAATTGGAAGGAGAACTATGATACTTGTGATGAGTTAATTTGCTTAAAGGCTATCTTGGTAGCGTGTGATGAGAATATAAAATTATTTCTAACCAAAGATACTGTAATTATTTTTAGCTAAACCAAAAAGAAAAGGGTATTAAGTATTAACATGGAGAAGCAATAATTGAGGGAGTATTGTTAGTAATAGATTACTGAATACCAAGACAATCTTTAAGCCAATTATCAAGGCGGACGGCACGTGCACTGTTAAGCATCCACGTGATGACCTTACACGTGCAACCACGCTAGCACTGTTGACGCACGTGTGGGAAGCATCAAATGAGAAAGAGACGAGTCTTATTTAGCTTTGAGTTCGTGCACAAACCGAAGTGAAAATAACACGTGATAATCAGCTTTTGGACGGATAATTAAATAATAATTAGTACTTATAAAATTATTGAAAAATAATTACTATTTTATTACAATACAAAAAGTTTCAACATAATATATTAGAGATTGATGCATCAGTGTATGAACTTCCAGCATATTATACTTGAGCTCCAACACACGAACAATTCCAGTGCAATATACTGGAGATTCGAATACATGTGTATGAACTTCCAGCATATTATGATGGACCAGTATATTATGTTAGAAGTTCATATGTAAAAAAATTTAACTCAGTATATTATGTTAAAATAGTTTTGGATTTTAAACAGTATTTTCGTCAAGATTTATCTTTACGTGAAAGTGATTAAATTTGGATTACTTTTAAAATTATGACTATTTTTCTTTTATCACTTATGAATTTGACTATTTTTGAATTTCACCCAAAAACCAAAGGTCTAAGCCCATAAATAATGGGTTTGCCTCAAATATCCAACTATATTTGGAGAGATGTATATATTTAATAGGTCTTAAATAATAGTTAAAAAAATATAATAAATATAATTAGTGTCGATCTATCGACTACTTTTTTTTTTGTCCATATATTTAAACATGTCCAGCTTGTCTTTAACTGAGCATTTTTCTTTTAGAAAACAAATGCTACCTCCTGTTCTTTTTAGTCATTGTCAAACTTTTGATACACCCATTTTCTTTATTTACTACTCTGTTTTATTATAAGGGTTATTTGACTAACTTGTCTTTGATCTCTGCTCAAACTTTTTTTCTCCTGAAAATAGGAATGCTTTTTTAGAAATTGTGTATATCATTTATTGGAATAAGTATAAATTTTGAAACAAAAGTATCTTTTCTTTTGGTTTCCTAAAGCGACATTTACTTTGAACGAATTCGTTCCGCCAAAATAATATTTTTTACGGTTCATAATAAATAAATAATTTATTTTTTATTCAAAATAAGCGTTTATTTATATAATTAAGAAAAAATTATTTTTTTTCTAAAATTACCTTGACATATGTATCTCTAAAAATATATTACTCCTCATATTAATTATGGTACAATATTTAATTAAAAGTTGTTTCGTCACATTAATAATTCTTGTCTAAAATTTTATATTTTCTTAATGAATATGCTGAAAGCAAATCTTATTTTGGAGCGAAAACAGTTACTTACCGAAGGGAGTACATTTGAGACTAATCAAACTCCATATCTCCATCCCACTCTCAAAATCGACATAAAACAAAAATTCATTTTTAATGGAAACCCAACCATATCATGGAAAAGCCCTTTGGTTGTGGAATTTTAGATTATTATGAGCAATATAATTCCTACACATATAATTTAATTACTTGTCTCAAGTTCAAGTTTTGGTAATAGAGACATTTTTTTATAAGAACCGTTAATGATGGTAATTTGAGCCCAATCTGATTTGACCCACTCGTCCAACATGAATCTATCTTGACCCAATCCATTTCAGTCCATCTAATGTTGGGCGTATTTTAGCCTAAATTGATCCATGAGTAATTTTGTTAAAATATCTTCCAGGTAACTTTTTTTTTGTTTGATATGTTATTGTATATGATCATAACAAAAGAAAAAAAGTGTTATTTGATAATTAAATAATTCATAAGAAAATGATATACACTAATTAAAGCTTGATAAGAGTTGGGCGGATTGGACTATAATACAAAGTTTAGCCCAACTTGACTCAATCAATCCCAGTACAAGTTACTTTTGGGTGGATCATTTTTTTTGACGAAAATTTGCTTTTATTTGATAAAAAAAAACTGACATTACATACCCAGACTAAAGCGGACCATTAGTCTCTAATTTCTATTCCAAATTATAACTAGATTATGTATGTATCACTAACAATTTAAGGCAGTCTATTTACAAAGTCTAATTCTGGCTTCCATTTGATTTTCTTCTTTCTTTCATTCCTTGTATGTGTATGTGCATTGTAATTTCCTTACAAACCGCGTCAATATTGTATCTTGTTTTGTTGAATCTCATCGAATTTCTTTCACGCTATATGTAGCACACAACCATTGCAAATACTGTCATGGTCATTTCTGCCTTACAATCCTTCTTCATTACTATGTTACTAATCCAGATCATGGTTCCGATCTCGTATCAATCTTGTGTACCCCAGCTAACTTTTGGGTGGATCATTAGTTCGCTTATTTTTTGACTCCATCCATTTTGACTCGTCTAAAATTATCTAATCACCTATTTGACACCCATAATAATTGTAGTCACTTACATGATATTTTGTAAATACAAATTTAATTAGTCAGATGAATAAATTTCGAATATAAGATGGAGAAATTAAAAAAGAAAGAGAAGCGCCTTGGCCTTTTGAATGAACAATGGAACAGGTAGCATCTTTAGTTTAAAAGTTAAATCACATGAGAGCTGACAATATCCCAATCCTTTGTCACGTGCTTAGTCGGACCCCACGAACCCTCTAAAAGTGCCCACAAATTATGAGGATGCTCTCTCATAATTTTTACAAAAAAATAAAATAAAATAAAAAATAAACAGAAAAAGTAAAAATGAAAGCTGGGAGAAAAAGGTAGGCGAATGATTGGTTCTTAATGTAAACTAACTTTATCCATTTTTAACTGCTACTATTCACCTTGGGATTTGTAATATTATCCCGCCCAATAACATTTCCTATTCAATAAAATAAATAAAAAAGGAAACAAAAGAAAGAAGAAAAGTAAAAAAGATTATGCTACAACAATTGCACCAAGTAACTGATGCATCTTTTGAGGGTTTTACTACCAACGACTCGACTTTATGCACATTAATTGAAATTTTTAATGTATTTTAACGGAATACTTTACAATAATTTTTGCAAAAAGAACTATGCAATAAATTTTTTAAAAAATCTATTGAACTGGTTACTTGAACGAGTTGAGCAAATACATAATATATGTCTTTGTAAATTGTTAATTATTACTTTATCATAGACTAATGTAAACTAACCATGATAAACTAATGTAAATTTGTATAAATAGTATGCACGAGTAGGTTATTTTTCGAGTAACATGAATTATCTTGTACGATAATTTTCAATCATATAAAAAGCAGATTTCGCGATTGTAGAAATTATCCAGTAATCGAAGATATAAAAAAGGACCTAAAATTTTATGTACAATGCCGAATTAAGTGGTGAGAATGGGAGTCCTTATCCAAAATGTAAATAAAGATAAAAAGAAAAAATTGAAACTTCCTCTGTGGATATAATCATGGCCAAGCATTTTGAACAGGGGTGAGCTGTAATGTTCGTGCTTAAACGTGGGTTAAGGAATATATTAACATGAGGTTAGGGAGGTAAGAAAATACTAATAATTGAGTTAAAATATTGTGAAAATAGCAGTACCCAAGAAGCAGCTAACTTAAAATAATTATTTCAAAAACTTCAGGGGGCAAAGCGCAATTCCCGGGGAATTAAAAAAAGTGGAGTAATAAAAACGTAGAAAGAGAAAAAAAAAAGAGAGAGAACAGGGGAATCCGGCTGTAAAATTGGGACACTAATGGTGGAGTCACGGCGACAAAACCTGCTAGATCGATTCTTAAGGGAAAAGGGGTTGTATCATTTAATTATCTTTCTTAATCCTCCTATTTTCAACTTCATTAATTTCCCTCTTTTGCTTTATTTAGTTAATAATTACGGTACGTACACTAGTTATTTTTATTTGTAAAAAAAAAAGAACATTAGATAATTCCATACAGATTTTGTATTTAATTATTCACACAGCACATGACAGTTGTCTTTACCTGTATTATATATGGGTAAGGTGTGCGTACAGATCATCCTCCCCAAATTTCATATGTTAGGATCAAATTGGATTTGTTGTTGTGCCGGGACATCCATTTTTGGCACCTTTAATATTCAATTTTTTAACCTTTAAACAAGGTTTCAAACTCAAAAGTAATCCTTTATTTACCACTAAGAAAAAGTAATTTTTGACATAATCAAAACCACATTATCATTGTGATAAATTTTCAAATTTTCTCAAATTCAGAAATTAATATAAGATGTGAATTATACACTATAAATTCAATTATTATTCCCAAAAGAAGTAAAGAAAAGTAAAATACAAGTGTGTTAAGGTAAAACGGGACAACTTTACAGAAGTAGCAAGGTACTGCATTTTTTTAATATTGTACAAAGAAAATTTAAAAAAATGATTATTGTGAAATTACAGATAAGACCCTTATTACAGTATGAAAAGCCCTCTGACCCGGACCCCTTACTTTCAGCTCTTGAGCACTTGTCTGTCCTCTTCACCCTCAATTCCTTCATTCTCTCTTCCTTTTTCTCAGCTTTCCTATTTAACTACTCTCAAAGGAACCGTTACTTTGCTTCTCTTAAGCGTCTTACTCTCTCTATTCTGAGACTCTCTCAAACTTTTTTCCTCCCAATGGAAGCATCGGATTTCTTCGTCAGCGGCTATTTCTCAAATGCCGGAGACGAAAAGAGTCCGAATAACAACAATAATAACAATAATAATAATTTTACGGTTGATGACCTGTTAGATTTCTCTAAGGAAGATGAAGTCATGACCGATGCTTTTTTTGACAGTATCACGGGTAATTCTGCTGATTCCTCCACTGTTACCGTCGTCGACAGCTGTAATTCCTCTGTTTCCGGTGAAAATGGCCATTTCAATGGTAACCTAAGCTGCCGCAGCTTCACCGACGCTCCGTTCCCTAGCAGCGAACTCTGTGTTCCGGTAATTACTCTCCTTTCTACACTTCTTTGATGAAAAGAATTTGTTTCTAAATTTGGTCTCATTTTTTCCGCCAATTTTGCAATCAAATTATTACGTGATAGTAATTAATTCTGTTCTCCGTTTGGATAGACCATAATAATGTCTGAATACTTTGTTAACAAATTAACCACGTGTCAAATTCGAAGAATTCATGCTCCATTTACATAACAGAGGTCAAATGCATACAATTTGTTTTCACTCTAAGCAATAGTCTGTTCCTCGTTTGCTTCCTGGTTGATAATTATGAAAATTTAGTACAATAAACTGAGATTTTATTGGCTTTTAACAGTATGATGACTTGGCTGAGCTTGAATGGCTGTCCAATTTCGTGGAGGAATCATTCTCAAGTGACGACGTTCAAAACCTTCAGCTCATCCCTGTAACAAATATTAATTCCACCGCAAACAACACCACCGACAGTTCCTCCTCCGCCACCACAATTTCCGCCGGAACTAACTCACCACCGGCTTTTCCCGCCGACACTTCTGTTCCTGGCAAAGTTCGCAGCAAGCGTTCACGCGCCGCTCCATGCGACTGGTCCTCGCGCCTCCAGCTGCTCCTTTCCCCTACCACGTCATCATCTGAGAGCAACAACTCCGCTGCCAATAGCAACACTTCAGCCACGGCCAAAGCCACCAAAGCACCGTCGAAAAAGCGAGAGAGCGTCGAAACGCCGGGACGCAAATGCCTGCACTGTGCTTCTGAAAAAACACCTCAGTGGCGCACAGGACCTATGGGACCAAAGACATTGTGCAATGCATGTGGAGTGAGGTACAAGTCCGGCAGATTAGTGCCGGAGTATCGGCCGGCGGCGAGCCCAACGTTTGTGTCGGCGAAGCATTCCAATTCTCATCGGAAGGTTCTGGAACTTCGGAGGCAAAAGGAGTTCCAGAGACACCCAGCACATCATCATCAACATCAGTTGATTAGTCAAACCTCAATTTTCGGTGTATCAAAAGGTGGTGATGATTTCTTGCTTCATCATCATCAACAAAACTGTGGTCCTAATTTCAGGCACCTCATCTAGTACGGTCAGTTAGTGTAGGGGATAATTTTCCACGTTTAAAGTTTGAGTTAATTAACATCCATTTTCCTAATTATCTAGTCTTAGAAATTTGAATATCAGGATTAAGAAAAAAGGGGGTCCTAGCAATCTCAGTGGAACCCCAAAAAAAGAATAGATTAAACGCAAATTAGACATTAGTCCTCTGTAACGTTTCTCCTAATTTTGGTATTAATTCATAGATTTTTTGAAAACTAGTTTGTTGAATTTTTTAATGTCATTATCTTGTTTGCTTTATATTTGGTCACTAATTACTTTCATACTATCAAGTGGACAAAACATAGTAGCATTATATTAGTTTAGGGTTAAGTGATGAATTGATGCAAAAATGAGCATTAATTAATCATGATAGTGAAAGTAATAACTTACTAGAAATTTAAGACGATGCCGGCTAGGCACGATTTTCGCTGAAGGTGTTCAAATAATAAAAAATTGAAAACTTAAAAAAGATTATGGTTGGGGGAAATAGACTTGTAACCTCACAAAGGTTTTAAACCATCTTGACCACTGAGCTAAATTTTATGGTTGTGTTCAGGAGATTCAAAATATAATATATAAAGGTGCAAAATGATTTTGCCTTATAAATACAGTATAATTTTTCGACGAAGCGGATTCATCTTAAATCGGACATGCGTACAATATGTTAAAATATACTGATGATTAAAAGAATATTCACGGTCATTGTTACTATATATAGGTTAATTCCTACTATTTGGAGAAATGTGAAGGAATTTGATGTTAGTCGCTTGTTGTCAAAGAGATGAAAAATATGTGTAGTAAGCTGGAAAGTGGGTAGGGGAATGATGCAAAATAGCAAATAATAGGGGCAATGGTGTATATTGCCTTTGTAAATGCCATGGGCCAAGGGTGATGGGTGGTGCCATAACTTGAAAACTTGAAAGGTGAGGAATTTGCACATGGAGGGCTTACGGACTCAACTAAAAACTGGGTCCTTTCCTGTCTATTTCAAAAGTTAGCAACTCCTTTTCTCAGTTTTCCAAAAGTAAAATAAAAACTTGAATTTGGTAGTGTGTCGTTTCAAGGGTAGTGCGATATAAATAATTCTAAGTAGGTCTTCGGGTTGAAATTGGAAAACAAAAGTATTTGAAGCGGAAAAAAAGTATTTGTAAGTTGCAGTTATGCTTGGAAATGAACTTTACTTGAAAAAAATAATTATTTTCTTGGAGTAAAAACCATTATTTCACTTGATGGACTCAAATATCTATTTTTCTTTGACGACCTCTGAATAGATCCAACAACAATAATAACGATTCATCAAAATTTTATTAGTAGGGTCTAAAGAGAGTAATGTATACTCATACCTTATTACCTTTATATCCCGAGAGAGTAGAGAGGTTGTTTCTGAAAGACTCTCGGGTAAAAAAGATGAATATATTAGTACCCTTAGCAGAAATTAAAAGAATAATAATAGCATCACAAATTCAGAAAATAGATGAAAACAAGACCTCTGAATAAAAAGAATACTAGAATTTTTTGGATAAAAAGGACCAACAACAACAACCCAATATAATCCCACTTAATAGGGTCCGGGAAGAGAACTCTGAATAAAAAGGACCAGAGGTCTCTATTAAAAGGAACAGTAGAAGGAAAAAAGAAAAATTCCGAAAGTCCAATCCCAGTATTCCATTTTCATCATTTTAGCCATGTATCTATTCCAGCAAAACTTATCTTTGACTCAAACTTTATATCTATATATTGTTACTCCTTGAGTTGTGAATACTTTAGTCTTACAATGCTCTAATTAAACACAACTATTAATACCTACGCAAGTATATTACTAAATTGATCCAAAATAACATGGCATTAATTTGATTAATAATTTTAAGCAGAGGTACAACTACGTCCATAGATCAATGGTATTGACCCATAGATTCTCTAATAAATAAAAATTGAATAAATAAAGGAGTATATAGCATAGATTTCAGTGAGCATAGACCTACAAAGTTGTCTCGGGGAGAAAAAAATGAAGAACAATCGTGCAGTGTACGAAGTAGCTGCATGGAATTGCGGTGAGAATCAATGTGGGAAAAGAACGAGGAATAGTTTTGAACCAGTAGAAATTTTTAAAGGAATAATAAAGTGTTAATTTTATTATATGTAGTGGTAGTACTACGTAAATTAAATTTGGGATTCCCTAGGTCAAAGGACGAGATATATTTATTTAAAATAATTCTACTACTTTAATATTTGGCCCCTATTTAACTGTCTACCCGATCCTAGACATTTGCACTTCTACGGGGTCCACTGCATTATCTCACCTCAATCTCATTATTTGCTCCAAGGTTCCAACTATTTTAAGAGATACTATGAATGCTTTTGGATAAAGATTTTGGTTAAAATCTGAAAAATGTGTTTTTGAATATGAGTTGAAAATTAATTTTTGAAAATTAAAATTATATTTGGACATGTATTTTAATTGCAAAAATTATTCTAGAGCTGTTTTTAGGATTTGAAGATTTTAGTTTTAAGATATGTCAAAAAATGATTAAAATTCATAAACAAGCATATATTTGAAAATAAAATTTGGAGAAAAGCTCCCAGATTTTATTGCCAAAGAATCCATAAAAATGATATGACATATTTAAAATTTCAAAATTTAAACAATATTTTTGTATATTGTACATTACGTTAATTAAGACACATAAAATAAAATAAAAGGAGTACAACTTTAATATACATGGTGCAAAAATGTAGGTTGGAGGATGTATAAGGCAGCACAATTCTTCTTTGCATTGTTTGACTCCTTTTAGGTGAAATCGACACAAAAATTACAACTATTTGGAAAAGCATAAACTACTAAATAAGGATATACGATCGAGCTGTAATATAAGTATTTCCTGGATTTTATTTTTCCTTTATGCTTTAATACTCTTTGTTTTCAGGTGATTTGTGCAATATTATTGAGTTCGATGGTATAAAATTCTCCTAATATTCCTCTAAAATTCTATTAGTACCTATACAATTGAGTTCTTTCAATTAAAATATAATTCTAAAATTCCCACCCCCACAGCTATAAAGTATAGAGAGTTCTGGGAGAAGTGATTTTTTTGTATTGCTCACAAAAGTATATATAGAGTACATAGAGGTATCAAATCCAAATCCTACCAACTATAGGACTGTACAATATCATAATCCTACCAACTATAGGACTGTACAATAATGAAAGAATATCTACCAATAATAAAAAGATACACACAATATATCCTAATACGCCCCCTCAAGATGGAGGGCCGGAGGACACGCCAATCTTGGACATCAGCAGAAGAAGCCGAGGACGAGATAAGTGCATGGTGAGATCGTCGGTTTGATCGACGAGATGATGGCACTGAGAATAAGATTGTCCTGGCGAATCCAGTAAGGATATGCTGGATTGAGGGAAGTTACCTCTTTGTTAACGATAGTGGCTGGTGGGCACAACTTCGATCCGTCCAAGAAGCCGAGGAGGTCGTAACCCGTAAGGAGGGTTCGGAATTGGAATTTCCACGCCAGGTAATTAGTGGAATCCAATTTGAGTGGGATCTGAGCCGATGTATTGATGGCAATCGGCTGGAGAAGATCGTTGGATGTCATAGCGGCCATGAAGCGCGAGGCAAAGGAGGCGCTGATCGACGTCGAGAGAGAGAGGACTGCCGGTTAGTGCAGGGGTGGCGCGGTAAGACGCCGGAAAGAGGCGGTGGACCGAGAAGGTCAGCGGCGGCGGGCTGCCGATTAGTGCAGCGGAGGCGGCGGCGCGGGTAGGGAAGAATTAGGGTTTCTTTAGCGATAAGCCACTGGCGTATGATACCATGTAGAGAGTTTTGGGAGAAGTGATTTTCTTGTATTGCTCACAAAAGTATATATAGAGTACAGAGAGGTATCAAATCCAAATCCTACCAACTATAGGACTGTACAATATCATAATCCTACCAACTATAGGACTGTACAATAATGAAAGAATATCTACCAATAATAAAAAGATATACACAATATATCCTAATAGGACCGTTTGAGTGTCAGTGCACAAAGTGTTTCGTATTTACGTAGAATTCGAAGAAAAATTGCATATTAAGAATATGATACAAACAATCTACCCTAATACAAACATTACTGCGGTCGATTTTGTTGTTCGAACTCGTAATCTATAATTAATACGAAGATAACTTTACTATTACTCTACGGGTCTATCTCTAATATATATCGGATAGTACGTGAAGAAACAAGAAAAACGAAGTGAAAGAGACAAGTATGGGAGCCAACTATTCCTGCATGGGTAGCTAATCAATACGAACCCACATTAATAAATAGTACTTGAAGGTACAATGTATGTACGCACAGAAACTTCCAGCAACACACTGTATGCAGTATTGCTTAGGGATAGAGTCATCTGAATGTAACCGATACATGTTTCTACACTTATTATTGGATCTTATTTCTTGTTTTATTTTTCCGCTTTTCGCTTTAAGTTTAACTTTTATATATAAATTTCTTATAATATCATGTCACTTAAGAAATAACTGAAATACGCTACAACAGATAAAATATATACAATAACCTGACAAAATAAGATAGATCAACTACTTATTATAACATGTTAAAATACGTTAATAGTCAATATACATATATTAATTCTTTTTTTGTGTGTGGGGTGGGGTGGTAGATATGCATGTGGAGAGGAAAGAAGTGGCACATGCAGTTTAGTGAAATACATGACTACTGTGTGTACGGAGTTGCTGTGGATAATATATCCAAAGGCCATTGATCAGACTTCATGTCTCATAGGGATCTTTCCATGTTATTTGGTAATACGTTGCAATTATTCTTGTCTCCTCCTTCCCCACCTATACCACTCTTTTGTGACTGTGACTCTTCACAATATTACACATGACAATATATATTTCCCTATTTTTTCTGTAAGACTTGTGCCCATTTTTCGGTAATTTTCATACCAATGGCAACTCGATGCATTAAGTTTTCGCTATGCGCGAGATTCGTGAAAAAATCGAATCACAAGAACCTATTATACGCAGTCTTATCTAGCATTTTACAATAGTTTAACTTATATGTCAAAGGAATTTGTTACAACATATATATATATATATATATATTAAGTGGCACAAAATATATTTATAGGTAATCCTTACAAAAACTAGTTGGAATTTATAGTCATAAAATAAATCAAATTACCTACAACAATGTAATTTTCGTAAATACGAACCTTATTTTCTTTGGTTTGGTAATTTTCTTTTAAAATATGGTGGAAAAGGATGAGTGTGCAAGGGCGTTAAATCAAATTATGCATTTGGTGGAAACTTAATAGACCACATCATTAGGAAGGTGAATTGATCATCACTTGTTGATATATAATGCCAAATAAAAGCTGATAGCCATTGCTAAATTGCTTTAATTTGCTAATTGGAAAAGTTGGTGGGAATTCTTCTTTCACGTCATGAGTGATATAGTGATACTGCATTACTGCTCCAACCAACGAATTGCAAAGGAGCAGTGAATAAACCGTAATGATCAAATATGTCTATATGAAGAATTTATCAAGAAAAAAGAAAGTTTCCAGTGAAAAAGAAATATTAGGTTATTTATTTTCATTTGTTTAAATTTTGGTGAATATAATTACTTGATGTATGTGCCTATGAGGGGTAGTTGATACATACTGAAATGAGTTAGAATGTGCATAAGATGAATTGAATACCACCGTTATAAAAGAAATGGTTATACATATAAAAGAAAATAGGCACGTGCACAACATAAGAAAGGTAGGAGTCACATGACTTCTTTCATTTCACATTATTATTACGCAATTCCGTAGACTGGGTTATGTTTATAAAAAAAATATAGAATCAAGTTTGATAATATTCTAATTAGAAATCTTAATTGGACAAGACGCTCGCTGAAGGAACTTTAGAAAATGATCTTTCCTTAATGGTTTAATTAGACTCCTTGATTTAATTCCTGCATTAAAGTAGTACACAAACTTAACTAACAAACTTCTGCACTAATAGTGAAAACCGAATAGATGCTCAACTTTTATAATTACGGGTTCGAAACTTACTATTTTTAAATAATTAAAGTTAGCCACTAAAAATTAAAGTTGAAATATATACTCTTATTTTAATTTATGTGAATTCATTTGATTAAGAGCGAAGTTTAAGAAAAATTAGAAGACTTTAGAATTTGTGGTGTAAAATAAGACACATTGATCACGCCCAACTTTAGTTCTAAAAAGGATAAGCAGTCGCTGCAAATATAATCAGGTCTAAAAGTTCGGAATCAAATCCCACAGAGAACTAAGGTTTGTTGTATTTGTTTAATATCACTAAGAAGACGAGATTGAACAATTTTCTAAACTATGACGATTAGATTTATATTTCTACCTAATTAACTAGCAAATACTATAAAGCAGTAAAATTATCAACTAACGAGACAAAGGGTTGGAGACTAAATTAAAGAGGTCTAGAGTTATGATTTTTCCAATTGTCGGAATCCTTCTATCTATGTTTCTTACAATTTTGCCAATATATTCTCTGCTGATCGTGAGCACTTTAGATGTCGTAATTCTTTCTCGAGCGACCACAACAATTTACTAGGCATATTCTCTCGAACTATGCTAGTTGGATTTATCTAACCGCTCATTATGACCATGTCAAGGCTTTGTTATTTCTAAACCTGCCTTTAAACCTGTTGTATTGATTTCTAACATATGTTAGGAGTGACGTTGTTCAACAACCACCTAAGAATCCTTTCTCAAGAAACACATAATAAATAGGCACAGTCAATCGATGACCATTCAATCAACAACAATAAACATGTAGTTGAACAAGTAGAGAAATTCAACGGCTCAATTATATAAAAACATAACAAGAATTTATCGTACAAAAGGTTCCATCAAAACGTTAGATAACAAATTAGATAACAAATTCATAATAGTATGCGTAACTACAATACTAGAATTCATAACAAATAATGGAAGTAGGAAGAAGGAAGTGAAAAACTTGTAGAAGAATTCTCTACCTTACTCCTAGTGCGTTCTTGCCTCCTTAGGTCGAATCCCCTGTCTCCTTAGTCTCCTTAGGTCTAAATTATGTCCAACCTCCTCAAAATACTATTTTTCCACGTATATATACCAAGTAGGGTTGGGCCCAAACAATTATACCTTTTCTAATGTGAAAAAAGATCATTTTTAGGCTTGGACTAGCACACACACACTCATGGCTGCACATATTAACAAGTGCACTGCCTCAGTCCGCGATTCGCAATTGCGGTTTCGACCGTATATTTTGCCCTGTTCCATTTGAAATTTGGAAAAACAAAATACATGAAAGTTGTAGCTTTTTGAGTTAGCTTTCCAACCATATATTGTGAAGCCCAAATGAAGTTCTAAGAAAAAAATTGTGTGTGTTTTACTAGACAGTACGCAATATGTCTACTCAATTCTTTGTTTGTTCTAACTATCATCCGTTGACCCCCGAGCATGATCCCAGCTTAATTCCTTAAGCTTTTACTCATATTTCAAAGCTCCAAATCACTTGAATTCATTTCATACCATTTACATAGCTCGAAATCACCTCTACAAGGCATAAAACACACAATTAATGCAAGACACTAGCGATTAAAGCTCAAACTCAATTAAAGTGCAGTAAATTTGAGTGTAATAAGAGACTAAAATACGAAATTATATCCTATCATCACATATATATTTTGTGGGGCTATAAATCATTGCATAAAGTTAAATTGTCTCCAAATAAGTAAAGAGGTCATTCTTTTTGGCATAGGCTAAAAAGAAAATAGGTTCACATAAATTAAAACAGAGGGTGTATCCATGAAATACACTGTTGGGATATATACAATTAACCATGGATTTGATTTAGATATAGTATTTATTATGATAATATTGTTCATTCAATTTCAATGAAGTTTTAATAGATCATATATTAGTCAGTGTCATTTGCTCATATATTAGATGATTTAGTATATAGAGTTTAGCTTATATGCGAATCGGTTCATATAAGTATAAAGTTTGAGTTCACAATCTAATGATGGAATTAGACAAACCATCAGGAATAATTGTAGCACATTATTAAATATAATATATCTTCATTATGGGAATGGTTTAATTCAAACTTCTTGTGCTAGTACATTTGTATGTATTGAACGGACCAAGTAGAGATAAGTATTTTATACTGACTTAATAAAATAAACTCTCAAGCCGTATAATGTGCTTATACTCTTAATCTTGATATAATTATTATTAGCTGTGTATATTATTATTATTTTAATTTATTAAAAAGCGAGATTCTTTCGTGGGTCAATATGGCTGGTAAATTGAATAATAATGTACATCGGCGATGTAATAGTTAGTTGATGGAATCCATGTCTCGGTTTAGATATTGATGGTACACCTTTATGAAAGCTTATAAATTTTTATTTGTAAACCTGCCGGTGGATTTTGTATCTGACACATGAAATAAGTTAAGCGAAAGTCTAAAGGAAATTATCAATAAACTAAATCGTCAGAAAGTTAATTTAATTGATTAGTATCTGAATCTTAACATGAGGAGTTAAATCATATTTGATGGATGAATTTCGAAATTGAATAAGGAGTGCATTTACGAATTATTAGTGGAATAATTCATAATTAATTATGATAGATATAAATTTCAAAAGTTAGAAACTAATTTCATAATTGGAGCCTTGTTAATTAAATTATGTGATCCCTGTTGTGCCTAAGTAATATGAAATAAAGAAATCCTTTTCTAGTGGAAAGAAAAACCTAATAGGTTTTGGAAAGGGGGTTTAACCCTTAAAACTTGTACTATAAATACATAAGATTTTTCACCTAGAGGAAGTGGTATATGGTGGCTGAAATTTTCAGCCATATTTTCCTAGAAATTTCGCCCATACGAAATTGCTATTTCTGGATATTATTTGAGTAACACAGTATAAGACCGTGGAACGTTCGAAGATCGTGATTGTGCGGGTGGTGGAGAATTCATTGAGTTGCTGTGCAATTGGAGGCTCACCTGATAACGGAGTTTTGTTCACGCTTCGAGAGGTAACCGGTGAAATTCCATTTATCCTAGTTGTCTAGATTACATGTAATTTTAATATTGGGATTGCTTCCGCAGCTAATTATAATCCATCAATTGGTATCAGAGTTTACTCACATCTAATTAGATAACTAGTTTTTTCATGAAACAAGAATATCGCGTTTATGTGCGTTTTTGAATTACATATATATGTTATTTTCTGAAAAACTGCATTGTTATTTTGTGAATTAACTGTGTAAAAATTTTAGATTATTCTTGTAATAATGAGATATCTGCTCTTTTTATTGATATTTGATTAAGATGATATGGATTTTTTGGGTAAACCCTAGAAAAAAATGCAAACCTGATTTGACTGGATTGCCGGTATTTTCGGAGGTCGGCGAACTTGATGAACTGCGATTAAACTGAAATTTGGTGTGTCCGTCGAAAACGACGTGGTGAGAAAAATCACTGCTTTTGCAATAAATCATGGTATTTTTCAGAATTTTGAGGCCGTTTGGACTGCGTTTGGGACGTTTTTCTATTTTTTAGAAATTATCTTTTAATAATTTTTATTCGTTTTTAATTCAATGGTGGTGAGGGTGAATCCCTATGGTCTCCATAATTAAATACTGGTGATACAATAGGTTTATACATTGGCTATTAATAAATAGATGTGTTGTTGTATTAAATTCAATAATAGAGGTATAGGATTTTATTGACTAGGTCTTACAAGGTATAATTGATATTGTGTCATGATATAATTATTTTGTAAGAAAGTGATATTCTATGTTTGATATCCTGGATGACTAATGACTGGAGCATTTGACATGTTTGTGTAGAAGAATTTTCCCAAATTTTTATTTATATTTACATGCCCTACGTGATTACTAGTCTTGGAGTTTCGATGAAATTTTTGTTCTCTGGTTGGAGGTTGTAATTAAGTGAAATATGACGATATTTTGTATGAGTTTTATATTATTGTCATGGCTTTTAAGATGTGGTCCATAATCTGCCATAAAATAATTTTATGAGCTACAAGTATCTTCACTTGTAAATTGAGAATTTTGTAAGTAATAAATAGTTACCACTAAAGTGGCTTGTTTATTTGAACTCATAAAAAATTCTTAATAAATTTGTGCATGTGAAATTGTATTTATTCATGGTTTGAGAATTATGATTAATAAGTAGGATCCATTAAATGATCTATTTATTTGAGTACTGTTTAATGTACCATGTGAAAATTATCCTTGATAAATCTATATTAGTGGTGGAGGTTCCTAACTAGGAAAAGAGTTTTATCTTTGGGTACTAGTGAGACCAACTCTACCCATGAGAAGAGATATTTGGGTTTTCGCCGAACGAGAGAAAATAATATCTTAGGTTCTTGTGTATTTAATAAAAGGATAATTTATTGCAAAAAAAAGATATTATGTATCCTAGAAATAGGAAGAACATAATATATGCATTGGGCTTATAGTATAATTATAAGCAGAATGGAAATCAATGTCATATTTATTTTAATTCATGAAACTGCTTAAACTCCAAGTTTGGTTACATGCTGGTGGTCATGAATTTGACAAATTCCGATTAACCTGAAACTTGGTAGGTTTATCGAAAATGATCTAGTGAGAAAAACTCACTGCTATGCAATGAATCATGTTATTTTTTGGCATTTCTAGGCCGTTTAGATGGGTTTTCAAGCAGTTTCTTAAATTGAATTTGTTATAAATATGAAAATTTATTCTTTATTTATCGACTATATTTGTGTTAAATCAGAAACGTGATGATTTAACTTGATATCATATATATCAAGAATGCAAATCATATGTATTCAATCCTAAATATGCCAAAAATAATTTATTCGAATTTAGTCTAGTTTTTGCGATCGTGAATTTCACGTCTTTGAATGACCTGAAATTTGGTAGGATCATCGGAAACGACCATCTAAGAAGAACTCATTGTTATGTAGTGAATCACAATGTATTTTGACAATTGGGATCGTTTAGATGAGTTTTTTTTGAAGGTTTGGCGGATTAAAATGTGATTTACATACAAAAAGTCATTCTTTCTATCATTTTATTTGTATCTAATCTGGAACATAATAATACATGTTAATTTGACATGAATTGGTATATGATAAGAATGTAGGTCATATTTTAATTTTTTTTTTAAAATACTTAAAATGATAATTTTTCAAATTTGGTCGCAATTTTTGGAGATTGTGATTTTAACGATCTTCGATTGATGTGAAATTTGATAGGCTTACCAGAAACAACTCAGTAAACAATACTCACTGCTATGCAGTAAAAAACGGTAATTTTAGCGTTTTAAGACTGCTTAAATGAGGTTTTGAGCATTTTTTAATTATGAAACTTAATTCTTAGAGAAAAGTTCGTGATTGTGATAACGTAGTGATATGAATTAACCCCTATGATCTCTATTTTTATTTATAGTGAGATAATAAATTTATGCATTGACGTTAAGTCTTCCTCCATATCGGATAAATTTATTATGAACTCACTAAATTTAGTTACTAGTTATTGATAACCTGTATTAGCTCTCTATCTGAGTTTAAGGGTTGAATCAATTTTGTAACTAAAATACAATCATGATTAAGTGGTGATAGAAATATATTTCTATGGTCTTTCACTATTAATTTCAAGTGAGTAATAAATTTACGTGTTGAGTTTTGGTCTTTCTCTATATCGGACAAATTTATTGTAAGCTCACTAGGTGAAATGCTAGTAATTGATATGGTGTACTTACTCTCCATCTGAGTATACATGGTGGATCAATGGAACTAGAGCTATTAAAAATGATGTTCACTTGACTTAAATAAATAGTACACTCTCCATCTGAGTTGGGTCTGTTTTAATTATTGGAGTGAATAATCTAGCATTATATATGTATGTTGCATGAGTAGTTCTTTTCCCATCGAAATTGCTATTCAATATGGGTGACATATATGTGCAGTGTGTTTAAAATTTTGTACTAAAAGGATATATACAATTGACTGAAAATAATAGTATACTCTTCATCTGAGCTGGTTCTATTTATTTTTGGATAGTATATTTCTTGCATTATATAATATACTTTGCATGAATGATTCTTTTCCCATCTAAATTTATTATTCGAGATGCATGTATGATAAATATTCAATGCAGTCTAAATTTTAGTATTCAGTATATTGACTTATTATGATCTATTTAATATTTTTTTTTATCTCAAATCCACAATGACATTATGTAATTTTTTGTATTATTTGTTAAAATTTACTTTTAGTGGTAAGACATTAATTTAAGGGATGCAATATATGTACTTTCTTTAGAACGAATTTAATTTGATTTTTGGTCAAAATAAGATATGGATATTTGTTTTATTTTTCGAATAACTCTTGAGTTATTGAGCTTGATAAACATTTTATCTTCTGTGATACATGAATGCATGAATTTGTTATTATATATTAATGTCTCTTCCGAACAGAAACAATAATTGTCTACCTGATAAGAGAATATATTCTTCAAAATGGAGTAAAATTTATTTGTACACTTTTGTCTACGTCATATTAATCTATAATCTAGATAGGATTTCAAGTTGGTTGTGACGACCCACAGGGGCCATCACCTATTTTCTTTCTCATTCCGTGCTTTCGAGGCTTTGAAAACTACATTTAGGGTTTCCTTGCGATTTGGGTGCGTAGCCGGAAAGCTTAAATATAAATTATGTGAGAAAAATGCTAAATTTTGATATTAAATTGAATAAATTTGACTTCGGTCAATATTTTAGGTAGACGAACCCATACCCGTGATTTGATGGTCCCAGAGGGTCCGTAGAAAAATATGGGACTCTAGCTTATGTCTGGGATCAAAATTCGAGGTCTCGAGCCTAAGAAATGAATTTTTGAAAGAAATTATTTTTTTGAAATTGTTAAGGATATTTGAAAGGAAAATTGATTAGAACGTGTTAGTTACGGGCCCATATTTTGGTTTCGGCGCTCGGTATAAGTCTTATTTGTATTTTAAGATATTTATGTGAAGTTTGGTTGAAATTATACGTCATTTGACGTGTTTCGGACCTAAAACTCTAAATTTGAAAGTTTATGAAGTTTGATGACAAACTAGTGATTTTGAGGTTTGATCCATTGATTTTGACGTTATTCTGGCAATTTGATCGCACGGTTAAGTTCGTAGGATGCTATTGAGTTAGTGTGTATGTTTGTGTGGGAGCCCCGAGGGCTCGGGAGTATTTTGGAGGTGTTCCGAGGAGGTTTGAACTTAGAGAAATTGCAGAAAATCTGCAACAGGTGCACAGGCCAATCCTTCTTCACGTTCCCACCCTCTCTCCCGCGTTCGCGAAGCCTCAGATTTTTTCTTCATTGTGTTTGTGTAACAGTTCTCGCATTCGAGTATGCCTACAGTCCTCTTTCAACGTGTTCATGTAAGGCCTCACGTGTTCGCGTAGACCAAACTTTGGACCCCCGGTATTTTCCTCTTCTCATTCGCACTACTCGACTCGCGAACGCGATGGTTGTCAGCTCCTTCCTTTCGCGAATGCGACCCTACTGTTGCGAATGCGTAGGGTAATTTCGCCCATCGATTTTTACACTTTTAAAAAAGAACCCATTCGGGATTTCTCCCATATTTCTCAAAAACCTCTCTTCTCCACAGCCTTGGGGCGATTTTGGGAGCACTTATTCGCCAAAGCCTCTTGGGTAAGTATTGCTTGACTAGTTTCCTTTATTCACCATCAATCTTCATTGAATGCCTAAGCTTAAATCATGAAATTTAGGGTAGAAATTGAAGAAATTGGGTAGAGATAGAGCTTTTTACTTGCCGGAATTTCCATTATTATTTATTTATTCCTTTGCCCTTGTTTGTGATTGTTGATTGGGTGATGAAGAGAGTAAAGCACAAAGGGTGGTGCCGTGCTGTACGATGTACCATTCCGTACTGATATTTATTGAGCATATATTGTGAGGAAAGAGAGTGTAAAGCACGAAGGGTGATGTCGTGTACGATGTACCATTCCGTACTAATACTTATTGATTATATATTGTGAGGAAAGAGAGTAAAAACACAAAGGGTAATGCCGTGCACATGATTTACTGATATGATTGATTTGGTAAGGATAAGAGTAAAAGCACAAACGGCGGTACCGTGCACTTGTCGATCTTTGTTCCTTATTGTTGTATGAGTTGTGCTTTTTCTTCATGTTAGTCAAACATTACTTGAAACTGTTATTTTCCCACAGTATGCTTCCCCTCCCATATTGTTTACATGTCTTGTATTTCGATTTTCACTGCATAATTATAATTGCACAGCTTTTGTGGTAGTCCAGTCTAGCCTCATCACTACTTCGTCGGGGTTAGGCTAGGCACTTACCAGCACATGGGGTCGGTTGTGTTGATACTACACTATGTGCTATCTTTGCGCAGATCCATGTCTCGAGCAGCAACAACAGTAGTGTGGAAGAAAACTTTCAGCCCGGTGAGATCCGAGGTAGCCTTGCAGGCGTCCGCAGGCCCGGTGTATCCTCTATCCTTACTTTAGGCCGTCATCTCCTTGTATTCAATATAAACAGATTTATGTATCTTTTAGACTTTGTATTTAGTATTCTTAGATGTTCGTAAGTATGTGACTCCAGTTCTTGGGTAGAGATTTATGTTAGAAATTCCGTATTTTTTTATCCAGCTAATTAAATTTAAGACTTCCGCTTATGATTTTAATCACATTGATTCTATTTTAATATTGTTAAGTCGCTAAAAGGAACATGTGTTTAAAGAAAGGTAATTAAGTTTGCCTTGCCTGGCTCCTATTAGTAGGCGCCATTACGATCTCCGAGGGTAGAAAATTTGGGTCATGACATTGGTCAAGGATTTAAGGTTCATTGAAAGTAGAGGCACTACCAACTTGTAGATCCTGTTTGGAAGGATATTTGACTTAAGGTTGTTTCCCTTCAAAAGGAAATAAAGCTAGTGATAAGCTAGAATGAATTCCTTTTGATTTGTATAGTCAAATGAACATATTGGTGAGAGATAGTTTTGAGTATTTTGGAGACGTTCACAAATAATTACTCAAAGTATTAATATATTTATTTGATGCACCGTAAGTCTTAATGAACTAAGTAAATCAAGATTTTAAGACTTGAAACGGAGAAGCACCAAGAAAATATACTAAGTACTGCAATTTGATTGTAGTAGAAAGCATCTCTCTAAGGAGTTCTTTTATTACTTATTAGAATAATTGATTACATCTCAATTGACTATACCGTAAACTCCATAATATAGTGGTATGATAGAAAGAAGAAATAAGTCTCTTTTGGACATGGATAGAGTAATGACGTGTTATTCATATTGCCTTATTTATTTTTGGAATATTTCCTAGAAACTGCGAGTTACATTCTAAATTTAGTTCCTTCTAAGTTAGTACCTGAGACATCTATAGAACATCGGACTGAATGTAAGCTCAGTCTCTGGCATGTTCAGATATAGGATTGTCCTGCATATGTGCTAAAAGGGAAAGCGGATATGTAACTTGGAACTAAGAATGGATAGATGCATGTTTATTGAACATCCAAGAAAATGAATAGAGTTTTATTTTATTATCCTAAAGAAAATAGGGCAAATTGAAGTTCAAGAACATCAAAACCCACAAGTCGGAATTGACGTTCCATTGCATTTGAGTAGTGGGAGAACGTTAATAGATATAATATGCCTTTATCGAGTGGGAGTGATGTTTGAACAGTGAACACTATAGTAAGAAGTCACTAATATTTCAATGTCGTAAGGTAATGAATGCCTGGAAAAGTTGTAGCTGCATGGTTATGAGTCTAAGTGTGAGATTGTTGGGGACATATACTAGTAACCATGCATTTAGATATATTGTATTCTAACAATTGTCATGGTTAAAAGTCTAAGTGGGAGATTGTTGGGATATATACTATTAATAGTGGATTTGATCTCGATATAGTATTTATTAAGATAATATTGTTCATTCAATTTTAATAAAGTTTTAATAGATCATCTATTAGTCGGTGTCCTTTGCTTATATAATAGATGACTTAGTGTATAGAGTTTAGCTTATACACGAAAGATTAAATCACCGGTTCTTATAAGTATAAAGTTTGAGTTCACAATCCAATGATGGAATTGGACAAACAATCAGAAATGATTGTAGCACAAGATTAAATATAATTTATCTTAATTATGAGAATGGTTTAATTCCAACTTATTGTGCTAGTACATTTTGTATTATTGAAAGGACCCAGTAGAGATAAGTATTTTATAATAACATAATAAAATAAACTCTTTAGCCATTAAATGTACGCATACTCTTAATCTTGATATAATTATATTAGCTGTGTATATTATTATTATTATTATTTTGATTTATTAAAGGGCGAGATTCTTTTGTGGGTCAATATGTCTGGTCAATTGGATAATAATAATGTATAATGGCGATGTAATAGTTAGTTGATGGAATCTATGTCTCGGTTTAGAGATTGATGATACACATTTATGAAAGCTTATAAGTTTTCATGTGTAAATCCAGCCGATGGATTATGTATCCGGCACATGAAATAAGTTAAGCGAAAGTCTAAAGGAAATAATCAATAAATTAAATCGTCGGTAATTTAATTTAATTGATTAGCATTTGAATCTTAAATGGGGAGTTAAATAAGATTTAATGGATGAATTTCGAAATTGAATAAAGAGTGCAATTACGAATTTTTAATGAAATACTTCATAATTAATTATGGTAGATATTAATTTCAAAAATTAAAAATTAATTCCATAATTGGAGCATTGTTAATTAAATTTTATGGTCACTAATATGCCTAAATAATATGAAATAAATAAATCCTTTTTTTGGTGTAAAGGTTTTAGAAAAGGATTTTAACACTTTTATAAATAAATAAGGTTTTCCACCTAGAGGGAGTAGTACATGGTGGCCGAAAGTTTCAGCCATATTTTCCTAGAAATTTCGCCCACACAAAATTGCTATTTTCGGATATTATTTGTGTAACACAGTAGAAGACCGTGGAATGTTCGGGATCGTGATTGTGCGGGTGATGGAGAATTTATTAAGTTGTTGTGCAATTGAAGGCTCATATGATAACGAAGTTTCGTTCAGGATTCAAGAGATAACCCGTGAAATTCCGTTTATACTATTTACATATGATTTTTTGGTATTGAAATGGCTTATAATCCTATCATACACAAGTTTTATATTTATTGTTTGTCATAAATTATCGAATACGAGTAACTATTTATCGTTTTTAGGTTAGCTGAGAAGGATTGTCATTTTGGATTGTATGTTTTCTCAACGTTATGAAATTGTCTGCATGGCGAATATTGAATGCTCAATACCGCATCTCTTGATCGTTAATGTAATTTTATCAAAGAAAAATGATGTATAACCGATATAAAAATAATAGTCAAAAAATATAATATATATATCTTCTTTGTTATATACAAAATTATATAAATTTAATATACTTTTTCGGATATCAAATATATAATTTCTACCGTAGGCTAAAAGTGATAATACCACTTTTATCAAGTTATCCAAATTCTTTTTGCAAGCTTGATATAATATATGTTCTTTGATATAATATATGTTCTGACCAACTTCCAGATTTCGGACATTTGAAGTTAATTAGAAAATACATTACTTACTTAAACTAGGATTATAGACCGAAGAGACTCACTCCCATGTTATGACGGACCCGACCTGCGGTGCCTCACGGGTCTGGTGGGCCGGTCTTGGCGGTCTCGGGCCTGCCGGTCCTATAGGCCCGCGACGAACCGATCCAAAACTGAAGAACCGTGAGCCCGGGACCGTCAGGCCCGGGACTGCCAGACAAGCCTGGGCCAGTCCTGGCGGGTCTGGCGGGCCCAACAAATCTTTTTTTAAAAAAAAAAAATTAAAAAAATCAGTAACGGCTCTTTTGTAAAAATAGCCGTTTGGAACTTTGTAAAATAGCCATTTGGCCCCCAAACTTTAATTTAACCCCAAACTTATATAATTACAATTTTTCCATATCTCAACTATAAATACCCCCTCATTCTTTCTTTTTTATTCACCAATTCATCAATATCGCTCAATCTCTTTCAATCTTTCTACTACAATTGCTTAATTTATTGTTGAAAATTCGTGAAAAATTGTGAAGTTGTTGAATTGAAGTTTTCAAGTGTTCAGCGATTTTCAATTTTCAAGAAGTTGTTCGGCAATCCGGTAAACTCGTTTCAACTCTTACGTTTTAATAATATATTTTTGTGCGGTTTAGTTTGCATAATTATAATTAGTATGGCATTTTCTTTGAAGAAAATATTCGGTAAAGGAAAAGGTAAAACCAGTGAAAGTAGCGGCCATAATACTACCCTTCCCCCGGCTCCCCGACCTACAAAAGATAAGCAAGTTGAAAGTAGTCGCCAACCTAGATATCCTACTCCGCCTCCCGTAATGCTTGATAGTGATCACCCTTGTTTTCAATTTACCGATAGTGAATTTATACATGATGTTGCAGTAGGTGATAGATTAGATGATGAAATTATGAATGCTCTTTATCCTAATGAACCTATCTTAGAGAAAAATGAGGATGATGATGATGAAACCCAAGCACCAGATTTAGATGATACACCTACTAGTCCTGTTCATAACTCAAGTAATGCACCGGCACACCCACCTGTAGAAACTCCAACTTTTAGTAGACAACCTGCGAAATGTACAGAAACATCATTAGTTTGGAATTTTTTTACTCAAGTAAGAGAACTAAATAAGGCTAAGTCTAAAACTTGTGGGAAATTACTGGTTCATAAATTTACTGGAGATCGTAGCGGCACGGGTAGTTTGACTAGGCACATAAAAACACACCCTACAGATAGGGCTAGATTTTTTCAAATGCAAGCGCAGCAAGAGGGGACAAGAGTAGATTCTTCGGTTAACCCTAGTACAGGTTCAAATCTAATCCAACCAGGAATTAACACTGTCACGGGAGGTATTTTATATTACGATCCATTTTTGGTAATCAAATATTTATAAGGCTTTAGATCTTTCAAACGAGGAAGTTGCTACACTTGCAGATGCAAAAGCATCAATTAAAATTAATGCTCAAATAGTTTATAATGCTTATATAGTTGCCTTAGAGCATGCTAGGCCAAATATTCCAACCCCTACTTCGTCTAGCTCACAATCGTCTAAAAGAGTTGCGGGCTTAACAACTCTTAAATCTTGGACGGAGTTCCGGGGTTCTCAAGGTGATAATTATGATGAAACTTCACATCTAAATAAGCTTCAAGTTTACTTGTCTCATGGACTTGAAAAGGAGAATCCAGACGACTCTTTCGATCTTTTGGAATGGTGGAAGTCAAGGGAAAAACATTTTCCGATTCTTGCAAGGATGGCTCGGGATGTTTTATCAATTCAAGCTTCAACTGTTGCATCGGAGAGAGCTTTGAGTCAAGAAAGACTACAAATTAGTGATCATAGAGCGGAGATAAGGGATAGCTTGGAAAAATCGGTACTTTTTAAAGATTGGATCCGCGCGGAAGAAGAAACTTTGGAATTGCAGAATCACAACCGGTGATAGATGAAGCGTATGAAGAAATGATAGCGGAACTTTCGGAGGATTCGGCTTCGCCCGGAAGTGGTGATGAACAAGTTTCGTTTCCAGCACCACCAACACAACCTCCTCCCAACCTTGACGGATTTATGAGATTTGTTAGAGATACAATGTAGATTATAATGTAACTTGTACATTGACACATCTTCTTTTAGTTTTTTTTCCTTTTAATGGTGGTATTAGTACATTTTGTGCTCATTCCATTGGGGGAAGGAAGACTAAGAAAGATATGTCATTTTGGGTAATAAAAATTATAAGACATATCCTTGAATATCGTTTTTCTCAATATTTCTTTGTCTTTACTTTGAATTATTTATAAGCTACAATATATATATATATATATATATATATATATATATATATATATATATATATATATATATATATATATATATATATATATATATATATATATATATATATATATATATATATATATATATATATATATATATATATATATATATATATATATATATATATATATAACATACAATATATACTACAAGAAAATATATACGAGAATATATATATACATAACATACAACCTAAATTACAAGAAAATATATAAGTAATAACATATATACATAATATACAATATATATAAAAGAATATATATACATTATACATAAGAGATACAATATATATACTACAACAAAATATATAACTATATATGTTATAATATATATACATAATATACAATATATATACTACATGAAATTATATAAGAGAATGTATATATACATAACATACAATATATATTATAAAAGAAAATATATAAGGAAATATATATATACAATATATACTAATTAGTACAACACAATATACTAATTACTAGTACCACCATTGGCGCATCTTCTTTTAGTTTTTTTTCCTTTTAATGGCGGTATTAGTACCTTGTTTTGCTCATTCCATTGGGGGAAGGAAGACTAAGAAAGATATGCCATTTTGGGTAATAATATATACATAATATACAATATATACTAATTACTACAATAAAATATATACATAATATACAATATATACTAATTACTACAACACAATATACAATGAAATATATATTATATATAGTATACTAATAACTTAGTATACTATTATAAAATATATTCTATACTATACTAATAACTACTATACAAGATATTGCCTTAAAAACAACCGCCAGGCCCGCTTGGCCGGCCGATTCCGGACCGCTAAGTTCAGGATCGCTGTGGGCTTAGGCCCGTTACGAGCTGGTCTCACCCGCCAGGACCATCAGGCCCGGGCCACATTATACCCCTATATGGACATGTCAAATTCGAAATAAGCTCAGAATGAGTGGGTTCTCTAAGTTAAAGATTAGTTGAATTTCAGGCTTAACAATGGGAACAAGCCAAAGAAATTAGGTTCAAAATCTAATTTTACAGCTCAAAATTAAAAGATTTGGCGCATACTTTCTGGACACAGCTCGCATGTGCATAAAAAACAACAGAAAGTAGAGAGTTGAAAGAAGTTAATCATTTTAAATATGTCCCCTTAATGTAAAACTAAAATTGTAATGGTCCAATATTCCAGCATATATGTAAATCTGTATAGTTAATGGCTTAACTCCAGCTTTCTCTTTCAGATGATAGCATGCGAGTTAGGGGGGTTTAAAATCGAATCGAAACCGAAAATTGATCAAAATCAACGTTTAATGATTTACTGATATCGGATTAATAGTTTAACGGACGGGGAACATATTAAATTCTTTTTTATTAACAACTTATCAGCTTGGTGGCGGATTATTTAATTTTCTTAACGGATAATCCGCTAACCCATTATATATATAGTGATTCTTCTTCCAAATTCAGTCTCTTTGATGATCCTAGATTAAAGTCTAGAGCTATGAACTAACTGCATGAGTCCAAATTTGACCGACCATAACCTGCGACGAAGTACGACATCGACCGAGTATCCTCAAGTCGACGTTTCGAAGGGAACAACCTTAAGGCAAAGGAAGAAACTGTACGACCCATGTAATAGTATAAGTCCATTAGGGGACATTAGGAATATTCCATCGAATACTCCTTGCATTTATTTCTTACAATTTAGAAGAGTTTCTCTCTAGTACAAAAGGGAAATAGTAACGTTGGAATAAGGCAGAAGAAAAACTTTGGGAAAATCATTATTTGAGAACGAAAAGAAATTTTATTAACGATCGTCTCTTTATCTATTACTTCTTCTAGAGATTATTATATTCAGCTAAGATTTACCTTTTCATCTTTGATTGATTGTTCAAAAAAGTTTTAATATCTTTTGAGTCAAACAATTTGGTGCCGCCTGTGGGGATTTCTATAGTTGTAATCATAGTTTCCATCTAGATTCTTGAGAAAATATAATTGCTTTTTCTTCAACTTCATAACACCCAGCGATGGCGGAAAAGGGAGAAGCCAGGCTAAAGGCAGTAGTGGATGTCACGAACAACCTCCTGAATTCTCTCAACGAAGCCAGTGGAGAAGACAATAAGAATGCAATAACAAGTGTTACACTGGAGGGGGAGATCTCACCTCCTCCTCATGGGGATCTGACGATCTGGCGCGAGAGGGGAACCTCAACCTCCACAGCAGGAGAAGCGCCACCAGCAGTCAAAAGGCTACTGGAAGAATGGTTAACAAGTTCCTTGAGAAACATGCTCGAGAAGTCTGTCTAAGGAGGCATCGAAAACGCACCACCTACAGAAATCACAGCTGTTGCGCATGAGCAAAATGCTACACGAACAGGTAATACCGGCACTATTACTGATGCAGGTTACGATGCACTTATAGACATCTTAAGGAAAATGGAAGAGATGGAAAATGAGAACAAAGCACTCTGTGACCAGATGAAGGAACATCACGAAAGGGTCGATAAAATACCAGGCGTTCCGAAGTTGTTACCAAAATGCGATATGGGTCGATTCGTCAAAAAGCCGTACAGAAAATAGGCAGCCCCCCATTCTATTCCTAAAACCTTCAAAATGCCATCATACTTGAAAATATACGATGGGACCACAGACCTAGAAGACCATTTAATCCATTACGTTACCTCTATGAAGGGTAACGATCTATCAAAAGAAGAAGTATTGCTTGTGCTACTGAAAAACTCTGGCGAAACTATCACATGGGGAGCATTGACATGGTATTTCCAATTACCAGCGCGATCGAATATCGACGTTCGAGGAGATGACAGATAAATCTGCTACCGCTTATGCGGGAGCAAAGAATTCCGAGGCTAGAGTTAATGATATCTTCGCCATCAAGTAAACGACGAGCGAGGGACTTCAGGATTTCTTAGCACGATTCAATAGAGTAAAAATGAGCTTACCGAATTTGTCAGAAGGAATAACAGTAGAATACTTTCAAAATGGGTTAAATAGGAACGAATCAAAGGCAACCAAAAAAATACTCAGTAGACTCATGAAGTATCCCTCGACCACGTGGGAAGAAATCCACGACGCCTATTACGCCAAAGTGAGGGCAGATGAGGATGACCTGAATGGCTTGCTTCAGCGATTAACATCGGTCCATACCGAAACAAGGAAAGATCGATGCCACGATGGGCGAAGAGACCAATTACCACGTTTCAACCGAGAAAGGTAATAACCCTATATATGTGCATCCAATCCTCCGCCTCCCCCCTCGACATGCAGACGTCATGCCTCGGATATCACACTCTCCCGAAACGAAAAAGGTATGCCTCTATTACTATCAGCTCATAATTGTTATGTTTCCCCCTCAAAAATAGTGTATGTACTGGAGAAGATCGACACGAAGGTGAAGTGGCCACAAAAGATGAAGTCGGACCTAGACAAAAGGAGTTCAAATGTCCTATGTGAGTTCCACCATGACAGGGGACACAAAATCGAGGACTGCATAGATGTGCGGTAGGAAGTAGTAAGAATATTAAATCAGGGATACCTGAAAGAACTACTGAGCAACAGAGGACGAGCCAACTTCGCTCTAGAGCACGATCAACCCCAAGGACCTCCAAAGCCACCATCAACAGCTCGTACCATACAAATGATCATTGGTGGCGGTGACACGGTAATCAACCATGTGAAATTAACCACCACACATAAGCTCAGACAGACAGTCGCCCACGAATGGTACGACGACTGCGAAGATAGTTTCATCTTCGATAAGTCAGATATTGATGGTTTATCTTTCCCTCACTATGATGATTTAGTTATAACAATACACATCACGGATACCAATGTAAAAAGAATAATGGTGGATGACGGAAGAGTCGCATGTAGTATTCACCCACGAGTTCTCATACAAATGCGGATCGAGGATAAAATAATTCTGCGTTGAATAACACTAACGGGTTTCAATAATACAGTAGAGCGAACATCTGGGGAAATAGTGCTACCTATCCTGGCATGAGGGGTTACCCTGGAAACAACATTCCGGATAATGAACCAGGAAACGGCCTACAATGCCATCATAGGACGACCATAGATACACCCCACGCGAGCCGTCCTTTTAAGCTTCTATCAAGTAATCAAATTTCCCACCTCGGGGGGTACATACAACATCCGAGGCGAGCCACGTACCGCCTAAGAATGCTACCAGATCGTCGAAGATTTCACACATACCAAACAAATAAAAGGGGCAAGTGTGGAAATATAGCAATCAGCCATGTCCGGAACCAAACTTGAGGTGCAAGTAGAGGCCATCAAAGACCTGGACGTTGTAGAAGCTTGCAAGGGAACCATAAAAGATCTCGATCCTGTCCAATTGGAAGACACTGACAACACAAAAAAAGGCTTATGTTGGGCACAACCTCTTGTATCCAGGTAAGTATCGTGAGTTCTTGACTAACAATGCCGATTTTTTTGCTTTTTGCCACTCAAATATGCCAGGAATTTCAAGGGACATCGCCACGCACAGGCTGAATGTCGATCCACTTTATCCGCTGGTACGTCAAATGAGGGGAATATTTAATACCATGATCAATGAGGCGGTCAATGATGAGGTTTACAAGTTACTAGCAATGGTTACATCATAGAATCGAAATACCCATAGTGGATCGCCAATGTGGTACTGGTCAAAAAGAAGAATGAGAATGGAGAATGTGTGTTGACTTCACAAATCTAAACAAAGCATGCTCGAAGGACTCCTTCCCGCTACCTCACATCGACCAACTAATTGATGCAGTAGAAGGGCACGAACTGCTGAGCTTCCTAGATGCCTAATCCGGTTACAACCAAATTCTAATGGCTAAAGAAGATCAAGAAAAGACCACTTTCATCACCTATCAAGGAACGTACTGCTATAAGATGATGGCCATTCGGGATTAAAAATGCAGGGGCCACATACCAAAGGTTAGTCACAAAAATATTCAAAGAATAACTCATTAAGACAATGGAGATTAACATCGATGACATGCTAGTAAAGTCGACAAATAAAGAGGATCACATTGGTCACTTGAAGGAAGCCTATATTAAGGCAGTACAAAATGAAATTTAATATCGAAAAGTGCACCTTCGGTGTCACTTCAGTAAAGTTACTCTATTTGCTAGTGTCACAAAGGGGTATCGAGGACAACCCGGACCAAATCAAGGCCATCGACGGAATACTGGAGATACTGACCAGCAAATAGCAGGTGCAGAAATTAACAGGGCGAACAACCACCCTTTCAAGGTTCATTTCACGATCCTCGGATATATGCCACAAATTCTTCAATGTGCTAAAGAAACACCACGAGCTCCAATGGAACGAAGAATGCGTTGACGCCCTAAGAAAATTGAAAACGTATATATCCTCACCAACACTTCTCGTCAAAGCGGACCAAAGTGAATGTCTACTTATGTATCTAGCAGTTTCTGAAGTTGCGGTAAGCGCAGTCTTGGTCCGTGAGAACAAAGGTACATAATCTCTGATTTACTATATCAGTAAAACTCTAATCCATGCTGAAACAAGGTACCCTCGCCTTGAAAAACTAGCTCTAGCATTGGTCGTAGTTTTACGAAAGCTTAGACCGTACTTTCAATGTCATCCCATAAAGGTGGTGACAACCTTTCTCCTAAGAGATGTCCTACACAAACTTGAACTATCGGGTAGACTAGCCAAGTTGGCTATAGAACTAAGGAAGCACGACATAACGAACCAACCGTGAACTGCCATTAAGTCGCAAGTGCTCGCCGGCTTCGCTGCTGATTTCAGCACCAAAGTATTGCCCGAGGTAAACAAGAAGCACTCCGCGCTTCCACACATACCGACTTCTAGGTCCTATACACTGACGGTGCCTCTAATGCCTTGGGATTGAGACCGGGACTCGTCCTCGAGGACCGTACAGGCAAAGTAATTCGCTGATTCATACGATGCCCCGAGATGACTAACAACGAGGTCGAGTATGAACCTATGATTGCAGGTTTAAAGTTAGCCCTCAAATATGGTGCTCAATGACTCGTCCTCTACTGTGACTCTCAACTCGTGATGAACCAAGTCACTGGGACTTTCCAAATCAAAGAGCAGAGACTATAAAGATACCAGTCTGAAATCCATAAACTACTGCCAAAATTCAGGACCAAGTACCCATGGCACACAATATCAAAGTGGATGGCCTCGCTAAACTAGCTGCGGCCACCAAGAATATCAAAAGGAAAATGTGGTCACCCTCCTTCATTCTGCAATAGACCACGTCGAAGTACACTCTATAAACTTAACTTGGACTGTCATAACCGCTTTGTAGCCTATTTGTAAGATGGAAAGCTCCCGCAAGATAAAAAAGAAGCCAAAAAACTTCGAGTGTAGGTAGCCCAATGCCGCCTAGTAAACGGTGATCTCTTCAAAAGAACATTTGGCAGCCCCTAGTCAAATGTCCTAGGATACATCAAACAAGGAAAGTACTGGAAGAAGTACACGAAGGGCACTGTAGTGCCCACATGGGAAATTGCACCCTCGTCTGATGCCTCATGCAACGGGTACTACTGGCCCACCATGAGAAAAGAAGTAGCCGATCATGCCAGAAGATGTGAACAATTTCAAAAATACGCCCATATGATACATCAATAAGGGGAACTCCTTCATTCCGTCACTTCACCATGGCCATTCATAAAGTGGGGAATGGACATAGCCGGACCCCTCCCAGCAGGACGAGGTAAGGTACGCTTCCTTTTGGTTCTAACTGGTTACTTTTCTAAATAAATAGAAGCATGTGACTACACTCAGATACGTGAGCAAGAGGTCATCGCATTCATATGGAAAAACATCATATGCCGTTGTGTCATTCCCAATGAAATCAACTGCGATAACGGGCCTCAGTTCATCGGAAAGAGAGCGACTGAGTTTTTTGAAAAATGGCACATCAAACAAATACTCACCACACTGTATCACTTTGCTGCCAATAGTCAAGCCGAATCTTCGAATAAAGTAATACTGAATATGTTGAAAAAGAAGCTTGAGGATTGTAAAGGGCTATGGCCTGAACTGCTACCACACCACTCCTAAGACCAGCACAGGAGAAATGCCATACTGGTCTACGGGACAGACGTAGTTATACCCGTCGAAGTTGGGGAACCTAGATTGAGGTACTCCAATGAGAGCGGACCAAGCAACGACGAAAGTATGCTACAAGATCTGAATGAAGTCAAAGAAAGGAGATACATGCCCCACATAAGAATGGTAGCCAGAAGAAGCAAGCAGAAAGATACTACAACAAGAGAGCCAAGGTACAACCGCTCAAAGTAGGAGACTACGTCCTCAAGACTAAAACACAAGTATCAAAAGACCCTAATGAGAGAAATAGGAACAAACTAGAACGAACCATACAAAATCATAGCTGCAACAAACAAAGAAGCATACCAATAAGAAACAATAGAGGGAAAGACACTCCAAAACAACTGGAACGCCACCCGTCTCAAGTACTTCCACTTCTAAAGAAGGCGTCACCTAAGTCATGCTCTTTTTTCCTCTCCCAGGTTTTGTCCCAATCGGATTTTTTCGAGGAGGTTTTTAAGGGTCTAAGAGCTGTTCATTACCTTGACCCGTCAATATAATCTCCAGGGCAAAGTAATGAAGGGACTACGTATAGATAATCAAACTCCATTGTATGTATAGAATCAAATCTCCATTGAATGTATAAAATCAAATCATTGTATGTGCAGAACTAAATCTCCATTAGTTGACATGTGATGTCTTCCTACGGGAACGCAATCGAATATCCAAAAAATGGCCAAGGCCATCGACGACAAAATGAGTTCGACCTCGTTCAAACTACGACAGGATCCTGCCTCGACGAAAATTCGAAGCCACATCCCAATGGCCAAGGCCATCGACGAAAAAATGATTTCGACCTCGTTCGAACTACGACGGGATCCTCCTTCGACGACATTTCAAAGAAACATCCCAATGGCCAAGGCCATCGACGACAAAATAAGTTTGACCTGGTTTGGATTACGATGGGATCTAACTTCGGCAACAATTCAAAAAAACATCCCAATGGCCTAAGCCATCTACGATAAAATGAGTTCAACCTCGTTCAAACTACGAGGGGGAGTCACTTCAATAACAGTTCGAAGCCATATCCCAATGGACAAGGCCGTCGACGACAAAATGAGTTTGACCTCATTCGAACTACGATGGGATCCTACTTCGATGACAGTTCGAAGCAACATCCCAATGGCCAAGGCTATCGATGACAAAATGAGTTTTATGAACTACGATATGATCCTACTTCGACGACAGTTCGAAGGAACATCCCAATGGCCGAGGCCATCAACGATAAAACGAGTTCGACCTCGCTCGAACTACGATGAGAGATCACTTCGACAACAGTTCAAAGCAACATCTCAATGGCCAAGGCCATCAATAAGAAAATGAGTTCAACCTCGTTCAAGCTACGACGGGATCTCACTTCAACGAAAGTTCGAAGCAACATCCTAATGGCCAAGGACAACGATGACAAAATGAGTTTTACCTCGTTCGAACTATTACAGGATCTCACTTTGACGACAGCTTGAAGCAACATCCCAATGGCCAAGGCCATCAACGGCAAAATAAGTCCAACCTCATTTGAACTACAATGGGATCTCACTTTGACGACAGTTCGAAGCAACATGCCAATGGCCAAGGCCATCAATGACAAAAGAAGTTCGACCTCGTCGAACTACGATGATATCCTACTTCTACGACAGTTCGAAGCAACATCCCAATGGCCAAGGCCATTCGACAAAAAAATAAGTTCGACCTCGTCCGAATTACGACGGGATCTTACTTCAACGACAACTCGAAGCAACATCCCAATGGCCTAAACCATCGACGAGTAACCCAGTATCATAAATATTGCAAAGAAGAGCAAATCGACAAAATATATTTTTACATTACATCAAAATATTATTTACAATAGTCACAAACGGGCTCAAGTACGCCCTCTACAACAATCCCAAAATAAAAGCAAAACAAGCGAAGAATATGCATCATCCCTGATAGGATAAACGTCTTCCTACCACATGTCCGAGGATAAATGATTCGCGTTATTAGAGTTAATGTCGCCCCCATCAGGCTTATGGGGGTCGTACCAGCAAGCCTAGCAAGCCACACGAGCTGCACCACTTCAGTCACCCTTCCCTCAGTGTGAAAAGCCCTGTACACATCTAGCCGAGCCTTAGCATGGACCCACATCTAATAGAGATGACGATGCACGACCAAATCGGCTGAGGCATGAGGTGTAGAAGGCTGGAAACTTTAAGTTGCATCCTCTACCCTCAACGAGGCCACCTGCCCATTCAATGCAGATAGTTCTGCCTTAAACGTTTTAGCACGCCCTTCGAGCCCCAAAATTTTAAGGTTAGAGGCCTCCCTCTCCCCAACCAACTCTGACCTAGAAATATTGAGGGCGTCTTCCAAATACACCGACTAAGAAATAGCCACCGCCATCTTATTAGCACTAACGTCCAGCTCACTTCTAAGCCCTTCAATCTCCGCTGACTTAGCACTCAAATCAGTGGTCAAGTCAGCCACCTTTGCCTACAAATTGGCATTCTCAACTATCATCCCCTTGCTCAACTCGAGCTCATCCTCCTTCTCCTTAAGAGAGACCTCCATCTTACTACTGTGGGCAACAACCTTCACGAGCTCCTCATCTTTCTCTTCAGCTCTTCAACCTTATGATCCACTTCGTCCTCCCGCTACTTAATCCCCACAAGTAACACCTGGAACTCGAGGTCCTGATGGTAGATGTCGGCCATCGCCCGATCCTTAGAACGATATTGTTGATATTTGGATGACATCTTCTCATAAAGGCCCGTCCTCCTCCTCTCTAGATTCTCTTTCTCAACCTCCCTGATGAGGGTCTAGCAAAAAAAAAGATATATGAGGGGAGAAGTTAAAAAAATGCAAAACGACAATCACCGCATAAATCCAGCGACGAAAAGGGAAGAAAATGCACCTACCTGCAGGGCCATACCAGTGATCTTTTGAGACAACTCCACATCGCTCATCGCCCCAAGCATCTGGCTTTTGGGAGCATCACATAGAGGAGCTAGAGTAGAGACAACTTGCTCGCTGTTCAACAGTAAGTTGTAGTTCCCCGGGATGACTATGTGACGGTAAGATCCGTCCATTTTAACCTCCACATGGGCAAGGTAACCCAAGAACTAATTGACGTCCTCTAGGTCTATATCTGAACCTAAGCTGTCACCCTTGACATGACGCCCTCCAACATTGGACGATGCTACACCCTCAACAGAACGCACCGAGCCAGCTCCTGGATAAACTCCTTCCACTCGCGGAGACCTCCATGATAAAATAGCATCAGCCATTAAAACAGCCATAGAGGCTGTCTACGATACCCTGCTCTTATCACCGTACGGGGCCACACCCTTCCCGAGTTCTAACAAACGGCTCATCCCCATTTGAAGATTCATCCAAAGGGTGTGAGTCCAGCACCGTAGAAGCCTCTTCCCTCACAGCCACGACTTAAGACGGGCCTTCCAATTGGATAGGTTGAGGGCGATCTTCCCAAATAGACTCTCTCAAAACAAACTATGCATTTGTAGTAGCAACGACTTGATGTAAGCCAGGGACTGGTGCCCTTCATCTAGAAGCTCTTCGACCTGTCATAATAAAAGGGTCGTACCATTAAATAAGATTGCATTACCAACGAAGTAGAAAGGGAAACATTTACCTGAGGGGACTCTAGGGTCGTATCACTTCACGAAGGCGGGCTAATCTCGAGTCTCTACTGCATGAGGCAATAAATAGGCCACCCAATCCCTGGCTGCAAACAAAAAGCATGCAAAATTTATAATAAATACAGAGGGAGGAATAATGAAATGAGTGGCAACACTTACGAGCTCCATTCCATCATTCCGAAAACCTGGTGGTGTCGGAAATGACATGCTCCATTTTGACAAAGAAATACTTGTGCCAAAACTTACGACTTTCCCGGTCATCAGTCCCGACCGCCAGCCCCTTCGTACCATGGAGCCTTAAGTGCACCATGGTACCTCTATGAAAGTCGGGCGTGAACAAATGTAAAAGATGGTGGACGGAAATATCACACTTTGCCATTTCTGTATACTTGGTCAGTAGCAGAAGTACCTTGAGTGTATACGGTGAAAGCTGCGCCGGACAAACTTGATAAAATCTACAAAATTCTTTTGCCAAGGGGAAAATAAGAAAAGTGTAACCAATCGTGAAAGGGTACTCATAGAAGGCACAGTACCCTGGTCTATGAACATCTACGTAGTCTCCCCCCGCCGGTACCATCTCTACGTGAGCAGGGATGTCGTACTTCACACGAAGGGCATCAATATGAATATGCTCCATCTCAGAGTATACGGGGGCCGGAGTGGAATAAGGATCTTTAAGAAAGTCGTTTCGAGACAATGGATGCCTTGGCACCAGATCCTCCATCGTGGGAAAGTTGTCGCCCTCCTCTACCACTGTTTCACCATCGCTAGGAGGAGGCACTGTAAATAATGGGGTGGCCTCAGTAACTTCCTCATGATAATGACAAGACTTTAGTATGATATCGTTCAAACGGATATCAACACAGAATGAAAAAGGAAGAAGAAGCTTCAAACGAAGAACGTAAGAAGGAATAAAGGGATATAAGAGCAAATAAGGAGGGGTGCAAGAAATTATCTAGAGTGAAATGGCTAAAGTTTTTCGAAAAAATAAACCCTTCACCTATTTATAGGGTTGGGTGGCGCCATAATTATGGCCGCAAGTCACAAAGCAGTGCAAGAATCGAAGCATCAAGCCGTCAGTCCCTGCCTCGAAAACTTGCATAATGATGACACACGTAAAGCTGACATAATTTTCCGGTAAAGTATAACGCTCGGTATTTTGCAGAACACATTGACCATCTTTTATTGGCCATGCCATTTCAACGTATCAAATTTCTCCATAAGCAAGCATGAAATCCGCTCATCGAGGACGCATTCGGTCATAACCCCGACAAGTGGAGGGACTAACTGTATGGGTCCAAATTTGACCGATCGTGACTTGCGATGAAGTACGACAAACGATCGGGTATCCTCGAGTCGATATTTTGAAGAGAACGACCTTAAGGCAAAGGAAGAAAGTGTGCGACCCATGTAATAGTGTAAGCCCATTAGGGTGCATTAGGAATATTTTGCATTTTATTTTCTTATAATTTAGAAGAATTTCTATCTAGTATAAAATGGGGATAGTAACCTTGTAATAGGGCAGAAGAAAAACTTTGGGAAAATCACTATTTGAGAATGAAAAGAAACTTATTAACAATCGTCTCTTTATCTATTACTTCTTCTAGAGATTATTATATTCAGCTAAAATTTACCCCTTTATCTTTGATTAATTTGTTCAAAAATGCTTTAATATATTTTGAGTCAAATGCTAACCATCACAAATCATTGGTGACATTCATAATCCCCATACTTGGGTATGACTTCGGGTGTATTTTCTTGTTTCCTATTAAGTCTAATTGGATTTTGTGTTAAAATACACAACAATGAAAATGTATATTAGACCTAACTTCTGAAGTAAACATTATGAGGCTACTACAACTTGTCTTTTATTTATTGTATTTTCTAGGATTAAATAAGAATCCATTTTCATCTCTAAGACTATGACAGTGTTGTATAGGCGTCAATTATGGGCATATGTTAGGCGTTAATAGTAGGCATTAATGTAGTCCACTTTGGGATGTAATGCATGCAATATAGATTAATACACGCAGTATAGATTAAATTAGGCCAATAAACCGCCAAATAACCGACCGATAAGAGCTAAATCGATAATAATTTGCTTGATATCTTATCAGGTGACTAGCAGATTAATATATTTAAAAGTCGATAACTGATAAGCCAAACCGTTAAGAATAAATAACCACCCAATCCACCCGATAAGCAGCCCTAATATGAGTTTAGCTAAAGCTCTAATGATTTAAGTAGTTATTGTACTTATTATTTCAATTTGGATAACGTACGTAGGCTGCCCAATTTAGTCCAAATTGACCCGCCAATGAATATGTGACCAACCCAACCATCCAAAATTGTGCAAGTTGAGCGAGTTATATTTATAAAATTTGTACCACATTGATTTTTTTGGTTATTCTATTATGTATAACTAAAATTAGACTTTTCAAAACCGTCTCAATCATGTCAGTTTTTCTTCGGTATTGGTGCAGTTCGCAAATATTCGGTATTTTTTTTAAATGTCATGTAAAAATCATTACTAGAAGTAGAATGCAATAACATACGCACTTTTACGGAACTTAGCAAAACTCTCTAGATATTTTTACAGCTTAAAAGGTGATAAATTAAAAAAATATAAAAGATAGCTAGAGTATAGATCCATCAACTATTCTACATCAGCGTAAAAGAAACTAATCAAATACAAAAAATATAAATCACACGAGTGAAAAGAAATTAACCAAGTTGGGTCTCAAGAATAAAGTTTATAGAAGAATAAATATTCAAAAGACAAATCTAAATCATACGAAATGAAACATATTCAATACATTGTAATTTTCTACTCATAATCGCAACAATACCTTGGCTTTTGCTAGTAAATATGCTGGAAATAATTTAGTTTTAATAGGAGTCGCATAATATATTTGGAAATTAGGATTTTAAGTTTAGTTACTTGTAACTATTTCATAATTCAAAGGTCCCAAATTTTTTTTAATGCTTTATCATTTTTAAACATAATATTGTAACGACCTGGCCGGTCGTTTTGAAAATTTACGTCTTGATACCCTATTAACTACTCTCCATGTGTCTTTTTCTGCTATTGTGATTTGTCGAAATGGTTCATCTTGGGTTTCGGATTGTTTTGAGACACTTAGTCCCTAAATGATTGTTTAAGTTTAGAATTTGGATTGTAATCGGAGCACTATGAAGATAGATCCTGAATGGAATTTCGTCAATTCGGTTAGCTCCATTGGGTGATTTCGAGCTTAGAAGCGTGTTTGGATTGTGTTTTGACGGCCCGTAGCTTATTAGACTTGAAATTGTGAAAAGTTGAATTTTTGGAGTTTCGGGGCGATAGTGAAATTTCGATATCAAGTTCAGACCGATTTCGGAAGTTGAAATAGGTCCACAGTGGTGAATGTGACTTGTGTGCAAAATTTGGGATCAATCGGACGTGGTTTGGTTGGTTTCAGCATCGGTTGTAGAATTTTGAAGTTTGAAGTTCATTAAGTTTGGATTGGAGGGTGATTCGTGATTTTAGTGTTGTTTGGTGTGATTTGAGGGCTCGACAAAGTTAGTATGGTATTTTAGGATTGGTAGGTATGTTTGGTTGAGGTCCCAAGAGCCTCGGGTTAGTTTCCGATACTCAACAGGTCATTTTTGGACTTAAGAAGTTGGTAAATTTTGTTGATATTTCTGTTGTAGAAGATCCTTCATCGCGATCGTGAGAGGAGGCTCACGATCTCGTAGGTTTAGCTAGGGCAGAGGAAGTTTTTTTCATCGCGTTCACGGCAACGAGTATGCGAATGCGTGGTAGTGGTGGAATGGTGCATCGCAAACGCGTGGGCTATGCAACATTCGTGAAGAAGTGAGGCAGTAGTGGAATGGAGTGTTACTCTTCGTGATCGCGTGAGGTCAGTCATGATCGCATAGATCGGAGCAGCGAGTGCATTGCATTCGCTTGGGTGTTACGCGTTTGCTCAGTGTAAACATGGGAGCCAGCAAAGTTTTCTTCGCGATCGCGATTAAGGAAATCACTAGGCAAATTTTTAATGTTCAAAACAAGGGTTTGAGTTCATAACTTCAAATTTTGATTGAGATCTCGATAGAAGGTGAAATTTGGAAAGGTTTTCGGAGAAGTTTATGGGTAATGATTCCTAACTTCTTTTTTATTATATCTCATTAATCTAAACATGACTTAATTATTTAATTTTGGATTTGGGGTGAAAATTGGAAAAAGTTCTTAGGCGGAATTTTGAGATTTTGATCGAGATTTTGGTATCAGATTTGAGTGAATATGTATGGTTAGAATCGTGAGTGAATGGATGTTCATAATTTGTGACTTTTACCCGATTCTAAGACATGTGTCGGGGAGGATTTTTGGGTACTTTCCTATTTTCTCGCTTTATCTTTAAATTCATTAGTTAAATTAGTTGCTTGTAACTATATTTATGTCATATAATTGATTTTATTAGATTTGGGTCACTCGGAGTTGATTACTCGTGGCAAGATCGTGATATCAGATTGATTTGAGCTTGGTTCAAAGTAAGTGGCATGCCTAACCTTGTGCGTGGGAACTCCCCTTAGGATTTTGATAATGTTGTTATATGAATGTCGCATACATGAGGTGACGAGAGCGTACACATGCTAATTGTTAAAAACCGTCATTCTCGTTAAGTAAATATCTATGTTTTTCTTTAAATTGTGCAATACTATTATATGTAGCTTCCTGAAAGCATGTTTACGCCTTTACTGCCTTATCTGCTTTAACTGTCTGCTCGGACTCTGTGTAGCATGTTTAGGGTAGAAATAGCTTGTCTCTTTGATACGAACTTGAATAGAACTGTATATTTCTTGTTGAGATTGTTGTGTGTGTGGATTGGGTTGTACATTTATATTTGGGACTATGGAACGGTATTCCGGGAAATCCCCCAGTGTATTTACTTTGGGACTACAGAATGGTATTCTGAGAGATCCCCCTGCACATTTACGATTTGGACTACGGGATGGTATTCCGGGAGATCCCCTGTTGCTTTTCCATGTGTACTGAGTTATGTTTTTCCTGTGATTTCGTTTCATTGAGTGTTAGCAATTATCTTCACTACCCTATTTCATACTGCTTTATCTTATTATATGTATAACCAGTAGGGCCATGATATGATCTCGTCACTGCTCGACTGAGGTTAGGCTTGACACTTACTGAGTACTGATGTAGTGTACTCATGCCCTTTATTGCACATGTTTTTCATGTGCAGATCCAGGTTCTACTTCTCAGTCATTCTTTCAGTGAGGCGAGGCGATCCAGAAGACTTCGAGGTATCTCTGCCGCGTCCGCAGACTTAGAAGTCCCTTTATATTCCTTATTTAGTTACAGACTTCCTGTATTTTCTTCGCTGTTAGACTTTCTGGAGATTAGAAGCACTATGTACTTCTGTAGCTTGTGAATTCATGAGCCGAGATTTGGGAGTGCTTATATCCAGTTCGAGAGTGTTTTATTGTATATGTCAAGCGGCATTTAAAACTTCTTAATTACATTATCTAGTAAATTGTTAGTTTTCGTATCTTTGTTTCATTTTCCGCAATTAATTAGGCTTACCTAGTTGTAGAGTCTAGGTGCCGTAACGACAGTTCACGGGGGAAGAACTTGAGCCGTGACAAATATATAAGTATATTTCTCACATTGCAAATTTATTCGGTATGGTTTGGTATTTTTCGGTTTATTTTTATAAAATAAAAAATGTACCTTAATTATCGGTTTGGTTATATGTCTATATAAAAGCCTACGATTTTATTAAAAGAAACCTAAAAATCGATTCGATACGATCCGGTCGATTTAATCGATTTTTAAATATCCATTGACACTCCTAATTTTCATGGATTACATTTTGCACTCCAATGAAAAACTCATATTGCTTGCTACCATTGGAGCTGATTCATTATAGAAATTGATATGCAAATTCAGTTCCGGTGGATTTTTCGATATTAGGAGTTCAGGACTTATATGTTTTTCTGAATATTGTAATACATGGTTAATTTCATAAATGGTCATATAACTATGATGTTTTTTCACTAAAGTCATATAACTTTGTTTTCTAATACAAAAATTATATAATTATGACTTTCTTTTGTCTAAAGTCATATAACTTTCAAACAAAAATCATATAACTTTAAATTTTTTTTATTAAAGTTATATAACTTTGTCTTTTTGTACAAAAATACATAACTATAATTTTTTTTACCAAAATCATTTAATTATGTTTTCTCACACAAAAAGCATAACTTTTACTAACTCACAAAAAATATAGTGATCGAAAAAAATAAATATTCACGAGTATTTTCTTATTTTATAGATTTTATTTTCTTATTTTCAACCTAATAAATAATAATTCAATTAAAATAGAAATGGATCAACCCGACTTGGCCCACCCTGACCTATTACTCATATGTATAAATTAATAGTTGAGTCATTTCTATTTACTAGAAGAGAATTTTTTTCCCATAAAAAGATTAATTCGGAATACATGAGATTCTGATAACGAAAAATAAATAAATAAAAGGTATAGTTAGAGAGCACTTGAAATAAAAATGCTACAAATTTTAATTATAATCTAAAACTGAAAATAAATAATAAAAGTATCATATTTTGAAGGAGTTACTATTCGTTTTTAGTATTATTTTAATTTATATACATGAGTATGGGCAAGGTGGTCCAGGTTGGATTGAGTCATTCTAATTTTAATTTTATTATTATTTATTAGGCTGAAAATAAGAAAACAAAAATTTATAAAATAAGAAAATACTAGTGAAAACTTATTTTTTCCGACCACCGTGATTTTTGTAAGTTAGTAAAAATTTTATGATTTTCGTGTGATAAAATAAAATAATATAATTTTGGTAAAAAAATTTATAGTTATATGATTTTTGTGTGAAAAGACAAAGTTATATAACATTAGTAAAAAAAGTCATAGTTATATGCTTTTAGTGTGAAAAATAAAGTTATTATATTATTTTAGTGAAAAAAAAGCCACAGTTATATGAGTTTTGTGTGAGAAAATATAGTTATATGACTTTAATGAAAAAATGCCATATAGTTATATGACCATTTGTGAAATTAATCTTAATACAGGGTGACGCCAATTTGAAGAATGTTGAGTTTCAGTACCAATTACGTCGGATTTAAAACTGTGTAGTTTTCGTGTAAAAATATCACAGAGTAGCTAGTTTTTGGACTGGTCATTGAAAAATAGCCAGCGTTTTCAAAGTCATTGAAAAATACCTACTCCCACCATCCAGTTTATATGAGCCTATTTTCTTTTTTGTCAGTTCTAAGAAGAATAAGCCATTTCTCAATTTCGAAACAATTTATCTTAAACTTACAATTCTACCCTTAATGAGAAGCTTTTATAATCCCACAAATACTCTTGGTCCCTTTTTGACTTGTTTAGGACCATAAATGTCAAAACTATATATTTTTTATTAATATTTGTGCCTAGTCAAACAGGTTCATATAAATTGGAACAGAGGGTGTACTATTTTGCTGCAACATGGAAAGTTCCAGCATAATATACTTGAAATCGGTGCAGGTGTGTATGAACTATTAGCATATTATGCTGGAACTACAACACACGAAAAGTTTCAGCATAATATACTGGAGATTGGATCACCTATACTGGAAGTCCAGTATATTATACTAGAACTCCAGTATATTATGCTGGAAGTTGAATATATTATACTGGAAAAATTCCAATATATTATGTTGGAGTATTTTTCGGATTTGAATAGTGTTTTCATTCAGATTTATCTTTACACAAAAAGTAGCCAAATTTCGATTACTCTTGAAACTTTGGCTATTTTTAAATGACCACTAGTAAATCTGGTTATTTTTTAATTTCTTTAAGTTTTCGTGCAATACGGGTTTAACATTAATGATGACACCAAAGCTGGTTATATATATAAATTGCAAATCGACGTGGAAGCTGTTTAAGTCCAAATATGGAGAGAAATTTAAAATAGCCAGATTTACAAGTGGTCATTCAAAAATAGCCACAATTTCATAAGTTATCGAAATTTAGCCACTTTTCATGTAAAGATAAATCTGAACGAAAACATTGTTCAAAATCGTAATAATACTCTAGCATATTATACTGGAGTTATATCATAAGTATACTGGAACTCCAGCATAATATACTGGAGTTCCAGTATAATATACCAATCAAGTATAATATGCTAGAAGTTCATACATAGGTGCTCCAATCTCCACCATATTATATTGGAACTTTTACCGTGTTGGAGTTCCAACATAATATGCTGAAAGTTCATACACATATGCACTGATCTCAAGCATAATATGCTGGACCCTGTTGCAACAAAATAGTGGTTATTTTTCAACGACTTTACAAACGCTGCTATTTTTGATTGGATTTTGACACAGTTACCCACAAAAATAAAACTGTTTACCCTTGTCTACCCATTTGTTTCCTACCCATAAACTAATTACATTTTCTACCCATTGTAGTTTTTGTGGAGAATTCTTTCTTTATTCTCCAATTCTTTTTTATTTCTATGCTTCTTTTATTTTTTTCTTTCTTTTCTCCTTTTCTTTTTTCACATTTTCTTCTTATTTTTTCTTTTTTTTTTTCCTTTTCTAATTTCATTTAACTTCTTGTTTTTATATTCTTTTTCTCTTCATAATCTAACTTCATTAACTGTTTTCACTAATTCTTTTTTATATATTATTACTAAAGAAAAATAAAATTGTGTACCAATTACATGTAGCTAATACAATCAAAAAATATTAACTAAGACATGATATATGTATAGTATATAGCTATACCAACAAGGTATACAATTGTACGCACATAGTTAAAAATTTTTAATTCAATTATTTAACTGAAGTAGTATCAATTATGAATAAGAATTTCAAAAAATTCTAAATGGATCTAATTGTAGCTTATAAGAGTATATTGTTACTTTTTGCATTTTCAAATTGTCCCTCACGCTGGGTAAAATATTAAATAAATTAAACGGAAAAAGTCAAGTGAATTTACCGGTAATAAGTATACTATTATAGTATATTGTATACTATTACAGCATAATGTTATAATATAATGCATATTATTATAATATACCATAACAATATATTGTATACTATAATAATGTATTGTTGCAGTATAACTATATATTCTTATAGTATATTGTATACTGTAGCAATATACTGTTAGGTAACTGTGTTCGTCTTCGATTGTTATAATATACTGTTATAGTATATTGTAAACTACAATAGGGATTGTTGCAGTATAAATATATACTCATACAACATATTATATACCATAGCAGTATACTATTGGGTAGTTGTGTCTTTTTTGATTTTCAGCTGAAAATTTCAATCTCAATCACCTCAAATCAGCTTTAAATGCTATCAAATTTCAGTATGAACTTCCAGAAAGTATTATAAGCAATATTTAACCGTACCCACTTTGAATCAAACAAGAAATCTTCAAAATAGAAATTTTAAATTTAAGAGCTGCAAAACAACTAAGTCCCTGAAGCCACCTCTATTATATTCTTCCCCTTTTTGCTCTTTATAGAGCGCATCTCATTTCCAAGCTTTTAACTCCACAACTCAATTGGTCAATATATTTAATACTTGTTGTTTTTGAGCATTAATACCTCTTTTCAAGTTGTTGCATATATATTTAATTTGAAGCAAACAATTAACAAAAAAAGAAAAAGGAAAGGAAAGAGATAGCAAAGAATGAATGGTTAAACGGGTATTTGGAGACAATATTAAACACGGGGATCGATAGAAATGGATCGACAAAGAAAGAACGTAGAATTGCAAGTATTGAAGACAGAAACGGCTTGAAGAATACTAGTGTGAGAATGATAATAATAATAAAATTGAGGAAACATTGGTGTGAGGAATAAAAATAATCGGATAAATAATGGACCCCATGAATATGAATAATAAATAATTTGGGCCTGAGCATTAAAGATAGATAATTTAAAATTAATAAGTATAAAATAAAAAATTTTCATTTTTAAATAATTAGTCTAAAAATTAGTTAATCCGTGCTATTTTAATCCAAATATACCTAGTATTGACTAGTACGTGCCGGTCAGTATGAAAGCAGCCCGATATTCTGTGTAGCCAATTAAACTTGACCCAGGAGAACCATGAATCATGATACTCAAATAGAGATTGCAAATGGGCAAGTTGGATTAAATTAGGATGTTCGGGACGAAACAAACCAATAAAAAGATCAATGATCCAACTCGCCAAAATTTGTATGAATCAAAATAAGATTGCATCAACATGAGTCGAGTAACAGATCATTATTCCACAATCCAACATGCCCCACCCTTCCATTAATTTTTATCTTATAGTTTATCTTAAAATAGCGCTTATGAAAATAAGCTCTCAACTGAATCATGTAAGGGTAATGTCAGCATAAATTCTATCTTTCTTAAATTCTATTTACAAAATTATACTTAATTTGTTGTTATTACTATTATTGTTCTTGTATTTTATCTTCAGCGATTAGCGTTTGTTATTCTAAATCTATATAATCTTCAATCTCCTAATTATTTGTTTTTGTTGGATTTGAGTTGCATTTGACCTGTGGCCTGCACAATTTTAATTCGTTTTGATCAATAATTAATTTGATGAGTCATTTCGGGCTCAAGTAAATAAACTAGTCATATCCATCCATTTAAACTTGGACGAGTTGCCCATTGATGATAGGTTATAATTATGTATTTTAGTCACTTATTACATTCAGATTTACTGCACTTTAAATGAGTTTGAGCTTTAGTCGCTAGTGTCTTGCACTAATTGTGTATTTTATGCCTTGTATGAGTGATTCCGAGCTACAGAGATGTTATGAAATGAATTCAAGTGATTTGGAGCTTTGAAGTCTGAGTAAAAGCCCAAGAATTAAGCCGGGATCATATTCGGGGATCAACGGATGATAGAACAACAAAACGAAGAATCGAGTAGGCATATTGCATACAGTCTAGTAAAATGTACATAACTTTGTGCTCAGAATTCCATTTGGGCTCCACAATATATGGTCGGAAAGATAACTTCAAAGGATAGATGAAGGTATAATTATTTGGGCCCGTCCCTACTTGGTATATATACATACTTTTGAACATATTTGACCTAAGAAGGCAGAGACACAATAAGAGCAAAGCGAAAAATTCTTCTACGGATTTTTCCATCCTCTTTCTATTTTTCATTGTTGGTTATGACTTTTAGTATTGTAGTTTTACATACTATTATGAATAGTTAAGTTTTTGTCGAGGGTTTTGATGGAACCTTTTGTAGGATAAATTATTGTTATGTTTTTATGTCATTGAGCCGTTAGATTTCTCTGCTTGTTCAACTACGTATTTATTGTTGTTGATTGAATGGCCACCTATTGACTATGCCTATTTATTATGTGTTGCTTGAGAAATAATACATATTTAGGTGGTTGTTAAACAACGTCACTCCTAACGTATGTGACAAAATCAATTGGGCTTAAAGGTAGGTTTAGAAATAACAAAGTTTTGACGTGATCATAATGAGCGATTAGATAAAGCCAACTAGCATAGTTCAAGAGAATATGTCTAGTAAATTGTTTTAGTTGCTCGAGAGAGAATTACGATACCTAAAGTGCTCATGATCAGTAGAGAATACATTGGCAAAATTGAGTGAACATAGCTAGAAAGATTCCGACAATTGGAAAAATCATAACTGTAGACCTTTTTAATTCAGTATTCAACCTTTTATCTCGTTCGTTTATAATTTTACTGCTTTGTAGTATTTGTTAGTTAATTGGTTAAAAATGTAAATTCCAATCTTTATAATTTAGAAAATTGTTCAACCTTGTCTTCTTAGTGATATTAAACAGGTATAGCTAATCCTTAGTTCTCTGTGGGATTCGACTCCGGACATTTAGACTGGATTATATTTATAACGATCGCTTATCTTTCTAAGGACTAGAGTTAGGCCTGATCAAATTTTGGCTCCGTCGCCGGGGAACTCATGGTGCAGTTGTAGCTGTATATATTACTAGGGTTCAAGTTTAAACTTTTATTTTGTTTTGTTTTTTCGTAATTTTTTTTATAATTATTGATTTGAGAAAGATGACATCTTGGAATTATGGAAATTTAGGTGTAGATAATTCCACTATTGATCCTCATACATATTGTAAAGGAAATCACACGTAGCAAAATTGTCAAAATATTCCCGAGAGCGTGTGCACCAACTCAATCTTATTTGTGGAATTTGTGTGATGGGTGTGGTGGTAGAAATGGTCACTTTAATGATTGTGCTTATATTTCTTATCTTTCTCCAACCCCTTACTATGATGGTTCTACCTTTTCTTGTGAAATTAATAGGAATAAAGAACATGGAAATGCAGATCTGAAGAAGATCAAGGATATGTTAAAGTGCCTTCTAAAACAAAATAATAAAATACAACTGCAGATAGAAAGGCAAGAGGCAACTATTCGCAAGTTGGAGGCTCAATTGAGTCAAGTGGTTGGAGCTTTTAATGCTCAACAAGCCAATATTGATGATAGTAGCCAAGAATAACCTGAATTTGAGGTGTTAATTGGGGAGGTCAGAGTAGAATATCGACAACCTAGCTAACTAAAAGTTGAGGATGCCAATGTTGAAAAAGTGAGACTAGAGTCAGCCAATGACATTGAAGATACAATATTTGTTGATTGTAGTATCATTGATGTTGATAATGCTGAAAGTCCCGAAGTTCATGTGTGTGAGCGCATTGGTCCTCACTCCAACCATTTTTCTACATTGTGCTTGGATGACGATATGGAAATAGAGTCATCCGAGCCGATTGAGAAGTCAGGGAATGAGGAACAAGGTGCCTACATTCTAAAAATTTTCTTGCCAGAAAGACATGACTACATACCTCATCTAAAAGCTAAGAAGTGTAGAATAGTACAATGGTTGCTTGGGCCAATTAGATTTGTTCCTCTATCGCTGGAGCATAACCGAAAACATGATGCTAAATTGGGGATCCAATTCATAAGCTTGAGGTGGAGGCAAAAAGTGATTCACGTTGTGCGGCGATGTTAAATTAAGCGCTTGTTGGGAGGCAGCCCAATTTTATTATTATTTTTAAATTTTAATTTAATATTTTTTATTTTTTATTATTATATTTTTTTTTGTAGTGTCGATATTTGATTGTTTAAGAGCATGGAAAGCAAAGCTATTGAAAGGATGCAACATCAAACCATTAGTTGGAACTAAGTGTGAGGTACCCGCATGAAGGACCGGACTAGGAGAAGTCTGAGTACCCAACGAGATGCTAGTACTTCGGCCTTTGGTCTACCAGGAAGTTCTTTTTACCCTCTTGTATGTATGGGTGTGAATTGGGGACAATGCACAATTTAAAGTGTGGGATGAGTAGATTGTCTTGGTAACTTTCTATTTATTTTAGTTGTGTTAGTCTAATTGAATAATTTTTTCTTACAAAATTAGAAAAATCGTTTTTCCTGACTATGGATCTATTAAACAATTTTCTTTAGGGATTTAAGTATAAAGAAAAAAAGACAAAAAAAAATTCTTTTCTTAGATAGTGTAGCAATTACCCTTGATTTTTCTTTGTGCCACGGTTCTTTTGTAATGATTTTGTTTGAATCAGGTGTAGTTAGTTTTTTTGGGAGTAGAAGCTATTGTGTTGTCTTTTTGAATTGAACCAATATTTCTTAACTTTGTTATATCTTGAGAATAGTGAGTACTTTGGTTGTGATGCTTAAGCTCGTTTTAACTCTTGTATAAGTATCTTAATTTTTATGATCTTAACTTTGCTTAACTGTTTTGACTAGAGTGTCTTGATGAAAAACCAATCCTGAGTGAGTTATGTGCCATGTGTGTGTAAGAATTTGTTATATTCTCTGCATTGCATTTGATGTCTAGAACTTGCGATGTTTGTTTGCAAAGCGAAATAGTAGTTTTGTTCAGTCTTGAAAGTGATATAGGTGTTTCACTGTTGAGCCAGATATGTATATTTTCCCACCAAAATTATTATATATCATAGTTAACCCCTTTGAGCCTAGAATCTTATATCTTTGGTAACCACATTACAAGCCTTACCTAATTTATTTGAATTAACTATCTATTTAAACCATTGTAACCTCTCATGAGCACTTGAATTATTTATGAACTTTATAAAAGTTAAAGTGTGGGTGGTTGATTTGACTTTTGAGTGGAACTAATTAAATAAGGAGAAAGGTGCATTGTATTGAAAAAGCAAGAGCCACTTAATTGAAAAAAATAGTTGGATTGTTGTGAATAAAATATTCCTTGATATGTGGTGGTTTTTGATGTAAGTGCTTAAAGAAGTATGTGGTAATATAAATTAATGTGAAGGTGGAGTTTGATTTGACATAAGTATGAGGTTTGAATGTTAAAATATATGTATTAGAGTGCTTAGGGAGGTGTAGTCACTCTTATATCTAAATGTATCCTACCTGTCACGTAGCCTACATTACAACCAAATAAAGTCATAATTGATCCTATATTGAATGTGCTTGAATAGTGGAGTGGTATACTACGGGTAATCTTATGGTGTATCTTTTGTGGCATGTGAATGTTATTTCTGGGAGTGAGTGAATTTTTTCTATCTTGAGTTCCTAAGTGTTCTTATATTTTATTGTGTGGAACTACTCTCTTTTGGTTATGTGAGGGCACTTGATTCATGGTGGAAAGGTAATGTTAGTAACCTCTATGTTACAGTAAGTGGGTGAATTATGAATAATGTGTGGTACTTGTGATTCAAATCTTGAGTTGAAGATATTTTACTTTTGTACTTAGTCTATTTTAAATACTCTTGGTGTGATGAGTTAGGAGAATTGTTTAAAAATGTCGTGTCTATAAAAAAAAAGTGCAGTTTGATTGCTCGAGGACGAGCAATGATTTAAGTGTATGGTGTTGATGATAGGCTATTATTACGTATTTTAGTCGCTTATTACACTCAAATTTATTGCACTTTAATTGAGTTTGAGATTTAATCGCTAGTGTCTTGCACTAATTGTGTGTTTTATGCCTTGTAGGAGTGATTCCGAGCTATGTAGATGTTATAGAATAAATTCAAGTGATTTGGAGCTTTGAACTCTGAGTAAAAGCTCAAGAAATTAAGCCGGGATTGTATTCGGAGAATAATAGATGATAGAGCAATAAAACAAAGAATCGGGTAAGTATATTACGTATTGTCTAGTAAAATACACATAACTTTTTATTCAGAACTCAATTTGGGCTCCATAATATATAGTTGAAAAGCTAACTCCAAGAGATAATACTTTCACGTTTTATATTTTTCTAAATTCTAAACTAAACAGGGTAAAAAATACAGTCGAAATCGCGAACGCGTACCTGAGGCGGGATGAGGCAGTACACTAGGAAATGACCGCGCCTGGACCGCGGCGTCGGACGTCCAGGCGTGGAAACGTATTCTTTTTCGTGTAGGAGAATGTATAATTATTTGGGGCCGACCCTACTTGGTATATATACATGGAAAAATGATATTTTGAGGGTTGGACACACTTTTGACACATAGTCGACCTAAGGAGGCAGCGACACAATAGGAGCAAGGCGGAGAATTCTTCTTCCTTCCTTTTCCTATTTTTTATTGTTGGTTATGACTTTTAGTATTGTAGTTTTACATACTATTATGAACAACTAATTTGTTATCTAGGGTTTTGATGGAACCTTTTGTAGGATAAATTATTATTATGTTTTTATATCATTGAACCGTTGGATTACTCTAATTGTTTAACTATATTATTATTGTTGTTGATTGAATGACCATCGATTGACTGTGCCTTTTTATTATGTGTTGCTTAAAAATGATACATATTTAGGTGGTTGTTGAACAACATCACTCCTAACGTATGTGAGAAATTAATACAGCAGGTTTAAAGGTGGGTTTAGAAATAACAAAGCCTTAACATGATCATAATAAACGGTTAGATAAAGCCAACTTGTGTAGTTCGAGAGAATATGTCTAGTAAATTGTTGTAGTTGCTCGAGAGAGAATTACAAACCGAAAGTGCTCATGATCAATAGAGAATACATTGGCAAAATTATAGGGAATATAGCTAGAAGGATTCCAACAATTGGAAAAATTATAACTTTAGACCTCCATAATTTAGTCCCCAACATTTTGTCTCATTAGTTGATAATTTTACCGCTTTGTAGTATTTGTTAGCTTTTTAGTTAGAAATATAAATCTCAATCTTTATAATTTAGAAAATTGTTCAAACTTGTCTTTTTAGTGATATTAAATAGATATAACTAAGTCTTAGTTCTTTGTGAAATTCGACTCCGGACTTTTAAACCGAATATATTTACAACGATCGCTTATTCTTTTAAGGACTAGAGTTAGGCGTGATGAGGCATATTACTAAAAGAAATTGATTGTGACATCTCCAATGCAAACTTAACTAGTCAATTTTGTAATCCAACAAAAGAAGGTCGCCTTTTGATAGGTCCTCAACTAACCAATTAAAGAGAGAAGGCATTGGGCTCGTGATTTGTGAAGATCTTGTTCTTCATTTCTTCTGCTTCAATAAGTCAATGATATCATTTTCAATCCAGTGCATATTCACGAGATGTAAATGCATGATGCTGTAAAATAGAAGACTTTTACTTTGTTTTCTCCATTTTCCTTAATTCCGTGAATTCCCATTGGAAACTTCACCAGCTTTTCCTTGGCTATATTTTGGAGTACTATTTAGCAGTTGAAAGTAGGCATTTTAATGTCATCTTAAGTTTTGTGATGGGCAGTGGCCTATTATTTTCTTTGCTTTCTCTTGTCGAATTTTTATCCATTTATTTATGGCAAACTTTTGCTGCTCCATTGAGATGGAGCCTAAGACATTGAATCAAGGTCAACTTAACCTCGCCCGAGTAATGTCTCCAATATCTATTTGTTTGATTTCACTATCACTATATTCTTTTACCATCATTCTTTTATCTTCTTAGTTGAGATTTCATTATTTTATGATAATAATGCAGGAAGTTGCTGTTGATATAGTGCATAATACAGAATCGGACGAAGCATCAAATATATTTGTAGAGGTCTGCAGCCATCAGAGACACGCACACACACACAAAGAAGAAGATTACGTTGCCCAAGTAATGAAGACAAACGTGGTAATAGAGGCATCTTGTCAATGCTCGTGCCCTTCGGCAATAATAGACTCGTCTGATCAATCTAAGCTTAAGGAACCACTCTCTGCTCCCTTTTGAAACTTCACTACAGTAACGACTATGTCTCAATCGTCTTAATCACAAACAAATTAGGGTCGGCTATATTAATCCTTCAGTACTATCTCGAAATAAGATGCAACATTTTAATTTGCTACATATATCAGCTTCTATTTGCTTTTACCATGTAACGTTTTATGATCCGTTGAGTGTTCACAATATATTGGTATACTGGAGATCATGAATTCTTCTTTTCATTTAAATATATTTAGGAGTTTAGCTTTGTTTACAGGACAATGTATAAGATGATTGTAAAATTTATATTCCCTTGCTCCAATTTCAGTGGCCAGTACGTAGTTGTTCATTTACCAACTTTTCAATTTCAGAAAAAGCTTTAATAGACACTTTCACAGTAGAGCAGTCTTTTAACCGATAATTTGTGATTAAACAAAATTTGAGTGAAAAGGCCAAAATAATTTCCCTATCGGTTGATTTATTCAACCATTTACCAAGTGATCTTAATATTCTTGTTTTCTTTGGGAAATTAATAATTTCACGAAATTACTTCGTCCAACTAATTGTATCTCCATGCATGTTAATGTATTAGAATATAATTGTGTGTATCTTTTTATTATTGGTAGAATATTCTTTCATTATTGCACAGTCCTATAGTTGGTAGGATTTGATTTCTTTCATTATTGTACAGTCCTATAGTTGGTAGGAGTTGATACCTCTGTACTCTATATATACTTTTGTGAGAAATACGAGAAATTTACTTCTCCCAAAACTCTCTACATGGTATCATATGCCAGTGGCTTATCGCCAAAAAAACCCTAATTCTACCCAACCCGCGCCGCCGCCGCCGACGCTGCTCTTATCGGCAGCCCGTTGCCGCCGCCGCCGCCGCTGCACTATCGGCAGCCTTCTCTCTCGACGTCGATCAGCGCTTCCTCTCCTTTGCCTTGCGCTTCATGGCCGCTACGGCGTCAAACGTGCTTCTCCAACCGATTGCCATCAATTCTTCAGCTCAGATCCCACTCAAATTGGATTTCACTAATTACCTGGCGTGGAAATTCCAATTTCGAACCCTTCTTACGGGTTACGACCTCCTCGGCTTCTTGGACGGATCGAAGCCGTGCCCACCAGCCACCATTGTCGACAAGGAGGTGACTTCCCCCAATCCAACATATCCTTACTGGATTCGCCAGGACAATCTTATTCTCAGTGCCATCATCTCGCCAATCACACCGACAATCATCTTCTTTATTGCCGCTGCGAAAACCTCTAAAAAGGCCTGGGACATCCTCGTGCGCACATACGGCACTACTTCTCGTGGTCGTATGATGGCTCTCAAACAACAGCTCCATAATCCGGTAAAAGGTTCTAAATCTGTTACTGATTTTATGCACGGTATTCGCATGATTGTGGATGAATTATCTCTCCTGGGTGTTACTGTTGATTTTGAGGATCTTGTCATTAGGTTCTAAATGGTCTTGATGATCCGTATATGGAACTATCTCATACCATCCAAGCCCGCGAATCTCCTATCTCTTTTGGTGAATTACATGACAAGCTGTTAAGCATGGAGGCTATGATTATTGCTCGTGTGCCGGCCACCTCCGCCGCATCTGATTTGGCTCCGTCGGCTGCTTTCATCGCCGGACAGCAGTCAGGCCGTCACCGCTTCCGTAACCGCGGGCGCGGCCGTAGCAGCCGCGGTTCAGCCTCCTGTCGCGGTGGTTTCTCCAGCAATGGCCAATCTCGCGGGTACAACGGGAAGTGCCAGCTCTGCAGTGAATTTGGCCACTCAGCGCGCCGCTATCCGTCATATCCCATCTCCTGCGCTAATCAGCCCCCTTACGGTGGACCACTGCCGCGGCCAACTTATGCTTCGCCGCCTTATCCGGCTGCTCACACAGCCCATCACTCTCCGACGATTCCCTCTGCATCCGATTGGATCCTGGACTCTGGTGCCTCCCATCACATCACCTCTGATCTTGCCAACATATCTCTTCACAGTCCTTACAATGGTTTTGACAATGTGGTTATTGGTAACGGTGAAGGTTTGACAATTACACACACTGGACAACTTAACAGTTATTCCTCTCTTTTATTACCTGAGGCTCTCTGTTTTCCACATATGAGTAAAAATTTGATCTCTGTTGCCCAATTATGTCGTCATAATAATGTTAATGTTATTCTTTATGATACTGATTTTCAGGTGAAGGATCGGCGCACGTGAGCAACGCTCGTTCGTGGCCGGCTTAGGGGCAACACCTACTACTGGCCGGCGGCTCCCAGTCTCCCGTCCGCCCTCACGGCACAAAAGCTCTCTGCGTCATTGTGGCATTCTCGGTTTGGTCACCCGTCCGCTAAAATCCTGCGTCATTTAGTGTCTTCTAGCAGTATAGCGTCCAGTAATGTGTCTGATCTTGCTTGTGTCTCTTGCAAGCTTCATAAGTGTCATAAGTTACCTTTTTCTGAGTCAAGTTTATCTTATACTGCTCCGCTGGAGCTTATTTTCTCCGATGTATGGACCTCTCCAATTATTTCTAATGAAGGATTTAAATATTATGTCATCTTTGTTGATCATTTTTCCAAGTATGTTTGGTTTTTTCCTTTACGCCGGAAATCTTATGTCTTACAAACCTTCCCCATTTTTAAATCCATTGTAGAAAAATATTTCTCTGCTAAAATCATTACTCTGTATACTGACAATGGGGTTGAATTCCTCGCTTTACGCTCTTTTCTTGCCTCCCATGGCATCTCACATCTCACTTCACCTCCTCATACACCTCAGCACAATGGCTATGCTAAACGCCGTCACCGTCATATTGTCGATACTGGTCTCACTCTCCTCCATCATGCCTTTGTACCTCTCATTTACTGGCCTTATGCCTTTGCTACAGCAGTCTATCTCATTAATCATCTTCCCAAGACAAATCTCTCGATGCTCTCCTCCTTTGCGTCTCTCTTCCATAAGCGCCCTAACCTTGCCAAACTACGTGTCTTCGGCTGTCAATGCTTCCCTTGGCTTCGGCCCTACACCTCACACAAAATGGAACCCAGATCTCGTGCTTGTGTCCTCTTCGGCTACTCTACTACAGAAAGCGCCTATCTATGTTTTGATCCCTCAACGTCTAAAATCTTCGTCTCGCATCATGTCACCTTTCATGAAGATGTCTTCCCGTTCTCCAAATTTTCTAACCCCGAGTCTTCCCCTGTACCCATTCCGGTCTCCCTAGAAGTCCTTCCGCTGCCGCCACAGTACCTGCCGCCGCTCCCACTGGCGATCCTTCACCGGACCCACTTCCTGCGCCAACGCCCGCGCCACCAATTCCCCTTCCGACACCGCCAGCGGCCCCTGCCGCCGCTACACCCATTATGCCGCCACCTACATCCTCTCAGAGTGGTCATCGTATGCAAACTCGCAGCAAAAATTACATCTTTACGCCCAACAAGAAGTTTGGTATGTCTGCTGTCACCTCTCCTGCTGTTACTGAACCTCAGACTTTGTCTAGTGCTATGCTTGATGAGCGCTGGCGCGCTGCTATTTTCATCAGAGTTTGATGCTCTGCTACGGAATGGCACCTGGGATCTTGTTCCGCCTGATTCTTCACAGAATGTTGTGGGTTGCAAGTGGGTTTATCGTAACGAAAGCCTGACGATACTTTGGATAAGTTCAAAGCCCGACTTGTTGTGAAGGGCTTTCATCAGTGTCCAGGTGTAGACTTCCAGGAGATTTTCAGTCCGGTTATTAAGCCGGCAACTGTGCGTTTGGTTCTCAGTCTAGCTGTATCCAAGGGCTGGCCTCTTCGTCAAATGGATGTGAACAGTGCCTTTCTCCACGGGAGGCTTACAGAGGATGTTTATACGGCACAACCACCGGGTTTTGTTGACAAAGCCTATCCGTCTTATGTCTGTAAGTTACAGAAAGCTATTTATGGTCTCAAACAGGCACCCCGGGCATGGTACAGTGCGCTCCGCCAATGCCTTCTGACCATGGGTTTCGTCAATACTACCTCCGACACTTTGCTCTTCGTCTTTCAGCACTCTGGTATTACGGCCTATTTTTTGGTATATGTTGATGATCTCAAATTGACTGGTAATGATTCTGCTTTCTTGAACTGTGTGAATGACTCTCTTGGGACTCAATTTTCTCTTAAAGACATGGGTGATCTAAGCTACTTTCTTGGTGTTGAAGTTCTGCGCAGCTCCAAGGGGTGTTTTCTTTCTCAGCGTAAATATGTTGTTGATCTTTTGACTCGTCATAATATGCTGGAATCCAACCCTGTTCAGACGCCAACAGCGGCGTCAACCCGCCTTCATCTGGCCGACGTCTCGGCTCCTGCGACGCATCCGCATATCGACAGGCCCTTGGGGGCCTCCAGTATCTCTCATTCACTCGTCCTGATATCTCCTTTGCTGTGAATAAACTCTCACAGTTCATGCACGCTCCTACTGTCACTCATTGGGGTGCAGTTAAGCGCATCTTCCGGTATCTGAATGGGACGCGTGACTTTGGAGTCTAGCTGCGTCCTTCATCTGCTATACCTCTGCATTGTTTCTCTGATGCTGATTGGGGTGGAAACTGTGATGACCGCTCCTCAACTGGTGCCTATGTTGTCTTTCTAGGGCCTAATCCTATTTCCTGGAGCTCCAAAAAGCAGCGTTCCGTTGCACGATCTTCTACTGAGGCTGAGTATCGTGCCATTGCCTCTGCTGCCGCTGAAGTATGTTGGCTCAATCCCTGCTGCGCGAGCTTCATGTCCCTCTTCCGGCTGCTCCTGTCATTTACAGCGACAACATTGGCGCTACTTACCTCTGTGCCAACCCTGTGTTTCATTCACGCATGAAACACATCTCCATTGATTATCACTTTGTTCGTCAATTGGTTCAGAATGGGTCTCTTCGTGTTGCTCACGTATCCTCTGCTGATCAGCTTGCTGATGCTCTCAGCAAGCACTTATCTCGTCCTCGGCTTCTTCTGCTGATGTCCAAGATTGGCGTGTCCTCCGACCCTCCATCTTGAGGGGGCGTATTAGAATATAATCGTGTGTATCTTTTTATTATTGGTAGAATATTCTCTCATTATTGTACAGTCCTATAGTTGGTAGGATTTGATTTCTTTCATTATTGTACAGTCCTATAGTTGGTAGGATTTGATACATCTGTACTCTATATATACTTTTGTAAGCAATACGAGAAATTTACTTCTCCCAAAACTCTCTACATAATGAATGGTTTGGCTCCATATAATTTTTGGCGGTAAAGGTATCAGTTGTGATCTGGTCTTGCTAAGTTCACATATAAATTAAAGGCGTCAAATTGATAACTTACATAATGTGCAGTTATTTATCATCTTCGTATATTATTGTATTACCATTATGTATTTGAAATTCAGTGATTCGATTGATCTACATCATAATAAAAAAATCAGTACAATTAAAATCTTATTTGTACTCCATGTTTACGTTAAATTAATGAATACAGGATATGCATGTCATATTTTCTCGCGGCCACTCTTCCCCCATCCAGCAATCTCTTCCTCCTCCGCTTTCTCCACCAACATTGCTACCATCCATGAAGTAGCCCCTTGAACAGTCGAACTTGATTTTGAAACTGTTACCAAATATGATTGTTAAGGAAAAATATAAATTACAATTAGAATTAGAATACATAAATTTTTAATTGCTAAAGTTACATTATTTAATTTGACATAAATATTAGATGTGACTTGCGAATAAGCGTTTATGTTGTGAATGAAAATAGAGATGACGTTAAAGTCACACAAGCAGAGCACATGGGAGTGCCATGCAAGACTTCTAGAATAATCATTCCGCCTAAACGACTTGAGGACAACATCTGGAAAGGAGGAAATGCACGTGACAAGGGGTAAAATTAATTGGGCAGCAGTATAAGGCACCATGAAATGGGCATTGCAAGGTGTCAATTGAGTTGTTATGAATGATTCTATTTCTTTTCCAAGTTCTTCTGTATTCCTCACCTCCTTCTACTTCCTTTATCATTAGTTGTTGCTAGTTCCAGTATTTCATTATAATTTCTGCTTTAGAGATTTCATCTGGCTTTATCTTTGTAAACAAGTTTCAGTTTAATCAATCAACAATTGTGGTGCTATTTTTTGTTTCTTTGGGTGCGCCTTTATGCTCTTTTAAATTTGTAATATTGGTAGTTTCATCCAAAGGTCCAAAATGGATAACCAAAAACTTAAGTCTCTCGTAGAAGAATCAGTTAAGGGAGTGAGGAATCAATCCTTGCTGATATCCGTTCATTGTTACTGGAAGTGGTGGGAGATCAACGTTGAGACCCAACGATGGAAGTCACTCGCCATGGAAGACCCACACAATGACCAACCTACAGCAGTATCGATTCTTCGCCATAGATGTCTGGTGGAGATAGGGCAGTTTCGTGGTGAAAATCCGGAGGCCTGGATTTTTCAAGTAGATCGCTACTTTAATTTTTACCACATAGCAGAGGATTAAAGGCTCTAATCGCCTCCTTCTACTTGGACGGAGAAGCTCTCGAGTTGGCTTTTTCGGAATAAATAACCGGTGGATTGGGATCATTTTGCCTCAAAGGTGCAGATTCATTTCCGACAGAAAGGCTTAAAATCAGCTGAGGGATGTTTGGCAAAACTCAGACAGACCACCAGCGTATCAGATTTTCAAAATCAGTTTGAGAGTATTGCCAACAAAACAGACGACATGACCGATGATCATATGGTACGTCTCGTTATTTCTGGGCTCAGAGAGGATATTAAGAATATAGTGCTTGACCATTGGCCAAAACTTGTCATATTAAGATTTGGCTTGTATTTACGAAAAAAGGATCCAGATTGAAAAATGGCCCATCCGACCAGCCTTTACCAAAACTCCACCACTGTTACCCACACCTAATTTTCCACTGTCACCCTGCACTGTAAAATCCTTGAGCCCTCTAATTCCAGCCGCATCTAGCTCTTACCCACCAAATCGTCTACCCCTCAAATGCCTATCTCATGCCGAATTACAGTGTCATTATGAGCATGGATTGTACTACTATTGTGAAGGGAAATGTACTAGTGGTCATAAACGTAAGATGCCTCCTCGGCTTTTATTGCTTACAGATGGGTCCGATGTAGACCTTGGCTTGTTGAAATCCTTTATTGCTGATGATTTCACAGCCGAATAGTTGCAGTGTTTGGAATTACAGGAGCAATAAGCTATTTCTTACCATGCTTTAACTGGTGGAATCTCCCCATCAACTTTGCGATTCACTAGGCAAGTGAGTGGATCATCGGTCCAAGTATTGGTAGACGGCGGAAATACTCACAACTTTGTTCAACCTCGAGCAGCTAAACACCTTCAACTCCAAATTGAGGTCATTCCCAATTTTGTCGTAATGGTAGGCAGTGGCCAGAGACTTTGTTGTGCAGGAGTAGTGTGCCAAGTCGGCTTGTTGATTCAAGGAACTAAGCCGGTTAAGAACCTGTATGTCATACCTTTCCACATGGCTGATGTAGTACTTGGGGTAGCCTAGTTGGCAACTTTGGGGTGCACTGTCACTGATTATACAACACAGGAGTTTGAATTTCTTTGAAGGGGTCCAAAGTGTTGTAGCATGGAGATTCTCCCACTCGCGCTCACCAAATTCAGTTGCATAGTTTGAGGTGCATGGCAGCAACTAATGTTATTTCCTCTTTCTTTTGCCTAGAGATGATTGTTGACGATAGAGGAATGGCATATGAGATGGCCCCTGAATTGTGCAGCCTATAGGAGTCTTATGCCGATATCTTTCAAAAGCCAGCCGGTTTGCCTCCTTCCCTTGCCCAGTATCACTCGATACACCTCACCATAGGGGCACCACCTGTAAATGTAAAACCATATAGGTACCCTTATTTCCAAAAATAGTCATAGAGCAACTTGTCACAGATATGCTCAATGAGGGAGTGATACGACCCAACATCGGCCCATTTTCTTCCCCTGTATTGCTAGTGCACAAGAAGGATGGTGCATGGAGGTTTAGCGTTGACTATAGGGCGTAAACGCTATCACAGTTCATGATTGATTTCCAATTCCCACCATTAACGAATTGTTTGATGAATTTCACGGAGCTTGTTATTTTTCCAAGCTAGACTTGTTATCCAGATATCATCAGATCAAGGTCATGCCTGAAGATGTGGCCAAGACTGCTTGTCATGGCCAAGGCTGCTTTTCATACCCGCGATGGGCACTACGAATTCTTGGTATTGCCATTTGGCTTGATGAATGCCCCTTCCACCTTTCAGGCAACTATGAATGAAGTTTTCGACCCCATTTATGTCGTTTTATCTTGGTATTCTTTGATGATATATTGGTCTATAGTTCATCCTGGATTGCACACATGGAACATTTACATGTGGTCCGGCAGACCATCAACTAGTCGCCAAACAATCCAAATGTTTATTTGGCCAACCATCTGTGGATTTGTTGTGCCACATCATCTCTGCCCAAGGACTATCCGTAGACCATGAAAAGATCATAGTTATCCAACAATGGCCACCCTCTCGTTCTGTAAAGGAGGTTCACAGTTTCCTTGGCCTTGCAGGTTATTACCGTAGATTTATCCATCATTATGCTGTTATCCTGGTGATGGGGTCCAGCCCCCTTAAATCAAGGAAGACATTTTCTTCCTTCCTCACTTTTGTCAAAGATGAAAACTCATTTGTTTTTTGAATGCTGTATCACACAAAGATTGTGGGCTCGTATATGTTGCTGGTTGGGATTACATCGACACATTCATAGCTGGGAGGAGGAACTGCAGTGGATCTGCACACTGGCTCGTAGCAACACATGGAAAAAAGCTATAACTGCTGTAGCTTCTATCCATGTTGTAGCTCTAATATGGAAGGCAAGGAACTATAGTAGATTTCAGAATATGGCATACAATGAGGATGCAACTGCTAAAGAGATTGCAATGTTGATCCATATCAAAGGTAGAAGCAATAGAAAGTGGCAGCAGGGACTTAAACAATTGGACAGTTTTCCTTAATTGCTTATCTTCATTCAAACTGTTAGATTAGTGTAAAGGTAACAAGGAGCATTCACTTCTTATGGCTAGGAGATTTATGTAATTAGTCTATAACTGGATGTCCAACCAGTTATTATATAGGATTCTGTATATGGTTTGATCATGAATACAATTACACAGTTCATTTAAAAAAAAAAAGACATTCACTCTAAAAAAAAAAAAAAAAACTCATTAGCAACCCACGTTGTTGTTGTTTTTGTCCAAACTGACATGCTGCATAAATGAAAGTTCAAGAAAGGCAGGCTATTTTCTGCCTATAAAATGAGAGCTTCGGCTCTCATTTTTAATACCAACAAAGCCTCAAAGAAAAATATATCTGAGAGTGAGATTTCACATACATGGTATAAGAAAATAGTCGGTGAGGAAAATAGAGAGTGAGTGGTAATGTAGTAAGGTGGAAATATCAAAAGAGGGTTATTTTCTATTGAGTGTTGTAGTGGTATTTGGCGTATTTTACTCGGACCTACAAAGTGTAAAATTCCTTACTATAGTGATATCAGTTGCTCCTCTCAGGGCCGTGATTTTTTCCCTTATTTAGAAGGGTTTCCACGTAAAAATCTTGGTGTCATTGTTACTCTTTTATTCTTGTTAATTACCGTATCTCTGTGTTACATTATTATTCCGCTTTTAATACCGTGAATATTATTTTGGTAGGGGGTTTATTCCCAACAACTAGTATCAGAGCACAGGCTCTGCTTGTTCACTGAAATACTATTCACTATCGGTAGTACTGTACTCAGTGAAAATAAAAATGTCCGGAGTAAAGTACGAGGTAGAAAAATTCAACGCAGATAACGGTTTCTCAACATGGCAAAGAAGGATGAGGGATCTGCTCATCCAAGAAGGATTACACAATGTACTAGATGATGATGCCAAAAAGCCTGATACCGTGAAAGATGAGGATTGGGCTGACTTGGATGAAAGAGCTGCTACTGAAATCAGGTTGCACTTATCGGATGATGTGGTAAATAACATCATTGATGAAGACACTGCACGTGGAATTTAGACTAGGTTGGAAAGCCTATACATGTCCAAAACGCTGACAAATAAATTGTACCTGAAGAAGCAGTTATACGCCCTACACATGGGTGAAGGTATGCATTTTTTGTCACATTTAAATGTGTTTAACGGACTAATCACACAGCTTGCCAACCTCGGAGTGAAAATCGAGGAGGAAGATAAAGCATCCTGCTATTGAACTCATTGCCATCTTCGTACGATAATTTGGCAACAACCATCCTGCACGGTAAGACTACTATTGAGTTGAAAGATATCACATCGGCTCTTATACTCAATGAGAAGATGAGAAAGAAGACTGAAAATCAAGGACAAGCTCTTATCACAAAAGGTAGAGGCCGGAGTTATCAAAGGAGTTCGAGCAACTATGGTAGATCCGGAGCTCGTGGAAAGTCAAAGAATCGATCCAAATCAAAAGCCAAAAATTGCTACAACTGTGATCAACCAGGTCACTTCAAAAGAGATTGCCCAAATCCAAGGAAGGGCAAAGGTGAAACTAGTGGCCAGAAGAATGACGACAACACAGCCGCCATGGTGCAAAACAATGATAATGTTGTCCTCTTTATAAATGAGGAAGAGGAATGCATGCACCTGTTAGGTCCAGAGTCGGAATGGGTGGTTGACACAGCGACATCTTACCATGCCACACCGATAAGAGATCCTTTTTGCAGATATGTAGCAGGTGATTTCGGCACAGTGAGAATGGGTAACACGAGTTACTCAAAGATTGCGGGGATTGGTGACATTTGTATCAAGACAAATGTCGGATGCACATTGGTTCTAAAGGATGTGCGGCATTTACCTGATTTGCGGATGAACTTAATCTTGGGGATTGCTTTGGACCAAGATGGATACGAGAACTATTTTGCAAATCAAAAGTGGAGACTCACCAAGGGATCATTGGTGATTGCAAAGGGAGTTGCTCGTGGCACGTTGTACATGACAAATGCAGAAATATGCCAAGGTGAATTGAATGCGGCACAAGATGAGATTTCTGTAGATTTGTGGCATAAAAGAATGGGTCATATGAGCAAGAAGGGATTGCAGATTCTTGCCAAGAAATCACTTATTTCTTATGCCAAAGGTACACCAATAAAACCCTGTGACTACTGTTTATTTGGTAAGCTGCATAGAGTCTCATTTCACACATCGTCTGAAAGAAAATTAAATATACTTGATTTAGTATATTCTGATGTTTGTGGCCTAATGGAAATTGAATCAATGGGCGGTAACAAATATTTTGTTACTTTTATTGATGATGCTTCACGAAAATTGTGGGTTTATATTTTGAAAATGAAAGATCAGGTGTTTCAAGTTTTCCTGAAGTTTCATGCTCTAGTAGAAAGAGAAACAGGTCAATAGCTAAAGCGTCTCCGAAGTGACAATGGAGGTGATTACACTTCAAGGAAATTTGAAGAGTATTGTTCAAGTCATTGGATCAGACATGAAAAGACATTTCCTGGAACCCCACAACACAATGGTGTAGCAGAGAGGATGAACCGCACTATTGTGGAGAAGGTGAGAAGCATGCTCAGAATGGCTAAACTACCTAAGTCATTCTAGGGTGAAGTAGTTCAAACAACCTGTTACCTGATCAATAAGAGTCCATCAGTTCCATTGGCGTACATCCCAGAGAGAGATTGGACCAATAAGGAGGTGTTCTACTCGCATCTGAAGGTGTTCGGTTGCAGAGCTTTTGCACATGTACCGAAAGAGCAGAGAACAAAGCTGGATGATAAATCTTTTCCTTGCATATTTATCGGATACGAAGATGAAGAGTTCGGGTACAAATTGTGGGATCTTGAAAAGAAGAAGTCCATCAGAAGCAGAGATGTAGTCTTCAGAGAAAGTAAAGTTGGAACTGCTGCTGATATGTTAGAAAAGGCGAATAATGGTATAATTCCTAACCTTGTTACTATTCCTTCTATTTCTAACAATCCCACAAGTGCAGAAAGTACGACCAACGAGGTTGCCGAGCAGGGGGAGCAAACTGGTGAGGTTATTGAGCAGGGAGAGCAACTTGATGAAGGTGTCAAGGAAGTGGAGCACCCCATTCAGGAAGAAGAACAACCTCAACCTCTGAGGAGATTGGAGAGGCCAATGGTAGAGTCATGCAGGTACCCTTCCACAGAGTATGTCCTCATCAGTGATGAGGGGGAGCCAGAATGTCTTAAAGAGGTGTTGTCCCATCAGAAAAGAACCAGTGGATGAAAGCTATGCAAGAAGAGACGAAATCTAAACAGTAAAATGACACGTACAAGATGGTTGAACTTCCAAAGGGTAAAAGACCACTCAAATGCAAATGGGTCTTTAAACTCAAGAAAGATGAAAATGGCAAGCTGGTCAAATACAAATCTTGATTGGTGGTTGAAGGCTTCGAACAGAAGAAAGGTATTGATTTTGACAAAATTTTCTCACCTGTTGTCAAAATGACTTCTATTCGAACAATTTTGAGCTTACCAGCTAGCCTAGATCTTGAAGTGGAGCGGTTAGATGTGAAAACTGCATTTCTTCATTTAGATTTGAAAGAAGAGATTTATATGGAGTAGCCAGAAGGATTTGAAGTAGCTGGAAAGAAACACATGGTGTGCAAATTGAATAAGAGTCTTTATGGATTAAAGCAAGCACCAAGGCAGTGGTACATGAAGTTTGACACATTCATGAAAAGTCAAACATATATAAAGACCTATTCTGATCCATGTGTATACTTTAAAATATTTTCTTAGAATAATTTTATTATATTGTTGTTGTATGTGGATGACATGTTAATTGTAGGAAAATACAAGGGGTTGATAGCAAAGTTGAAGGGAGATCTGTCGAAGTCATTTGATATTAAGGACTTGGGCCCAGCACAACAAGTTCTAGGGATGAAGATAGTTTGAGAGAGAACAAGTAGAAAGTTGTGGCTATCTCAGGAGAAGTACATTGAACGTGTACTAGAACGCTTCAACATGAAGAATGCTAAGCCAGTCAGCACACCTCTTGCTAGTCATCTAAAGTTGAGCAAAAAGATGTGTCCTACAACAGAGGAGGAGAAAGGGAACATGGCTAGAGTTCCTTATTCTTCAGCAGTCGGAAGCTTGATGTATGCAATGGTATGTACTAGGCCTGATATTGCTCACGCAGTTGGTGTTGTCAGCAGGTTTCTTGAAAATACTGGAAAGGAACATTGGGAAGCAGTCAAGTGGATACTCACCACGGGAGATTATTTGTGCTTTGGAGGATCTGATCCAATCTTGAAGGGCTACACAGATGTTGATATGACAAGTGACATTGATAACAGAAAATCCACTACTGGATATTTGTTTACATTTTCAGGGGGAGCTATATCATGGCAGTCGAGGTTGCAGAAGTGTGTCGCACTCTCTACAACTGAAGCGGAATATATTGCCACTACCGAAGCTGGCAAAGAGTTGGTATGGCTCAAACGGTTCCTTCAAGAGCTTGGATTGCATCAAAAGGAGTATATCGTCTATTGTGATAGTCAAAGTGCAATAGACATTAGCAAGAACTGTATGTACCATGCAAGGACTAAACACATTGACGTGAGATATCATTGGATTCGAGAAATGGTAGGTGATGAATCTCTAAAAGTCTTGAAGATTTCTACAAGTGAGAATTCCGCATATATGCTAACAACGGTGGTACCAAGGAACAAGTTCGAGCTATGCAAAGAACTTGTCGGCATACATTCAAACTAGAAGACAGTGCTACCTCCTATAGATAAATGGGACTGGAGGGGGAGATTGATGGGGTACAGCCCCCTTAAATCAAGGATGACATTTTCTTCCTTCCTCACTTTTGTCAAAGATAACAACTCATTAGCAGCACACGTTGTTGTTGTTTTTGTCTAAAATGACATGCTGCAGAAATGAAAGTTCAAGAAAGGCATGCTGTTTTCTGCCTATAAAATGAGAGCTTCGGCTCTCATTTTTAATACCAACAAAACCTTAGAGAAAAGTATATCTGAGAGTGAGATTTCACAGACAGGGTATAAGAAAATAGTCTGTGAAGAAAATAGAGAGTGAGCGATATTGTAGTGAGGTGGAAATATCAAAAGATGGTTATTTTCTTTTGAGTGTTGTAGTGGTATTTCGAGTATTTTACTCGGACCTACAAAGTGTAAAATTCCTTCCTATAGTGATATCAGTTGCTCCTCTCAGGGTCGTGGTTTTTTCCCTTATTCAGAAGAGTTTTCCACGTAAAAATCTTGGTATCATTGTTACTCTTTTATTCTTGTTAATTATCGTATTTCGGTGCTACATTATTATTCTGCTTTTATTACCGTGAATATTATTTTGGTGGGGGTTTAATCCGAACACATGGTCCTTTGACTGATCTTTTGCGCAAGGACTCTTTCAAGTGGGCAAATGCAGAACAAGTTGCCTTTGATGCTTTGAAGGCCAAGTTGGGATCCACCCCTATTTTGGCTCTATCGGATTTTAGTCAGGAATTTCAGGTGAAAACTGATACATCCGGGCAAGGTATGGGGGCTATTCTATCACAACAGCCACCCCATTGCTTACTTCAACCAGAACAAAATAGTCAATTTTCTGATATGTGTATTTGATAAAAGAATTGCTGCTATGAGTATTAATTTATTTATATATTTTCTTTGTATATTAAAATTGTTATACTAAAGTAATTATTAAACTTTACTTATTTTGAAAATATCTTTATTAAGCATAATTATAGTAGATAAAGTCACATTTGAAAATATATTATGGAGGCGCTTTTGCATTACATTATATTTTAATGCAAGAAGAAGACTAAAGGGAATCTCAATAAATTATATAAATCCTAATTATTTGTCATATATTGAGCTTTTGGCAATAATAAAAGAACTTGATTATTTTAAAAGTTATCTAATACTTTCACCGGAAAATTATTCACTAGGAGAACCCTTTTCCATTCTAAACGCCTTTCCCAACATTCAAAGGTTAGGGGGGGGGGGGGGGTAAAGTAAATTTTTATTTTATTCTAATATATGTTTGAAGCTTAATTTAGGAGAAGGACAGTGAGAGTCATTCGGTTGAAAGCCACCGCTGGCGTTGAGCTGACGCCTTTATTTGAATTGAATTCACACAATAATCAGAATTCTAGGGTTTATTCATTCTCGCGCTCTGCAACCTAAAACCCTCCCATTTTCAAATCTTAGGCCACCACCGGCAGTCTCTCCGCGCTATTCAGGTACTCTCTTTTCTCTCTGACGTAGTCAAGCTCTTGGAAATTTGAGTTACATTCTTTCAATAATCGGACTTCAATAAAACCAAACTATTGAATGCGTGTTTGCGAAACTGTATCAATCCTAATGTATTTCGTTTTCTCTTAGCTATTGCATTTCTTGGTTATATACTTACCGGCGTATCCTGTAGCTTTGTTAGTTAATTCTCGAACTCTGACGTTTGATTATATCTTTAAGGACTGAGAAGAGAAATGAGTACAGCAGTGCGAACCCTAAAATCTGGAAGTCAATCATTGTTCTTTCAGGATTTAGCAACGCCTATATCCTCTCGAAAATCAGGGTCAAAATTTAGTACCCCAGGTCAGGCAGCAGCTGTTTCCGCCTTATGGCGTGAGAACTTTTCCAGCTCAGATCTCCCACCACCGCCTGTATTTACCCTTGAAGATCGCTCAGATGTCTCTCCGGAATCTGGGATTCCTGATTATGTTACTTCACCAGAAATCAAGTCGGACCCTAGAACCCCAGTACAAACTTCAGGAAGGGAATTTGCAACTCCTAAGACGAGGTCTGAGGCGAGCACTTCGTATGCGTTGATGGGTAAGCAGCAGCAACAGAGTCAGCAAAGCCCCTTGCCAAGTTTGAGCTGGTGGTCCCCCTCGAAGGGTAGTGGTAGTGCTGAGCAGGATGACAAAGGAAAAGGTTCACCAGTCGAAGGCGTCGTACATCCTGGTGCTTTGATAACTTTACCTCAACCAAGGGAAGTTGCAAGGCCAGAGATCAGGAAGAACTCATTCCCTGTGGGAAACCTCGATGAGGAAGAATGGGTCACAGTTTATGGGTATGGCTTTTGTATTTCATACTCTATTGTCCGTTCTTTCACTTATGTTGTTGTAGGAGGCTTAGGCTAGTATGTAGTAGAATCTTGATGAAAATTCTTTAGTGTGTCTTAAACTACTTGATGCCACGTAATATTCTTTTTGCCTGCTAGCTCCTTTAAGTTACTTCTGGACCTAGTTGTTGCATTTTAAAGTATGCTCGGGAACTTTATCCATTATTATGTTTTCTGTTTCTTTTCCTTGACTTTTTTGTTTCCTCCTTCACTAGAGTTGTCATTAGTTTCTACTAGGATTAGATGTACCCTTGTCAATTTCCATGGAAAGAATTCTTGAGGATATCATTTGAGGTAGCCTAGTCATTCTAATATATGTAAAATTCTGCTGGGCGGAGATATTTAAATTTTAGGGGATCTGAACTTGAAAATTTTAAAATTCGACGGTTTCAAATTACATGTTCTCCAATGTTTTTGACTCATTTTCTTGAGTATATCGAGAAGGTGAAAAGGATTTAAGCTGTAAATTTGAAATACATACGCTCGTATCCCTTCAACAAATTCTCCATAAAAGACAGATATTGATCCAAATGAACAGGGAGAAGGAAATGAAATGTTATTGTCAAGTTAACTCGCTCTCATCCTTTCGCATGACATACATGCTTGATAAAGAAGAGGAACATTGATCCGTTCTGACTTATGTTCTCTGTCTCCCTTGGTGTACCAAGGTTATTACAGAACGGTACAAAATGGCCTTATTGGAAAACTTTTTCCTGGTGATATTGAGAAGATTGGGTGTTTAAAGGCTCCATGGATGTAGCTGCAATTTATTCCTTACTTCCTTCTTGTAATGAATTCCCTTCTCCTCACGTCCACCCTGTAAATAAGAGCATTGTATATATCATTTTGGATGGAGAAACAGTTCTGCTCCTCTATCTTGCCTTTCTGTTTATTTTGCATCAAAAATTTTTCAAGAAAAGGAGGAAAAGATCTATTTTAGTTGTGTTAGCTGGGTTAATTGCTTGCAAAATACCTATACGGATACAATAAACTTATCTTATCTATGTGTTTCGTTCACTCTCTTTGAGATGCTCTATTGGGACACTAAATTTTTGCACTTTCCACATTTACTGATTGTTTCTAGTGTTGATTGTTTTCTCATTAATATACTATTCATGACTAGTTGAGATATTTGGGCTTTTCTCCCTTAATTTCTCTAAACTTAGTACTTGATTGAAGTCAATTTGCCACTTCAATTCTTTGATCACTTGATATTTTTCTAGTCATACTTCCTTTGTTTATATTTACCTTGGTCTTCCATTTATTATTTATTTGGCCTTTTGTTAATTATTACATGCAGGTTTTCTCCAATTGACACCAATTTGGTTTTGCGGGAATTTGAGAAATGTGGTGTCATTTTGAAACACATTATAGGCCCCAGAGATGCTAACTGGATGCACATTCTATATCAGGTATTTCTTATACCTATAAACAAGTTATGTTAATATTTTGTTGTTCTTCATGTTTATTCATGCTGTCTTAAGGGCCTGTTTGGTATTGTATTGCTCTGGGATGAGTGGTGCTATCGGTATTTCTGTTGTTCTGGGACTAGGGCATGTTCCCTATGTATTTTTCATTATATTGCTAATTTCACCCCTTTCCTTGTAAAATTTAGTCTGTTAGTTTTACCCCTTTTCCTATTCTCCGCTTACCTTTCTCTCCAGCTTACTTCTCATTTCTTCCCCTTCAACTGATGGATTGTTATAGTGGTTGTTGCTTTAATTTTTTGCTTGATTCTATGTTTATTTGCGCATCAGTTTTATTCGTTCTGATATATGTACAATTTATAGCTAATTGCTGTCCGTCCATTTGCAAAATTTTCTGAATTGTGAATGAAAAGAGTGACATAAACCCTTCATGTAAGACCTCTTTACTATGACCTAGAGGTGTTATTACTTCACAATCTTGCGTGATTCTGACCCTGTACCTAGAAACCCCTATTTATTTTTTCCCTTCCCAGAGGTAATTATGCTTACTTTATGTATATGCTTAACTGACAGTGTTTGACTGAGGAACTTTGTGTTTCGTAAGTAACCAAGAAAATTTACAAATTTAATTTGTCATGTTAGTGTCAAGTTCTTCTGTGAATTTCAATGAAGATTGAAAGGCTTCTTTGGTTTTGACTCTTTGCTTCTGCAACTAGAGATTTGCTGTTATGCCAGCTTTATTTGTTAAAGTAAGAGTGCTATGAACTTTGGTTTTAACTTCTTTTAAAAAGTTGCCTATCTTTGTGTTGGTCGCCGTACTATGCTGGGTGCGAACGTTACCGGTCGCCGCTCATTGTCTTTGGATTGATTTCTACCTGCGCCATGAAGCCAATAAGTTGTGGCCACTTGCATTTGGCTAAAACATGTCACTTGCAATACCCATGTTGTGTATTCTCTGCAGTATGCACTTTCTTTTTTGGGGAGCTCTTTACTGTATTTGTTTTTCTCTGTGGGATCTCTTCTCTCTAGTTGATACCAATAACACTAGTCTTCTGGAAAGTAAAGCTTTTCAGTACCATAAAGCTGTGGCTTATTTTCTCTATTTTTGTGGTGTAGAATCATGCTGATGCTCAGAAAGCTCTTAGCAAAAATGGTATGCAGATAAATGGAGTTCTTATGATTGGAGTTAAACCAGTGGATCCAATACAACGTCAGGCACTGAATTGTAGGCTCAACAAACAGGGATTTGTACCTTTACCACATACTCCCTCCAGTAAAAGCAATGATCTGATTCCATTTCAAACCTCCTCTCGTCCTCACTATCTACAAAATGGCAGCAACAGTGCAAAACAAGCATCTGGATCTGTTGCTACCCCAGCCAAATCTGTGGTGTCCAAAATTGTGGACTTAATGTTTGGCGTCTAATCTTCCATGTTTCTATTGTTCTTTCGTGCTTTTGTGTTATTTCTACTCTATGGTAGCAAAATTCAAAGCTGCTTTTCTTAAATACAAATTGACTCCAAAATACAGTTGAGTTCTATGTGATTCTCACTCCCTTCCTCCCCTTCACCTCTATTCTCTTCTCCGTTTCTCCTCCAAACGCTTGATCATGGTGTATTTGTATCAGCTTGAGCCCCGTAGGGTCAGGCTTTGTTATAATGGAGATATAGAAGTTTAAATCTCTCTTGCTCTGTCAATGTATTTTATTGAGTGTGAATAGTTGGCATGTTGTGATCGTTTCTCGTGACGATGATCTTTGGAGCATGACACTTCTCTTTTATTGTGGTTCCCAATATTGAGGTCCCATTTTATGTTATCCACGTCTTCGATTGTGGCCTCGGCGTTTGGGTGTGTTACAGTGTTCCACATAATTTGACGAATTGCATAAATTTGGTGAAATCCTCACCTCATGAGCTAATTTTTGGAACTGAGTTAAATCAAACAGTTCCTTTTTCTTATCATAAGTATATTACTAGCTTTCCAGTTGTTGTTTCCAACAATGACTTCTGACAGGTTTAATAAACTTAAAATCCGTGCTTTCTGCTTTCTAAGCGCTAGACTTGTTTGCTTCCCCTAATTTGAATGCATCGGATTACGCTGTGAACCTAAGGGTGGACTTTGTGGTCGTTTCTATTGCCATTGGTTTCTTGATCAAATATGGTTCAACTACCTCTAACTAGATTCTCAACGCAGCGCAACGTTTTACAACAAAAACATTGTGGAAAATATCTATGCTATTTGCCTATTGGTTCTTCGCTTCTTGTGGAGATTGCATTGTCCTAATAATTGCATATTGAATACAAAAATAAATTAGCTCTAAATAATAACATGAAATTGTTTGTGTTTGCTAAAAGAGAAGATTTCTGTGCGGTTAGAAATTTGCACGTGATAACTGAATAGAATGTTTAAAACCGTTTTCCCACAGCTTTACACTTTACCAATTAGTCAAAAAAAATATTATAAAATGGAACTCTTTTTTCCTTTCAATACAACCAACCCGAAATATGAAAGGTCAAAATGTACTACTCTCTTCGTCTTTGAATTAACCGTTACAAGCAAGACCGAGTCAATTAAGAGAAAATCTTAGTGGACCTCCCACGACCCCTCTCCTCTAAGACTATAACTTCCACGTTTCTCACCACGTTTGCATTTCGCCCAAGCTTTCAAATTCCCTCGTATTAAATAGCTTCGTCGTAGAACCTCCTTAACCACATTACATACAAAGTGAGAAATTTCATAAGCTTACTAATTTCCACATCACTTCACTGCATTACTTATAGAGTAAAAAGCATTAGCAATATCATAATTCGATCACAAACATGGCTTCTATCTGTTTCGTCACTGCTCTTTTCATTAGCCTTACAATATCTTGCGTTGTTGCTGCCTCCGGCGAGGAATTCAAAGTTGGTGATGCTTTGGGTTGGCGTCAGCCAAGTGTTAATGCAACAGATCTCTATCATCACTGGGCTTCAAAGAAGAAATTTCACGTCGGCGATTCACTCCGTAAGTCAATTAACTTCTATTATTAATTGTTATTCTGTTTCCTCCTCAGTGTATACTTATGCATAAAATGCATATGCCTAGTAATTCTTGATTTCTCATTCATGGCTCATTCCTTTTTACGTATGTTCTACACTGCTGCAACTTTAATATATGTAGCAATGCGATGACTCATGTTTAACTTAAGAAACATGAAGTTTTTTGCCCTTACATGTACGCTGAGCCGAAGGAATGCACCCATATTTAATTTGTTCGATTGAATCGATTTTTTACTCAGGAACTTCCATATATTGTGCGAAAAAATATAAATTTTCAATACTTAATAATTTCTGAACCTATAATTTCAAAAGCGCAAGTGTTAATTAGCGCTAACAACTTCTTTGTATGTGTACAAAAGTATTCTTTAGTCCGACTAATTTCTAACTACTCCTATACTTTGCTATATTTTGAAGATTCCGCAAACTATCTAGTACCTAATATTTATATCATATACTATAAATCATTACATAAAAATAAACTATTTTTAAATATTGGAAGGTGTCATTTTTTCTAGAAAAATAATTTAAAAGGAAATATGTACATAAATTGAAATGGAGTGAGTATTTCCCTTTTGATAAATGAAGGATTTATATATGTAACACCGTTTAATCCCCTATGCAGGTTTTGAGTACAAAAATGACTCGGTTGTTGTTGTCGACAAATGGGAATTTTATCATTGCAATAGGACTCATCCAACTTTGGGCGCTAAAGACGGCAACACCACAGTAAATCTCGACAGGGCTGGTCCCTTTTACTTCGTGAGCGGTGATGTTGAGCATTGCAAAAATGGCCAGCATTTAGCCATTGAAGTTCTCCCACTATACCCTATCTCCCAATCTCCACCACGGCCAATTTCAGTGGCGCCAGCGCCATCGCCACTTTCAAGCTCCGCATTTGTTTCTTCAGTTCCCCTGACATTCATTTCAGTGCCGCTTATGGTTGCTATTATTGTCTTTGTTTAGTGATTTAGTCCTAACATTATATTCTACTAAGAATATTTAGGTTATTTAGCTAATTATTTCAAGCATTCTGGTGCTTTAAGCTCTAGAATCTGTTGTTCCATTTTTTTAAACTGGATTTATGGCTCATTTGAATTTATTTTGTATGGACATCCCTCGTACTTGATGGGAATTTTTATCTATTTAGTAATTTTTTTTTCAGTTCTAAGTTGCATTTACGTGATTTTTATTTTATTGAGTTTGTACTTAGGGCGAAGTGATCAAGATTTATAAGAAGATCAAAATTATCTAATTTTAATTATTGATTTTGGTCATCAATCACCCTGTCGTAGATAATTAATCACCTTCTTTGGTCGTCCATTAACATATGGTGGCTAATTAACTTCCATCAATTTTTTTATTAACACATGATTGTTACATCAACCAAGAAATTGCTAATCAACCTCATTCATTGACGATGAGGTCAATTTTTTTTTTAATTTCAAACTTGTGAGAAAACATAAAGAAAAAAGAAAATGAGTTTCATTTCCTTAATTCAGAACTTACGGGGTCCATTTGGCTAAATCTTCTCGAGTTGAGTTAGATTGTAAACGGGTGGGGAAGATTTAGAGAAGTACAAGGGCCAATGTGGAAAGCATGATAACTACAAGGTTCTAAGATGCAACTTTACTGAACTTCCTTTCTAAACTTAAAATTCGCCGTATATCACCAACTTCTGCGGACTTCTAGAAAATTCCTTCTCACGTGGAGCTTCCAGTGGACGAAGCCTTATCTTCTCCACTTCACTGCTCAAAAAACCCTAGTTTTTCATTTCACATTCACCAAGCTTACGAACTAGCTCAGGTACTCTTGCTCAGTCTTCTTTGCTTTTAAGTCTTAATCTGTCAGTTTATCCGACTTTGTTTAGTGCATTCCTCTCTGTTTGAAACTGCGAGTCTGCGACTGAATAGCTTTATCATCTGTTGGCTAAAGTTTTCTTAGTTTGGAACTTAATCTCTGTGGCTTTACTGTTGCTAATATCATAAAAACAAAAGCTCACGCTTTATGATATTTAGACACAGTCTGTTTGTTTAAACTTTGAAGCTAGTTGCATTGCAGTTTCCAAATTAATTTCGGCTCTTTTTACTAGTAATTCCATGGAGCAATTTCAAACAACAATAGCTGCGTCAATCCCAACCAGTATCCATTTCCCCTCTATTGGGCTTGTTTTAGTTTAATAATCAATAGTTTATCCTGTAAGATTAGGCAAAATTGTTATAGCATGGTTCCAACTCGCAATGACACAATCACAAAGCACTTCAACAACAACAACTACTACCCAGTATAGTCCCACAAAGTGGGGTCTGGTGAGGGTAATATGTAGACGGGCCTTACCCCTAGCCGAAAGGGCAGAGAGGCTGTTTCCAATCCACCCTCGGCTCAGTGAAGGAAAGGAAAAACAAAAGCAAAAACAAAAGAGCATTAGTAACTCCAGCAGAAATAGCGTAAATGGTTATCTAAACATAAGAACCATAAATAAAATAGTATGCAATAATATCAGACAGTAACTACCATAAATAACTACCATATGGGAGACACAATCCAATACACAAATCATCTCTGGATAGCCTGCCAAGCCTCACCCAACCGCGGGTGAGGAGTACGAAAAACTCTAGGAGCCCCTATCCTACAACCCTGATACTAGACCTCCAGACTTTCCGATCAAGGGCCATGTCCTCGGAAACCCGCATTCTAGCCATGTCATGCCTAACCACCTCTCCCCAATACCTCTTAGGCCTCCCTATGCCTCGCTGTACGCCGACCATCGCCAGCCGCTCACAACTCCTCACCGGGGCATCAGGACTTCTCCTCCGCACATGGCCGAACCACCTCAGTCTCGCTTATCGCATCTTCTTATCCACCGGGGCCACCCCACCTTTTCTCGAATAACTTCATTCTTAATCTTATCTAACCTGGTGAGCCCGTACATCCACCTGAGCATCCTCATCTCCGCAACCTTCATTCTCTAAACATGAGAGTTCTTCACTGGCCAGCACTCCGCCCATACAACATGGCAGGTCTAACCACAACACTATAAAATTTCTCCTTGAGTTTCTGTGGAACTTTCTTGTCACACAGGACTCCTGATGCAAGCCTCCACTTTGACCACCCCGCTCATATATGATGAGTGACGTCCCCGTCAATCTCTCCGTCCCCCTGAATCACCGACCCAAAATATCTGACACTGTCCCTCTTGGCGATGACCTGAGATCCAATCATCACGTCCCTGCCTACTTCGCTCGGCTCGGCTCTAAGCTTGCACTCCAGGTATTCTGTCTTGGATATGATTATTTTGAAACCCTTAGACTCGAGCGTCTGTCTCCATACCTCTAACCTCTCAATAACACCGACCCTCGTCTCGTCTATCAAGACTATGTCAGTAGCAAATAGTATGCACCAAGGCACATCCCCTTGAATATGTCGGGTTAGAGCATCCATCACCAATGCAAACAAGAGAGGGCTAAGCGCCGATCCTTGATGGAGCCCCATAACCATTGGAAAATGGTCTGAGTTGCCACCCACCGTCCTAACCCTAGTCTTAGCTCGATCGTACATGTCCTTGATTACTTTGATGTAGGCTTCCGGCACGCTCTTCGCCTCCAAGCACCTCCATAGCACCTCCCTTGGGACCTTTTCATACGCCTTCTCCAAGTCGATAAGCACCATGTGCAGGTCCTTTTTCTTATCCCTGAACTGCTCCACAAGCCTCCTAACAAGGTGGATAGCTTCTGTAGTGGAGCGACCCGGCATGAAACCGAACTGGTTCACATATATAAATGTCATCTCACTCACCCTCGCCTCGATCACCCGCTCCTAAACCTTCATAGTGTGACTTATTAATTTGATACCCCTATAGTTGTTGCAGCACTGGATGTCCCCTTTGTTCTTGTACAGGGGCACCACTGTACTCCACCTCCACTCCTCCGGCATCCTTTTGGTTCTGAAGATCGTATTGAACAACCTGGAGAGCCACTCCACTCCTGACCTACCCATGCATTTCCATAACTCCACCGGGATCTCGTCAGGCCCGGTCGCTCGACGCCTACTTATCCTACGCAAAGCCCCCATGACCTCCTCCGCCCTAATGCGCCTGCAGTACCCAAGGTCTCTATGTTTCTCTGAATGCCCCAACTCCCCTAGCTTTATGTTACGATCCCCCTCCACGTTAAGTAAGTCTCGAAAGTACGCCTGCCATCTCTGCTTGACTTGAGACTCCCCCATCAGAACTCTACCATCCTCGCCTTTGATGCACCTAACTTGGTCAACATCACGCGCCTTCCTTTCCCTTGCTTTAGCTAACCGGAACAACTTCCTGTCCCCGCCTTTCTCCCCTAATTCCTCGTACATGCGACCAAACGCCGCGTTTTTAGCTTCCGTAACCGCCAGCTTTGCTTCTTTCCTCGCCACCTTGTAGATCTCCTTGTTCGCTCTCCGATCATAAACTAATAATGGAAAAGTACTGATTAGCAATTCTTTTTCTTGTGTCAATCAGGGGCGGATTTTTGGGGGGGGGGGGGGGGGCATAAGGGGGTTCACCGGACCACCCATCATCGATTCTTACCTCTATATATTATGTTTTGAATTCCCTCGACATAACCCAAGAGCATAGCTTAGTTGTCAAGAGTGTTCAAAACTTTTGTAAAATCATTGGTTCAATTCCGACTCGTTTCAATCTTTTTTAACTTTTTTCTTTTGCGAATAACCTTAATGGAAAATCTGTGTATAATCTTTTTAATAATAGGTGCTAGGAACAGAAAGACTGTATGATAACAGGGTGGATTTAAAATGTCTGTGCCTTTAGTTCGTTAGTTCTCCACATATAAATTTGCTGTCTCCTTGAAGTAGAACATAGAACATGTAATGACTATTTTATGAGTTACCTAGAAAATATTGCTCTTGGATTGACCATCCAGATGGATGAGGCATATACACATCATTTGTTGAATTTTTATTTGTTGGTAATTTTCTTAAAGATTATGGGCTTATGCTATAGTCGTTTAAAGTTTTGCTGCACAAGTTTTTCTTAAACTTCTCTTTCTACCAAAAAGGGATGGAGCTATCTCTTCAGATAGGGATTCTATTTATTTTAAGTTTAAGTTAGTGGATTCTAAATTAAGAATTTGTTCAAATTCAATAGATTTCTTAAGACAAATATAGCGTTTGGACCAAAGCTATTGAGTTCGGCCAAACTCATAATGGAAGAGCTTGCTCTGCCCCTGCTACCAAAGGCTCAAAAGAGTATAGATTGAAGTGTTTGCTTTCTTTAGATTTTTGAGTTGATGCCTGTATGATTAGATCTCTTTATGCTTCCGTATTCTATGAACTTCTTCAACCAATTCTCAGTTGTTAAGCATGCGAAATATGACCCACCGGTATATGAAGTCACAGCATCAATAGTACCTGCATCCTAATTCAAGAATGTTCTTGCGCTTCAGCATTCTTATCTTTAAGTTTACTCACTGTGCTTGTGTATTCTTTTCTACATAATGGACTGCATTTTTATACCTTTTGTTTGGCGATGGCGTCCTATGCTGCAGACCTTTTCTCTTGAGTATGGCAGCGACCTTCACTTCAGTTTGTTCGATTGCTTCCACCAGCCAAGCAGTGGATAAGAAACTCATAAATTCTTCTGAAACTTTATCTTCATTCTCTGCGATTTCTTCGAGTTCATTAGGGGGCAGGAGAAAGAATACAGTTTTAAAGAAAAGATATGATTTCAAGATTCAGGCTGCGACCAAGAAGTTACACTTCAATCAAGATGGTGATGCCATTAGGAAGCTGCAAGTAAGCTTGATAGGAAATTTAACTCATTTATCTTAGATGGACACCCCATCCTCTTGTCTACCCCATTAACTCTTGTTATTTTGTGGACTTCCAATTCAGGCAGGTGTTGACAAGCTTGCAAATTTAGTAGGTGTTACTCTTGGTCCAAAAGGAAGAAATGTAGTTCTTGAGAGCAAGTATGGCTCTCCCAAAATTGTAAATGATGGTGTTACTGTAGCTAGAGAGGTAAACCTCCCAAACCCCCTATCTGATTGTGTTCTTCTGTTATTCAACTGTCAAAAGATGTGCATGTGTTGTGACCTTATGATGTATTTACCGCGATAAATGCTGAAATTACTCTTGCTTTGTGCTTTTTCTGCGTATTACTCATAAAACCATTTTAAAAAGATTTTGTACTCCATTATTTATTTCATTACACTTGAAGTGCAGTATGCAGGCCAGTTAATAGGGTTTAACTATGTGGGAATAAATGTGTTGTTATGTATACTCTGGATTGCTCTACAGGTTGAACTGGAAGACCCTGTTGAGAATATTGGTGCAAGTTTGGTGAGACAAGCTGCTTCAAAGACAAATGACTCGGCTGGGGATGGCACAACTACATCTGTTGTTTTGGCACAAGGGCTCATAGCTGAAGGTGTTAAGGTTTGTAATAAGTTGCTTTCATTTGCAAACTATTTCGAGGATATGATGGTGTTATGATTGATGTAGCTTCCTTGATGCTGGTTATTCAGGTGGTCGCAGCTGGTGCAAACCCTATTCAGATTACCAGGGGCATTGAGAGGACCACTAAAGCCCTTGTCGCTGAGCTGAAAAAGATGTCTAAAGAGGTGAAAATTATGCAAATCTATGTTAAAGTTTATTGATGACTTGATGACCGCTGGTTCACTAAACTTGGTTTAGAAACAACTATTCTTTCTAAAGTTGTGCTCTTATTCCTTCTTGATAATTGTTTAGGTTGAGGACAGTGAACTAGCCGATGTAGCTGCAGTTAGTGCAGGAAACAACTATGAAGTTGGAAATATGATAGCAGAAGCAATGGGAAAAGTGGGTAGGAAAGGTGTAGTGACTCTTGAGGAAGGGAGAGGTTCTGAGAACAGCTTGTATGTTGTGGAAGGCATGCAATTTGACCGTGGCTATATCTCCCCATACTTTGTTACAGACAATGAGAAAATGGTAGCAGAATATGAAAACTGCAAGGTATGATTAGCCATGACATTTCTTTTTGCATGTTATCTTCGAATACTATTTCCTGGATGTGCTAAAGAATGGGTTATGGATAAATATATTTTTGTAAAATTTTCAGCTGCTTCTGGTAGACAAGAAGATAACAAATGCAAGGGACTTGGTTAATGTTTTGGAAGAAGCAATCAGGGGTGGATACCCAATATTGATAATTGCTGAAGACATTGAGCAGGAAGCTCTAGCCACTCTGGTTGTGAACAAACTTAGAGGAGCACTGAAAATTGCTGCACTCAAAGCCCCTGGTTTTGGGGAGCGAAAAAGCCAATATCTTGACGACATTGCTATCCTTACTGGAGGTCTGTCGACGATTAAGTGATTGTAGCGTTCAATGAAAGTGGTGTTTACTTGTCAAATATGTTTTTGCAACGTGCACTCAGGTACTGTTATCAGAGAGGAGGTTGGTTTATCCCTGGACAGGGCTGGAAGCGAGGTCTTGGGGCATGCTGGTAAGGTGGTGTTGTCAAAGGATTCAACAACAATTGTTGGTGATGGTAGCACCCAGGAAGCAGTAAACAAAAGAATTGCTCAAATTAAAAGAATTGTTGAGGTGCATTTTTGTTTTATAGATATTTCGGATGTGGATCAATAGGTTGCACTACTCACAATTCTACTATATTGGATTGTTATGCAGGCAACTGAACAGGATTACGAGAAGGAAAAACTGAATGAGAGAATTGCAAAACTATCAGGGGGCGTTGCCGTAATTCAGGTTACTTGATGATTCAGTTATTAGGTTTATTGTCTTTTTGGGTGTAGTATGCCAAGTATAATTGTTCTTGCTCTGATCTGGGTTTCTTAATTCCAGGTTGGTGCACAAACTGAAACGGAACTCAAAGAAAAGAAATTGAGAGTAGAGGATGCTCTCAACGCTACAAAGGTTTGTTTTAGTGGCGATGCAGTTATGGCATCTCTATTAATTTGAGACTCTCAACAAGTATAATCTTACTGGGGTAATGATATTGCTCTTTGGTAACAAAAGGCAGCCGTTGAGGAAGGCATTGTTGTCGGCGGTGGATGCACCTTGTTGCGGCTTGCTGCCAAAGTTGAAGACATTAAAGGAACTCTTGATGATGATGAACAAAAGGTAATGTAACTTCTTAATTCATTGAGGAAGATCCCGTGTACCATAAGCTTTGTCTGTTCATGTTAAGGCTTCTGTAGGCAGATGACACTAATTAAGTTTTCATAAACACCAGATTGGAGCTGATATTGTCAAGAGAGCTTTGAGGTACCCTATGAAGTTAATAGCCAAGAATGCTGGTGTCAATGGAAGTGTTGTGATTGAGAAGGTAAATAAGGTTGAAATAGGATGATTTTTTGTGTCACGTTGTAGGAGAGTTTCAATGATTCGTTGACTGGTTTTATGATCTTTCTTCAGGTGTTGTCCAATGACAATCCGAAGTATGGTTATAATGCGGCCACTGGAAAATATGAAGATTTAATGGCTGCTGGTATAATTGATCCTACAAAAGTAAGTATCTCAAAAGTCTTTTTATTCTAGCATAACATCGTGAAACCTATCCTAAAGAGAGACAACATGCTGAGAGACATGTAGATAATTTCAACTATATGTACAAGCAGTGCAGAAATTTAACCCCATGAATTACTTATCCAGTGTTACTTATGATGTCTACTTGATGAACTTAAATGATGGCCCTCCTTGTAGTCAAGAGCAATAATTGTCACGTTCAAACTCTGGAGTACATATCTGCTTTTTGATTTTCTCGGAATTCAAATATCTACTTATTTACTCATTTTTGGAATTAGGTGGTAAGATGTTGCTTGGAGCATGCAGCTTCTGTAGCAAGGACCTTTCTGACATCAGATGCTGTAGTCACTGAGAACAAGGAGCCCGAACCTGTGGTTGCTGGAAACCCAATGGACAATTCAGGTGCTTATCATCAGTGAGATGCATCCAAAATGCACCTGAATGAGCTCTTTGAACTAATCAATTCTTTTATTTTGATGTTAAATAGGTTATGGATACTAAGCATTTGAAGGAGGCTAGGACATGCTGAGAACGGGTATGCCGAAGTCCAGCAGTATGCTATTACTCTATGAATAGCATGTCTTGACTCTCTTGAGTAAGAATAACAGCAACGTAGCGGCGATTAATTGATGAGCTCTTTTTTCCAGCTTAAAGTTGTCTCATGTTCCTTTCCATTACGTAAGGTTTTCTTATTTTTCATACTTGGATTTTTAATTTTTTATCAGGATAGGTTTTTTGAGAAAAGTGGGTCCATAAGGTGTAGATTATTATTTTTTCAGTTCAAGAAATGGAAAAATTGAAGTAATATTCTGATTTCAATGTTGTAGTGCCTGTAGTGGTTTCGAGCTTCTGGTGGAAAGGAGACTTGATCTATAATTGGGAATGTTCAAGTATTTGATGGGTAAGGCAAAAACTGATAAATAAGAATAAAGAATTTCTTGATATAAATTTTTTGGAGTTCTCGTCCCTGAAGAACAGAACAACAGAGTTTTCACGCTTATATTTTGATTGGAAGTAACTCCTCTGTCTCAAATTATATGTCATGATTCTCTTGTACACGGGTATTCAAATAAAGTTATTCATAATCGAGGTGTTTGTAGTTTTCAAAGATAATTATTACTCACTCTGTTTCATAATAAATGAGGTAGTTTGACTCGATATAGAGTTTAAGAGAAAAAAGAAGATTTTTGAAATTTGCTGTCTTGATAGTTTAAGGGGTAAAAAGTTTGTGGGGACATGTCATTTGTGTGGATATAAAAGCTTCTCATTAAATGTAAAAAAGATAAAATGAAGAATTTAGAGTTGAATTATTTCTCAATTTATAAATATATTATTTTTTTAAGAATAAACTAAAAAGAAAAGTACTTATGAATCGAAAGGGAGTACTAGGGGTAAAAAAGGGGAAAAAATATGAACATCTAACATGACAAATAAATTAAAATAATTAATTTTAATAAACACGATTGATAATATGAAACTGAAAGGAATGCTTGCACGGCAAGAGTTTGACTTAAAAGAGGAAAATAGATATTGGGTTTCAACTATGATTGTAAACATTGCTTGAGAAGTACATCAAATATTTGTCCCTTTTACTCTGATGACGGTCCAAGTGGTAGACGCTATATGTAGTTACTAAAAAAAGAGTAGTAGTAGTAGACACTATTAAAAGCTACCGATAGAAAATTCTATTCCAATGCCAATATAAAAAATAACATTGTGATAAATTGATGGCTGATTGTACTTTCTTTTCTAAAAGTAGTAACAGTGACGAGAGAACTCGTCCTTGTCTATCTTACAATACGTTGGTTTATTGGCGTAATGGCATCAAATACGGATTCAAGGAACTTTGGGTTTGGATATATATCCCGTATAGCAAACTTTATAACCACTCATGTTTAAGGTCTGTGTTTATTACATTTAAGTATATCACCTTTCAATTTATGTATCAAAATTATATTTAGGGTTTAATGATCAACTTATTAATTATTTGCTTGATTTGTGGAACAAAACCTTTTCATATTTTTTTTTACATGTTTTCTCTTTCTTCCAAGCAAAACCGATGCATTTCTCCACTTTTTTAATTACACCCCCCCACGTATATTTACTAAAACAGAATTCTCTGGTTCTCTTCTTTAATTTCATCCTCCATTGTCATCATCCATTGTCGAAGTTTGCCATTGTTTTAGATCGAGAGTTTCATCTGCCATATTTTTAGTCCTACGGTTGCATCAAAGTCTCAAACCCTCTACAAAACCGTTTTCTTTCTCTCACTGCTTCAATTTCATCCGCCATTTCCGAACCCTCTGCAAAGTTTTCTCAAGAAAACACAGTTTCAGTCACTAAAATCGTATTTATAGTCAAAAATGGTGAAAAAAGCTAGTACTCCCAAACGACAAAAAGTAGCCGATATTCCATCTTTTGATTTGAGTGTTTTAACACCTAAATCACCAGTAAAAAGACAACAATCTGTCCATGCAAGTGGACAAAATTGGTTCCACAACAAATTTCATTGAAGGTAAACAAATTTTTTTTTCTCCTCAATGTGTTGCAGTTTAATATTTTTTGCCAAAAAATAGAATGCAAGTGTTTGTTTGGTGTTTAAGTGTTTTTTGTCTAAATGTACTGTATTATTGCATACTATGGTTATTTATACAAATTGTAGTTAATTGTAGTTTTTTGGAGTTAATTTATTGTTAATTGGCAAAATGTACTGTTGAATCAAATTTGTAGTTAATTGTAGTGTTTGTAGTTTAATGTACTTTTTATTTGGAACTGTGACTGTTGACTCAAATGTAGTTAATTATAGTTTTTGTAGTTTAATATAGTTTACTGTACTTTTTATTTGGAACTGTGATAAAAATACAGTGTATAAAAGTAGTTACATTGTACATGCTCAATAATTCTATAGTTACAGTATAGTTGCTTGTAGTTATAATGTAGTTTAATGTTGTCTGTCACAATGTAATTAATATGTGGTCTGCAATTTTATAGTGTTGTTTGGAACTGTGATTAGAAGACATGATATATATGTAGTTACAGTCTAGTTGATTTGTAATTTGTAAAGTAATTTTTAGTTATGCTTTTAGTAAAATAACTTGTCGTTAGAATGTAGTTTCATGTATTCTTTCATAATGTAGTTTATCTGTGGTCTGCAATTTTATGGTGTTATTTGGATCTTTGATTATAAGTCAGGGTATATATGTAGTTACAATATAGTTGATTTGTAATTTGTAAAGTAAATTCTAGTTATGCTTTTAAAACTATAATTTGTAGTTAAAATGTAGTTTCATATAGTCTGTCACAATGTAGTAGATCTATGTTTTGCAATTTTATAGTGTTATTTGAAACCCTGATTAAAATTCGTGGTATATATCTGGTTACGGTGTAGTTGATTTAACATTTGTAAAGTAAATTCTAGTTATACTTTTTGTAAAAATTTTCAGTCATTATTCCTCTTTATTTGTCATGCACTCGTTTCTACGTAAACGCAAAGACATTGACTTCAAGACTGCAAAGTCATACATAGAGAAGCCAGTTACGGACCCTCTCGACATACAATGGATGGTTGCTGAGATTCCACAACAAAAGAAAGGCTCACTGTAAATAACTAATCTCCCTTTCTATATGTTTAATTAAATATTTTTTATGGTTTGGTATTTAATGAAAAATTCTCATATTCTGCAGGGATTGTGGTATATTTGTGGCTGCCTTTGCGGAGTATATTAGCAATGGTGATTTGTCTATACCAAAGGAAGATCTTACTGATATTGACAAACACCGTAGACGCTATGGAGCTCTGTTGTAGGACTACGCCACAAAGAAGCTAAATGATGGTTCAATCAGTGAAAGTGAGGTTACAGGCAGGCTTGCAAGGAGGAAGGTTCCACCGCCAAAGAATGAGAGAACTAAAGTTGAACGAAAGAAGAAGTAGAGTATACAGTTCATATTTGGTAGTTGGATTTGAAAACAATTTAATCATTAGGTCATTTTGGTTGTAATGAACAATTTGTCATGAATACATTATACACGAGTATTCGAGCTATCTAATAGCATATTTGCGGTAACAGCTATCTAATAGCATATATAATACCTTCAGTTGCCATTTTATATAACTGTCAGTTCTTATATAAGTGTGGGAATAAATTATTTGTGTACAATGACTACAATTACCTACATTTGCATATAACTACACAAACTTCACTACATATAACTACAATTGCATAACTACAAATTGTTGGAAGTCCAATGCTACAAACTACTGTTGCAGTACATTTGCGCTGTTGTGTTTTCGGATAAAACTTCTTATCTTGAACAATGAAGAATCATGAATTGACGTTGCATAGAAATGCCATTTGCAGTTTTCAGCTACTCATACCATCCAGTAGATACAAAAAATACATTATTCAGACATATTTATTAAATACTACAATTAACTACAACTGATTACAATTAACTACAAAGTTCATATAACAACAAAATTTGTAATCAATTGCTTAGGCTTCATGAATAGGAACTACAAAGTTTTATCTGTATCTACAAAGTTTTGTCTTTATCTATTATGTTTAGAACACATTTAGAAATCACTTACAGTACATTATAACACCAAATCTGCCAACAGTTTACATTACTCAAATATATGAGTAAACTTCTTTATTATCGTCAAAACGTAGAATAGTTACACAATAAATTCCGATAATTTCGGATCACTAACATTTGTTTTGAAAAACTATTGTAGCTACATTATATTGATTTCTTTTTCGGCGCATTCTTGCAACTTCTTTTGTTATGCCCTTCACCTCCACAATTGCCACATGACACCTTGTACTTCTTTGAGTTTATTTCATCAAATTTTTTATATCTTTCCTTGCGAGTCTACCTGGCTGCCTTATATCTCCAGCCGGTGGCTGTACTACATCATCCAAAATATATTGTGGAACATTCCATTTGGCTTCATCAGGAAGAGGATTAACTGGCAATTCATATGTAAGAAGAAGGCTCTTCGTTATGTAATACGGTGAGCAATAGTTGTCCGGCCTTTCATTCCTATGCCTTAATGCTGCCAAAGCATGTGTACATGGAAGTTCATCAAGTTGAAATTGTCCACAGCTACATTTTTTGTTTTCTAAACATATAATGTACCGCTTCACACCATCTAACACAGTATGTATATGATCTGTTGAAGCCCTCACCTACAATTCAAGACCAAAAAGAAAATAATAAGGTGTCAATAAGTTAACTATGTTAGCAACAATCAGTTAACTATAAATCAGCTACAAACAAACTGCATTTAAATGGTAACTACATTTACCCACATTTGACTATATTTTAAAAACACACTGGAACACTGCATATAAACTTTAACTACATTTACCACATTTGACTACATTTTAAAAACACACTGGAAACACTGCATATAAACGTTAACAACATTTACCCACATAAGATTACATTTTAAAAACACACTGTAAACACTCCATATAAACGTTATTACATTTTCCACATTTGACTACATTTTAAAAACACACTGGAAACACTGCAACAGCTACTATTTTTTTTGTTTTTTTTTCCTGCACCAAACAAGAATACATTACCTTTAGTTTCTGGGATAATGTATTGTTATCTTCCAATTCTTTGTTGAATTTGTGCCCAAGTAATGTGAAAGTACCCTTTGCCTTCAATAACTTATCTTTTGTAGAAGAATGAGTGATTTCCGAAACTGAAATCTGGAAGAACTACAATTTTATTGACTATTACGCTGTAAATTCTGATTTTCAATATTTGATGTAGAAAAATGAAAGATTTTCGAAACAGAAATCTGGAATAACTATAAAATCTGGAAGATTTTTAGTATTTGATGTAGAAAAATGAAAGATTTTCGAAACTGAAATCTGAAAAAATAGATTTTCGGTGTTAGATGCGGAAGAATGACTGATTTTCAAAACAGAAAACTGGAGAGATTCACGCTGGTTAAGAGATTTTACCGTTTTTGATTGACCATTTAATTGCTACAGAATCAAAGATTAATTGGGAGCCTTAAAAACATGCGTTATTTTAGGCTACAAAATAGTTAATATCGTTGGGAGCCTTAAAACCAGACGCTATTGTAGGCTACAAAATCAGATTGATTTCGTTTGGTACATTTTTGGTAACAAAAACATGAAATATGAGGGTAATAACCAAACAAGGCACAATAATAATAATAAAGTTTGCTATATAGCATGTATAGGTAAAAATCTCAAGATTTTATGCTGTACGTACTTTGGGTTGTACGTACTTTGGGTCATGATTTATGTAGCCTGTCATTTGTTTACTTAGACTGGGTTTTCGACTTTATTGTAATTAAGTGATGTCCAATCGTAATAACTGATCACCTATTCTGGTAAGGTGCAAGTCTTGTGATTACGTGGGCGTTTTGACATAAGAATTATAAAATTCCCCAAAAAAGTAAATTTTTTTTAAAAGTAAAAATGATATTTGAATATTAGAGTTGTGTTTGGAAATGAATATAATTTTGGATTGTTTTTGAAGTTTTGTGAGTTATTTGAGTGAAAATTTTTAAAGAACGGCTTTTAAAGTTTTTCACATTTTCAAAAAAGTTAAAAATATATCCTCAAGTGAAAATTAAAAATTTTATGAACAAATCGTAAAAAGTGAAAAATTTTTCCAAAAAAATAAAAAATTTATTATGTCCAAACGGGCTCTAATTTAGCCGGTGTTTCTTCTTAGTAGTTTATATTTTAAGCATATAATCTAAGTGCAGGAAATATTGAAGAAAAGCAAAATATAAAGATTCAAATTTATCGTCTGGCTAGCTTTGCGTAGAAGACTGGCAACAGTGGAGCGGCTAATGCATTTTGGGATACAAATTCCGCAACAATGTGTATTCTGCAAGCAAGTAGATGAATCTTTTGACCGTCTATTTTTTACTTGCCCGACATCATGGGGGGTATGAAATAGATTACTCATATGGCTGGGATACCAGAGAACCATTTGTGATTGGAACAGTGAAGTGGAATGGATAAGCAACATTGCAAAAAGGAGAAACGGACATGCTGAAATAACCACCATTGTGTTTGGAATGTTAGTATACTGTCTCTGGCGAGAAAGGAACAAGATTAGATTCCAAGGCGGAAACATAGTTATAAATGATACATGCAAAGAGATAGCAGTTCACATGCATACACAGGGAACATCTCTTGAGCACTGGAAGAATATTTTGCGAAGACTGGATCACTACCCCTAAAACTTATGTCTTTTGAAATTGAATGTATTTATAGCATAGGAGAGTGATATCATATTAGATTGAGTGGAAAAGTAGCTAGTCAGCGACTACTGGATAAATTTGTATTATTCTGATCTATTGATGAAATGGAAATTAATTTTTATTTAAAAAAAAAAGCAAAACACAAAAGGTTGAATAGAAACCTTATTCTTGCCCGCTATACTTTCTTTACTTTTGACGACCAATCTTAACATATTTCATATTCTTTAGACTTGTCATACATTCTCTTGTTTTTTTAGAGATAGAAAAGATACGGAGCTGAACAAATATACGAATACCAGAAGGATATATCGAACTCTGAAAAGTGGGGTCAACATTGCAGGCCTCTATATATTTTTCTTATGAAGTTTTTATTGTTCCCAACTGCCGAATGACAAATAATGTTTAGAAAAACTAAGTTGTGATATTGGCATTATGCAACATCCAGCAATATGATTTTGTGTTTCCAAATGCTAATGTCAAATACAGATTATATTAAAGTGATAGAGAGACAATAGAATCTACGAAAATGACATTATATACCTGACGAAAAAATATATAAAATTTGTATAATATATATACATATATATTGTATGTTATATATAAAACTTATATAAATTTTATATACTTTTCGTGCTAAATGTAATAATACCTCTTTAGACTACATATCTGTAGTCTAAGAAGAACAAGCGAAGATTAACTCCCGTGAGTTGATAGCATGACGAAAGAAGGTGTCTAAAATGCATCAAGTGGAGACTGAAACGTGAATAAATTTGGCTTTTTTATTTTTTACTCATCATATAACAAAAAAGGATGGAGAAAAAGAAAAGTCAAGCTGGAGTTCCCAGATGAGGCGAAGCCACAAATCTTTTAGTAATGTGACACTGAATATCAATAAATCTTCACAAGAACAATACGATGCCAACCCCCATTATTTCACTTGAACTTTTTAGCATCTTTTTATCATATGATATCTTAAAAGGAATAAACAAAATGAAGAGTGATCCAAATTAGTCAATGTAATTGCTTAAATGGTGTTGACTAGTAATAAATTATTTTTTAATATATTGGTTACATTTAAGAATCCCCTTTAATTCTTTAATACAAGACGACTACTCAATTTAATTTGCTTTGATCACGTTAGGCCACTATTATTTCGGCCATACCGGAAAGGCCGTAGCATAGATGATAAATTTTGATCCACAAATAGTACAACTTATCTAGCTAGAGAAATCAGTCCCGAAAATAAAATATTTTGTATTCACGTAGAGTTCGGATCGTATACCACCTAACCTAATAAAGTATTAGTAATTGATTTCGCGATTCGAACCAATAACCTATATGTTATATGAAAACAATTTTACCGCGGCTCCAAGACGATTTATCAAACTAAGTAAGCTAAAAAAGACAGGGGTGGAGAATGTATAACTATGAAAATTAAAAAAAGACAGATTACCCCGACAAACGGAGGGACTAATTGTATATGTCAAAATCTGGCCACAACAGTCGACCTAGCTGGGATCCTGCTTAAGTGGTGAGATAGCGAGAGACATCACGACCTTCTTCAGTCCAAGCGACTACAATGTATGTTAAGTTAAAAACAATACGCAAGCGACAACTAAAAAAGGTCGCCGCGTGAAGGCACATTGGCCAAAGAGTATAGTAAGGGTCCCAGAACTATATATGAAGGGGGAGTTCTCGAAGAATGGAGGCCTTTTTCTTTTTTCTCTCGGGGTTCTCTATCAATTTCTTTACGAAAAAGATGCGAAATTGATCACCGGCTCTTTCTTATGGAAGAATACAAACATCAATAAAGATTGATCACTCTTATTTTATTTCACTTATCATTTTCCGATTCAACTTCAAATCTAAAATTTATTATGCTTGGCTAAGATTTTATCGTTATTATTCATTGATTTAATCAAAAAGGTTCCAATATCTTTTGGTCAAATAATTATTCGTCCAATTAACCCAAAAGAAAAGTCTTGTAAAATGTACAAAAAGAAGACAAACAATATAGATGGTCACGAAATTTAATCAAATTAGAGTAATAAAAGAAACTCAATAGAATATTAAAGTATAATTGGGAGTAGACACATATATAATGTGTGTGTCTTAGAACACGAAGCAAGTCGACGAAAGTTCTAAAAAAATTCGTGATTGATAATAGTGGGTTGGTGATAATGGATTTAATTGAAAGGTGTCATGTTAAAGAGTCTTAAATGGCAGTTTATACCTTAGCCTAGCAGAGAGAAATAGACAATACATAATAAAATAACAAAATCATGTAAAAAGATTAGGAAATTGATTAATTGTGGCGTAAGTTTTGACAGGGGTGTTTGATACTTCATTGGTCGAGGATATGAGTACTATACTGATGGCATCTTCAATCAAGTTTGTTTAAAATAATTCAAAATAAAATAAAATAATAATTGTGAGGAATTATATAGATTGTCATTATCAAAAGGACTTAGGATAATTCTTCGTCGTCCATCTCCTTCAAATGTTTAATCAACCTTTTAGTTTTGGCAGACTGTAATTGAATGACTAGATCATTGAAAATTCGATGAACTAATTAAGACAATGACCTTAGACGCTTATACTTATTCTCTTCTATGCTTATATCTCTTTGTCTCTTTGTATAAATTCTTTCTCCTAATCACATCATTAACGGCTATATTACCGTAGCCTTTATTTTGTTGTTTCTTTATATATTTGTGACGATCTAAAGGGTTATCACCGTAATTCTTCCTTTCCATGCACTTCTGAGGCCTTGAAACCTCTTATTTGGTTGGCTCGATTGGCGTGCGCAGTCCGAGCGCAAAGCCGGAAGATTTTTATGTGAAAATATTTCAACTCTGTAAAAACTTTGAATTTTGATACTAATATTGTTATGGTTGACTTTGGTCAATATTTTGGGTAAACGGACCTGGACCCGTGATTTAGGACCCGGTCGTACTCCCGGAATCGAAATCCGAGGTCCCAGGCTCGAGTACGGAGCTTTTCTGTGAAATTATTTTTGAAAATGCTTAAGGAAAATTAGAAACGGAAATTGATCAAAAGTGATGGTATCAGGCTCGTATTTTGGTCCGACGCCCGGTAAAAGTCTTAAATGGGCGTTAAGCGCTATCTGTAATGTTTGGTTGAAAACGGACGTCGTTTGACGTGTTTTGGACTAAAAGTTGAAAGTTTGAAAGTTTTGAACTTGAAATGAAAATCATGAGTTTTGGAGGTTGATTCTTTGATTTAGATGTTATTTTGGCGATTTGATCGCACGAGTAAGTCCGTAGGATGTTTTTGAGGTTGGGTGCATATTTGGGTTGGAGCCCCGAGGGATCGGGTGAGTTTCGAATAGGTGTTAGGCTCATTTTGCGGCATTTTTATCATCTGGTGTCTGCAGGTTTCGCAATTGCGAAGCCTGCCTCGCAATTGCGAGCTCTTCCCTTGGCTTGCTTCTTCGCAAATGTGAGAATAAAAATCGCAAATGCGATTCCCCCCTTCCTTAGCCAGTCTTGGAAAATGTGAAGTTCCATCTCGCAAATGTGAGTTTTCCCCAGTCCAAACCCAGTTCGCATTTGCGAACGTTTTCTCGCAAAAGCGAGTTCCCCTTTCAATTTTCCCGACTTCGCAATTACGAACTATTTCTCGCAATTGCGAGGTCCCCTTTTATTTTTTCTAGTTTGCAAATGCGAAATCAATGTCGTATTTTGCGACATCTGCAACCCTGCAACTATTACTTAAACGAATTCAGACCTCATTTTTCATATCTTTGCAAACCCAAAACCACCATAGGCGATTCCTCTCGAACTCTTTCGTCCCTAAATCAAATGTAAGTCAATTTTTACTAGTTTCCCTTGCCGTGACTTGTTGTTATACTGTTTCCCTTGCTGAGACTTGTTGTTAAATTGTTTCCCTTACCGGGACTTGTTGTCGCATTGTTCTCCCTTACCGGGATGGTTAATCTTGTTGTTTACTCCTTTTCCCATTAATTGTGATTATTGTTTGGGTTAGGAGGAGCGAGAAAGCACGATGGGTGATACCGTGTACTTATTGATTTCCTCCACAAGATGGAGTGGTATATATTGATTTCCTCCACCAGATGGAGTGGTATTTATCGTTTTCCTCCACAAGATGGAGTGGTATTTATTGATTTCCTCCACAAGATGGAGTGGAATTTATTGATTTCCTCCACAAGATGGAGTGGTATATGTTGATTTCCTACACAAGATGGAGTGGTGCTATTGATTGGATGAGGACGAGAGTAAAAGCACGATGGGTGGTGCCGTGCAACTTGGTTTTATTGGTCTTACCTTACTGGTGTTACTTATTCCGTTTTCCATTTATTAGTTGTTGTTTCATTGGATTCTCTTATTTAAATGCTATCTATTCAGTTTCATCTCTTAATTGTAGAAGTTATAATTAAACTGCTATGCCCCCCAGCACGTCCCATCCCTTTTTGTTGTTTAAATTCTTGTTTTCCTTTTCTGTTGTCGTATATATCTGTACAGGTTATTTATGGTAGGTCCGGTTAGCCTCGTCACTCCCTCGCCGAGGTTAGGCTGGACATTTACCAGAACATGGGCTCAGTTGTGCTGATACTATGCTTCTGTGCCTTTTCGTGCACAGGTCAGGACCCAGACTACGGACCGCAGCTTTAGACCAGGAGTGATCCTTCAGTCCAGAGGCTCTGAGGTAGTTCGCAAGCGTTCGCGGGCCCCGAGTCTCCTCTAACTTTCCCTTTCAGTTTGTTAAATTGTATCAAACAGACATGCTATGTACTTCTTTGAGACTATTATTTTTAGCACTCTTTAGTTGTCCGTGAGCAGTGACACCAGATACTGGGTGGAGATTGATTTTTTGTTTTCCGCATGTTGTTTTCGTTATTGTTATTAAACGTCTTCCGCATGTTTTAACTAATTAGTTTAGAATTTAATTTGTTTTAAATTAAAATTTTCTGGAAATGTTAATAAGGGTTGGCTTGCCTAGCTTCGACACTAGGCGCCATCACAACTCCCGATGATGGGTAAATCCGGGTCGTGACATAAACTAGTCGACAACCATAAATATGTAAAGATCATAAATACTTCCTTACTTTTATTTTTCATGTAACATTATTTTCTTATTACTTCGTTAAAAATATATTAACATATTTAAAACATTTAATTTTAAACTTTTATGTATCATAAGTAGGCTTTTTTTGAAACGTCTCAAACTTTAGAGAGAGTCCGGCATCGGCAAACGACAAGAGGAATGATAGCTATATTAGTTAACTAGTCTTAGACCCTAGTAACATGTTTTAAACCCCTAAAAGCTTAGCCCAGACCAGGCAATATCACTAGCCGATTGAGCTGTTACAGATAGTGCGAACTTAAGCGAGGACGCTGAGTCCATAAGAAGAGGAGTATGTAACACCCAAAAGTTGTCCATAAGTGGGAGAGTATATAACACCCCAAACTTTAGACAGAATCCTATATCGGCAAAATACAAGAGGGATGCTGGTTATTTAAGTTAACAAGTCTTTGACCCTAATGGCTAGTTTTAAACCTGTGAGGGTCTAGGCCCAAAGCAACGCGGACAATCACTAGGGGGTTGGCTGTTACACTTTTATAAAGGGAGTTTTTCTTACATATACTATAGTAGGAACTTATTAATTTATTTTCTCTAGGTTTTGTAGTTTTCAAGAAATATTTAGGTTTTTCTTACAAATTGTATACAGTCTTCCTTAAAAGGTTCTCATCTCATTATTAATACCTTGATAAGGGATTTAATTATATCCTGTCCCTTTTTCACACTTCTTCTCATTTCATGCATTCTAATTTTTTTCAGTACACGGATCTCATCTTCTCTCGATAGTTGCAAGTCTTGAACAAAAAGATGATAATTTTACTTCAGTTGCTGAATAGTTTTGGTTGGAACCTTCAAATACTACTACATATTCTATGTTTCTATTATCCCTATAATATTAGAAAGTTATCCCTATAAATTTCTTTGCAATAAGAAATTTATACAAACGACGTAGAATGACAAAAAAATTCAATTACTAAAAGTTTCTTCAATAATTTAAAATAGTTGAACTCTAGCTAATAGGATAATGACTCATACCCAATTCAAATGTGAAATTGATCACAAACTTACAATTGCGCATTACCGTATATAATTATCATATATTTGCGATATAATTTATACAACACTTATGATATTTACATAATTATGATATAATCGTGATGCAATTCTAATCTTCATCTTCTTCAAGTTCCAATTATAACTATAAACTTAAACTGATACAATTTTATATTATAATTATATTCGTATTGTATATGGTATTATTTTATATATTGATGTATCACATACAAGTTAAATACAATTTTGATACAATTATGAAATAAATCTGATACAATTATCATACAATTGTGATACAATTCAGAAACTTATTCCTGAGTTTCAATATAAATTTTATCTAAAAACTACTCTAAATTTAACCAATCTTTCTCAAAGTTAAGATATAAACTTCAAGTTATATTCTCAATTATTTGCTAGAACACCCAATTCAAACAATTTACAAATTCGTAAAACCCAAATATTAAATTCAAAGTTGCAAAACTTTTGTAATGATTGTCAATGGAGATCTCTTTGCTACTATAATTTTAGAGATAATATCGATGAATTTGTATAAATAGGATGAGATTTGGATTGATTTGTATGAAAGAGAGTAATATTTTAAAATCTTTTTAACAATAGGATGAAAATCAGATTTAACAATAGGATGAAAATATGATTTTAGGGGCATTGTATAATTGATATACATGAGAGTGGGAGGGGCTGCACGTGGGGGAGGGGGAAGGGAAGGGTTGTATCAGTTACTCCTAATTTTAAGAATGATTTCTTTATTAAGGTTTTGTATATAAATAGAAAATATAGATAGAGAATATAATTTTTAAGAAACCTAAAAGAAATGTAAATAAACTTTTATTATAATATAACTAAGGTAAATTTCCCTTCTAATAAATGTAAAAGCTACGATAATATTTAATACCATAAATTTTTAATTTTTCTTGTTTGAACTCTATATCAATTAAATTATGTTATATAAACTGGAACCATAAATTCCCTCTCTTTTTTGGTGTTCCTGCACAAGCATTGAAAGCTTCCCTTTCACTAAAATAAAAATAACCTCGATGATCTTTATTTACTTAGAAAAACTTATTCTACTGATCGAGCAATGTGAATTTGATTTGAAGCGCGTTCAAAGCATAATTAAACTGGAAGAAATTGGGAGATAATTGCATGGAAGCATTACGGGCATCCAATTTATTAAAGTATTGACAAGACAAAAAGGGCGAGAAATGCACGAATAAAGAGGAAGCATGTATAATCCTAATAACTAAAATTAAAGAATGTCGACTTCAATCAAATAGAAAATTAGAAGATAACAAAAGCTGGAAGACATACGTGGATGCAAATAGCAAAGGCCAAGGTTGCATAATCATTGCGCACTTAATACCTTTATTACCTCGTCCAAAACAACAACTATCCAGTATAGTCCAACAAAGTGAGATCTGAGGAAGATAATATATAGACGAACTTTATTCCTATCCGAAAGAACAGAGTGACTGTTTCAAATATTTATCTCGTCAAGTCATTGAAATTGTTATCACCAGCAAATCATTCTTTGTTTAACACAAAACCTACGAACATAAGTTATTTTTAAAAGAAATTCGATGAGTGAGTGAATTAAAATAAAAGTTGTATCCATTTGAGTCAAATCGCTTGTGCCCTTAAGGATAAAAACAATAAAATGACTTGCGACTTGAACTGCGAAAACGATATATTTCATCTATGTTTTCTTACCTCAAATACATTGTGTCTAATTAAACTTCCCAAAACCTAAGATTTACTCTATTTGTGTCTCTCATGATCTTATCCATGTGTATTTGCAGCCCTATCAACTTCCTTTCCTAAAAAAAATGTGACGTTGTTCACGTTAGTTTACACGCTTGACGATTTTTTGGGCATTATCTACCTTGAATTTTTTTTATTTGTTCTTTCGGATATTATTTGAGAAATATAGTAAAATATTGACGTTAGGAGATCATGATCGTACTACGTACTAGTGGCATTCTGATCAAGTTGCTCTAGAACCGAAGACTAATGAGATAGACATATTTAGTTCACGCTTAACAAGTAATTCGTATAAAATTGATGTGTGCTAATTATTTAATTTACATGTGAATTCGATATTAGTAGGGGCAAATCTTGCTTTTGCCTATAAATTCAAAGGCTCAACAACTTACAAAAATTAAAATTTCGAACTCATACTCTTCAAATGTAAGGTTCACCTCTAGACACTGAGGTTACTTACGCTGACTTGTTTAATCCATCACACTTCTTTGTAGTAAAACTAGGGTAATATTTATGTAGAAGCATAGAAATCATAGGAAAGAACCATATATTTAATACTACATGTGTTTCGTACAACACAATGCCTACAACGTTACTCCATTCGGAATATAATAAGTGACCTATTTATTTTTTTATTTTAATTCAATATAAATGTTCATTTATATAATTAAAAAGTTATTTAATTTATTTATTCAAATTATCCTTATGAATATATTTCTAAAAAATCATTTACTCTAATAACTGATACTATAACTATAATGCAATACTGAATCAAAGATAATTTAATCACACTAAATTTTTTGGTCGGAACACTTGTAAACCTAATCGCTATCAAACAGAGTTCTACTATATATATTCAAATGCATAAGAAAGAGTATCCAAAATGTATGATTTATGGACAACTAAACTAATATTGTATACATATATTTACTTAAACAGTAACTAACTATTACCCAGATATTCAAAAAATGCAGAAGAAAAAGACAAAAACCAAAGCAAACCCACTTTTCTCAGTCCACAAAGCTGAACTGAATCATCAGCTTTAGCAACCCCATTTCAGAATCTCAAAGCTGCTCGGAATTGAATTCTCACCAGTAACAGAAGCAGATTGCTCCAGAAAATAACCACAAAAATCACCGTCAGTTAATGCCCACCACGGCGAGTACAACCATCCTTCAACCGAGTCACTCAACCTCAACTCAGTCTTCGTCTCCTCACTTTCCTCTAAATTAGGCAGCTCTATAATTTCTCCTAATTCCTCTGAGCTGGCTGATGTTATTGTCGTTGACGAAGAAGATGAGAGAGAAGTTACGTTCAAATTCATTGCAGCTGCTTTAGCAGCAGCAGCTTGAACATCTCTAGGTAAATTTGACACTGGACGAGGCAGAGCGTCGATGAGATTAGGGAAATTGAGAACGGCGGAATTTCCTTTGATACGCAGGGCAGCCACGTCATGTGCTCTAGCGGCCATTTCTGCCGTAGGATAAGTACCGAGCCAAATACGTGATTTTTTTCTAGGTTCACGAATTTCAGATACCCATTTTCCCCAACTTCTCATTCTAACTCCTCTGTAAACTTGGTGTTGTACTCTGTTCTCATTCTTAATCGTCTCTCTTTTTCGCTTCGACGGCGGTTTTTTATCTTCAGGTAATTCCTTGGACGAGTCAGAAACCGAGTTGTGCATGGACTCAGAAGACAATGAGGAGGAAGAAGATGAGGAATTAGTACAAGAACTCTCTGTTACTGGACATGATACTTCAACTTCAGCCATTAATGTACTGAGGCAGTGATCCCGTGATGACTGAATAAGTAGTTAACGCAATAAAGCTCTTAATTACGGCAGCAGAGAGAGAATAGAGAGTGCTGTTTTTGGGTGGGGAACTGTTCTTATATAATGAATGCCAAAGCAAAGCTCCTTATGTTACAAGCAAATGAGATAGAGAAAAAATCAGTGTGTGTGTGTGTGTAAAGTTTCAAACTTTCCAGAAACAGTTGAGCAATGAAAATGAAAGATGAAAGAAACGACAAACTTTTGCAAGTGCCCGTTGGGTATGGACTATGGAAGAGAGGGTGACAAGGGAATAGGAGTGGGCTCTTTTATAGCGAAAAGAGACGAATTTACTTCATTACTGATGTGATATGTTCATAGTCGCATTGACACGAACACGATTTACAAGTCCTGTGTAATTTAGAAAGCGCATTCAGAGAATACGACTCTTAGGTCTATTAAATGCTACCTTTTTTCCACCCTTTCACTGTACAAATCAAATATTCACCTATCAACGTACCATATACACAATACAAAACTCTGCAAAATCACCTTAGCATATATGACATGAAGAATTTTTTCCATTATTAATTCACTTCTCCTAGTAAATTTGGAATACAAATAAACAAACCAATAGTTATGCGTATTTGAATTACTCTTACTAGTAAATTCCAATTACCAAATGGTTATACCCAAAAAGCAAACGTTAAGGGCTTACTGTAGTGTTGTTTTTGGTTGAATAATTCATGGTCATACACGTAACATGTGTCCGTTGGGGATAGTACAGTGCGCTTATAAATTTGTCCGTTATATACGTGTTCAAACTTCAAAATCTGACCCTATTCATTCCATATTTGTAGCTCGTGATATGTACAGAGTCACATTAAAATCAAACCCGTTATTGTGCAGAAAGATCCAGTCTTTTGACCATTCTTCGTTTCTTTGTACAAAAAGGAAAAAGAGGGAGGGGAAGGAAAGTAGCCACAGAGCTTTTTGTTGTACTGCTCCATAATTAATAAAAAAGGTAGTAGTAATAATATTAACTGTTCTACTATTTAATTCCTCATGTATAACCTACTTATGCGTGTATCACGATAAGCTGCACACGTCATATCCCTTGAGTTGTAACCTTCCCCGGACCAGAGGTAGATGCGGTGTAGTATTATCGAATTTAATTGAACTCATAACTTTTGACGCATGATAAAAATTTATGTGTAAAAATTTATTAAAATTACAAAAATAATAGATATGAACTCATAACTTTAAAAATTTAATGGATCCAATGCTAATAACTTTAAAAGTTGAGCACATAAGATTTAAATCTTAGATCACCTCTATCCCAAACCCAACGTAAACACAAAATATTTCGTACAACGAGCTATTCTTTTATATTGTTACTCCACATTGAGGAATATATTGTTGAAAATAGATTAAACCTAAATAGAGGGATCAGGGCGAAGTCACACTTTAGTTACGGTGGTATTGATTATTCTTTATCACAAATGGCACGGCGTATATATATATAATATTATATTTTAAAGGTATATAATTTATATTAAATATTTTTTATCGGAATTACATTTTACTTATTTTAAGTCTGAATATTGTAGAGAAAATTTATGGCCTCACCTCTGAGATGGACCAATACACATATTGAATTAACTGAATATTAAATGTGCTTAAATACATATTAGAAGGATGAAAATAAATTTTTTAATAAACGGAGGACAAATAGTGCTATTATTCCTAAAAAGAATATGTTCAAACATACTACTTCCACACACATGTATGCCACAAACCACAATGTATAGTCCCGTTTAGGGGTGGCAAAATAATTGAAAAAAAATAATTAATCACCCATATTATCTACTAAATAATACGTTGGATAATAAGTTTTTTAAAAACGGGCCAAATATGAATAAGAATCATATTATTTATTTAGAAAATAGATAATCAATGAGTTTAACTTTTATATTTGTAAAGCCTTAAATTGAGGGTTACTCAAGTTAGGGAGACTAACAATTCTTCCAAAAGTGATCATATATAAGCAGTCATGACTAATATGAGTAACCCATATTATTCGCTTTCTCATTATTTGTTTCGACCCGAACCATATTCAACCCAGCCCGTTCGTTTGCCAATCCTAGTCTCGATCATAAACTGCAAGTCCAGCACGTAGAAAACAAACTCATAACTCTCCCTAAGGGCATCTCCAATGCCACTCTAAATCTTGCACCAAATTCAAATTTGGTGCAAGAAATGGTGTTTTATTGCTCAAATGCAATGCCATTTTTTACATTATTATAGAGTATGAATAGTGTTGCACCAAATTTGGTGTAACAATATTCATCACTCTATATTTTGTTTAATATTTTTTTTTAATTTTTGGACTTTTAATTTGTCATATATTGTGTATATAATTAACTTCTATGTTAAGATCTTTATAATTTTAATTTTATATCCTATTTTTTGATATATTAATTTTTGTATATATTATACTTATATAAAATTATAAGTTAATTTTATTATTATAATTGTATAAAAAGAAAAATAACCATTATTTAAAAATGAAAAATACAAATGTAAGATATCTAATGTTGCTAAAACTAAAAAGTGAAAACTAAAATTTAAAAGAGAAAATTATAACAATACATAAAAATGATTATATAAGTGGTAGTGGATGAAGAGCACCGATTTGAATAATTTTTAACTCGATACGAAAAAAATTAAGGATAAAGATGCGCATTTCGCACTTCGTAATGCATTAATCGAGCATTTATGGAAGAATAAAGGCGAAACTTAAATATTTATGTGGTACTTATATTAAATTTGACTATGATGTAATATTTATTTAATTATCTTTATTAATGATTTTACTTTTTATTAATTTATCCTTTAAAATAATTTTGTATTAAATGATTATATAAGTAGTGAATGTGAATTATATATAATGAATATAGAAAAAAGAAAAACGATAGTAGTAGTTTGAAGAAAATAAAAAATAAAAAGTAAATAAAAGATAATAGTATAATATAAAGAGAGAAAGATTTAACGTAATAATTAAAATAAATTTTTTAATGTGAAATTTAGTGTAAAAAATAGTGTTAGCGTTAGATATAGTTTGTATCCGCCAACCCATAAACAGACTTCATTCCAAATCCATAAAAAATCTCAATGTCCATGTGGTTTTCTTTTCGCTATTTCTCTATTCTGTTCCTTTCTACGAATAGAACTAGTACTTCCTCATCTTATACCAACAATACATGTTTTCTATATTCAAATGCCACTTCAACGTAATTCGACAAATTTGCCTCGATTGTGCTAATTCTAATTGCCGTACGTACACTACAATTGGCCTCTTTATCCCATTCTGCCAGTCAAAAATAAAAGGACAAGAACTGTTAACCTAGTCTCTTCCTAAAGAATCTTACGGCTCCAGTCACCTGTCTTTTTTTTTGTCAAAAGAAAATTTATATTTCAATCAGTATAACTGTTCATCACATGTTCTTTGAGACTATAAAATATTTTTTAAAATTAATCAACTATCTACTACACAATTCGAAGGTTGTTAAACTAACTCCTAACATACAAAACTGCAAATATAATCAAGGAGCACATTGTGGATAACAATTTAAGTACTGTAAAGTGGGCTGTCATTTTTTCTTCTTCCTTCCAGTAATGTGCACCTGTATTGCAATCTGTCTTGCTCTATTCATAGCATCCGTGCTCGACTGTATGAATCTTCGTTCATTCCTTTCCATCCACATATTATATACAACTGCTGCGAATACCACTCTTAGGATGGTTTTCCTTGGTTGTCTGTTGTTGACTCTGTCAGAGAGCCATTGCACCTCTAGCTCCCAATTGTTTATTACTCCATTGAAATTCAGCCACCTTAGCAATTCTTGCCACAGTGATTGGGAGTAAGAGCAGTCAAAGAAAAGGTGGTCGTGTGTCTCTGCATTACCACTGTCACATAATGAACAGGCCTGGTCCGTGTGGATACCCCATTTTTCTAACATGTCCACTGTTGCCAAACGTCGATGCAATGTCATCCAAAGTATGAATTTATGTTTTGGCAATATTCCTGGCACCAGCACCAGTTTCTTCCAGGGAACTTTGGTGTACTGTGGGATGGAGTTCATGTATGCTCGCTTGATGTTGTAACTTCCCTTCTGGCAGCAAGATTGCATTGCTGCCCAGTTGTGTGCCCACCAGTCCCTAACTCCAAATATTTTCCTCACCAACCAGCTAGCCTGCTTTGGTGTTTCCATGTTAGCAACCTCCTTCCTTTTTATATAATGATAATGGATCCATTTGATCCAAAGTTTATCCTTTTTTTGCATTAGTACCCATAGCAGCTTTGACAGTGCTGCTTCGTTCCACTTTTTATAGCAAATAACATTTAAGCCTCCACCTGCCTCTGATTTACAGACTGTGTCCCAAGCTATGGGGGGCCTGTGACTTGCCTCATGCTTCCCAGTCCATAAGTAATTCCTGCAGATTCCTTCCACCAGTTTGATGATTTTCTTTGGAAGTAGGAAGACCTGTGCCCAGTAAGTTTGCATCTCAAATAGGACACTCTTGATCAGTTGGAGTCTTCCAGTATAGGATAAGACCTTGGATGACCAGCATCTGATCTTGTCCTCTATCCTGTCAACCAAGGGCAGACATTGTGAAATTGTAATCTTCCTTGTTGATTAGGGAACTCCCACATATTTGAATGGGAGCTGTCCTTCTGATAGATGAAATTCTACCAATAGCCTTTCCTTGATTTCCTGTGAGACCCCAGCTATGTACAGGGAGCTTTTCTCCAAATTAGCTTGCAGTCTAGACATCTGGGAGAAGTTATCAAACTCTTTCAGTAAGAGCCTCAGGGAAGTTTCATCTCCTCTACAGCACATTAGGAGGTCATCTGCAAAATAGATATGAGTGAGTTGTAACTTGGAACATTTGAGATGGAAATTGAAGTCTGGGTTCCTGTTTAATTGCTTCAGTGTTCTGTTGAGGTACTCCATGACTATGACAAATAGGTAGGGAGACATTGGGTCTCCCTTTCTTAGACCCTTCCTTGCTGTAAATTTGCTGGTACGGCCTCCATTGACTAGTAAAGAGAAACTTGCTATAGAAACACACTCCATGATTAAGGTGACCATTTTGTAGGGTACATCAAACTCCAGCAACACTGCTCTCAGAAATCCCCATTCAACAGAGTCATAAGCTTTTTTGATATCCACTTTGATTATGCACCTGGGAGATACAGCTTTCTGGGAATAAGCTCGAATCAATTCATGGGCCATAATGACATTGTCAAGGATATTTCTCCCCTCTATGAAGGATGATTGTGCCTGCCCTACCAGATAGTCCACAACTACTTTAAGCCTGTTTGTAAGGATTTTTGCAATAACTTTGTACATTGTTGAGCAGCAAGCAATGAGCCTGTATTCCTTGACATAGTTGGGATTCTTCACTTTCGGAATCTATGTAAGAGTGGTGCAATTAACTTCTTTCAGTAACTTCCCATTTTGAAAGAACTTCTGCACTGCCTCTATAACCTCTTCACCCACAATAGGCCAGAATTGTTTGAAGAATTCTGCAGGGTACCCATCTATCCCAGGAGCCTTGTCATTAGGAAGATTATGTATTATCTGACTGATTTCTTCCCTTGTTACTGGAGCTAATAATTGCTGCTGTTGGTACAATGATAAGCATGGCCCATCTCTAGCCACATTGATACTTATCCCAGGAAGCTGATCTGCTGCTGTGCCCAGTAGTTGTTGGAAGAATTGAATGAATTCCTGCTGGATCTTTTGTGGATCAGTGATCCTCATCTGGTTATCATTGAGGATGCTACTCACCCTGTTTCTTGCTTGTCTGGACTTCATATACGCATGGAAGTATTTTGTATTACTATCACCCAACTGAATCCAGTTTGCTCTTGACTTTTGCCTCATTATTTGTTCTTGAATACCTTCCCACTTTTCAATGTTCTGTAATAGTGTCTTTTCTTCTTCAATCACTGACCCCACACTCTTTGAACTGCTTCCTTGTATTCTCTTTGTTGCACAACTGTTAGTAGTAGCCTATATGGTCTTTTAACTTTAACTTTAACAATATCAGTATCTATCAATATATGAGTGTGATCTGAACAACCAGGTAACATATATACTGCTTCCACTCCTGTGTAAGAATTGAACCACTGATCATTACCAAAGGCCCAGTCAATGTGACTATAGACTCTGTCATCAGTATCCCTTTTATTGCTCCATGAGACTGAATTGCCCCTTTTTGTAAGCTGCCCCACTCCAATATCATCAATACACCCCTGGAAATCAGCTATCTCAGAAGGGTGAACTGGCTGACCATTTATCCTATCCTCCACCCCTAGTGGACTGTTGAAATCCCCCATTATAAGCCAAGGGCCAGTTTGCTGGATAGCTCTCAAGTCCCTCCATAGTGGTGCTCTATGTTGGGTAGTGTGCAGACCATATACAAAAGTGATATAGCTAGTAAAGGTTATCCATCGGAAATTTTCATGTATATCTTATTATCCAGTGAGCCATAAAGATAGGCAGTAACCACATCCATTAAATGCATGTCAAACTTTTCAAGGACAGCAAAACTAATGAGATAACGAAAAGTTATGGCATCCATTACAGGAGAATATGTCTCTTCATAATCGACACCAGGCCTTTGAGAAAATCCTTGTGCAACAAGGCGTGCCTTATATCTTTGTACCTCGTTTTTCTCATTTCTCTTGCGTACAAAGACCCATTTATAGCCAACAGGCTTAACACCATTAGGTGTTTCAACTATAGGGCCAAAAACTTCACGTTTTGCCAGTGAATTCAATTCTGATTGGATTGCTTCTTGCCATTTTGGCCAATCATGTCTTTTTCGACATTCTCCAATAGATTGATGTTCAAGATCCTCACTTTCTTGCATAATGCTAGATGCGACATTAAAAGCAAAGACATAATCCACCACTATATCCACTCGATTAAAATTTGCCTCAATATCGATTGGATTTATTGATAGTTCCATATTTTCTTGAGTCTCGGGCTCAATGGATTCTTCATGAATCTCAGAATTTATTAAATCATGAATTTCCTCATGAGATTCTTTCGAAGTGTCATTTTGATCGTTTGCTTTCCTCTTTCTAGGATTTCGATCTTTGGAACCTAATGGCCTGCCACGCTTCAGGCGTGCATTCGACTTATTGGATATGACACTAGATGATTGTCCAACAGGGACATCAATACGGATTGGAACATTCTCTGCGGGGATGTGGGATTTTGTTATCCTTTTCAAGCCCGTAAATGCGTCAGGCATTTGATTTGCTATTCTTTGCAAATGGATAATCTTTTGCACCTCTTTTTCACAAATAGAGGTATGTGGATCAAGATGAGATAATGATGCATTTTTCCACAAAATTTCCCGTTTGGTTTCACCAACTTCTCCCCCTAATTTTGGAAAAAGTGTCTCATCAAATTGACAGTCTGCAAATCGTGCAGTGAACAAATCCCCTGTCAATGTTTCGAGGTAGCGAATAATGGAGGGCGATTCAAACCCAACATATATTCCTAACCTTCTTTGCGGACCCATTTTGGTGCGGTATGGCGGTGCTATAGGCACATATACTGCGCATCCAAAGATTCTTAAATGGGATATATTGGGTTCATGACCCAAAACCAATTGCAACAGGGAATATTTGTGATAATCCGTCAGTCTGAGACGAATTAGCATTGCTGCATGCAAAATGGCGTGACCCCATACCGAAGTGGGCAGCCTCGTTTCATGAGTAATGGTCTTGCAATCAACTGCAGGCGTTTAATTAAAGATTCTGCAAGACCGTTTTGAGTGTGAACATGAGCTACAGAATGTTCCACCTTTATCCCAATTGATAAGCAATAATCATTAAATGCTTGGGATGAAAACTCAGCAGCATTATCCAGTCTAATAGACTTGATTGGATTATCAGGAAATTGTGCTCGTAGTCGAATTATTTGTGCCATTAGTTTTGCAAACGCAAGGTTGCGTGGTGACAACAGGCACACATGAGACCATCTACAAGATGCGTCTATTAAGACAATAAAAATATCTAAAGGACCCACTAGGTGGGTGAATTGGTCCACAAATGTCCCCTTGTATACGTTCCAAAAACGTAGGTGACTCAGTCCCAACCTTTGTTGGTGATGGTCTAATAATTAACTTGCCTTGATAACAAGAAGTGCAAGAAAATTCATTATTTAAAAGAATCTTGAAATTCTTTAACGGATGCCCATATGAGCTTTCTATAATCCGTCTCATCATGATTGATCCAGGGTGTCCAATCAATCATGCCAAAGTACAAAAGTATTGGAATCAGTAACCTTTTGGTTTACTGTTGAATGTGCCTCAATTGCACTAATTTTTGTCCAATACAGGCCACAAGATAAAGACGGGAATTTCTCAATAACCCTCTTTTGGCCAGAGACATTCTTTGTAATGATGAGATATTCAAGATTATTCTCATCTATTGTCTCAATATGATAGCCATTCCGGCGTATATCTTTAAAACTCAACAAGTTTCTCTTAGACTTGGAGGAGAACATTGCATTCTCTATGATAAACATTGTTCTTCTAGGCAGAGTTATAGTTACTCTTCCGGAGCCTTCAATCAATTTACTACTACCAGAGATTGTAGTAACATCTGCCTTACACATACTTAGTTGAGAGAAATATTTCTTTTCTTTGAGTATCGTATGTGTAGTACATGAATCAACTAAACAAATATTTTTACAGTTGGACGTTGATCCAAGCTTGCTATGTGAGATATCCATATTTGCTTTCCCATGGTTTGACATACAAAAGAAATACACGAACATGAGAATAAACAAATTCAATCCGTTTGTTTCACATTTAAACAATATTTTCAAAATCTGCTGAGGTTAGTCGATTAACTTAGTTGATAGTCGACTATCTTGGAAAGCAGTCATTAGGTTAGTCGACTAACTAAATCAGATAGTCGACTATCTTGCCTTGCGGAAAAGTCCAGTTTTAATGCGAAATATTAGTTAGTCGACTAACTAAGTTGATAGTCGACTAACTTAGTAAACAATCATCAGGTTAATCGACTAACTAAATCAGATAGTCGACTAACTTAGCTTGCGGAAAAGTCCAGTTTTAATGCGAAATATTAGATAATCGACTAACTGTTAGGTTAATCGATTAACTCTACTGGAAAATAAAAATATCTTTGAAATTTAAGCATATTGAAACATTCTAAAGAACTAATACTAACATTATATCATAAACTAACTAATACGAGTTGATACTAATGACTATTAGTTTATTCACTAACTAATACAAATAAGTAAAATAAAATCAAACAATTCCATCTTCCTTCATCACAGATCCATCACCGATTAAGTGGTCTATTTTCCCCTCGGGTTACTCAAAGAAGTCTGCCACATCCAGGTTGGTGATGTCAAAATTGTCGTCAGAGACAAAATTTGTTTCAGGGCCTTTATTCTTTAGAGATGCTTGATATAGATCAACCAAATGTCTTGGTACACGGCAAGCTTTTGACCAGTGCCATTTTCCACCGCAACGATAACATATAGTTTCTGAACTATTTGCCTTTGGATCCTCATAATCCCGTTTCTGCTTTTGGTGGTTATATCTCTTTGGGGGGTGACGGACATCAGGGAAATTTCTTCCTTGTCTATGTCCACGGCCATGACCCCGATTACGACCACGACCATGATTAAAGCCATAGCCTTTTCCATGCTTGGCATAATGAGATTACATCTTATCTGCTTCAGGCAATGGTGTAGACCCAGTGGGTCGATTTTCGTGATTTCTCATGAGCAGGTCATTGTTTCGCTCAGCCACAAGAAGAAGAGAAATCAGTTCAGAGTACTTTTTGAAACCTTTCTCTCTGTACTGTTGTTGCAGTACCATACTGGAGGCATAAAACGTTGTAAATGTTTTTTCAAGCATATCATAATCAGAGATATTATCTCCACAGAGTTTCAATTTAGAAGTAATTCTGAACATTGCAGAATTATATTCAGAAATAGACTTAAAGTCTTGGAGCCTCAGATGGGCCCAATCATATCGTGCTTGTGGCAGAGTGACCAACTTCAGGTTGTCATATCTCTCCTTTAAGCCTTTCCACAAGATGTGTGGATCTTTGACTGTGAGATATTCAATTTTCAAACCTTCATCAAGGTGATGGCGCAAGAAAATCAAGGCCTTAGCACAATCTTGGGTGGATGCTTTATCTCTGTCTTTAATGGCGTCTCCAAGACCCATAGCATCTAAGTGGATTTCAGCATCCAACACCCATGTCATATAGTTCTTGCCCGAAATTTCAAGGGCAACGAACTTTCTTTTTATAATATCAGACATAATTAAAACCAAATTCGGAAAAAGGGAAATACCTTAATTTTCTCAAGAGGATTCTTGAGACGGTAGAGTCTCGTGCTGATAACGTGTTATGAAATAATATAAGAACAAGAACAATAATACAAGAACAAGAACAATAGAGAGAAAAGTAGAGAGAGGAGTATTCTTATTGATACTTTGGGATGGTTTACAATGGAATAGAACCCCTTTATTTATAGGAAGGTGGTGACTTAGCCACCAAGAAGTAAACCCTAGAATCTCTCTAAATATGGACATTCACCTAAAATAGAATATTTTATAACAAATTACATATATTATAAAAGTACTTTATATATTTTTGGGGCCTAATACAAAAGCTTCACTTTACCCTAGAGCCGCTCTTGTCAATCAGAATGGAGGCAGGCTTACGCAGGGAAGAATATTGTAAGCTTTTAATGGTCACAATCAATGGATGCATGTCCGAGTTTAATTTCACTCGAGCACACGTCGTAACATGGAAGAAAATTATTGATGATTTGATGAAATTAGGCTACGAATTCGCTATTTACGATAAAGTTAGCAAAGGAATTGTGCTTTACGAGTGCAAGAGAGATGGTCCAAGTAGCGATTCCAATAAATATAATTTTCGCTACGTAGAGAAGATTGACGAATTTGAAAGGTTGGTGCTTCATTGTGCTATGTTGCAGAATGGTGGTAATAATTCTATGGATGTTTTCATGTTTCAAGCTTCAAGAAAACGTGCATTTATTTATCAGAATCGTGTTTTGAATGATCTCGATCAGTATTGGTTATTTTTTGATGAATCGGATTGCTTTCTTGCACAAGGTTAGAAAAACATATTGTTGTTTGATGGGTACATACGTACTAGGGCAAGACGTTCTTTTCGACTTCAGTCACAGTTATTTTTTCTTCTTTTTTCTTTCTTTTTTATTATGTTTCGGTGGTAAGGTTAGTCTGATAGAATTTTAAATGTTGTCTTCATATTATTCTTCCGCGATTCATAGCACCGTATCTTATTTATTGGTTTTTGTTATTGCGTTTTATTTTTTATTTTTTTTGGTTCTAGTTATAATGCTTTTATTATTTTTATGGTTTCTGTTGATTGTATTGATACATTATTTTTTCAGTCTTTTTAATTTTCTTGAGTCGAGATTTTCTATTGAAAATAGTCTCTCTACTTCATTGGGTAGGGGTAAGGTATGTGTCCACACTATCTTTCCCAAATTCCTTACCTGTGAAATTTTAATAGATTGTTGTTGTTATTGTGTTAAATTTTAGGTTTAGAGTACACTTTGCATAAATAAGAACTTGATTGAAGCGTGCGTTGATATATTATGGTCTTTATTGTCTTTTGTATAATTTTGTAATGCAATTTCAAACGTTGTCCATAGTTTCCAGTGCCAACTTTACAGTTACATCGTCGTAGCAGCATACTTGCTTTTGAGTTCATTATAATTTGAGATTAACTTATATAGATTGACTCTATAAAGAAGTTTTTTATATTATCACCTATATTTTATTATATTGTTATGGATTCAGATTTAATATGTATTGAAATTTAGTAAATTTTTATACTTCGAGTCTAAAATTAAGTTCAATTGAATCTATAGCCTAAAGGCTACATTCCATTCAAAAAATATTTATAGATAACAATAAAAATTAGGATTTATGATTAATCTTGAAAATAATCGTATAAAAGTAACATGCTAAGTATATTTTTTATTGGATTAGTGTATATAAGTTGAACTCTCAATTAATATTGTGAATACTCTAAAGGAAAAGGCAATAACGTCAGAGTAATATTAGGGAACAGAAATTTGCATTAAATTTTTCAGTATACATATCGTTTAGTTTAATTATTACTTCTATGTAACGACTCACGAATGTTCTTTGCTAAGTAGTTAGTAATCTGGACAGCCAGTCAGAAGTAACTTTCCATATCTTCATTCTTTGATGTGTGGATTACTCAACCTCCTAGGGTTAGGAAAGGAAATATTTACTTTAATTATTGTAAAAGTTTACTTTGTTTACACCTCCCTAGAGTACCCCACATATAAAATTATATCGGATATGTTAATTGTTGTACTTGTACACTAAAATAAATACATTTACTTATATAAAGACCTTTCTCACTTAACTATGTTTAATTAATGCATATTTTTTCTTCCTTAATCACTTAACTACGATAAGGTTGGGGACGTCGATTCCTTGGTTTTTCTGGCTTCCCTTCAACCAGTCACTCTTTTAGTTTTTAAAATATATTGAATCCAAAATCCTTTATAATTTGGTATAAACTCCGATACAAGAAAGTTTTTATACCCTTTAACTATTGAATCAGAATATGTGATAGTAGATAAGCCTCTTGATAAAGCATTTTTTCGTGATCCCTAAAAAAATTTACATTTTAGAATTTCTTTTCTGTGACTTTAATGTATTTTTTGACACGTTTATCGTTGTTATTCTTTCATTTTCCAATTAACTAGTGATGAAATTTTCGCAATAATTAGATCAAGAAATAAATGAGAAAGACATGAAAATTCAAAAAAAATTAATCTTTACACATAATTGACCAGTTGAAGTAAAATGTTCACAATTACAGTTTTACAAACGACATCCTTAAAGAAGACATCAATATACATGTATCCTAAAATTTTGAAACTCTGAAAAAGGGATCAGTTTTAATTCTGGACCATATTATAGTAACTTTTGCATCGTGGAAAGAGAACTTGTAGTTTTGTGAAAATGTTAGGAGTTCTTACGACCTTTAGAAAATTTTGGATATGACAACTTAGCTTAATTAGTGATTTTGAGCTCAAGGAGGGTTATTAGTCTCACTCAATGGGTAAAAGTAGTTGCGATGACACAAAAGGTCATTATTTATTTTAAAAGTAAATTTTGTATTTCGAGACCTTAAAAAACTTTTTCTGTCTCAACTTGATTTGTGTGCGTAGTTTGGGCACCAGAAAGCCAATATGTGAAAATATGTGAATATGATGAATTTTTTACTATAAAAAGAATTAATTTGACTTCGGTCAATATTTTGGATAAATGGTCACGAACGTGATTTGACGGTCACGGAGAATCCGTATGAAAATATAGGACTTGGACGTATGCCCGGAATTGAATTCTGAGGTCTCAAGCCCGAGAAATGAATTTTTAAAGAAAACTATTTTTTGAAATTATTTATAAGTTTTGGAAATGAAATATGATTAATACTTGATGGTACCGAGCCCGTATTTTGGTTCCGGTGCCCTGTACAAGTCTTATATGTGATTTAAGATAAGTTTGTGAAATTTGTTAAGAAACGGACTTGAAAAGACGTAAATCGGATCGTATTTGAGAAAATTAGAAATTTTGAAGTTCTTAAGAAATTTCATGATTTTGATGTTAAATTCATAGTTTTTGATATTATTTTAGTGATTTGAATGCACGAGCGAGCCCATATGATACTTTTATTTTGGTGTACATATTTGGTTTGGAGCCCCGAGAGCTCGTGGGAGTATTGGATAGGCCACGGGATGTATTTTTGACTTGAGGAATTGCAGACCTTCAGCTGTTGCATTGCAGGCCTACAGGCTTAGCAAGCTTGGCTCGCAAATGTGAGTTCGCAAATGTGAAGGCCTTGTCGCAAATGCGAACAATGGCCCACGCCAGCTACCTCGCTATTGCGAGGAAATCTATCGTAAATGTGATGCCTCCCCTCATAGCCAGTCGCTGCAAATGTGACGCACTCTTCACAATTCCCAACTCACAAGTATGAGAATTTGTTCGCAATTCCCAACTTAGCAGAAGCCTGAGTTCGCAATTGCGAATCTTGGTCGCAATTCTGATATTCGTAACCTACAATTTTATAACTTGGCTGAAACTCTCCCATTTTTCACACTCTTTCAAAACCAAAACACTCTTGGGCGATTTTTCAAAGATAACTCTTCTTCCAAATCGATTGTAAGTCAATTTTAACTAGTTTTCTTTAGTCATTAACATCTTTTAACGTGATTTCCACTCAAAATTAATGATTTTCATGGGAAAAATTGGGTGTTTTGGATAGAACATAGGCTTTTTAAAAATTAGAAATTTGGACCTCGATTTGAGGCCCGATTTCAAAATAAATTATATATTTGGGCTCGTGGAGGAATGGGTAATCTGCGTTTTAGTTCGAACCTCGGATTTTGACCATGTGGGCCTGATGGCGATTTTTGACTTTTTAGATAAAACTTTGGAGAACTTATTTATATGCATTGAGTTGGTTCATTTAGCGTTTATTGATATAAATAAGTAACTTGTGGCCAGATACGAGCGAATTAGTAGTGCAATCAAGGGGTAAAGAAATAGTTGAGGCGTGAATTGTGTTCGTGGCATCGAGGTAAATGTTTGGTCTAACCTTAGCTTTAGGGATTAGGAGTCAAGTCATATTTGCTATGTGGTAATTGTTGAGTACGACGTATAGGCATGGTGACTAGTATCTATACGTTGGTGTCAAGCATGCCTGTGAGTCTGATATTGTGATTATTATGCCTTCGTAGTATTGTTCATGCTTTGGTGATGATTCCTATTGTTGAGCAAGGTTTGTGGAGGTAATCGCGACATTTGAATATTGAGGAGCGTGGGCTCAAGTAGTATAATGAAATGTGAAAGTGTAAGAGGTAAATTAAACCCTTTTAGAGCATTGGCTCAAGTTGTAAAGTGAATTGTTAAGTAAAGGTGAAAATTTTTTATACCCTTTAACTATTGAATCAGAACATGTGATAGTAGATAAGCCTCTTGATAAAGCATTTTTTCGTGATCCCTAAAAAAATTTACATTTTAGAATTTCTTTTCTGTGACTTTAATTGTATTTTTTGACACGTTTATCGTTGTTATTCTTTCATTTTCCAATTAACTAGTGATGAAATTTGTCGCAATAATTAGATCAAGAAATAAATGAGAAAGACATGAAAATTCAAAAAAAATTAATCTTTATGTTATGAAATAATATAAAAGACAAGAACAATAATGCAAGAACAAGAGCAATAGAGAGAAGAGTAGAGAGAGTTCTTCTTATTGATACTTAGAGAATGTTAGGAGTGATTTACAATGGTAGAGGGCACCTCTATTTATAGGGAGGAGGATGATTTAGCTACCAAGAATAGAACTCTAGAATCTCTCTAATTAAAGACATTCACCTTAAATAGAAGTGTATTTATAACACTCCCCCTTGAATGTCTATTCAATGATGTGCCTCGTTAAAACCTTAAAACAAAACCCAATGGGAAAAATTAAAGTAAGGAAAAATAGTACACATGTTTGAATATGCGCCTATTGGTTGCCTCGTTAAAAACCTCGCAAGGAAAACCCGGTGGGACAAAACCTTGTAAGGGAAAAAGAGTGCAACGCGCATTAAACTCCCCCTGATAAGAACATCAATTTATGTCCTTAAGTCTTCGCATCCCGATCTTGTGAACTAGCTTCTTGAAGGTTGACTTTGATAGAGATTTTGTGAACAAATCAACCATATTGTCGCTTGAACGAATCTGTTGAACATTGATATCACCATTCTTTTGAAGATAGAATAACTTTGGTGAAATATGCTTCGTTCTATCTCCTTTTATGAATCCTCCCTTCAATTGAGCTATACATGCTGCATTGTCTTCATACAAAGTTGTGGGTAGTTTATCACACTTCAAACCACATTTGTCTTGGATATGATGTATTATCGACCTTAACCACACACACTCCCGACTTGCTTCATGAATAGCAATTATCTCGGCATGATTAGATGAAGTAGCCACAATTGATTGCTCAGTCGATCGCCAAGATATGGCGGTTTCTCCACAGGTAAACACATAACCCGTTTGAGATCGAGCCTTGTGTGGGTCGGACAAATATCCAGCATCAGCATAACCAACAAGATCCGGGCTGCAATTCTTGCCATAAAATAAGCCCATATCGGTAGTTCCCTTTAGGTACCGCAATATGTGTTTGATCCCATTCCAATGTCTCCTCGTAGGAGCCGAGCTAAATCTTGCTAAGACATTAACTGAAAAGGATATGTCAGGCCTTGTAGTATTTGCAAGATACATTAGTGCGCCAATTGCGCTAAGATATGGTACTTCAGGACCAAGTAGCTCTTCATTCCTTTCTTGTGGTCGGAATGGATCTTTGTTCACATCAAATGATCGAACAACCATCGGTGTACTTAAAGGATGTGCTTCATCCATGTAAAACCGTTTCAGTACCTTTTCTGTATAGGTAGATTGATGAACAAAAATTCCGTTTGCCAAATATTCAATTTGCAAACCAAGACATAGTTTAGTCTTTCCGAGATCTTTCATCTCGAATTCATCCTTTAGATAATCAATTGCCTTTTGGAGTTCTATAGGGGTTCCAATAAGGTTTATGTCATCGACATATACGGCAAGTACAACAAATTCCGATGTTGTTTTCTTTATAAAAACACACGGGCAAATGGCGTCATTTATATAGCCTTCTTTTAACAAGTACTCACTAAGACAATTATACCACATTCGTCCAGACTGCTTTAGACCATACAAGGACCTTTGCAATTTAATTGAGAACATTTCCCGAGATTTTGAATTGTGCGCGTTTGGCACCTAGAGTCCATCGGGAATTTTCATGTATATCTCATTATCAAGTGAGCCATAAAGATAGGCAGTAACTACATCCATTAAGTGCATGTCAAGCTTTTCATGGACAGCAAAACTTATGAGATAACGAAAGGTTATCGCATCCATTACAGGCGAATATGTCTCTTCATAATCGACACCAGGCCTTTGAGAAAAACCTTGTGCAACAAGGCGTGCCTTATATCTTTGTACCTCGTTTTTCTCGTTTCTTTTGCGTACAAAGACCCATTTATAGCCGACAGGCTTAACACCATTAGGTGTTTCAACTATAGGGCCAAAAACTTCACGTTTTGCCAGCGAATTCAATTCTGATTGAATTGCTTCTTGCCACTTTGGCCAATCCTGTCTTTTTCGACATTCTTCAACAGATTGAGGTTCGAGATCCTCATATTCTTGCATAATGCTAGATGCGACATTATAAGCAAAGGCATTATCCATCACAATATCCACTCGATTAATATTTGCCTCAATATTAATTGGATTTAGGGATAGTTCCGTATTTTCCAGAGTCTCGGGCTCAATGGATTCTTCATGAATCTCAGAATTTGTTAAATCATGAGATTCTTTCGTGGTGTCATTTTGATCGTTCTTTTTCCTCTTTCTAGGATTTCGATCTTTGGAACCTAATGGTCTGCCACGCTTCAGGCGTGCATTCGACCCATTGGATATGACACTAGATGATTGTCCAACAGGGACATCAATAGGGATTGGAACATTTTCCGCGGGAATGTGGGATTTCGTTATCCTTTTCAAGTCCGTAAATGCGTCAGGCATTTGATTTGCTATTCTTTGCAAATGGATAATCTTTTGTACCTCTCTTTCACAAATAGAGGTATGTGGATCAAGATGAGATAATGATGCATTTTTCCACAAAATTTCCCGTTTGGTTTCACCAACTTCTCCCCCTAATTTTGGGAAAAGTGTCTCATCAAATCGACAGTCTGTAAATTGTGCAGTAAACAAGTCGCCTGTCAATATTTCGAGGTAGCGAATGATGGAGGGCGATTCAAACCCAACATATATTCCTAACCTTCTTTGCGGACCCATTTTGGTGCGGGATGGCGGTGCTATAGGCACATATACTGCGCATCCAAAAATTCTTAAATGGGATATATTGGGTTCATGACCCAAAACCAATTGCAACGGGGAATACTTGTGGTAATTCGTCGGTCTGAGACGAATTAGCATTGCTGCATGTAAGATGGCGTGACCCCATACCGAAGTGGGCAGCCTCGTTCTCATAAGTAATGGCCTTGCAATCAACTGCAGGCGTTTAATTAACGATTCTGCAAGACCGTTTTGAGTGTGAACATGAGCTACAGAATGTTCAACTTTTATCCCGATTGATAAGCAATAATCATTAAATGCTTGGGATGTAAACTCAGCAGCATTATCCAGTCTAATGGACTTGATTGGATTATCTGGAAATTGTGCTCGTAGTCGAATTATTTGTGCCATTAATTTCGCAAACGCAAGGTTGCGTGATGACAACAGGCACACATGAGACCATCTACAGGATGCGTCTATCAAGACCATGAAATACCTAAACGCCCCACTAGGTGGGTGAATAGGTCCACAAATGTCCCCTTGTATACGTTCCGGAAACGTGGGTGACTCAGTCCCAACCTTTGCTGGTGATGGCCTGATAATCAACTTGCCTTGATAACACGAAGTGCAAGGATATTCATTATTCGAAAGAATTTTGAAATTCTTTGACGGATGCCCATATGAGCTTTCTATAATCCGTCTCATCATGGTCGATCCTGGGTGTCCCAATCGATCATGCCAAAGTACAAAGGTATTGGAATCAGTAACCCTTTGGTTTACTGTTGAATGTGCCTCAATTGCACTAATTCTTGTCCAATACAGGCCACAAGATAAAGACGGGAATTTCTCAATAACCCTCTTTTGGCCGGAGACATTCTTTGTGATGACGAGATATTCAAGATTATCTTCATCCATTGTCTCAATATGATAGCCATTCCGGCGTACATCTTTAAAACTCAACAAGTTTCTCTTAGACTTGGAGGAGAACATTGCATTCTCTATGATTAACGTCGTGCCTTTGGGCAGAGTTACAATTGCTCTTCTGGAGCCTTCAATCAATTTACTACTTCCAGAGATTGTAGTAACGTTTGCCTTACACATATTTAGTTGAGAGAAATATTTCCTTTCTTTGAGTATTGTATGTGTAGTACATGAATCAACTAGGCAAATACTTTTACAGTTGGACGTTGATCCAAGTTCGCTTTGTGAGATATCCATATTTGCTATCCCATAGTTTGACATACAAAAGAGATATACGAATATAAGAATAAACAAGTTCAATTCGTTTGTGTCACATAATATTTTCAAAATCTGCTGCTAACAGTTGACTAACAAAATCAGATATGTTATCCATAATTGATTACTTTGCAGTTTGAAAATTTCAGTTTAAACATTTTCTTCAAACAATCGATTGTTAAAGACAAACAATCGATTGTTGAACATTGACAATCGATTGTTAAACACACACAATCGATTATTTGCTATTTTGAAAAACTTCAGATCACACTGTCTTAAGACAATCGATTGTTATGCATAGACAATCGATTGTTGGCTATTTTGAAAAATTCCAGAGCACACTGTTTTAAGACAATCGATTGTTAAGTATAGACAATCGATTGTTGGCTATTTTGAAAAATTCTAGAGCACACTGTTTTAAGACAATCGATTGTTAAGTATAGACAATCGATTGTTGGCTATTTTGAAAAATTCCAGAACACACTGTTTTAAGACAATCGATTGTTATGCATAGACAATCGATTGCGGATGATTTTTGAAAAATTCCAGATTACACTGTCTTAACGGCAATAGATTGTTAGACAAAGACAATCGATTGTGGATGATTTTTGAAAAATTCCAGATTACACTGTCTCAACGACAATCGATTGTTAGACAAAGACAATCGATTGTTGATCAATTATTTTTCAGCTTTAATGCGAAAATAGTAGATAATCGACTAGTTTTTCAGGCTAGTCGATTACCCCTACTGGAAAATAAAAATTTTATTGATATTTGAGCATATTGAAGATATTCTAAAGAACTACTGCTAACATTGCATCATGAACTAACTAATACGAGCTAATACTAATGACTATTAGTTTATTCACTAACTAATACAAATAAGTAGAATAAAATCAAATAACTCCATCTTCTTTCATCACGGACCCATCGCCGATTAGGTGGTCTATTTTTCCCTCGGGTTGCTCAAAGAAGTCTGCCACATCCAGGTGGGTGATGTCCGAGTTGTCGTCATAGACAAAATTTATTTCAGGGCCTTTTCTCTTTCGAGATGCTTGATAAAGGTCAACCAAGTGTCTTGGTATACGGCAAGTCTTTGACCAGTGCCCTTTCCCACCGCAACGATAACATATGGTTTCTGAACCATTTGCCTTAGGATCTTCATGACCCCGTTTCTGCTTTCGGCGGTTATCTCTCCTTGGGGGTTGACGGACTTCATTGGAATTTCTTCCTTGTCTACGTCCCTGACTATGACCCCGTTTACGACCATGACCATGGTCCTTTTCATGTTTGGCATAATGAGAGTGCACCTTATCTGCTTCAGGCAGTGGTGTAGACCCAGTGGGTCGATTTTCATGATTTCTCATGAGCAGGTCATTATTTCGCTCAGCCACTAGTAGAAGAGAAATCAGTTCAGAGTACTTTGTAAAGCCTTTCTCTCTGTACTGTTGTTGCAGTACCATATTGGAGGCATGAAACGTTGTAAACGTTTTCTCAAGCATATCATAATCGGAGATATTATCCCCGCATAGCTTCAATTTAGAAGTAATTCTAAACATTGCAGAATTATATTCAGAAACGGACTTAAAGTCCTGGAGCCTCAGATGAGCCCAATCATATCGTGCTTGTGGCAGAGTGACCAACTTCAGGTTGTCATATCTCTCCTTTAAGCCGTTCCACAAGATGAGTGGATCCTTGACGGTGAGATATTCAATCTTCAAACCTTCATCAAGGTGATGGCGCAAGAAAATCAAGGCCTTCGCACATTCTTGGGTGGATGCTTTTTCTCTATCTTTGATGGTGTCTCCGAGACCCATAGCATCTAAGTGGATTTCAGCCTCCAACACCCATGTCATATAGTTCTTGCCCGAAATTTCA